>CM062292.1:168030363-168630363 GCA_031216915.1 Pictodentalium vernedei
AAACAAGTACCAAATCGACCCCTAGACAAGATAATCCACAGACACTATAATTGCTGTTAACGTCTGGTAAAGTATGCAGGTGAGGTCTATTTATTAGCTGATGCTGTACCGACGTTTTTTAACGGCTCTCAAAGTGTGAAATCTGTCAAATACATCTCCTGAAAAATCTCAAAATATCCGCTCAGATGCATGGAAATGGGGGTTTTGGGACCCTGGAATTTAAAATTTTCGTACCACGGCCCGAACCATGGTCGCCCCGTCATACCGACGACCATCCATCGCCCCCCCCCCCCACACACACACTTTGAAAATCGTTCCGCCACCCCTGCTTAGCATTCGATGCATCGAGGGCGCGGTGGCTCAGTAGGTAGAGGTACAGGCTGCAAGCCGAGAGGTCCTCGGTTCGATTCCCACCTGCGCGTTGTGTCCTGGGGCAAGACACTTCACACCCATTGCCCACGTGGGGGCACGGTGACGCTGTGTACTAAGGCGTACTGCACGTCGATGGTGCACCTGTCTTCAACCAATGCTAACCCTGCTTGTGTGGAGTTAGTATGTTGCGGAGCTGACACTGACAGTTGCTCGCCGTTGCTAGATGGTTCTCTCCGGATACTCCGGCTTCCTCCACCCGTAAAACTGTCGCGGTCATGATTAGCCATTGTGCATAAATATGTGACCTTAAACACCAAAAAATAAATAAATAAATATTCGATGCATCTGGAACAATCAAACTGTTATATATTTAGGTCTATGGTCCCAGCTTTTAAACACAGGAATCTCAATTAATGGAAGATCTGTGAAGATGCAACCTTTTGAATTTAATTTTATGTCAAGCAGGGATTCCATCAGTCATTGTCCTGGGACCGCGTCCTTGGACTAACAACTTTTAAGTTTTTCGAAGGCGGCCCTTACAGGAGTCGATCCCAAGTCTACGGCATCCAGTCGCCTAGCCAAAATGCTCCGCCACCATGCCAACTGAGCTGACGGCAACCCGCAAAAAAGGTTGGAATTAACTCAAGTCAGTGGGAGCGCGGTGCATGGCACAGTGTACTAGGTAGAGATGCAGGCTGCAAGCCGAGAGGTCCACGGTTCAAATCTCACCTGCGGCAACTGCGGAGTGTCCTTGGGCAAGACATTTAATCCCAATTGCCCACGTGGGGGACAGGTGGCGTTGTGTACTAAGACGTACTGCACGTCGATCGTGGAGTTGTCTTCAACCAATGCTAACCGTGCTTGTGTAGTTAGTACTTTGGGCGAGTCCAATAGTTGTTCGGCGTTGCTGGGTCGTTCACTTCGGGTACTCCGACTTTCTCCACCCGTAAATCTGTCCGACACGACGTGACCCTGGTTGTCGAAAGTGTCGTTAAACCCCAATAAATAAATAAATAGTCAGTAAGGGTCACAAATCATGGGGGAAAATATATGGACAGCAAAACGACATAATTATGTTACTGAAAGAGCTCATCATACTGAACCCCTGTATGAAATTTCATCAATATACAACCCACCCGAGACCGATATTTGAGAAATGACTATTACTGAATTATTATACTTCCACTTTAAAAAAGGTGGTGTATACTGGATTGCATCTGCCCGTGCGTGCGTGTGTACGCGCGTGCGCTCGTACATCCGTCCGATGTCTGTTCAGGTCATAACTTGAAGATTAGTGCTCGGATTTGATGAAATTTTATAAGGTGTTCAGTATCATGAGCTCTTTCAGAAACATAAGCCGTTTTGCTGTCCGCACAGTTTTTCCATGAGTTATGGCCACCGTGAGTTCTTGCACCCGTTTGTCCTTCGATGTCTGTTCAGGTCATAACTTGAACATTAATGCTTGGATACTGATGAAATTTCATTCAGGGGTTCAGTATGATGAGCTCTTTCAGAAACATAATTATGTCGTTTTGCTGTCCATATATTCATATATAGTCATATCGTCCGATTGGTCCGCTGGATGTTTGCGCAAGGCGTTTGCTAGAAATTGTTTTTATTCTTTCTTTACTTTAAAAAATCTGTTACTCATTTTAAAATATGTCTTTCGAAAAAGTAAGTAGTATTCGTTCAAATAAAAATTAAGTTTTATTCTCTATATATTACTGCAGGCTTACTCCTAAAGGGCCGATATCAACTACGTTATCGGGTGACAAGCAGGGCTGTATATCCAGCAATTTGTTTTAGGGGGTCGCCCACAATGCAACTCCAGGATGAGAAGGTTTGGCAAATACAAAGACTTAAATCTTGGCCTGAGGCCAAAAGTCAAGTTGGAGGAGATTATAGGAGGGGGTCACCACCTCCCATAACCTCCTCCAACTTGACCTTTGGCCATCAGTGGTGGTCCGGTGTGTGTGTGTGTGTGTGTGTGTGGGGGGGGGGGGGGGGGGTCCTCCGGAAAAAAATTTCAATATTTGATATTAGCAGTTAGCAAAGATTTCATGCTGAGTGAAAGTAAATCAAATTCAATGTAAACGTGCATTAGATTGCTGTGGAGAATATCGGCCGCGGGCCTTTGGAATTCGGGGGGGGGGGGGGGGGGGTCATATGACACCCTTTACCAGGGACCGATCAGGACTATTTAAAATACGCTCTAGCCTCGGAGCCTATTTTTTCAATTCATGCGCCAGATTTCAATTTACGGAGTCACACTGCTGTTTGTAACACACACTGCAAGTATGTAATAGCTCTCATCATTTTCGTTTAGTACCCTATAGCAAATATTAATCTTCACTGTGGTTTCTGATCAAGTCTTGGCTGCCTATTTAGGCAGCCAAGACTTGATCAGAAACCACAGTGAAGATTAATGCTCGGTAATTAAGACTTGAAGTATTAACTTAAGCACTCTACAACAATGATAAATGATAATCATATATATAATACATGTAAGAGTGTCTCTCTCGATTATCCATCGAAAGAATATCAAAATATGATCTGAGAAGTTACGCGCCAACTGAGAAGCCTATTTCTGAGATTTAAGAGCCAGGTCCTGATGTTTCAGAACCAAATACGCACTGGCGCATGCCCAGGTCGGTCCCTGAAACTTTACACGTAACCTATTATAACGGAACAGAACACCCAAATTCTAGGTATTGCACCCAAACACGAACCCAAATCGAAAGTAAAGACTAGAATTTGAGCAGTGGCGACGGAAACGATGGGTGGGGTGTCCCATGTCTACTCACTTTCTCAGATCATATATATCCATTGACCCATCCAAGTAATAACGGCGGTACACATTCATTAAAAGTACAAATATTTGTAACATCAACGGTTACTTGATTCCATAAGCAAAACCCCACACGTATAAAGTAATATGGATAGCACCTACGCCTTGCAAAAGACATCTGTTCATAATGGCTATATCCAAAGTTAATTAACCACAACCTTTTTTTTTTTTTTTTTTTTTTTCAATAATTTTTAATTTCAGCAGATATGTACAAAAATCGTTTTTTTTACAAAGTTTTTCTTTTTGACAAACAATATAATGTATTTTAAATAAATGTACATAAAATAATACACAATTTCAGGTTTCTCTGATGAGTTCTGGGTGTTTTGAGGAGATAATACAAGTGTCTGAAAAGAGGGTGATGAACAGTGTGTACTGTCGTGACCAAAAGGTCTTAAAAATATAGGGGAAGGATTTGACCTAAGAGGGGGTATTAACGAGAACCGTGGGTTTGACTAGGCTCCCCACCTCCCCCCCCCCCCGTCTCATTAGAGGAAGCTATACCAAGAGGTCTTGTAATTGCATACATCTCTCTTGAATGCACTTTGCCTGTTTTGACGAATATTTATGAACGGACATTAATTCTAACGTACGGTATACCTTTATCTGCTCTAGGAAGCTTTTGAAGACAGGTGTACACCCCCTCACCTTGCAAGAATAAATAAATTTTTTGAAAAGTAGTACACACAGATTAGCGGCTGCTGACGGTACTTCCTGGTTTGGGAAACCAAGAAGCACATATTGTGGAGTAAGAGGGAAGGACAGAGCACAATTAATTCGCAATTTATCTTGAAGGTTCACGAGTATCGTCTTGGAATGACTGCATTCGAAAAACAGGTGCAAAAGGGTTTCTTTTGTATTGCTGCAAAAGGTACATAGTTCCGTTTCAGACAGCTTACTTTTAAGCAGTTTGGAGTTGGTATAAATCGATCTGTGCAATATTTTGTATTGGAGGCTTTGAAGGTAGGGGTCATCACTAATAGTAAAAGAATTCTTGTATATCGACTCCCAGTCTGTCGGTTGGAGGTCGATACCCAAGGACTCTTCCCACTTTTTCTGGGATTCATAAGGTCTCGAAGCAGCTAACTTTAAAAAGATGGGGTAGAAAGTTTGGCACGTTTTCTTCGACATATTCAATAATTCAACGTATTCCTTTCTTATGGTTGGGATTCTACGTGTCTCTTTTATTGCTTCTTTCCACGACTTTGGTATTGCATTAATCACTCCTTGGTAAATTGTGAAGGGCGTCTCGAGGTTGTATTTCCTTGAAAAAAGAGGGAAGCTTAAAAAGCCTCCTTGCTCACTTAAGAGATCGTTGATAAAAAATATATCCTTTCTACACCATTTTTTAAGGAAGTAGGGTCGGTAATTGATTTGTATTTTTACATTATAAAATAATGGTTCACACAGAATATCTTCAGGGGCTGAGGTAGCATTTGTATCTAGTATGGACCATATGTGTACTACATTCTTCCAAAAGGTATTTAATTTTTCTCCAACCTTTAGAAGTCCTTCCTTGTGTAAATACCAAATTTTGTAGGCGCCTTGATCTTCAAAATCGTCTAAAACCAAAGTTTTCCAGGGTGCCAGTGTGCCTGGGTCTAAAAGCTTTTTTATCCAGCTAACTTTTAGAGAGTAGCTGTACGTTTTTATATCCGGGAATTTAAGTCCTCCATATTCTATCAGATTGATTAATGTACGGCGTTTCACTTTTTCGTTTTTGCCCGACCAAAGGAACTTGTAAAATAGAGTCTGTAGTCTGCATATAATATTTTCAGGTGGATCTGGGAGAACTGTCAAGCAGTGTATTAGCATTGGGAGAGCAAGGGTTTTAATAACTACCGTTTTGCCAATAAGTGTCAGATTTCTGAATGACCAGTCACTAAGAAGTTTTTCAATTTTTCCCATCTGATTAAGGTAGTTATTAACAATGTAATTCTCGCTAAACAAATTATATTCGATTCCTAAAATTTTAAAGGCGTTGTTGTGATTCCATTTAACATTTTGTTGTGTAGGGGTTTCGTCACCACAACCCCGTTTTGCCCCAATCCATATCACCTCGGTTTTATCAAAGTTTACCTTTAATCCAGAAATTTTTGAAAACGAGTTCACTGTTTCAAGAGCTATGTCTAATGAGTGTCCGTCGTCGCTCAGAAAGAGGGTGGAGTCGTCCGCGTATTGGCTAATCAAATATTCTGAGTTGTTTATTTTAATACCATTTATGTCCGGGTTATATTTCAGTGCTGCGCTCAGGATTTCCGCACAGAGTATAAACAAGTAAGGGGAAAGTGGATCTCCCTGCCTCACACCTCGCCCCAACATTACTTTTTCAGAACAATGCCCGTTATTTAGAATATAACTGTAAATATTGTTATAGAATGTTTGAACCCATCTGATGACCGAAGGGCCAAAGTTTAGAAAATGTAAGGTTTTCAAAATAAAGGACCACTCCAAGGAATCAAAAGCTTTCTCGAAATCCAGTAATGTTAAAATTCCTGGAATATTTTGTTCCTCACATTTTTCAAGAAGGTCAAAGATTAATCGGGTTGATTCTCCAATATATCTCCCCTTTACAAAGCCAAGTTGTGTTTCAGATATTAATTGTTGCAGGACCGTTTTGATGCGATTGGCTATAGCAGCAGAACCAATCTTAAAATCTACGTTTATAAGGGATATTGGTCTCCAGTTTTTCAAAAACATTTTCGGTTTGTTTTGTTTCGGTATACATGTTATGATACCAGTTCGTTGGGTAGTTGAAAGTTCTTTTGCAGAATAACCAAAGTTCAAGGAGTTGATTAAATACATACTTATGTCACTCCAGAAGAATTTGTAAAATTCAGCTGTGAAGCCATCTGAGCCTGGAGATTTGTTATTAGTCATTTGTTTTAGGGAGCTTGAGCATTCTGCCTTAGTGAGTGGGCCTTCGAGGGATTTTTTTTTATCTTCTTCTAAGAAGTTTAGAAATGGGTTTTCAACATTAAAGAATGTGTTTTCGACTTGTTTAAGTTTGTGAGCAGATGTAATTTTTGAGGCACACAGGTTTTGGTAAAAGGTTTTCTGTTCAGATATTATTTCCTGCAAATCACTTGTTTCTGTACCATCAGATTTTATTATTTTGGGAATCATTTTTTCAGTATAATGTCTTTTTTCCAGATTACAGAAGTATTTTGTAGCTTTCTCCCCCTCCACTTTCCATTTAGCTTTGGATCGAAGAATTATCCCCTGTACCTTCTTGTCTCTGATTGACTTTAGTTCTGTTTCCAGAGAATCGATTTCTTCGGTAACAGATAAGTCGCCCTTGTCGAGATTCTCGTTCAAGATTCTTAGTGTCTGTTCGATTTCAGATTCCCGTTTGTTGGACAGTCGTTTTAAGTTTGCGGAATAAGAGATAGTTTTCCCTCTTATCATGAGTTTCAAAGTCTCCCAGAACAGCTGATCGTCGATTGTTAGTCTATTATTATTATTATTATTATTATTATTATTATTATTATTATTATTATTATTAATATTTTCGGCTGTGACAGTAGCATTACTGGTAGTGACAGCTGTTGTACTGTACTGGTCAATTGTTTCTGCTATAGTCCGTTTTACTACATTTATGTATTCTTGGTCATTAAGAAGGCTGTTATTAAACTTCCAAAAACCTCTCCCCCGGGGCTGGTTAAAGAAGGATAGGCTGATACTTATAGGGTTATGGTCTGATTTATATCGAATTTGGATGTCTGTCATTTGGAAAAATATGTGCAAATCACTTGACATAAGAAAGTAGTCCAGTCTAGCCATTTTGCTTCCAGGGCCCCTCCAGGTATAACGTCTAGATTCGGGATTTTCTATCCTCCATACATCATGTAAATCTAATTGTTGCATATACTGTAAAATTTTCTCATTTGCTTTGACATTATTTCTGTGCTTATAGTTTATTGTATCCATGTCATAGTTCTGGGGAACATTCCAGTCTCCTCCTATTAAAACTGAGGAGTTACCTATTTCTTCTATTTTAGAGAATACGTTTTCATAGAAGCCCGGGTTGTCATCATTTGGTCCATATACAACCGATATTGTTAATCTTTGTTCTTGTATAGTTATATCAAGTACAATATAATTACCTCTGGGGTCTACAATCGACTTGTTTATTGAATATCCAAACGAATTTTTGAACAGAATTGCTGTTCCTCTACTTGAGCTTGAGTAAGAGCAAAAGACCGCTTCATATCCCCACTCGTTTTTCCATATCGGTTCAACCTCGGGACAAGAATGGGTGTCAACAAGGAGAGTGATATCAAATTTATTTCTGCAACGTTCGAAGATGTCCCGCCGTTTGATAGGATCAGAGGAGAGACCTCGACAGTTCACACTGCCAACTGTGATTTTAGCCATGTTGAAATTTCAGAAGACTAATCTCGCCATAACACCCATCGGCACATGTTGTACTGAAACAAAAATTTAACTGAAAACAATAGCAGAATAAATGTACATATCTGAGAAGGTTTGGGTTTTTTGGTAACAATAACAAATTTTCTAACAATAACATGTTTTCCGGGTATCGGATTCACCAGCTCGAAAGCTCCCTAATTTCTTTAATGAATAACCAGCATTAATTTGCTTCTAAGAAGTAGTCGAAATAAACAGGTGCCAACACCACACAACCTCCATAATTGCACCTCACAGAACTACATTTTTTGGTTTTGATTTAGCTATGATACTAAACGGGCTAAAACGAATCATTAGCACTCCCAAAGACCCGGTAATTTGACGGCTGGCAAATTGCCACATCTTCTAAAAAGCCAATGATTCATTCCAGCCAGTTATATTAATGGATCGGAAAGACAATTTCAGAAAATACACCTCAAAACCTCCATAGTATTGGCTCCTGGTTTACATTTGTAATAAAGCATGCATTCTCGGAAACGGATGTGGACTGGCAAGCGTGACAGATTATAATTAACCACAACCTATGCCAAAGTCACTGATCAGTTCAAATGTTTCCAACTTGTAATGTCATTTCGTCTGAACTGCTCAAGTCGTTTTCAACTTTCGGCGAAGACATCCAAATGAGAGGGGACCGCGGTGGCTCAGTAGGTAGAGGTGCAGGCTGCAAACCGAGAGGTCCTCGGTTCGAATTCCACCTGCGGCAACCGCGTTGTGTCCATGGGCAAGACACTTCATCTCCATTGCCCGCGTGGGGGCACGGTGGCGTTGTGTACTAAGGCGTACTGCGCGTCGATGGTGCACTTGTCTTCAACCAATGCTAACCCTGCTTGTGTGGAGTTAGTATGTTGGGGAGATGACAGTTGCTCGCCGTTGCTCGGTGGTTCTCTCCGGCTTCCTCCACCCGTAAAACTGTCGCGGTCATGATTAGCCATTGTGCATAAATATGTGACCTTAAACACCAATAAATATCCAAATGAGAGCAACCCGCAACCCTATAATTGGCTTAATTTACTAGCTGCGCATCTTTAAACACATGGAATGCTGTGCATGACAACATCCTTTGTTGCACACTCGAACTAGAAATTTAGTACTATAGCAGGGGCGGCCGTACCGGGGGGTCTGGGTCAAGCCCACCCCCCCCCCCCCCCACACACTTTTTTGCCAGGCCATGTTTTTTTTTGTATGATATATTTTAACACAACTAATGACTGGTGAAACACGGGGCGGATCCAGAGCCTCCCCCATATTTTCGCCAGCTATGTTTCTCTCGTACTGGTTCAATTTCGATGGATTTCGGATCCTTTTTTGCAGAAAGTGGCAGCAAACCTATAATGTATACAGGCTGTTAAAATCGGTTAACTGAAATAGATCGTAATCTTGCAGACATACAAGTACCAAACCCACCCCAGACAAGATAATCCACAGACAGCATAATTGCTGTTAACGTCTGGTAAAGCACACATGTGAGGTCTATTTATCAGCTTTGGTCGTTACGACCAAAGCTGAAAAATAGACCTCACCTGTGCGCTTTACCGACGTTTTTTAACGGCTCTCAAAGTGTGAAATCTTTCAAATACATCTCTTGAAAAATCTCAAACTGTCCGCTCAGATGCATGGAAATGAGGGTTTTGGGACCCTGGAATTTAAAATTTTCATGCAGTCGGCTATCCATCACCCGATCCAGCCCACCCCCACCCCCCTTTGAAAATCGTTCCGCCGCCCCTGTATAACACAAGACCAGAAGTGACATTAAGTGTACCGAGAGCAAATCACCCATTTTCAATATATGGTACTATCCGAAGGTACCCAGTCTTTGTGGTGACTTAGGCGGTTGTGGGCAGATCCCCAGAGTTGAAACAAACTGCCCTCTAATAGACTGCCCCCACCCCTAGAGTTGTAACTATCTGGGCCTCTATGCCAGACATATAATATCTGGCCTGGGTATTGTGGAGAACACAGGATGAGAGGTAAGCGGGTTCCAAACACTGACCCAGGTGGCCTTGTATACATGTATATATTTCACACAGCATTGCTCATCTTCTGATAGTAACTGTTGCCAGAGGCGGACTGGCCGTATGGTCTACCGAGAAAATCCCAGGTGCCCCTCACCACCATTGGGTGGCCTCTGTGGCCCCCAGAATTGATACAATCCAAAACATGTTTATGCCTGCAATTTCTTGAAAACGCCCAACTGGCCCCAACAGGCAAAATGGATCTAATTGCCTAGAATGCCGGTATATTGAAACATTCTCTATATATGTGCACTGTCAATGGCACTCCGCATTGAGAACATTTCGATATACCAGCAGTAAAAGTCTGTCACTGATCGCCCAGATGAAAGGAAACGGCGTTCTTTTAATTTGAAATGTCAAAATCTCTTCCCATTGGGCCGAACTATGATCGGACCTACGGACCGCGCACCCCCCCCCCCCCTCCCAATGCTCTGCTCATACCATTCCTGCCGAACGACTGAAGAAAAAATGCTATCGAAATGTCTTCTGTGTGAAATGTCATTAATCACTCAGATGCAAGGAAGCAACCTTCGTTCAGAATATCAAAATTTTCTCCGGGGCCCGCCTTAATGCATTTCCCGGTTACCTTTCTTGGCTCATTCTGCCCCTGACTGTTGCTTACCACTGCTCGCTGGTTGTCTCGGATGCCCCGGCTTCCCCCGTTAATCCCCAATAAATAATAATTGCTCATGAAGCGTAATTGTGGTGCATGTTGTCTCCCCTTGATGTCAAAGTCAGTGGCGGCCCAAGACTGTCTAAGGTCCCGGGCATACTCAAGTAAGGGTCGCCATATATGCCGAAGGCATAATCGAAGGCTGCCGGCCTGGACGGATGCTGGTTATAGAAAGGAGTGTCCTTCTCCTATGGTGGAGGTCTGGGGCATTGGCAGAGCTACGGGTTGTCTACCAGGCCCCTCCCCCCTCCCAATCTCACTCGCCCCAATTCAAACTCAATTTCAGCTATATTCACACATCAATCACATGTTACAACCGCGTTGAGGCAAAATCACTGATACACTATTTGGTGTTTGGAACGTCCATTACAGTTCGTTCGGGAATGAAGCACAAACGCGACTCCGAAGTCAATATGGGCTACTGTCATGGTTTGAAAACCTTTCATGTACGTGTAAATGATTTGTCCATCTCTCCATCTATCCTCGCGTCCATCCAAACTTATTTTTTGGGGGTTTTCCGTACGTTAATTTGAGTAATGAACAGATCTTCTTCACATTTGTTATGTAAGACATTTGTAAGGAAGATTGAATGAAAATACTTGCATGCAAATATTTGGTGACAGTCACTGACGCCATATCTGACATTTGGAGCCTGGAAAACTTATGGCTGCATGGAATTCTAAAGATCTGCATATTTAAGAAACTTCAAACAATCACCAATCATTTTGCCTATGTGAGATCTGTTTGAGAATCTGTTCTTCGTGAGAACGATACAAGCATAAGCAATTTCCCTGTCTTCCCGGTACAGATAAAAAATTTACCTTCTTGTTGGAAGCAAATGTTACCCCTGAATCACTCTCGGAGAACTACATTTTTAAAAATTTTCTCGGAGGAAGCTCCGCGGAATCCCACTCTAAGGAGGGGAGACCCTCGCCAAGATCCACTTCTGTTCGGCCCTTTATGCCTCAAGACATGCCTATTGCATGTCACGCCTCCTGAATATTATCCAGGATCCCTTATTTGAGAATCCAAGCTCCGCCAATGATCGGGGTGGGGAGGGGGGGGGGGGTGGGGGGGGGTTGCTAAGCCTCCGGGAAAATTCTAAAAATTCAAGGACCTGGGAGCGAATCTGACGGATTTTTTGCTTCAAATTCAAAACTTCGACATATTGGCCTAAGTCACGCAGCACGTGCACGTGGCTTGTAAGTGAAGCTAGGCGCACATGTTTGCGGTTGCCGCAACGAATCTAGGTTTCTAGGATCCGATGCTTTATTTCTACCGGGCGCGTTTATTGGAGAGAAAATTAATATAGAAATGCAGCGACATCGGCACGTGTAGGCCTATGCGATTGCGTACGAAATTTAATCTGCCTCTGCGAATCCCATCGGCGGACTGAAAATATCGGTATTGGCGTTCGAACGACGAGACCCGTAGACCCATGATAAAATAGTCCCATATCTGCATGACCGTCTTCTTTTTCTTCTTCTTCCTCTTTTCAGTTCTCTTTTCGTATTTCTTTTCGAATTTCTTCTTTTCCCTCAATTATTTTTTACCGTTTCATCTCCTTTTTGGGGACCTCCTCAAGTCGGGAGCCCCCTGGGCCAACTCCACACCGCAGCCAATGGGTCGGACGCCTCTGATAAAAGAAGTTCCTTCTCTTGCACTTTTGTGGAAATGTTCACATCCTGATTCGTTGACGACTGGGGCCCATAAACTCACCGATCTCACCCAGGCCTCTTTACGACCGCATATACCTATCTACTACCTGCTATGGATTCAATGCGGGTCTCATTGAGGGCCGATGATCTCGCAGTGAATTGTAGATGCAGTTACCCTAAAATGAACCCTTTCTTCGACCCATCCACTTTCCTATTTCCCGTTCAGTTGCTTTCTCGATTTTCTGGGTTCCCATCAGGTCGAAGCACACTGATGCCTGAGACCTTTTCAGTCACATTTCCAATAGGCAAGAGAGTGAACTGCCGTTCCACCGACCTGCAGATGTCCCGCTTACGAGAGTGTATCGAAGTTGATTAATTAAAGAGAAACAACTCTTGATGTAGTTAGTTCACTTCACTTCCATTGAAAGCGAAAGAGTTTTTCCCCATGTCCAACCAACCGAAGTGGAGGTTTGGGTAGTCGAACGCAGACAGCGTCTTTTGGTCCCCTTTAAAACACTCACAGACGCTCGTTATATGAGCAGAGTTTAATATATTAATAAAATATATATTATCAATAATAAAAAACACACTGTTTTTTACTATTTATAGTATAACATATATATATATATATATATATATATATATATATATATATATATATATATATATATATATATATATATTATTAATGTATTAGATTATTCTAACACGACGAGTGCTGTGACAGCACTCATGATCAAACCTCGCGGCTACGGGAGGATGAGTGGTTTTCTGATTTGGGTACAGGGGCGAGGATGGAGTATCATCACTAACCCTTGTCAACATTCTCACCATTGGTATAAGAAAACTTACGGAAATAAACGATAAATGTTGGTAGTCGTCCATTGTTCGCGTTCAAAAATACCAAAATATTTTCATTTCTTGCCTCAAAAGCATAACCTATGACCCCTCACTGAAACGAGCATTACGAGTTCGTTCCACTAAGGAGTCATAAGATATATTTTTAATGCCAAAGTTGGAAACAAAAAGTGTAAATGGTGCAAGCGCATGGGGGGGGGGGGGGGGGGCTAGTCCTAACCAGTACCCCCGGTCGTTGCCCCTCCTCCCACTTCCCTTGAGTGTTTTTTATTATTGAAAGGAAGTGGGAGGAGGAGCAACGACCGGGGGATCCTGGTTAGGACTAGCTCCCCCCCCCCCCCCCCCACATACACACACACAAACACACCAAGAACAATTTTGCAAAATTGAGTGCTGCCTTAAGAGCGAATCTCAGGCATTTATACCGCTTGTAGCCCCAATATTGGAGGTCATTTTGGGACTCTGTGTTTTGTGAAACTTAATTTAGGCCAATGTTTTTCTTGAAGGGGAGTCGAAAATTTCGGTGTGTGTGTGTGGGGGGGGGGGGGGGGGGGGGGTACTCCACTGAAATGGTTCCCAACTTACTTGTGTGAATAGCACTATAGAAGGATATGGGTGTTAAGTTGGAGATTCAGATAAAACAAAAACATACCCCAAGGGAATATACTTCGAAAGTTTCAAAGTTGGTTGTTGTTTGGTTGATAAAACAACACAATTTAGACGGAAAAACACTCGTATGTTCCACACAGGTTACATTTGTTGCGGTTGGAGTTTCAGGTCATTTACTAACCAGCCTGGTCCGGATCTCTTAGTCTCGTGATGAATCGCTCGCTTTGTGTTCAAGAGGTCGACGATTCGAGCCTCGGTTCCTGCACTTCTCTCTCGATATGTCACATTGGTGCCACGACCAGCCCTCAGTAGTTGGTGGCATTGTGGACGCTGTGGTAAAGCATGGTGGATGGAAGCTGGAGTGAGGATAACTGTGGGTGAATCTCAAAGAACGTGGGAGTAGTGTAGCGGTCGAGGTATAAGGGCCATTTACCAACCAGCCTAGTTGATCCGGATCTCTTAATATCGTGGTAAATCGATCGCTTTGTGTGCTAGAGGTCAACGGTTCGAACCTCGGCCCCTATACTTCTCTCTCGATCTGTTACCCATTTGCCGATAGGATCATCGATCCAATGTCGATTGTGACAGCACAAAAGTGGGTTTAATCATAATAAACTTATCGTCCGGAAACCTATTATTTACAAGTTTACTGTGTGAAGGGTCACTGTGACCTTGACTCTCGACCTAGTGATTCCAAAATAAATAGGACTTTTTCTTGCACCAATGCCAACCCGCCTATGAAGTTTCATGAACGTGGGTGGAACCATTGTCAAATTTTCATCTGGAAACCAATTGTTTACGATTTATTATGTTCAAGGTCACTATGACTTTGACCTTTGACCTAGCGAGTCCAAAATAAATAGGCGTCTTCCACTCACCTAGGCCAACCTACCTATGAAGTTTCACTGTGATCTTGACCTTTCATCTGGCAAGTCCAAAATAAATAGTGTTCTTCTTCTCACTGATTCCAACCTGCTTGTGAAGTTTGATGAACGTGGGTCGAACCATTATCAAGTTATCATCCGGAAACCAATTGTTTTGATTTACTATGTTCCGGGTCACTGTGGCCTTGACATTTGACCTAGTGAGTCCAAAAGAAATAGGGTTGTTTCTCTCACGAAGGCCAACCTACATATGAAGTTTTTGAATGTGAGTTGAACCATTGTCAAGTTATCATCCGGAAACCAATTGTTTACAATTTACTATGTTCACGGCCACTGTGACCTGGACCTACCTATGAAGTTTCATGAACGTGGGTCGAACCATTTTCACCGCGCCGCCCGCCCAACCGTCATTCACCAAACTATAAGTCGAGTTTGACTTCGTCACAATCAACTAACAAATGCAGCAAAAAAAATAGTCTCGCTTTGCTCTCTGCTTGCTGGGAGATACAGCATAGGCCTCAACGTGTGGCAATTAAAATATTAAATGACCTCTTTTGATAAAGAAAATTTGATTTGATATATTTATTATGGCTGAACTCAAAATAATGAGAGTCAAAATAAATAAACGAGGACGTGTCAGTTGCATTCACATTCAACCGAGTGGGAAAACTGACACAACTGCAGAAAACACAACACTGGAGGCAGAAATATCACGCATATATTTGTTGTCAGTCGGTTATTTTCACGAGACTGAACTAACAAAGTGGACTACATGGTTTTTCTCGCCACAGTGTGCTTGTTGGTGGACGGAAACACATGTATGGAAACACAATGGCAACAATGGAAAACAAGTTGTTTTTATTATGTGAGTAGTATAGCTCGTACCTTTCACCCCAAGGTTGGACGACCCCGGTGGATGACCCCGGAAGTGACGTCATGTCACGTGACCTAGTGGCGCCATGTTTGGTTGTCATGGTAACCCGCGTGAGCGGCCACGTTGTGACGTCATCTCCATAGTGATACGTGGTGTGAGTGCGCATGCGCAGCGCGTGTTGTGTGAAACGTGTTTCCGTCGTCCATTTTGTATACTGGAGGCCGCCATCTTGGTTTCTATGGTAGCACGTGATTGCTATGTTACCCAATTTTTCTGCAATAAGACGGGGTATGTTCGGAGGGTATGTTCGATTGTAGAAGAGTAAATCTAATTACCACAAACGACCGGACAATCCTTTCAAATCACCAAAATCTACCCCAACTTTTACTATTTCGAATTCTTTCAGAATTCTCTGCTTCTATCTATATATGCAATAGTTTACGTCTACCTGACCATGTTCCTTTATTCTAGCGTATACTCCAGTAGCGTAGAAGAGCCTATTATTTGGAACAGTTTATCTTATTATTACTATATTTAGCAATTTCTTGTTAGTTCTGACTCTATTCCAAGTACTCTTGTTGTTTCATACATCTAAATTATAACTAACCAATCAGATTGCTTGATTTCCCATAATCTGTATACAGAGTTATCTCCCTTCTGTATAATAAAAGACTATATCCAGTGGCCATATCCCATGGAATCCCATTTTGGGGAAACACCCGTGGCTATAGAATCCCTTTTCTGTCATATGTGCTTATGTGAAATAAGCACAATGTGACACAATGTGCCCTTGCACAAAGGCACATGCTTTATGTGCCGATATGTGCTTATGTGAAAAGGCACAATGCGACACAATGTGCCCTAGCACATAGGCACATACGGGTATTTGAGGATACCTATGTCCTGGTATTGTTTTATTCGAGGATACCTACTGGAGAATCCCTTTTTTGTCATATGTGCTTATGTGAAAAGGCACAATGTGACACAATGTGCCCTAGCACAAAGCCACATGCTTTATGTGCTTATATGTGCTTATGTGAAAAGGCACAATGTGACACAATGTGCCCTAGCACATAGGCACATACGGGTATTTTAGGATACCTGGTATTTTATTATTTGAGGATACTAGTTGGACTTTACATCCCCGGGTACTTCTGTTGGGAAAAGTAGAAAAAAGGTGTTGGCACGAAAATAAATTCATTTGTGTCCTGACCGTCATCGAGTGAAGACATGTTACCAGTTCGATGCAGACACTGTTCCAAGTTATTTTCAAGATCGGATATTACCAGAAGACGCCAGAAGAACCATCATCGGCTCCATTGCAGATATTGTACGAAGATGTTTACCAGATCATTCAGTGCTCGCAGGCATGAAGAACATAACTGTCCAAGAAGAACAGAAGAGGAGAGAGATACTGGACTGACTGACCAAAATAAAGCACTTTTAGAATTTTTACGGGATGCTGACAAGGTGGAAATCGATGCCGTTCTACGCGCTGCTGATGAAGATTTGATTACCTGTTTATGTAAATGTGCTACCAACATCCTCGAAGATAAGATACCACTGAATTTGGCTGAATTTGATGACCTGCGAAAATACGAACATGTATTGAAGCTGCTAACAGATGATGGAATTTCTCCAGATATAAAAAAGATGTACATTACGAAAGAGTTGCTTTCTCTCGGCGCTTATCAACCCAGTCCTAGCTCTGAAAAAAGTATAAAAGGAGTGTTGGTGTAAAAATAAATTCATTTGTTCAACGGCCACGAAAGAGTAAAGTCATGAAAGTCCATTGCTGCAGATATTGCGAAAAGGCCTTTTCCAGATCAGACAACATGCACAGACACGGGAATGCTTACTGCTCTATAAGGAAATCGGAAAAATCGAGCAACACTACAAGACTAGAAAGAAATTTAGATACACTACGAATCCTCTCTGATGCGAATCGATATGAAACCAAGACTATGCTCAAGATGGCTAGTGATGATTTTATACAATGTATATGTGATTGTGCTCCAAACATCTTGACGGGCGCAGTACCTATAACCAAATCTAAGAGAACTAAGCCGATTCCACACAAGGTCGAAATAAGGAGAATTGCCTCACCAAAGACAGAACTAACTTATCGGAAAAGAAGACGGATCATACAGAAAGGAGGATTTTTAGGAAAGTTGATCAAACCCGTCATCAATGCTCTGTCCGATATCCTATAAAAGGGTCGTGCTCATAAGAAATTTGTTGTTTGTAATCTGACCTTCGAAGAGAGCGGACACAATGCAATCCAGCTGTGCACCAAAACATTGGTCAACAGATTCGGACTCTGATGAATCGTCGGAACTATCAGAAGATATTGAATATGAAGAAGAAGACGAAGAAGAGGAAGAAGACGTTTCTATGATGGGAGGTATCGTTCAAAGTGCCTTTGACAAATACCAAAACGATTTTGACAACCTCATAAACAAATATATCGAAGATGGAATGGATAGTGAAGATGCAGTTGAAACAGCAAATAGAGCACTTCAAAAGAATGTTAGAGAAGCCATTAGTGAGAAATACATTCTTACCCTTGTGTACATTCGAATTTTTTGCAACGACGCAATTCACAAGAAAATTCAAGAAACTGCCAAGCGTCTTCGGGAAGAAGAGGATTTTGACTTTGAAGAATCCCAGAAATATGCCTTGGAAAAGCGAAGATTTCTGTTCGACAACCTCATTACAAACTACTCATTCCGAGTAGATGATGATGAAGAAGAAGAAAAGTATAAAAGGAGTGTTGGTATAAAAATAAATTCATTTCCGTTTTGAACGTCGAAGAGTGAAGATGTCTGTGTCAACCACAGTGCTCAGATTCAAAGACGACTTACATATACAGATCTTCAAGAATGATGCTGGATTAAAGCTGACTTCCCAGGAACTGACCCAAGTGAATCGTGTGGTAAATGCAGCCAAGAGAAAAAATCTAGACATGGATGCTTGTGGAAAGAAACAAAGATGTGTGGATACTGGCCGATCAGTAAACAAAAGAATAAAGACAGAAGAACTGACTCCCAATACAAACAGGAACGAAGTTACCACTATGAACAAAGTTTCTACAGAAACAAAGAAAGATGTTTCCATAAAGAACGAAGTTTCTACTGAAGACAAGAAAAAGATGCCAGCTCACACAAAGAAAGAAGTTTCTACTAAGAATGAAGTTTCTACTGCGAAAGAAGTTACCACTAAGAACGAAGTTTCTACTGAAGTCAAGAAAAAGATGCCAGCTCCCATAAAGAATGAAGTTACCACTACGATTGAAGTTACTACTGAAGCTAAGAAGGGTGTTTCCACTCAAACCACAAATGAAGTTACTACTAAGAAGACTGAAGTTACTAGTATGAAACAGCTAGAGACAGAGGAACCCAAAGATGCCAGACAGGAAATTAAAGCAACCAACAAAGCCAAGTTATCAAATGAAAGTATGTGTTTTATCAAGAACCTAGCCATGCGATGGGAAGAAGCTCCAACCCACAAGAAGATGAAATTGTTAGCCCATGCAAGAAGAACTACAAAGAGAAATGCCTTGAGACATTGAATTGTATACTTGAATAAAAATGAAATGTTATATATATTGTTGTTTGTTTTTTATCTACTACCCCAACAGAAGTACCCGGATGTAAAGTCCAACAAGTATCCTCAAATAATATAATGTCAGGTCTTCTCGAATACCGAGATGAGGCTAAGAGTCGTAGTAAATTATGCCTCATTGAGGGATTTTTAATGGTCTTCATAACCTCAAAATTCAATGAGGCTATGAGGGATAATAAATGAGGACTCATTGAGGGCTTTTACATAGCGCTCATGACCTCATACGACAAAAAAAAGTATTCTCCAAAGGTATCCTCGATAGGTATCCTCGAATAATACAATACCGGGCCATAGGTATCCTCAAATACTGAAATGAGGCTAAGAGTCGTAGTAAATTATGCCACATTGAGGGATTTTTAATGGTCCTCATAACCTCAAAATTCAGTAAGGCTATGAGGGATAATAAATGAGGCCTCATTGAGGGCTTTTACGTAGCCCTCATGGCCTCATACGACAAAAAGGGATTCCACAGTCACAGGCGTTTTCCAAAATGGGATTCCAAAGGATATACCTGTTAAATACTGAAATGAGGCTAAGAGTCGTAGTAAATTATACCTCATTGAGGGATTTTTCAAGGCCCTCATAACCTCAAAATTCAATGAGGGTATGAGGGATAATAAATGAGGACTCATTGAGGTTTTTTAAATAGCCCTCATGGCCTCATATGACAATAAAGGGATTCCATAGCCACGGGTGTTTCCCCAAAATGGGATTCCATGGGATATTGCCATTGGATACGACTTCGTTGTAATAAGGGGAGATAACTCTACATAGAGATTATGGGAAATCAAGCAATCTGATTGGTTAGTTATAATTTATATAAATGATCTAGATAAAGGAAACTACAAGAGTACTTGGCATAGGGTCAGAACTAACAAGAATAGACCAGAATAGCTAATTATAGTAATAATAAGGTAAACTGTTCCGACTAATAGGCGCTTCTACGCTACTGGAGTATACTCCAGAACAAAGGAACATGGCCAGGTAGAGGAAATCTATTGCATATACAGATAGAAGCAGAAAATTCTGAAAGAATTCGAAATAGTAAAAATTGGGATAGATTTTGGTGATTTGGAGAGATTGTCGGGTTGTTTGTGGTAATTAGATTTACTCCGATTCAATCGAACACACCCTCCGAACATACCCCGTCTTATTGCAGAAACATTGGGTAATATAGCAATCACGCGCTACCATAGAAACCAAGATGGCGGCCTCCAGTATACAAAATGGACGACGGAAACACGTATCACCCTAACAACACGCGCTGCGCATGCGCACTCACACCACGTATCACTATGGTGATGACGTCACAACATGGCCGCCCACGCGGGTTACCATGACAACACAACATGGCGGCACTAGGTCACGTGACATGACGTGACTGACGTCAACCTAGAGGTGAAACATACGAACTATACTACTTATGTGCAAAACTATAAATTATCGAGAAAACGTTATTTCAGAATCTGGATATCTCCAGAGCGGTGGCGACACAGAGTCGGTTTTACGAAAAGGAAAGTGAGCATTCCGCGTTGAAGTAACCAGAAAATCTGCTTTGATAATTCGAAAAGAGAAAAAAACCTTTGACCTTCAGTCGATTTTTTTTTCACACATAACACCACACAGTAACATGGTAAACGTTAGTTGTATAGTATAAAGCTTTAGATTGTTGAAGAGTACTAATGGGCGCTTCCTGTGCTAAAAGCAGACTAACGTTGACACAAATCACTATGTCCCCATTAGATCGAACACATCAACAGGTTAGGCCTCAAGAATAACGTTCTATCTCACTTACAACCATAGAAATCAGATATATCTGATTTCTATGCTTATAACGGTACAACCCACACGTGACACAAAATCCAGAACGAAATGTCACGTGATACGTAGAATAGGACACGTGTTTGGCTAAAACGACTATTAAGGAAGAATTCCAGCCAGTAAAAGCACTCCAGTTGAATCGAACACCCTTCCACTTTTGCAACAAATTCGAACTCACAGCAAATACGTGTCGCCATAATTAAACAAAATGGTGGCCTCCATCTAACGAAATGGGCGATAAAACACGTACCTCCATATAGGAATGCGCATTGATGTGTGATGTCACGTATCATATATACGGCAATGATGTTATAGCATGGCTACTCGCACGCACTGCCAACCCACGTGACATTCCTAGCCATTTGACTGCTGACGTTAGACGATATCAACCCAAAATACATTTGTTCATCCACATATTCCACACAACCCAAAGTATTTGAGTAACTTATTAGACAATGCCAGTGCCAGAACTGAAAGAAAAAACACTGATAACGAACATTTGATCGAAAACATCTGTTCACGACCAAAACAAGTGTTTGACCACCGAGGTGGTATTAGTCCCCTACGGCGCTTTTGTGACATAAGGTGTTTTTGTCACATAAGACATGACCACAGTCAGCAGGAGTATCAGACCTGGGGGGGGGGGGGGGGGTCGGGGGAGGGCAGTTTTGGTAAAATAATTGGGGACGGTTCGGCCTGGGGACGGTTCGGCTTGGGGACAGTTCAGGTTTCATGACAACAGTCAACAGGAGTGTCAGACCTGGGGGTGGTTTGGGTAAAATACAGGTTATCAGACAGGATCTCAAATGTGAATGGAATCTAAAAATTGAGAATTGAGAGGGTGGTAACATAAAAATAGAGAAAATAAGCTTAAAAAACACAGCAAAAATGGCCGCCATTCCGCCATCTTGGATTTTGAAAAAAAAATATTAAGCGTCCATCATCCCTTCAGAACCATTTATCCACGTCCAAATATGAAAGGTGTAGCGTAAAGCATGTTGGGGGCGGGGGGGGGGGGGGGGTGGTAACATAAAAACAGACAGACAGACAGACAGGCAGACAGACAGACAGATCTTAGATTTTGAAAAAAAAATATTGAGCGTGCATAATCCACTCACAACCCTTTATCCATGTACCATATATGAAAGGTGTAGCTTGAAGCATGTTGGAGGAAGGGGTGGTAACATAAAATAGACAAAAAAAGCTTAAAAAACACAAAAATGGCTGCCATGGCGCCATCTTGAATTTTGAAAAAAAATATTGAACGTGCATCATCCCATCACAGCCCTCTATCCATGTGCCAACTATCAAAAGTGTAGCTTGAACCATGTTGGAGTGAGGGGTGGTAACATAAAATAGAGAAAAAAGCTTATAAAACACAACAAAAATGGCCGCCATGCCGCCATCTTGGATTTTGAAAAAAAAATAATGAACGTGCATCATCCCCTCCCAACACTCTATCCATGTGCCAAATATGCAAAGTGCAGCTTGAACCATGTTGGAGGGAAGGGTGGTAACATGAAAATAGAGAAGAAAGCTTAAAAAACACTACAAAAATGGCCGCCATTCCGCCATCTTGGATTTTGAAACAAAGATTTTGAGCGTGCATCATCCCCTCAGAACCATTTATCCATGTGTCAAATATGAAAGGTGTAGCTTAAAGCATGTTGGAGGGAGAGGTGGTAACATGAAAACAGACAGACAGACAGACAGACGGACAGACGGACAGACAGACGGACGGACGGACGGACAGACAGACAGACAGACGGACAGACAGACAGACAGACGGACGGAGTGCAATCCTATAGTCCCCCTACGGTTCCCGTAGGGGACTAATAACGAACTGCTGACATGGATACTTCTGGATCTAATAACCTTTCAATCGGAGCTAAACATATTTCTAGTGGAGTTGAGTAACCTGACGCCACTATACCAGGGGTGGTACAAGGAGAGGGGGACGTGGGCATATGGTTACCCCCCCCCCCCCCCCCAAAAAAAAAATAGTCTGCAGAGCCGCTTCTACTTGTCTCTCCCACGCAGCCACGCTCCATAAATCGAATTAAAGTGTAAGCCTTTATCTAATCTAATAGTATTAAGCGACCATCGTCATTCAAAAACGTTTTAACCCTTTACCCAACGTAACGACCAAAACCGGCCAGCGCTATTCTCAAAAATCGCCAATTAATTTTCATTATTTTGTCATTTTTTGTCTCAAAAACATAGGTTATGACCCCTCGTTGGAACGAGCTCGTTCCAACGAAGGGTCATAACCTATATTTTTGACACAAAAAATGAAAAACATTAGTTATTCAAGAATTTTTTTGCAAGTGTCGTCTGCTTTCCATGTTAGGTAAAGGGTTAAAATGTTTCCATCTCAAGCATAGCTTATGACCCCTCATTGTTCTGAGGAAAGTCATAAGCTATAATACTGATGGCAATGGCGATTTAGATGTTTATTTTCATGTTTTTACAAGCGTTGACAACCGCTGCGTTGTCCTCTATTCGTATCAGTGTAAGGGTTAAAAAAAAGCTATTGTCCAGGTGGAGAACCTTTCCCCACCTGCCCTCTCATAAAAAACATCTGGCCCCACCACTGCACGATAGAATTTTTCCCCGTTCATTCATGTAATAAATACACAGGACGACACACTCGTGTGAATGGGTTAATCCATATGGCACGCGTGCCAGCGCGGAAGAATAAAACGTGAGTGCCAGCAGGCGGAGGATAAAACGAGAGGCCGCATGCCTCGGGTTTTATCCTTCCGCGATGGCACAAATGCCGTATCGATTAACCCATTCACACGCGTGTGTCGTTCTGTGTTTATTACACGCCTTCACGAATAAAAGGCAATTACTAGAAGGACACTCAGCAATTCATTTGACAACATCGTCCCCTGAGTTCCAATGTGTTCTGTGTGCCAGTAGGAACATAGAACACATTGGAACGAACTGGACGAACTATCAACAAAAAGAACACATTTTATCGTCAACCAAATTTGCGAGTGGATTCCGTGTTACTATTTTTAGCTAACGCAAGCGATTCACATTGTAATCGCAGTGCACGATTTGTAGAAACTTCTAGTGAAATTCCGCTTCTGTATAAAAATAGCATGTCAACGATTTCTGTTCCGCACATGTGCGGAATAGATTTTCATTTTCCGCATAGTTCAGTGTTGCAGTAGACAGGGATTTCATAGAACAGGCGTGCAATAAATGAAATGAATTATCTGTCACTTCTTCAGAGTATGAATGTGGGATGAGCTTGTTAAGTTGTATGGGGTGCCGAACACTTCATATAAAACTAAACACGTCCATCCCATATTTACACTCGGATAAAGCGACAGATAAGTCATTTCAATTATTATAATTTAATTCAGAGTGTTTACTTGTATTTTAATGTACCCTTACGCGACCGACATTTCCGGCATTTACTTTATTGCAGTCGCACACTCAGGGATATCCGCGCCAAATTTGTTTCAACTAGAACCAAAACCCACTGAACCAGGCAATTTCATATAGAGTTGCCTGCCTTATTTACATGAAAAATTGTTGTTGTCGCGCAAGTTAACTCTTTGCCTCACGAATCAGCCGCATCTCCCCGCGAAATTTAGAAATTAAGCAAATAAAAAAAATAATTTTTCAGAAAATTTCAATGAAACCATATCATGTGACCCATCACTGGAACGAGCTCGGCTGGACCAGGAAATTGGTTTCCCACCTTGGTCATATCCATAAACATTGCCATACCGCTAAGTTTGTCTCTCAAATCAACAAAACGTCCACTCGGAGACACGGATGGTATGATTCAGTTGGAGGAGGAATCGATTTCTGACAATTCAAAGAAATATGCTTTGAAATGGGGGTATTATTCCAAGTACAATGCTGGGAATTACGGGAAGAATGAATTTTTTGTACCTACACTTAGTCTAGCTAATCTACAGGGGGTGGGGGTGTGGGGGGGGGGGGGGGGTAAATTGCCGAAGCATATAAAAAAAATTCATTTTGATTTCTTCACGTGATCCCAACTCCGCAAACTGAACTATCCCCTTTCAGTTTCTTTCTGAATTCTTTAAAGTTACTTGGAATAAATTTGACAACGAATGATTTCTTTTCACTTCAGTGAGAGACTATATATTTGCATGGGTTTGAGGGAACGGCATACTTAAAATGACTAAATCCGAATTTCCGCCCACTTTTAACGCTACCCACAATGCTACTTGGTAGTGTTGAAACGATTAGCCGACTAATCGATGTCGACGCGATTATTAAATTAGTCGATCCCTAAATCTGCTAGTCGATTAGTCGGAACATCTGCCCCAACCATACACCATCCCCTTAAATTCACCCAACATTGTTGCGAACGTCACAAGTAAACTCCCGAAATCAAAAAACAACCCACGGAAATAACGCGTTTGATGTTTCCGACTGCATGAATAACAACCCTAGTTGGCCAACTGACCAGAGATTGAATAAGACCAGGGGTGCGTGAAGTAAACAGGGAAAAATATATGGGTGAGCTTATTCTCGAGGGAGCAGCCTGCAGGAAAATTAGGACCAAAGGTGACATGAAATTAGGCCACCTACGGACATCAATTTGTTCACCAGGTACTGGTAAGTTCGAAATGTCTTACAGAAACATCAGAGAAATTATGGAAGAACACATACCAGTTCGTATTTGGAACAATTTGTTATCACTAAAGAACCAATTACAAAATCCATGTGCTTTTTATTTTCATTTTGTAAATACATGCGGACAAATTCCTGGAAATCTGCGAGTTTCCGGGAAATTGAAAGTGAAACGAGCTTTTCCTCGAACTGCAACTGAGTTAAGAGGAAACCCAATCAGGTCAGGTGATGATTTTCAAAGCAGACAATATGGAAATTAGTAGGCGTGTTCGATGTATGCATAATTATGGACAGATAAGAGGTTAAGTCATAATACGAGAAGTTGTGTGGGAGTGTTCGGTGTACAATTGTTGACAGGCTGATGACTGCTGTGGGCGTTAATTGTGCTTAATTTTCGACAGATGATGTACATCACGCATGCGTAAAGAGCACTTCCTTTTGTTAACATTCAATGGGATGGAACGAATAATATAAAAAAAAACCTGAATAATGATTTATTTTATTAAAATATCAGTGACCATATTGAGAAAAAATGATTTTAAACAGAAGCTACCAACATTAATTCTCTCTCGAAACTGAAAGAGGTTTTGAGGACTTTGAAAGCTTCACTTGTCATTGTTTCATTGCAAGTATTACTGTTCGTTTTAACCAGGAAAGAACGGCGGTACACGTGTTTGATAACAATAACATGGGGGCTTCGACTAGTCGATTAGTAATCGATTACTACTGGCGACTAGTCGATTCCTGAAAATCACTAATCGTTTCAACACTACTACTTGGTATCTAGTTAGCATACAACCTTACAGCAACAATTTCAGAACAAAAACATCAATGTACATCTTCCTCGGCTTTCGATTACTCTTGCACATATTTTTAGTTGGCAAGAACATAGTCCGCAAGGAGGATATGTTAGAAGATGTTGTCCCAAGGGCAAAGGGTATTATACCCGCGAATGTAAAGTTGATTCTCAGTGGGGGTATAGGGAGGGGTGGCAAGACAATTTTTTACGTCTGTATACATTTGTATTAAACATATAAAGCGACAATGCAAGAATGCCTATTTTTGCGTATTCGCGTGTCAGTATGAGTAGCTAGGTCAATACAGGGTCTTCGTATTCTGGAATCTACTGTCAATTCCTCATATTTTTAAACCCTTAACCCTTTATCTATCACGAAAGGCAGACGACACTTGCAAATAAAATTCTTGAATAACTAATTGTTTTCATTTTTTGCGTCAAAAACAGCTTATGGCCCCTCACTAGAACGGCCTCGATGAGCTCGTTTGATTGAGGGCCATAAGCTATGTTTTTGAGACAAAAAGTGAAAAAAATAATGAAAACTGGTTGGTGATTTTTGTGAACAGCGCTGGCCGGTTTTTGCCGTAACGTTGGGTAAAAGGTTAATAGATATTAATGATGATGTAGCAGGATGAGTATCTTCAACTTGACTTTCTGATATTTGGCAGCGACGCAATGAAACTAGTAAGTTGACGCCATCACAGTGGATATGCGGACGAATCGCCTTTTCAGGAGTGGCGAAGCGCGTTGCGACAAATTTCTATTTTTAGACGCAAGTTTTATCGCACGTTGGATTTGTACGAGCTTTTTTACTTTATTTATTTATTTATTGATGTTTAAGGTCACATATTTATGCACAATTGCTAATCATGACCGTGACAGTTTTACGGGTGGAGGAAGCCGGAGTACCCGGAGAGAACCACCGAGCAACGACGAGCAGCTGCCAGCTCCCCAACATCGAAACTCCGCACTGCAGCACAGGCAGGTTTAGATTAGTTGAAGACATGCGCACCATCGACGTGCAGTACGCCTTAGAACACGGCGTCATCGCTTCAATGTGGAAAATTACCAAGTGTATGGAAAGAAGCCAATATCACTGCACTCTTCAAAAAAGGTGAAAAATCTGACCCAGGAAACTATAGACCAGTAAGTCTCACGAGTATACTATGCAAAATGATGGAAAAACTGATCCGAGAAGAAATGGTAAACCACATGAATGTTAACAAATTATTTAGCAAAAGGCAATTTGGATTTATGTCGGGAAGGTCCACTGTCTTGCAACTCATGAAGGTAATGGATGATTGGACGTCGGTATTAGACAGCGGTAATACTTTAGATGTGATATATATGGACTTCATGAAGGCGTTTGAAAAGTCCCCCACAAAAGGTTAATAAGCAAACTGGCTAGCTACGGAATCTCGGGGAAAATAAAAGATTGGGTAGAGAACTTCCCGGAAAACAAAACAAACAACGAGTGATTGTGAACGGCCTTAAATCTGAACGGAAAGTAGTAACCAGTGGTATCCCACAGGGCAGCGTCCTCGGACAGATCTTGTTTGTAATTTATATCAATGATATGCCGGATTGAATAGATTCAACATTATATTTATTTGCCGATGACACCAAAATTTATAATGAAATAAGAGACTTGACTGACGAAAGATTATTACAGAAGGATTTAGCAGCACTACAAAGATGGTCAGATATCTGGTTGCTGAAGTTCCACCCAAACAAGTGTAAGGTAATGTCTGTGGCAAACAAAAGGAAATCTGTAGAAAAAGACAAGAGATATTTTTTAAATAACAGTAAAGGAGAGAAGGTGATATTAGAGAGATCAGAGAAAGAAAAAGATATTGGAGTCATTGTGGATAAAAACTTAACATTTGAAGACCATATTAGTGCACAAACCATAAAGGCAAATCAGATTATGGGTCTAATTAGACGATCGTATACATACCTAGACGAAAGAACATTTAAACTTTTATACCAAGCACTTGTCAGACCCAATTTGGAATATGCGGCATGTATATGGAACCCATATAAACAAAAAGATATTACAACTGTGGAAAAAGTTCAAAAACGGGCAACGAAACAGATAC
The DNA here is from genome assembly GCA_031216915.1 of Pictodentalium vernedei. NCBI lineage: Eukaryota > Metazoa > Mollusca > Scaphopoda > Dentaliida > Dentaliidae > Pictodentalium > Pictodentalium vernedei. The sequence continues at coordinate 168,058,549 of CM062292.1, forward strand.
CAACATTGAGAAACCTCCCATATGCAGAAAGGCTAAAGAAAACTAAAACTACCAACACTAAAGTATAGAAGAATGCGAGGAGACATGATAGAGCTTTTTAAATTGACACATGGTATATAAGATGTAGAAGTGACTGAAAACATGCTTGACTATAAATCAAACAGAACCACCAGAGGTCATGATTTTAAAATAAACAAGAGATATTGCAACATGGACATAAAGAAATATGCCTTCTGGGAAAGATCGATAGATATATGGAATGGACTTCCAGACCAAATTATGAAAACAACAACAATACTAAATTTTGAAGCAAAACTAGACAGGTATTGGTCAGGGATAGATGTGAAATATGATTTTCAATCTGAATATACGAAACCGGAAAAGACGAATATAAATATTGATGTGGACATAGAGGCAACCAAATGCCTGCGTCCATAAAGAGATCCTAAGGTATCCTAAGGTATCGTGCCCCCACGCGGGGCTTTTTTACTTTAAACCTTCACAAAACACAAAATACAAACATCACCGCACTCATGACGTAAGTAAATACATATGCTAACGGTTTCATTTGCATCTCCAGCAACGTAGCATCATGTCCCTCATTGGGTTCGGATGCATAAAACGACGTCCCGATCCGCCATGGAAACGCCTTTTGCCCAGAAAATACGGCTTCAAATGTCGTTTATGTACATTTCCAAACAGTTTTATGTTTAAAACGATATGAGTATTTGAAGATACACGATTAACTAACAATAAGTAATTTGAATGAATGTTATTAACTCACTCGGGGTGAAATAATACGCCCGTCCGTTTGTGAACACACTAGCTGACTTCCCACTGTCCGGTCAGTTGCGAAATTATACCGATCATCAGTTGCCGATTATCTGTCAGGTCATTTGAGGATTTTGTCCCGTTGTCAATACTGAATAACGACATGCTTTATTAATTCCAATAATGTGCTCTGGAATTGTCGAATAATTCATCACATAGAAACAGATAAGTCCATAATGTCGGCTATGTAAAATAGCATTGAAGCTTCAAATGATCTGAGATACTGATATTCCAAAGCGAGAGTTTTTCCGGAGAGAACTTCCGGGATACTACGTGCCTCCGGAGTCTTCCCCAGAAATAACTCCCACCGAGAACCCCCAAAAGAGTATCCCCTTCCCCGGTTTTACGGCGGTGTATTTTCACCCCCCCCCCCCCGCCCCTGTAGAATTTCCCCGAGGAACCCCCTTCCATGTCACTGATTCATACTGATCATAATCCAGACTCGATGTGTGCCAAGCAAAGAAGCCAACATCGCACATGGCTTTAGAATCCGACATTACAGGCGATTACAACTTGAACATTCTAATAAGGTATCCAGAATGAGTGACGTCACCCGCTCTCGGTTGTGCATGGCACCGCCTGAACCCGTTATCGGCTGTAATTAGCTACACGAATAAAGAAATGTCGATCTGGCATCAGCTTGTGATCATTGTGAAGAATTATCATCTAATTATTCGTCCACAGTTCGGGTCATATTTACCTATATTAAAGGATCAGTATGAATCTGATGGAGGATTCTCCAGGAGTAATATCCGCGGGGATACGCTCTGGGGGGGGGGGGGGGGTCGGTATTGTCTTGGATGTGGGGGAATCTCCGGGGGTATAATATACCATGGGATTTCTTGGGGAGGGGGTTTCTCAGAGGGTAACTCTCGTGGGTATATTCTGGAAGAGGAGGTACTGTACGCGAACCACATATATGTACAAATGTTTAGGGTATTATAGGTAAGTTGGCAGTTATTATTTTTTAACCCTTTACCTAACGTAACGGCCAAAGCCGGCCAGCGATATTCTCAAAAATCGCCAATTAATTTTCATAATTTTTTTCATTTTTTTGTCTCTAATTATAGGTTATGATCCCTCATTGGAACGAGCTCGACGGTCTCGTTCCAATGAGGGGCCATAACCTATGTTTTTAAGACAATAAATGAAAATAATAGTTATTCAAGAATTTTTTTGCAAGTATCGTCTGCTTTTTATGTTAGGCAAAGGGTTAAAGTCAATGTCATAGATGGATAAACAAAGAGACTGAAATTTAGGATAGATTATAAAATTTAACGAACTGGCTAAGTATACGGGGCCCGTCAACTTAGTGTCGGGAATAGCGCGAAAATAATATTTACGGCTCTGACGTGTAAGCTCTAATTTAAGTGACGTCATTGATTTGAGGCTTTGTTTCCATTTTGGCGTCATCATGGTGGCGGAGGTCAAAACATTGGCCAAAGTAGCTAGGAGCAACGTTTGGTACAATGATGTCATGGGGGGGGGGGGGGGGGGGAGTGTGACTAAGTAAGTAGAGGTGCAGGCTGCAAGCCGTGAGGTCCTCGGTTCGAATCCCACCTGCGGCGCAAGACACTTAACCCGCATTGCCCACGTGGGGGCACGGTGACGTTGTTCACTAAGGCGTAGTGCACGTCGATGGTGCACTGTCTTCAACCGATGCTAACCCTGCTTGTGTGGAGTTAGTATGTTGGGGAGCTGACAGTTGCTCGCCGTTGCTCGGTGGTTCTCTCCGGGTACTCCGGCTTCCTCCACCCGTAAAACTGTCGAGGTCATGATTAGCCATTGTGCAAAAATATGTGACCTTAAACATCAATAAATAAATAAATAAATAATAATGTACTTATGAACAACTGTGCTTCGCAGTGCGCCAATACGAGGTTAAAGGTGTTGCAACCTCAACAGCGAATCAACCTTGGTAGAAAAATTTAGAGCACCCAAAAACAGATTTGAAGGATGTTTTGAGACATTCTGTAAACTTACTAAACTACGGTACACTGAGATGTGCTGAATGACATACTGGTCCTCTGAGATCAAGTCACTGTAACCTGTACTGTACATTTAACGTCAAAGCCACCCAAGTCTATTCATAAAAAGGTAAGAAAATCAGAGAATAATTCCAAAAAATGTTATATGTTACCCCAATCTTGTAGGGATTTATCAAAAACAATAAAATCTTTAACACGGAAAGTATCAAGTTATCCAAATGATAAACCTTTGAGAGCGAAATACTATGCATTTCGCAAAGAATTAAAACGAAATATAAAATTACATAAAATTTTTCAATTCAATTTATTTATTTTGCAGTACATGTTTTTACATTTATAAAAAAAAAAAAAAAATACAGTATAACATAAACTTCAAGTATACATAGATTAGCATATACATCGTGTGGTTAGAGGTACTGCAGGGAAATGACGTGGCCTCAAGGACCGTCTTCCCGTCATTCCCTTAGATCCGAAGGCGAATACTACTGCACAACCCCAACAGCAACAATGTACATAAATTTATGTTGATGTCCTATCAAATTTGCGTTCACTACTATTTCTGTTCGGTAGTTTAAATCCTCCACGTGAAAAGTTCTTTGATTAAGAGTCATAAGTGAAATAAGGTAGTTGTCGAAGAATTATTCGTTCCAAAAACAGTGTATTCATTGATTTTGTCACCAGTAGATCCTCGACAACAAATTGTGTTTTGTGTAAAGGGATAAATCGGAATTGGGGATGAGATTTCAGAGCTAATGCCTGAGCATTTTAGCCTGATATTAATTCTGGCTTTGTACAAACACTGTGGGTTAGTTAGAATAACGTACCAGTGCGCAATCGGGACAATGTGGGTTGTTGCAGTTTACTTGTGGCGCGTATAGGCTAAGGTACTGTTCAGTAAGTGTTCTTTTAAATAAAGGTCTCGTGAGGTTTTGTACTGATGGTTCTATTGAGTTCCACAGTCTAGGGAAAGTGTGGATAGGGAGATTTGCAGAAAATTGGGTTCTGGGTTTTTGAGTATGGAGTTTCCCGGATTGTCTCGTATTCATGCCTGATGGGTTGTGGTATACCTTGAAAGTATTTTTAAAACTTTCTGGAAGATTGTTGTTATACCAGTCATACATAAATAATGATACATGAAGTTTATAAAGGTCGGGAAATTTTAAGATGCCATGTTGTTTGAAGAGTGGCTCAGTGTGGGCATTGTATTTTTTGATCGATATTATGCGAATAGCCTTTTTTTGTAGTTTAAGAATATTTCCGGTTGAGGTAGAGTGCCCCCAGATTTGAATGCCGTACAACATGTAGCTGTGAATAAGGGAATAGTATAACTTTTTTAGACATAACTTGGGAAGAATTCTTTTCACTTTATTCATGCAATATATTGCTCTAGAGATTTTTGAACAGAGTGTCGCAACGTGGCTTTTAAAATTTAGGTTTTCATCCACGTAGATACCGAGAAATTTCAAAGAAGTTTCTTCCTGATTATTGGCAACCTTCGTAATGTTTGTATTATTAATAGTGACTTGGGTGTCAGTGCTACACGAATGTGTATCATTCCGGGGATGAAATGCCATATATTTGGTTTTCTTTTCATTCAATGATAGTTTATTTGCAACGCACCATTTGTGAATCTTTTTCAATTCGTCATTGATCACAGGTATGACTAATTCTGGACTTTGGCCATGTATATATGCTGTTGTGTCGTCAGCGTACGATAAAATTTTAAGGTTTGTAGAGTTTATTATATCGTTTACATATATGATAAAGAGTAGCGGACCGAGGATAGAGCCCTGTGGAACTCCCGTAGAAACTGTCTGATACTCTGAGCTGGCATTTGGAATGTGAACTGACTGTGATCGTTCTGACAGATAATTTTCAAACCAGAAATTGGCATGCCCTCGGATTCCATAATGCTCCAACTTCCGCAAGAGAATCGAATGGTTTATGGTATCGAACGCTTTCGAAAAGTCAAGAAAGAGACCAAATGTGCCATCCTTTGTTGGTTTGTCATTCATTTCCGCTATACTGTTTAGTAGATGCAGAATTGGATGAAAAGTTGAGTGTGATTTTCTAAATCCAAATTGGTACTGATGGAGTATTGTTTTGTCTTCAAGGAAAGATAATAACCTTGTATTCATTAATTTCTCTATTACTTTTGACATAGTGGGCAAAATACTTATTGGCCTATAGTTGCTGAACAACTGTTTGTCACCTGATTTATAAATTGGAATTACTTTCGAGGCCTTCATTTTTATTGGGACAATGCCAGTTTCAAATGATAAATTGATTATATGCGTTAAGGGGATTGCGATTACTTCAATTGCTTCCTTTAGTAGCTTACTGGACATGTTATCAGCGTCTCGAGACGATTTGGGTTTTAGATTTTTAACACATTGTATTATTTCAATCGTTGTGGTTGGTGTAATATAAAATGAGTCGACATTACTCTCCCCCATGTAATCGGTAAAGGGGGGACTTTCTGTGGGCATGGATTCGTTAAGCTTCGAACCAATATTAACAAAGTAGGTGTTGAATTTATCGGCAATTTCATTTGGGTCAGATATTTCATCACCACCTTCAAAGAATGTTGCCGGGAACACTGAACTGGGGGTGTTTTTATCAATTGCGTTTTTCAAAATTTCCCATGTTTTTCTCATATCATGTTTGTTTTCTGTCAATATCGTGCTATAATAATCTGATTTCCGGGCCCTTTTGAGTCTGTTGAAATTTGCACAGTAATTTTTGTATCTCATTTTATTATCCACCGTCGGTGATTTTAGTTTCTTCAAATATAGTTTGTGTTTTTCCTGTGATGACTGTAAGATACCCGACGTCATCCACGGTTCCCGTTTAACGTATCTTTGTGGAATATTTATCAATTTTTCAGGGAAGGCGTGTTCAAATGCTACGTGGATTGTGTTAAGTAAGCTGTTGTATGCTTCATTTGGGCAGTGCGAGGTCAGTACACTGGTGAAATCTTCTTCAGACAGAAATGATTTAAATCGATTTATATTTTCCTGTTTGAAAGATCGTTTGTAAGTCTGGGTAGGACGAGTCGGGATTCTAGCAGATTCGTCTACATAGAATGTGGCAAAGTGGTCGCTAACGTCTGTAATAATTATTCCGGATGTGTTGGGACAAACTTTGTTGGAAAAAATATGATCAATTATCGTTGCCGAAAATTCTGTTACTCTTGTTGGCTTGGAGATGAGCGGCATAAAGCCAGTACTGAACATATTTTCAATAAATGAGTCCGTTTTATTATGTTTTTTAAAACCTAGTAAATCAATATTAAAATCGCCCATCAAGTACGCATGGTTGTTTTCTCCAGCTAAGACGTTAGTTATGTCCGTCATTGTTTTCAAAAACAGGTCAAGATCCGCTTTTGGGGCGGTATTTGGTCTATAGATTACACCTACAATGGTTTTTTTCTTAGTGGAGATTTCTACAAACAATGATTCAAATACGTGGGGGATAAATACAGAGAGGTCTTCACGAATTTTAAAGGGAATTTTTTCTTTAATGTAAAGACCTACGCCCCCTCTGCCGTCATCTTTATCGGGCCTTTGTCTTGAGATTAGGGGGTGGTAACCTTCCAGTGAATAATTACTTTTAAGTGTATAGATTTCTGTCAGGCCTATTACATCCAACACGTTGGATTGATTCTGTAGGCTACTGACTAAGTTAGAGAAAGCTTCCCACTTGGCATTTAAGCTTTGACAATTCAAGTTTAAAAGCACAAGTGGGTTATTTTTATCTGCGAATTTCGTGTTAAACTGTTCCGGGGTGTAATACTCGCAATTATTTTTTTCTAAAATGAGTGGGTTGGTTGAATTGTCAGCATCATTCTCAGTCAGTCCAGCGTTGAACTGGGAAATGAAGTCGAATGTTCTGCTGCTCTGTATCTCATCGAATGAGAGTACATTAGCCATTTGAAAATTTCAAATTAAGGGCAAATTTACCAAAAAGAGTTTTCTTGATCTGAGGACTAAAATGTGAACAGAGTGCTGAAGTCAGAGTCAAATATTTGTTTATGTTGAGGTTGTGCAGATGAGAGGGTCGTTTCAAGAACTGAATGTACCAATTATTTTTTGGACACATTCTATTCAGTTTTTAAAACCAGCTGAGATAAAATAAAATACTTGAGAACATGTTTAGATGAAGGAAAGTGAGATTCATTTGGAATCATGATAAGCTTACTGTTTGTGCTTCACCATTCCAGGTGTGGAGATACGTCTCTTATTATGCATTATGCACTAAAAGCCGCGAAAGTAACACCACCACACCCCGTAATGTTCCCACGCACATCGATGCTTCAGAAGAGTAACAAGTCGCCACCCGAACACGAAATCAGCAACAAGTTTCGAAAAGACATAAATAAAATAAATACAAAACATCTACTTGGCGACGGCGAGAAATACACACGTGAGTCATTACCTTTTCAATGGGTTACATTCTGTAATAAGAAGTGAAATCAGCATGACAACGGGCTTCGAAACCTAGGCGCACATACCGTGCGCGCTCCCGCGCGCACATTAAGTGGAACCGGGAAGCACAGCCCATCGCGCTGCTAGACGGTGTAATGCTTGCTTCTAGAAAATAAGAAACTATACATGCACTTCGGAACAGTAAAGCTGCACTCAGATCTCCCCCTAACGGCGGTCCGTTTGTACATTTGTGGTCTAATAGGTGTGGGCGGTACAAGTAGGGTACAAGTAGGGCCTCCTGCACCCTTCAACCTGCCACCGACACGATATGACCCTGGATGTTAAAGTGTCGTAAAAACACCAATAAACAAATAAACAAACAAATACCTGTGTTGCCCATTTTAGAGGACTTCTACCCCAAGCATTGGTGACTGAGGTCTATTCTACCGGCAAAACAGGGCTTGTTCACCACAGTGAAGAAACACGGCATTGCTTCCCGGATTCCCCACGGGAAAAGAAATAAATAAAAAAAAAAAAAAAAAGAAATAAAAATATGGGCATCATTAGAATCGGCTTACCAAGCCGACTGCAACGATTCCCATACCTTTATATTTGTATGAAAATATTTTCAAAATTATGGGTTAAAAGTTAAAACATTCAATTGTTTGTCTCGAAGGCAGCGTGGGCAAAGGGTCAAATCAACACATCCATTGTGCCCCCAACACACGGTATATATAACCCCATTGAGTCCCAAATCTGTTCCATCCAATCAATCAAAGACACCCTATCTATAAGACACCCCATCTATAACCCCATTGAGTCCCAAACAGGTTCCATTCAATCAATCAAAGACAGACTCAAAAGTTGCAAGTTATTTTACAGCGTTTATGGTCAAATAATTGTGCACAGAAAGGCCTATCGTGAACCCAACACAGATACCAGTCTAAATTTATCTGAGCTTTTATACACATGTTGTCCATTTTTGAGATCTTCTACACTAAATTTAGGGACTACTCTACTGCAAAGCAGGGCTTGTTTACACCTTGAACAGGCCCAGCGTTGCATCCCGGATTCCCACGGGGAGACCCAGGATTTATCACCCATTTTCACTTCACTATGCTTATTGCATTTGGAAATCATTTGTGTGTACTGACAAACAAACGTTGTCAGCTGGAACGCCGCTTGATCGATTTGTTTGGTTGAACATAGACAAGAAAGTGTTGACAAAATTGTTTCAGCCTTCAAAAAAAAGTCCTCAAATGCTATTGGAATCTCATTTCAGAACTTCAGGCTAAGTCTAAACATGATTATTCCACTAATATTGAAGGTAATGAATGGGACAAGCATTTCAGTGATCGACTTAATCCCGGAAATCATTTTAATGATGGCCAAAATCTTTCAATGCCTGAATCTCCTGAGGAGATCCCTATCTTTAATGAATTATCATTTGAAATACAGGAAGAGAAGATTCGGGAAGCTATAAATAAACTCTCCAACAATAAAAGCAGTCGCCTTGATTGTATATCGAATGAGATAGTCAAAAGTAGTGCTTCTATTATGAAACCTCTTAAAACCCTTTACCTAACATGAAAAGCATACGACACTTGCAAAAAAAAATTCTTGAATAAGTATTTTTTTTCATTTTTTGTTTCAAAAACATAGGTTATGACCCCTCATTGGAACGAGCTCAACGAGCTCGTTCCAATGAGGTGTCATAACCTATGTTTTTGAGATAAAAAATGAAAATAAAATGAAAATTAATTGGCGATTTTTTAGAATAGCGCTGGCCAGTTTTGGCCGTTACGTTGAGTAAAGGGTTAAAACAGTATTCAACATGATTCCGAATACTGGAAAATATCCGGACCTATGGAGCTCAAGCATATTGGAACCTATATATAAAAGTGGCAATGTTCACTTCCCAGCCAATTACAGCGCCATTTCTGTTATCTGTGTGGGAAAAGTATTTGGCGCAGTTTTAATAACAGACTAGTTAACTTTAGATCAGAAACTAAACCAATCAGCCAAATTGGTTTTGAAAAAGATTACCGTAACTTACCGACCATCAGACCATGTATTCACCATCAAATCTCTTATTGATGCATATGTAATGAAAAAGAAAAATGTATAAGCTGCCCCTCTTTTTGTGTGCTTTGCTGATCTAAAAAATCATTCGATGGTATCTTGTTTGGGGGATTATGGTACAAAATGTTTTAAAAACAATATAAGTCTCAAACTTTTGCAACATATTTACGCTAATGCTAAGACAGCAACCAAATTAGAAAATGGATTAACAGAATTTAAACCTTTCACATCAGGTGTTCGTCGGTCCTTCTCTATTTAATCTATATGTTGATGACATACCCGATATTTTCAATGATCCTGACAGATTCGTTTCACAGATGACATACCCTACATTTTCAATGATACTGATAAGTTCGATTCACCATCTCTGTATAATAAACATGCCTGTTGCCTTCTATATGCTGACGATCGATATGGTGCTAATCAGTTAATCTTCAAAAGTTCTTCAGAACTGCCTTAGGTCATTTGAAAATTACTGTTCTAAATTGAAACTTTGCAGAAATCCAAATAAATCAAAAATAAAGAAAATAAGTAATGGTGGTCAGGTGAGTTCTGAACCATATACCATCAATGGTTTAAAACTTAAATGTGTTCAGAAATAAAATTATCTAGGTGCAAATATAGTTTTCATCAGTAGGAACATTCTCCAAAGTAACGAACCTAAAGAATAAAGCAAACATAGCAGTGTTTGAAACAGTGTATATTTAACAACAATTTGCCTGTTAAGACAGTTTAGACTTATCGGATAAAATATTTGTTCCCATTTTAACATATTGTTGCGAAGTTTGGGGTGCTCATTGTAATAATATCGGTTGAATCCGTCTTCTCTTACTAATCATCATGACATTTTCGAATAAATAGCTATAATGATTTATAAAAATATTCTTGGGATTCACTCAAAAGCTAGTAACTTAGCTGTATGCGGTGATTTGGGAAAATTCCCGCACTTATAAATATCTTAATCCTTTACCCAACGTAACGGCCCAAACCGGCCAGCGCTAATCTCAAAAATCGCCGATTAATTTTCATTATATTTTGTGTCAAAAACATAGGTTATAACCCCTCTATGGAACGAGCTGGTTCCAACGAGGGGTCATAACCTTTGTTTTTGAGACAAAAAATGAAAAAAATTAGTTATTCAAGAATTTCTTTTGCAAGTGTCGTCTGCTTTTCATGTTAGGTAGACAGGTTAAACATGACACTTGTAAATCTTTGACTAGTGGAATTAATTGCCTGTTTACTTTCATTTTTCTCAATCCCCAATAAATGTTAACATTATTTCCTGCAATCCAATCTAACCCTAAAATCAAACTCCTATTTAATTCATCCAATACTAAGAATTCCTGTGACTGGGGTAACCTATTAATGGAAAAGTACAAATGCACCATCCTCCTGGGTCTAATACTTGTACCAGCCACACCGGTTATGCTTGGCAGTTGATTTCTATCGCTCACTAATCACATTGTACACTAGCACAAAAGCACATGCTGGATATGCCGATGTGTGCTTATGTGAAAAGGCACAATGTGACATATTGTGCCCTAGCACATAGGCACATACGGACATTTGAGGATACCTATGACTTGGTATTGTATTATTTGAGGATACCTATCTAGGATATCTTCTGGAGAATCCCTTTTTTGTCATATGTGCTTATGTGAAAAGGCACAATGTGACACGTTCTGCACTAGCACATAAGCACATGCTGGATGTGCTGATATGTGCTTATGTGAAAATGCACAATGTGACACATGTATCACTATGGGGATGATGTCACAACATGGACGCTCGCACGGGTTACCATGACAACACAACATGGCGCCACTGGGTCACGTAACATGGTGTCACTTCCAGGGTCATCCACCGGGGTCATCCAACCTAGACCTCAAAACCATATTATATACTACTAACCACCGAGCAACGACGAGCAGCTGCCAGCTCCCCAACATTGTAACTCCGCACTGCAGCACAGGCAGGGTTAGATTGGTTGAAGACATGCGCGCCATCGACTTGGAGTACGTCTGAGTACACGGCATCATCGTGCCCCCATGTGGACAATCAGGGTGAAGTGCCTCGCCCAAGGACACAAAAATCCAATAAATTACTTATGGTGGAATAGGCAGGAATGCACTCCGGTGCGCCTAAGAGAAATCATCATCTGCCTTCATTAATCATTAATAATAAAAGGCCGATGGTGACGAATAGGCAGTAATGCTCTCTGGTGTGCCTACGAGAAATCATGGCCTTCCTTCCCCATTAACAAGAGACCGATGGTGAGAAGGAAGCAGCAAACATCCTCGGGTGTGGCATATAAGGATTATAGACTGCTGTCCTCTCATCAACAAGACTGCTGTCCTCTGCTGACCCGACCGTGACCCCAAATCGATCAGGCAGAAATATAGCACATGCCGTACCTAGGTATAGTGACTAGGTCGCCTCCCACAAAAGTCCACTTCAAGACAAACACACTTCTTTTTTCCATTTTCCATTTTCTTTTTTGGGTTTCCCCCCCCCCTTTCTTTCTCTGTTCCCCAATAACCGCTATGGAACTATTATAACCGCCATGAACACTTCATAACCGCTATGGAATCTGAAAATTCTTCGCTCAATCCCCAGAGCCTGGCCAATAGGTTAACATGCATGCCTGCCCCTGAACCAGGGACGTTCGGGTCTTTCTTTGGGTGGCACCCCAAAAGGGTGAAAGTTGTTTGGTTGCTTGACTGCTGAGGTCAAAATGTGCTCTTCCTCTCCAAGAATTGCCAGAGTCAGACTATATTTGCCTGAAGACCCTACTCCAGCACCCTCGGCGAGAGGTAGCACCTTTATTGAGAGGACAACCTCTCACACTGTTTCTTGCTCGAGGGAATACAACCTCAACCAGGGGGCCTTTATCGCTCACCAGATAAAGTAGTTCAAAGAAGATCACATTCAGTTAGTCATGGTTCATCAACACAACAGAGGAATGAAGTCATGAAATTATAACTCTAGTATCCATGTCAGATGATTACTATCATAGGTTTTCCTGGCTGCTTCCAGTTCTATCGGCTGTAGACAAGCACTGCCAAACTTCCAAGGGTTATTATGTTACTGCAGTTTGCAATGCAAACAATTGGAAAAAAAAAAAAGAAAAAAAAAAAAAGAAAAAAAGTTTGCAATGCACAATTTAGGGAAAAAAACCCACTTAGGAATGGGTTTGAACAAACTTGGACCCCCCCCCCCCCCCCCGCCCCAGAAGAGAACCCAAATTTTAAGGCAGGGTTTGAATCTGATCTTCCCATAGCTATTATATACCAAATATGAAAAGATTCCAATTGGTGGTTTTGGGGAAAAGATTTTTGAATCCCCCCCTCCCCCAACCCCCACCCCCCCCCCCCCGAGATGTTGTATACCAAATATGAGAGGATTCTGACAGGTGAATCTGAAGAAGAATTATTTGAAATAAATTTCCTCATATTGCACTAAGTTAAACTTTGGGCGCCAATAGAGAGCCCAAATATTAACCCAGGGTCCCGATTTGAACAAATTTGAATCTGAACCCCTGAAGCTGTTGCATACCAAATACGAAAGCATTCTGACTGGTGGAGCTGAAAACCAGAGGCCCAAGTGAGCCTAAATCGCTCACCTGGCTCAAGTTGCCAAAGGAGGTAAGTGTATTAGTAAGTGATCAGAGAGCAAGAGCAATTTTTTTGATTTGCTATGACACAACCAAAGGCGACTTCTTTTGGCCATCCATTTCTGCTGGTCCAAGGAAAGCTTCCTATCAAGAAAACAACCCAACAAATTTGAATCTGAACCCCTGAAGCTGTTGCATACCAAATACGAAAGCATTCTGACTGGTGGAGCTGAAAACCAGAGGCCCAAGTGAGCCTAAATCGCTCACCTGGCTCAATTTGCCAAAGGAGGTAAGTGTATTAGTAAGTGATCAGAGAGCAAGAGCAATTTTTTTGATTTGCTATGACACAACCAAAGGCGACTTCTTTTGGCCATCCATTTCTGCTGGTCCAAGGAAAGCTTCCTATCAAGAAAACAACCCAACGAATTTTTTGTTTTGTTTTCAACTATTGTGGTTCTCTCTACCACCACACCCCCTCTCCCCCCCCCCCCCAACACCCCCCCCCCCCAAAATTCCGGCATAATGAAGTACTTATGACCCAGTTATATACTTGTATCTGACCTCCCCCCCCCCTCCCCCCATGGATGCTGTATACCAAATATCAAAAGATTCTAACCATTGGTTCTGGAGAAAAGATTTTTTAAAATTTTTGTAAATGTGCTGACTCAGCATTTTTTCGATGCTCCCCTACAGAACACCCTAACATATCCGAGGGCAATTTTTTATCATTCAATTCTACTGGTCCTAAGGAAGCTTCATACCAAATAACAGTTCTCTGTTCTGTGCAGTTGCAGAGATATGGGCGTTTGAAAATATTTCTATTTTTAGCTCCTGGGATTCCCACAGAGACGTGGGAATTTTAATTTTTTTTTTGCAGAAGTCAAGTACGTATCACCCAATAATACCACATACCAAATGTGATTCAAATCGGAGCATCGGTTCCGAAAACAGAAATTTTGGGCGGGGCCAAAAATCTTACCCCTCCCATTACAAAGCCAAATATTGTTTCACGATTTCGTTTGAACAAACTTGATTTTACACCTCAAAAGGAAGCTCCATAACAATTATCAAGTCATTGTACCCACTGGTTCATGAGAAGAAGATTTTTAAAAATTTTGGAGCATTTCCCCCGCCCTTCCCTATGGGGCTGGGCATGTTGAGTTGAACAAAAATGCAATGACCCTTCGGGACCATCGCTCAGACGAACTTTCACTTGAATTGGCCCAGTGGCTTTGGAGGAGAAGACCAAAATATGGTGTTGACGAACGACGGACGGAGAGCGATAGGCTCAGCTTGACTTTGTCAAGGTGCGCTAAAAAGAACGCCAAAGCCTTGTCCCTCCGCCTTTCCGCCTCTCTTTTCTCTTGTCGTGGTATGCGGTAAACTTCAATCCAAAATGTCAAAGACGGGTCGAAATGGGCTTGGCCTAAACCGTCCCTGCGCGCCTTCGGCGTGCGAAACCATTCATTCTTCTTCTTCATGCACACCACAGTGGTAACTAACTTGCCACTTTCGGCAGATGTGAGGACCGGGGTTGGGCCGAATATATTGCAAATATATTGAATTCGATTACGAATAGTTTGAAATTTTATGAATACAAATACACAAATTCCAAATGTATTTGAATACGAATACGAATATACAAATTCGATAGGCTCAGCTTGACTTTGTCAAGGTGCGCTAAAAAGAACGCCAAAGCCTTGTCCCTCAGCCTTTCCGCCTCTCTTTTCTCTTGTCGTGGTATGCGGTAAACTTCAATCCAAAATGTCAAAGACGGGTCGAAATGGGCTTGGCCTAAACCGTCCCTGCGCGCCTTCGGCGTGCGAAACCATTCATTCTTCTTCTTCATGCACACCACAGTGGTAACTAACTTGCCACTTTCGGCAGATGTGAGGATCAGGGTTGGGCCGAATATATTGCAAATATATTGAATTCGATTACGAATAGTTTGAAATTTTATGAATACAAACACACAAATTCCAAATGTATTTGAATACGAATACGAATATACAAATTCCAAATGTATTTGAATACGAATAGGAATACGAATACTTTACAATGTATTCATGAATACAAATATAAATACTTGAATAATTTTCAAATTATTATTTCCAAAGGGATTATAGTAAATTGATCTGAAGAAATCTAGAATATCTTGGAACATTGTCAATAAAATCATATAAATATCAATGCCCGTTGAACAAGCTTTTCGAGCTCATTCCAAAACATCCATATACATGAAAATATGAAAAAATAATTTTTGTTCCTCGGAACACATTGTCGTATGAGGGTTAACTAAGTTTACATTTAATCAATTATTCAATTACTGTACTGCTAGAATTAAGTGTAATTTAACAACAATAATATTCAGAATGTAGGGCAAGTGCCCCCAGGATAAGCTCCCCCCCCCCAGTACAATAATAATCAATGGGATAATTGCCCTCCCCCCCCCCCCCCAGTGAAATTGTTACCTGGGATATGTGCACCCAGTAAAAATATCAGCTAGGAAAACTGCTCCCAGTAAAATTTGCTCATAGGATGTGTGCCCTCCCCCCCCCCCCCCCCCCCCCAGTAAGGATGTTAGCTTGGAAAACTGCCTCCCAAATTGGTACATGGCTCACAGAATTGTCAGCTTGTTAGCAATTAAATGTACACAAAGCTATTAGCTTTGTGCCCTTACAGGAATTGAACGTTTAAGACTCTGTGAACCTTCAAGAAACAATGTCCGAAAGGACACAAAGCAGCTCCAAGCTCGTCTGAAAACAGTGTGCACCCAGTTATCTATGGGAAGACAAACCGTGCCAGAATTTCTCACAGCTGTTAGTTGCTGCATTAGGTTTTATCTTGAACAGTTATGCAAATTAACACTATACAATACTATCCCACACTAGTTGGTGCTTGACAACATCATTTTGTAATATTTTTGACATGTTTTGATGTAAATAAATTTTGTAATAGAATTTGAGCTTCTTTTGAAATCCTGTATTCATATTTCAAAGCATCAGAATCTGGCATGATAAAACCTGATAATTTGGGGGCAGTTTTCCGAGCTGACATTCTGATAGGGGGCACATATCTTGAACGCCAATTCCATTGGGGGCAGTTTTCCTAGCTGATAATTTGACTGGGGGCACATATCCTAGGTGACAATTTCACTTGGGCAGTTACCCAATTGGCTATTATTGGACTGACGGGGGGGGGGGGGGGGGGGGGCAAATATCCTGTGGGCACTTGTCTGGAACCCTAACATTCCAACTTGGTCAATTACCTTTGGTCAATTCCCTTTTGGTCAATTACCACTAGGTCAATTCCTTTTTGGTCAATTACCTTTTTGTCAATTCCCTCTTGGTCAACACTTTTTGCAAATGGTAATTGACCAAAAGGGAATTGACCAAAGGGCAATAAACCTTTGAAAAGAAATTTGTTCTTTTTTTAGTTTGTTCTGTTTCTTTGTGGGCGAACATCAACAATAACAACACTTTTCAAATTATATTTTATTCTGTATCTCAAATTAAAAATAAAAACAACTTGCACAACAATATGAACGAGTGTAGTTATAACATACAAACATCTCCAAAAGCGCCATTTCCTATCTCAGAGGAATAGAATTGATGAACATGGCTTCATGCAGTGGCCATATTACAATTTATCATATGACTCGTCCGTTTTGTTCACTTTAAAACATTTGATATTTTGTTTTCATATTAATCAGTGATAAATAAAGCCTTCCGTCAATTTCATTGGTCAATTTCAAAACTAGACAATTTGATTGGCTGAACAAAATACAACTGGGCCACATTTTCATAATTTACATAATTAGAGTTGGGAGCTTTCATTGGTCAAATTCAAAACTGGACAATTTGATTGGTTAAACAAAATACAACTCGGTGACATTTGCATAATTTCAGTAAGGAGAATTTACGTTATCTGTCCTATTTAGGGTGGGTTATATTGTATTAATCTTTTGCCTACAAGAAAAGCGCCGTTCATTTTTTTTATATTTTCACTTCTTGCTCCCAAAACATAGGTTATGACCCCTCATTGGAACGAGCTCGACGAGCTCGTTCCAATGAGGGGTCATAACCTATGTTTTGGAAGCAAAAAGTGAAATGTTTTAGTTATAGGAGGACGTTTTTTCCAAGTGCCGTCTGCAACTCAAGTTAGGTGATGGTTAAAAAGTCATACAAAGTGGCTAATTTGTGCGTGTGTGTGTCATATGATAAACAGAATATGAAATGAGTGGTTTTCTCATATAATATTTATGAAACTCGTCCGAATGTTCCGTTGGGCTCGCCAGAGGCTCGCCAAAACGGAAAATTCTTAGACTCGTTTCATAAATATAATATGAGAAAAACACTCATTCAATATCCTCTATTTATTGAATTATCAGCTTTTGATACTGTTCAGTAAAGAGCAGGAAAATAATAATTGATACATTACTTTACCTAACATAGAAAATTAGTTTTAAAGGGAACACAAGTATTGATGTATGAAAATGACTTTGCTTAAGCTTTTTCAACATATTTATCTACCGTTAGTCCAAGTTTGAGCTTACGATATCTACAACTGCTGCTCAGGTGCTCAGATCTGCTAAAGAGTATAAGGGGGTGCAACTCGATATTCAGGCACGTTCAAACTTGGCCTCTGCTGAGATTCTAGCCTTTTTAAAGCCCTGTAGAACAACCTGCTATCTTGAACTCAGAAAACACTGCAAGTAAACCCAAAATAGTCTCTCCGTGGGCTACAAGACATGGAGCCTATGCTCCGTGTATTGCAGTGCATGAAAAAAACATTTAAGGGTCGTTATCGTCATGGGTTGGTGGCATCTTTTAGTGGGACGTAGCTTGCTATTTCTCTAGTTACTTTACCACTAATGTGCTCTGATAAGGTTTAGAGGAACGAAAAATCGGTTATCCCAGAGAGTGTTTGCTTAACCCAACAAAATGGCCCAAACCGCTCAGTAAATTAACTTAAATAGGACTGCCGCAAGCTGCAATATCTTGAAGGCTTCTCAATAAAACCATGCAAATATAGATGTCATTGGAACCGGCTGATCGAGTCGGTTCCAATGATATCCATATCTGCATGGCTTACCCAACAGAATGTTCCTAAATTATTAAAATTTAATTCTTTTTCAAAAAAGCTGTGTTGGGTAAAGGGTTAACCACTGCACAAAGAAAATGAGCGTTCATGCAATTTTTATAGGCTTCCTGACTGTATTTTGAATTGATTTCACACATTACTCTGATTGCCTAACATAGAAAATTAGTTTTAAAGGGAACCGAAGTATTTACATCTATCTAAGAATTCGTTAACACATATTTCACCCTCTGCAAGTTTAGTTTTAAGTTTTTCAATTTTTTCATCAGTTGCTATATACTTTCTTTTGCGTTTCAGTGGTGGCTGGCCACAATGAAGTTGTGTAATTTTGAGTTTTTTTATGTTGGCTTCCTTCTTGAACACATCAACCAATTCATATAGGTTGGGTGGGCTTTACCAATAATTTTATTTAACTTATTTTGCCAAACCTCTACATGATTGTTTGTTGTACATGAATGTGTTTGATTGTGATTCCACAATTTTACAGGAAAGATTGATGTTTGTGAAATCCATATATTCAGTGAATTGACAAATCCCAGAGTATGAGTAATGTAACAATTCCTTTTTTAATTGCTCCCAGGAAGTTCTGACACATAATATTGGAACAAATACTAACACAATGTTTTTCTTATGGAGTCTCTGAAATCACTGTCATCACTGTAAAGGCAACTAAGGCCAACATTTTGTATTTTCCTCCATACACTTTGTGAAAAATGATAATAACATCCTTTGTGTTTTAGCCCAAGAACATTAGGTTTCACTAGGGAAAAAAATCGGAGAAAGCTGATTTTTTCAGGGAATGTCGAGTACATGTCATTGAACGATTAGACAAAAGTCCCCTAAAATCCCAGTTGAGCTTTTTTTTCTACAGCCTTTTTTCGAAAACGCGTTTGAAAAAAATAAAAAAAATCGCACGAACTTTGTAACCTCGAATTGATCCAACTGTATTTTTTGTTTACGCGTATTTCGAGCTACATAATGTCTAATATACATTTACCTAGAGGAAAATGTGCATTCTGTGACAATTTCTGCGAAAAATTATTGAAAATTCACAAAAAAGTATCGGATTTACGCAAAAAATGACGATTTTCCTAACGGATTTGCCCAAAGGGTCGTAGTACAGAACGGGATGTTAGTTGGACAGACGATAAAAAACCCACCACCATTTGAAGACTTTTATCATTACTTACAAAATAGACATTATGGAAGACCCCCTCTGCTTCTGGCCGAGTTCCCCTTTTGGCATAAAATTCGTCAGCATGAGAACTCAACTATTTTCGGGCTTGGGACCGAACAGACACGTCTGTGTCTGGCAGCATTAGATCAATAAATAATATTTACAGAATGTACAAAAATCAATAAATAATATTTACAGAATGTACAAATCAATCAACATGGATTAAGTTACATTGACTATTATCAACGCTATATACAGAAATGACATGACCTATATACATATTATTCATCGAACTCAGAAATTTCCGACAGGACAGTGTTTCTGTGGTTGTTACAAGAATCCGAACTGCAATTACACAAACCTGAGCAAGAGAGTCCTGCCTTCTTACACCCACACCTTTTTGTACAAGCACTCTTGCAACCACAACTGATCAGATTCAGTAGGTTATCGGGGGCACATGGCTTTGTGGCTGCAGTCGGTACAAGAAGTCCATTGTCTAGCGACCACCCCCAATCCGTCGGAGGAAGCGAAGTGCCCAGCCATTGTTGGACCTGGAGATAACATCTGTCGACATGTTGTTGTGCAGCATCGCTGCTTGGTGGGAGTGAGGCTAGGTCGATGGGTTTATTCAGTTTAGATTTTGCTACATAACGCTTGTAAGTGACATATCTATATTGGTCGAGAGAGGAAACAGTTTTACTCCCGTATAAGATCAGGAGAAGTTGTTCCCCGGCAGCGGCTACTGCACTTGGTGTACTGTCATCCGCCAAAATTGTGTTGACATACTGTTGTGAGTCGCTAGTAACATCGGAGACAATTGTACTGAATACTTTCTTCTTACCAACTCGAAAGAGTGCAGAAGTAGTGTCACAACCACTTATAGAATGTGCTACAAGGAGGTTGCTTCTATGGTCACCCATTTTGGTTGCTATTTCACTAACTGAAACTAGTAAGTTTGGGGTAATGGAATACATCATGTGAATATTACATCCCGGTTGAACTCGAGAGGTAAGAATGACTAACAAGTCTGTGTCTGTTCCCACAACGACAACATTGTTGTCATCTTGAGCGATGTCAAGTGCAGTTTCGGCTATCAGTACATCAGCATCAGCCTCGGCCTGCTTGGACTGAATATTGATAGCAGATAGCTCCTGCATTAGAAGATCGATCAGTTGGGTTTTGTTCTTGGCATTTGCAAGGAAATCGGATTGGGGTGTGGTGGCTGGTAACTCGGGTGAGATATTGATATCAATGGAATACCTGTCTTTAGATCTACGGGCTTGTTCCATGCCCTTTGTCGACATTGTACAAGCATAACCATCAAAAACAACCACGACGTTCGTCCCAAAATGTCTCACTAGATAATTGGAATATGATGTACATATGTCCTTATATGACGACTGTTTAGGCCATACAAC
Source organism: Pictodentalium vernedei (assembly GCA_031216915.1). Classification (NCBI taxonomy): domain Eukaryota; kingdom Metazoa; phylum Mollusca; class Scaphopoda; order Dentaliida; family Dentaliidae; genus Pictodentalium; species Pictodentalium vernedei. The sequence goes on from CM062292.1 coordinate 168,079,185, forward strand.
TGCCCTCAATAAAAATCCACCATCTACAACAAACAGAGAATGTTCTGGGATTTTAGTTTGCTCGGAACCGTATGTTTTGAGGATCTTACCGAACGTGCTTTTCTGTGTCTTCCTCATTCCAGCAGAATCAAACAATGCTGGTGGTTTCGGGGCGAGTTCATATTTGAGATACTCTTCCATCTCTGCTTGTGACTGAATAACACATGTGATGCGGTTGAACAGAATTGTGGGGTCAATCACTACCTTACTTCCACGGACTTTGATGCTATTTGCCATCGATGCGAAAGACTTCACAGTGTCAACACGTCGTAGTTTGATGCTGTTGAACGTTTTGCTTACAACATTCGATACGCAACATTCACCAATTTTGCGAACTTGGTCACAGTTCACAGTTTCGTCGGCCACAAGCCCGGTCGCTATAGAGACTAATTGTAGTGGATCTCTATTCTGAAAGGGGGAATGCACTCTGAGCCAGTTCAATAATTTGGTGATATCATTGGCATCAGTCAATTGTGAACTTTGACGGAGATCCCGATATTGTTCGCCATGACCAGTGTGAACATGAACAAAATTTTCGAGAGCGTTACATATCGGAAGGCAAAGAGGTAGTCCATGTACCCATTTCGCAACAGTGCTATCGGTTATTCCCCTGCCATGTGTGAGACCACCAGGGAGCTTGAACATTCTCATAAAACACTGCTCTATGGTCTGATCAGAATATATCCCGTCCCAGAATTTATCTGAGCGCCTTATGGTAAAGTAACCTTTCTCAGTGAACAACTTCAAATCATCCTGTTGCATTATTTATGTTAGCTCATTCATCTGCTGCAAATAGAGATGAGAACTTTTTGCGTATGCAAAATGACCACCTGCGTGAAATACTGGAATCATATTGCGAACACAATATGTGTGGAGTTCCCAGTCGCCTGTGCGCTCTGCTCTCAAGAACAACTGGAGAAGACCTATTTGCTCGTAGTATTGTACCCAAAGCTTTCCTGTGCGTCCTACGGACGCATTCTGGAGCAGTTTCGTGTAATTTTGACAGTAGATGGTTGACACTTTCTTGATTGACAGCGTCAGCTGTTGTACAGTCACCTCTGGCAAGTCCACAGAATATTTCATTGACTTCTGTGCAGTCTATGTTATCTAGTGTTCGGCTTTCTTCAAACACAAGTTTTGTAATGGCAATTTGTGTTAGCAAATGGGCACGAACTGCTCTTGAATATGCATGACCACTGATCAAATGATGGATTGACCCACCAGCATAAACAGTCCCCCAAAGTTCATCCAAGCCGCTACCAGCCATGATCGAACCAATTGCCCCTAAATATGACATAATCATATGGAAGCCGCGTTGTCTGTACAATACAAATTTGTTTATGAGTACACATCAAGGGCGTGCACACATTACATGCCAATGCATCTTGAGTGTAGGCGAACACCACATTATGTGATTTAATCGAACATGGAAATTGAAACAATGATGCTATAATACGGTATTTGAATGAGAAAAGTCGATGTCGTTTGAATTTGAGTTTAGGGGGTATGGTTAATATTTCACACGTTTCACCAGTTCATTATGGAATAAATGACTATTGTTATATATCATTATAAAGCCACTGCTTTTCTGCAATTTTTGATATATAATTTAACTCCCAAAGTAGTCGTAGATTTGATTTAATGGACGTTGTGTACCGTTGTGTGTATGAAAACAATAAATTTTTTTTCGTAATTTTGTACATTTTCGTGAATATTTCACCATTGAGTGTGAGGATTGGTACAAAGTTGGCATTTTCTCTTGGGGATATGTATTCTCAATATAATTCAGCACGATATTTATGATTCTCACCCTACTAAGGCGAATAAGAATGAGAAATATGGAGCTGGGTCGAATTTTAAAAAAAAAATTTTTTTTCATCGAAAAAACGCTATAACTAAAAAAGCTCAACTCGGATTCGCGGGGACTTTTCACACTTTATCCGCAATGTGTGTCCCGGAAACATATAAACAAATCAGCTTTCTCCGATTTTTTTTCCTTACTTTCTCATTTTTATGTCTACTGTGCCTGGACTATTTGTTGAAGGAAAGCTTATTTTAATTGCTGCCAGAAGACCTGATTCGAAGTCAGACATAATTTCTTTTGGTTTAAATTCTATATTTCATATTTGTACTTTCATGCCTGATGCGGGATGGTAGAAGAAAAATTTATAACGCTGTAAAACGGTTTTAACCCTTTACCCAACGTAACGGCCCAAACCGTTCAGCGCTATTCACAAAATTCACCATTCAATTTTTATAATTTTTTTGTCACAAAAACATAGCTTATGACCCCTCATTGGAACGAGCTCGTTCCAATGAGGGGTCATAATCTATGTTTTTCACGCAAAAAATAGTGCTTCAAGGATTTTATTTACAAGTCTCGTCTGCTTATCGTGTTAGGTAAAGAGTTGAAGGAAATAGGGGTCGTCGATTTAGCTAAATTTTAAAGACGTTCCAAACACAGTTCACTTCTAATTTTCAAATTAAAATGGAAGCAAAAATTAAGTATCTGACAAATAAAATAATCACTCGGTAATGAAAGAAAAAATGTTAAATTTTCTGACCCGATGTGGGAGGAATGAAATTTAACAAAGCATTACCGACAATAAGGCCAAGATGTTTGGAAAAATCTCCATACGCCTCGGGTCGTCGATTTATTGCCCCAGCACGCGCAAAACCGACCGGACAAATTTCTCGCAATGTGAATGGATAAATGTAGTTTGATCCTTTTCCTCAGAATTGCTTTAAAGTGTAGGCTATATGCCCCAAACTGTACTACCTGGGACATTTTGATTCTTTGTGGCGCGACAGAATGTTAATTTCCACGAAATGTGGTATGTGATCTGTAATTACGTCAGTTGTTCCTCCACAAAGATCAGAGACTTCGCGTTTTAGAAGGGGGGGGGGGGGGGGGGGGGGGGGGGGGGGGGTACACAACAACTATTGTATTTAACACAAAAATACAAGGGGGTGACACATGTCCCCTCCTCACCACCCACAAACAAAAAAAATGTTCATTTTTCCCAAGGAGTATTAGTTCTCTCACCGCGTTAGATCATAGAATTTGATATTTTGGGGCCACACTCTCGGGCTACGCCACTGGGGTATTTGATAATATTCACGAGCTTGCCACCCCTCCCTCCAAGTTGCTCCTCCACGTAGACCAGATCATACAATTTGAGGATTCTGGGGGACTATCATCGTGGTATTTGATAATATATACAGGGGCATGGTGCAAACGGGAATAAGTAGGATTAATCCCCCGCAGAGGTGGCGCCAGTGGAGGCTACATAGCACCCCGTCCCCTACGGGAAATATGCCAAATTCGTGTCGGGGAGGTAAAAGTGCGCAAACACCATACAGATGGAGATAATACCACTGTATACGTAAGTAGTATGTCTCGCACGTTTCAGACATCATTTGGGGGATCTCATCGGAGGGTCTCATGTGACGTCACAGTCTCGTGACTCAGCGGCGCCATGTTGTGTTGTCATGGTAACTCGCGAGAGCAGCCATCTTGTGACTCATCCCCATAAAGATACGTGGTGTTAGTGCGCATGCGCAGCGCGTGTTGTTAGAGTGATACGTGTTTCCGTTGTCCATTTTGTGTACTGGAGGCCGCCATCTTGGTTTCTATGGTAGCACGTGGTTACTGTGTTATCCAAAGGCTTCTTATAGGATAGGGGTATGTTCGAAGGGTGCGTTCGATTGAATAGGAGAAAATCTCATTATCACAAACAACCCGACAATACCTTCAAATCACCAAAATGTACTTTTATTGATACGGATTCCCCTAGAATCCTTACCGAGAGACCCCCGGTACCGAGAAGCCCCCCCCCCCCCCCCGGGATAAGTTCGATTGAACTAGTGTAGTGTTTTCTGGTTCGAATTGCCCCCCCCCCCCCCGAGTCCTTTTCCGGACCGCCACACCACTGATTTTAATAGTTTCACGTAGTGTTATAGTACCGAGGGAGGGGGTGGGGTGGGGTGGATTAAAGCCAACTGATAGACAACCTTCATAAAAGCATATATCATTCCTAAAGCCAAGAATATATCGGGTAGTTAATGATAAGCTATTGCTCGAACGACTCGATGCCTATCGAGCAAATGAGCTTTGGAGCAATTGCTCGATCGAGTGACTCCACATACTGCTCGAACGACTCGAAGTTCACCGAGCAAATGTGCTATCGAGCAATTGCTCGTTCGAGTGACTCGCACATACGACCCTTAGCCTCGTTTCAGTAATTGACGATATCTATGGCCTGGTATTGTATTATTTGAGAATACCTTACGAGGATATCTTTTGTAGGATACTTATCTAAGGATACTATTACCTATTTAGCCCAGCCTCGTAGGCCACCCCAAGACATACCTGTCCCAAATTCCCCTTTATAAGCTATCGAGCAGTTTCTGAAAAGTAATTGCTCGTACGTCGAGCAAATGAGCTTTAGAGCAATTGCTCGATCTAGTGACTCCACATTCTGCTCGAACGACTCGAATCCCATCGAGCAAATGAGCTATAGAGCAATTGCTCGTTCGGGTGCCTCGCACATACGACGCTTAGCCTCATTTCAATATTAGAGGATACCTATGGCCTGGTATTGTATCATTTGAGGATACCTTTTGAGGATATCTTTTATAGGATACTTATCTGAGGATACTATTACCTGCTTGGCCCGGCCTTCTAGTCCACCCCAAGACATACCTATCACAAATTCCCCTTATAAACTATCGAGCAATTACAGAAAAGTCATTGCTCGAACGATTCGAATCCCATCGAGCAAATGTGCTATAGAGCAATTGCTCGATCGAGTGACTCCACATACTGCTCGAACGACTCGGTGGACTTCGAGTCGTTCGAGCAGCATGTGGAGTCACTCGATCGAGCAATTGCTCTAAAGCTCATTTACTCGATGGGCTTCGAGTCGTTCGAGAAATGTGTTATCAGTAACCAGTAACTACTTGATAGATTCTTGGCTTCAGGAATGATATAGGCTTTTATGGAGGTTGTCTGTCAGTTGGCTATAATCCAAAGCCCCCTCCCACCCCTAGGTAGTATAACACAACGTGCTACTATTAAAATCCGTGGTGTGACGGTCCAATAAAGGATTCGGGGGGGGGGGGGGGGGGGAGGGGAGGGGGGGGGGGTCCGAACCAGAAAAAATACCCTAGTTCTATCGAACTTACACCGGGGGGGGGGGGGGGGGGCTCTCGGCACCATGGTATGGTGGTCCTAAAAATGATTCTAGGGGAATCCGTATCAAATAAAAGTGCATTTTGGTGATTTGGAGGGATTGTCGGGTTGTTTGTGGTAATTAGATTTACTCCTATTCAATCGAACTCTCTTGTCATATAAGAAGCCTTTGGGTAACATAGCAACCACGTGCTACCATAGAAACCAAGATGGTGGCCTCCAATACACAAAATGGACAACGGAAACACGAATCACCCTAACAACATGCGCTGGGCATACGCACTAACACCACATATCTCTGTGGGGATGACGTCACAAGATGGCTGCTCACGTGGGTTACCATGACAACACAACATGGCGCCGCTGAGTCACGTGACTATGACGTCATATGAGATCCGCCCGATGAGATCCTCAAATGATACCTGAAACGTGCGAGACATACTACTGACGTGCACAATAGAAATAACCCGATGAGCATATAATCACTGTGGAATAACTAGGCAAAGTTAACTGCCAAGTCATACCAACTTCTCAGCATGGCCCTAGTTGTTAGCTGCAACCATATTAACAAAAACTCAAATGTTTGAAGATACATTCAGATATTTGAGTTTATGTTAACTTGGTGGCCCGTAGTTTCGGCTTTCTTGGTAATTTTTTTCATTTGGATATAAATATCGAGATATTTCGCCTCCCCCCCCCCCCCCCCAGCCCCGTGCCCGGATCATTCTGGCGCCCCAACCCCCTTATCCCGACTGAAGCAGAAAACTATTTCTGTTTTGTCGGTTTCTGGCTCCTTATCGCAATCATGTCAGTGAAAATCGGTCCTTAGGTCGGAATCCAGAATCTAAACTCACTCATAACTTTAGATAAGATCGAGGACCTAGCGGGGCAGAAACATGTATGAGCCGGAGAGAGGAGGGGGTAGGATGGTCCCAACCCCAGTTTTATGGATTGTGATCAGTTTATCCTACAACTCACAATAGTGCCCCTCCCTCAAGTTCAAAATGCTTTCCTCCTTCGACGAGTGAGTAATTGTGTAGCGCAATATGTGAAATTGTTTTCGAAACACTTGAGGAATAAAATGTTTGCACCCAGTCAGTGTAAATAATTATAATTTCAATGCTGCTAAAAATAGAGGAAAAACACGTCACGTGACTTAAAATCCTTTCATGGACGACGATCCGCCATTTTGGAATAAGAAAGTAACATAGTCAGCCAATATGGCGTCTGTCATCGGCTCGGAAGTGGAAATTCAAGAGGTTGAGGTCGAATCTATACCCGTGGAGATGCCTATTGAGACAGTTGAAACAAGTGATGAAACAATTGAAGTTCAGCCCATGATAGCTTTACAACCATTGCCAGAAGCAGCTCATGAAGAAATTATTTTACAAACTCGCGAAGAGGTTGTGGGGGATCCGAACCTCGTGTATGCGGACACAATTCCAGTTCCAGCACCCGAAATAGAAATTTCCACGGAGGATACTGCTATAATTCGCAGGGGGAAAGGGGGGAAAAAGAAGGGTGGAAAATCAAAAAGTGTTCTGACTCCCGGAGCACTAACAACAAGTGACTTAGGATTTGATCCTTCAGTGACTACCGTAACGAGAAAATGGGAACAAAAGCAAGTGCAGATCAAAACATTGGAAGGAGAGTTTTCAGTGACTATGTGGGCTTCGGGTGTGTGTTTTTTTCTCATTTCCATGCGCATAATGTTGTTCTCGTAAGAAAAAATATTTCCAGCGTGATTTAACTGTTGATTTTCGTGAAAATGAATTTATTTGCAACGATAAACGTCAAAATCAACAAAAACCTCTCCCAAAGTTAAGAAAATGGAGCATGACCTTGAATGAGAGGGTTGCTACGGAGGACTTGTAAAAACAGTTTGTCTGATCAACTTGAATTCAAATGACACATGTATTCTTGGTTTTTAAAAGATGTTTTGTGGTTTGTTTTGGTTTCGATGTCGGCCATCATTGAATCCATGGGCGCCGCCATATTCCGATGAAGATGGCGGAGTTCTAGCAATGGCGGCTGGTAGCCATGTTTGTTCAGAGTCCCACAGTTTTTCTGCGTTATTTTGTGGACTCCTCGATGGTTGTCCTACGAATGCACGCCAAAGACCCGGCCACAAAATATTCTGCACTTTGGTGATAATTTTAATAAAGAAAACAATTCGATAGATACGCGAAAAGCATAAATTTGTGGATTTTTTTCTGATGACCTTTTGTTCTCGGGAAGAGTCATAGAAATACACCATTGAAGTCGACAGCTGGGAAATTGATGTTTCTATTTATAGAATGCATCTCAAATGACGTGCAGTTTGCCAGTAAATTGATCCGTTACAGTGCATATATCATGCCACGGCCACATGTTAATTTTTTTTATATTTGTAAAGGCAAATAGTTTTTTTTTATCCTTTCATTTATCACATCCTCTGCAGGATTTAAAAATTAGGAATTTGTATAAATTTTGAATTTATGTAGGACCTGTCCTATAGTATAAGTATAACCTAAAAAAAAAAGTTTGCAAACAAATTTGTGGTAAAACTTAAGAGCACTAACTATAAAATAACACCCTTTTGATAAAGTTTATGCTAAAGAAAATAGATTAAGGTGCAAAAAGTAAGAGAAATGTGTTTTACATGTACTTCAAAATTCCTACCTCTGATATTCCATAAATTCAAATTCAATGTACACAGACAGTCCTTTCCCAGAGACAGGGGCGAGTACAAATGCCCCTGTAAGTGCTTGTAAATTGGAATTTACAAGTGCTGAAATTTTGTGTGCGGCTGCAGATCAACAGATTTACCTGCTGCATAGAATTAATTGGTAACATTTTTTGTGACATTCTAATAAAAATCTTTGACTGTTAATTTTTATTGCAAGAGAAATTTTTAAAGCTTTGTATAATAGTTTTAACACAAGTCTGCACACAACATGTGTAGTTTACAATACATACATCTGTTCAATGAATGTTTTAGCTTAACTTGACAAAGTCGAGATAAGCTATTGCTATCACACGTGTGAAAGTCTGTGAGTTTGTAAGTCTGTTCATATTTTCTTTGGCACAGGCTAGAAATGGGAAGTTTTCAAATTTCATGTCGGTTTCGGTTTCATTCAATAGTCAGGGTTTCAGTTTCGGTTTTCGTTGAATAAACATAACAATACATGGCATTAGTGATGAACCGATTATCAAAACTTACTCGGGGGGTAGCTCAGTAGGTAGAGGTGCAGGATGCAAGCCGAGAGGTCCTCAGTTCGAACCCCACCTGTGGCAACCACGTTGTGTCCTTGGGCAAGACACTTCACCCCCATTGCCCATGTGGGGGCACGTTGGCGTTGTGTAATAAGGCGTACTCACCGTACTGCACGTCGATGATGCACTTGTCTTCAACCAATGCTAACCTGCTTGTGTGGAGTTAGTATGTTGGGGAGCTGATAGTTGCTTGGTGGTGGTTCTCTCCGGGTACTCGGGCTTCCTCCACCCGTAAAACTGTCACTGTCATGATTAGCCATTGTGCAGAAGTGTATGTGACCTTAAAACACCAATAAAGGTTCTCTCCGGGTACTCTGGCTTCCTCCACCCGTAAAACTGTCACTGTCATGATTAACCATTGTACAGAAGTATGTGACCTTAAAACACCAATAAATAAATCAAAACTTGCTATCAACTGATTACCGATTTTGTCTCTGCCAATTATGCCAATTCCGATGGTTAGGACACACAAGAAAATCTGTTGGTGCCTGTTTTACTACAGAAAATCATCAGTTACGAAAGCTTAATACCACATAAGTTCTCAGAGTATGCATATTTAATGCTGGGGAATATTAGCCAAAATAATGTTTGTATTTTGGTTGGGGTGTGGGGAAAAGGTCGTTATTAACGATACAATCGCACGATATTGTTCTTGTTAAGATTGTGTTTTATTCCAGTAAAGTAGTGATAATACGGTTTTGGGTAAGAAAAAAATGCACTTGGCTGTATTAACCAGGAATATACTGAGCACACATACTTTGTGTCTTAAATGAATAATAATTTTGATGTTAATGTGTGTTGTGAAGTCGTATGACCAGGGATTTTTCTAGGGGCATTGGGAATGGGGCCAGGGGCCCATACAATTGGGAAAAATGCCATCTTATTGGACCAAATTGGGAATTCTGGTGACACTGCAGAGTGGAGAAAAATGCACATTTCTTCTCTACAGGCACATTAAAAATGAAGAAGTTGAGTTTATTATTTGAAATTATGGTTTTACAGTTCTTTTATCATCATAATAAGGCCTACTTTCACAGTAAATAATCGCAATTATTATGATGAAGTTGACACTGGGTACCAATTGGGAATTTTATGTTAGAAATTGGGAAAAATCATGCCTAAATCTCATTGGGAATGGGGCCTATATTCGGCCCCTGTCGTCACCTAGAAAAATCCCTGATGACGCATGGTTTACATGTATGTCAGAATGTATTATTCAATGTTCTTTTTTCAACTTGTTGATGTGTTTCTCCAATGTTTACATGAACTCGACAGTCTACAGGAAATGGTGGTGATCCTGTACTGATTGCAGTTGATAATATCTTTGCTCTGCAAATCCCTAAATTTGCTGCTATGCATTACACATTTTTAATGGGGATTCTTTATTGAAATGGCCAGATATCTAAGGGATTTTTAATCGTGTTAAATATAGAATAGCCGGAAACTGCCGGTTGTCATAATTGGCCGATGCCCCATAACCGTCCGGTTCGGATTGCTGATTCTGATTATCGTTTCATCACTAGTTGCATTTGCATATAAGATGTAGTATTTGGTGCCAGTCATTGTCACAGGGACTCCCTTTCCAGGGCAACACACCTGTGTAATAGCCTAAAACGGTACTCTGATTTCCTGAGCACAATGTATTTGCTTAGGTTATCTCCAGAGTTTCAAGTTTGAGAAAAATGATCTTTGTCTTGAGTCTGTTGCAAAATTAGTCCCACCCCCCACCCCCAAACAAAATACCTGTGTTTAGGGTAACCAGACACATTCTAAAAAATTGTGCCATCCATAAAAATTTTATTGACTAAAAGTTGCTCATATGGGTCATTGTAACCCTAAATTTCCATCGGACTTCAGCTGTGATTTTGACGCTGGCTTTGGAGTTCAAACGTTCAAAATTATATGTAGAAATAAATATATTTGTCAATATCAATGTGGAACAAGTGACAAGTTCCATTTCTGCAAAGGAAATTACATTTGATAAACAGAATGTTTGAACCACGATGTGTAAGAAGTAATTTTGTCACCTATTTTGCAGTAAATGCAGCGCTCGAACGTAATACCAATTAGCGCAGCTGTTCTAAAAAAAGGATATCTTGACTCTGTAGTTTGAAAACAAGCTTAACTTTAGGTTGTTTCTCTCTTTATTATGAGAAGTGAAGACCTGATTAAGAGATTTTCAACATTGAAGTTGAAAACCACAACCACATGTTTTCTGTAATTGTTTCGGTTTTGATAACAAAATCTGTTGCGCATTGTGAAAATGTCCCCAAGTGAAGCAGTGCTTGTTTACGGTGGTAAACAAGCTCTGTTTCACTTGTAAAATAGGACCCAGTCACCAATGCTTGGGGTGCGAGTCCTCTAAAATAGGCAACATGGGGTACCGTATAAACGATTAATGAAACTTGACTTTATCTCCATGTTGTGGTCATGATTAGCCATTGTGCAGAAGTATGTGACCTTAAATACCAATAAACGATAATAATAGTGTGAAAATGAAAACATCCAAAGCAAAATAAAGTTGGTTCACAAAAAAAAATTAGTTAACCAAAAATGAGATAATATTAAAAAAAAACCCGATCATTTCCATCCACAACATTAACCTTGTCCCCTGGCCGTCACATCTGCGGATCCCATTATATAATTCATTGGTTAACTTTATTTTGGTAAATCTTCAGGCATCGTGACCGACATGTTTCGAACTTAAAAGTTTCTCCCAGCTATTTTGCAAATCTGATCAAATTTGTACTTATATTTTTACTAACAGTAATAGCCACCAAATGATTAGGTGTGAATGTACACTAGCCGAAGAGAAATAGTGGCATGAATTTCAACAAACACACCCAATAAAAATGATAACAAATGTAATTTAGACTGGTTCCCAAAAGGTTGTTTTGATTTTTTATCGACATATTTGATCAGTACAACTTCAAACAAAACAAACGGACTGTTCACCTTTGGGTTTAAACATTGGAATTAAAATTTTATTTAAATGAATTTTAATGCTTGAGATGTGTAATAAACACAGAACGCGATGTGTGTTAGGCTCTTGTGAAATGAGACTACGTCATTCCAACTCGTTATGTATAACACCCACCGATTCAAACACACATCATGTTTTGTCTATTTATTGTGAAAGTAACTAGTCCACTTCGCCTGTACTGTATATTATTATATTAATACAGTACATGGAGAGTGGATTGTAACTAAATCACCTGGGGAGTGGAGTTATCACCCAAAGTATCACTTTCAAATTCTGTACATGTGGACCAAAAACACAAGCAATGTTTCAGCCAATGGATCTCTGGGTATAACCCCGAGCTCCATTGGTTGGAACTTTGCTTGTGCTTGTTATGCTTTGCAACAAATTTGCAATTATTGCTTAGGTGGAATCTCCACTCTGCGGGTGATTTAGTGATAATACACTCTCCACATACTATATATACAGGATGTAAGTCTTTATTTGCAGGCTTGCAGACACTGAAGGTTGGGGAACTACACTTCTTTGGTAGAGTTTCTCAAAATTCTACTCCTGACTATTGTTATCATTCCTTCTGTTTTGGGTTTATATTGGAAGGTGGGAGGGGGGAGGGGGATTACATGGCCAAATTTCAGTCCCATTTTCACTGTACAATTAGCAGTACAATTCCCAAATGAATTAGCCAGGTTTCCCCTGACCTGCCATTTACTTGTAATTTGATTCAGTCAGAACTTTGTACAAGTCTTAAACAGATTACCAGTATTCATGGCAGGATGTATTCTGAGTGTCTACACTCTACAGGTCCAATTATAGGACCCATTCCCAATTGTTCATAGACATTATTTTTTCCCAACTACCGGCTGAAAATTTCCCAATTCAAGTCTCGTTTTAATCAGACAAATTTCAATAAGCATTGCTCATCGGCAAAAGGCAGTTCGAATGTGGAAGTGTTATGGAAGCAGAAACTATAATTAAATCTTCTGTGCATGCCCAATGCAAGGGACATCTGATTAATATGCCACACAAAACAAGGGAAGTAACTCAATTACTGTAGTACCCAGCTGATCGCAGACATCTCAGATGTTTACTACCAAAGAAAGGAATCAATAAATTTTTTTTAATTAATTCCAGGATCCTTCTTCTACCTGTATAATTGGTCTAATGAATGTTTTTGTTTCTGGAGAAATGATCGTGTAATTGATTTTCCCCAAATTCCCAAATTGGGCCATACAACGTGAATTTTTCCCAATGATATGGGACCCAGACCCTTTTCCAATGAGGCTGGAATGACTCTTGGATGGAGCAATAAACTAGAGCTGAGTGGTCTTCCGGTTTTTGTACTAAACCCCAAAACTGACATGCAAATGCAGCAAAAAATGACTGAACAGTTTTACTGTGTTTGTGCATAACTGGTCAAACTATCTTACTGGGATGGAACTGCACTGCAGCACTAGTGGCCCCAAATGGCCCCTTGTCACTTAGTCTATCCAGAAAAGGGTCGACTGTGTGATGTTCTCATTGTCACATATTCTCCCTTGTTGACCCGAATAAGGTAGAAAATGTGACCATGAGATTAGATGAACTTGCAGTCTTGGCCATATGTAAAATAGAGGGTGGCAACAAATCGCTTGCCTGAAAACCAGTGAGGCGAGCAAATCGCTTGCCTAAAACGTTATCTCTGTAAAAACATACTGGCCCATTAGAGAATTGCCTTATAGTTACTACCTACATGTGGGACTATCTTATAATGTATGGGACATACAACCATCAACGAGTTCCGTTTCACTTCTAATCTGACCCCATGTGTTCCATTTTTGGAAGGTTTATAAATTTAAGATTTTATTTTATTCCCTTTAGCAGAATCTGCAAAGACTGAGTACAACACAAATTGTTGTTTGAATAACTTTTGGAAGCCCAGAACATGACACAATTCACATGTACGTTTGCCTTTAGCTGTACTTGGGCTGTCTGCAGACCAACAGTGTCGCATTCCTGATTGATATCTAAAAGATCAAAGGGACTGTGCTGCTTTACGCTTTGTAGTTCAGTGCCTGGAAGCTAAACTCTACATGTACAGGTCTGTGGGTGGCTGTCTCAAGAGTTCTGTTGTCATTCACATTGTGTGACTGGTGTGCCTGTATGCCACCCTCTAAAATCCTATTAGGCTCCCCCACTAAGTTAGATAAGACTACAACAGCCCTACCACTCCCTCCCCCCACCGGAAGTGAAGCAGTGCCTTTTCAATGCAGTAAACAAGCTATGTTTTACTGGTAAAATAAAACCCAGTCACCCATGCTTAGGAGGTGCAACACCCCTCTAAAATGGGCAACATGGATTATTAACACTCACCCCTGGTCTTGTGTTGATATTCATGTTGTGGTCACGATTAGCCACTGTTAGACTCATACTCACTTCTAAAATTACTGGGACGTACTTTCCATTCAAATTCTTATTGGGATTGGCACTTGGGTTAATTCACTTCTCAACATGAAATGAATCTGTCAGTTTAGGCAAAAGATTGCTGATTCTGAGGCCAGATGATTGACCTACATCAGACGTCAATTTCAAATCATGTGTAATCAAAGCAAAATCAGACATCAGAATTAGACAGTGTTGCGAGTGCATTGTTGTTGAGAAGGAAGCACCGTTTATGAATTCTTTGAAGTCCCACGCATTTGTCTCAGTAATGCACTCGTTGATTTAAAAACTTGCATTGCTATAACATAATTTCTTGACGGTATGTTGGTAGATTTAACCACTTAAGGGCTGTTCAAAATATGTTCGTCTTTAACAAGTCTGAAGCATCTGTACTGTGTAGTGAAAGTGAAAGATAGGCGTGCAGAAAACCGTGTGCGTGGAATAAGATTAACGCAAGCAGTAGGTGTGCGATGAAATCGCATGCGTAATATTTCCAAGACTGAACTTGCTTCATTTGTTACTCGATAGGCTTAGCCACTGATGTCCTAGAACCCTTAAAAGCGATCAAAAGGAAGTTCATCTGAACCCAGTTGAGATACTCACAGACAGGCTTTTTGTGGTGAGTGGCGTTGTTCATACTTTTGAAAGTTTTTTCCAAGTTAAGGAGTCTGAGATGTTGTTTACTATATATTCTTAACACATAGAAAAACTAAACTGAAGCAGAGTTTTTTTTTTCTAGAAACCAAACTGAAACCTAAACCCAATCAGAGAAAAATCATAACCACCCAGCTCTACACTAACTGCCATCGGTTTTTTTCACATAGATCAATATAGGGCAGGTTGCTAATGCTGCTTTAAGAATTTTAATTTAAGGGACCTTGGTCAGGACACAAAACTACAGGTGAAAGATGGTTTCGATTGCCCAGAGATCATCCGGAATAAAAATTGTGAGACGGCAGATAGGTTAACAAAAATCAACCATATGAACAGGGGAATTTATGTGAAAAGTTACAGTACAGTCGCCATGGAAAGGCACTTTTCCACCTGTCCAATTTCTGTTTTCATTCTTCAAACTCGACATACTCAATGATCATATTACAAAATTAGGTAATATATAACTCGTAACTACACATACAGTGGAGCTCACTTCATTGAGTATCTCTTAACTGAATAACCCCTGTTAATTGAATAGAATTTCTCAACAAAATCATTTACCATACCGGTACCTCTAGTACAAATTTGACCTGTTAATTGATTATATGTTATAGAGTAAACTCCTGTTAATTGAATAAAAAATCTTGTAACTTGTCAAGAAATTACTCAGACTCTCCACAGTTTTCCTTTGTTTATAGACCTATTTGGCCCCAGTACATCCAATACATGCATTTAATCTATTATACCTTGTTTGACAGAGCACCAAGATATAATAGAATAAATGCTAAATTTATCTCTAGAATACAGGAAAGTGACAAAATCCCTCTTATTTGAATACTCCTGTTAATTGAATAATTTCAGTTGGCAAAGTGGCTATTCAATAAACAGGGTTCCTCTGTATTATCTTGTTGGATAGGTAGTTATATATCTCAAACCTGTATTGGAACAAGTTATTGTTGGCATATAATTGATAATCCGTTTTCAATTTTGCAAATTCCATTGGCAATTAGCAATATTTTAAATATCAACATGGACATTTCAGGCCTGGCATTTTCCAGAGAGCGATTTATTCGCTTGCCAACTGCTCACCTAAAAAAAAATTAAGGAGGGCAAAAATTAGCCCTCCTGGCCTTAGAAAATAATGATTACCATAACAGCCCATTCCTAAAACCCACATCTTTTCAAATCTCTGCTATGTTAGTGGTCTCTGTAAGACGGCAACACTGGCCCTCCCACACCCCTGGACCTTGAAGAGCCCCAGGGGTGTTGGAGGGGCAGTGTTGCCGTCTCACAGAGACTACCTTGTTAGCAGCACCAAATAAGATGCACAAAGCCCACCCAGACATAATTCATTAATAGTAAAACTTAACTTTGCCACATGTAGCTTTTGTACATGTAAGGTTGAGGAGAGCTAATCACTCCCCTAGGCCATGCGAGGGGAGCGATTTTTAGCCCTCCTGCATTTTTAAGAGTGCCAGGCCTGACATTTTATTTTTGCATTAATATTACTGGTCTGATGTTGATATTCAGCAGGCTTGTCATTTTGAGGCGGGCGATCACCTGGGCCTCAGTCGCCCACTCGAGTTCAAAATTTCGTGGATGGTAAACGTCTGCCTAACCCCAATTTCTGCGGCCCATTAATTCAGTCGAAGGCACTTCAAAATTGGTCGTCTCAAATGGTAATTTTCGCGGATTGAAGGAGGTAACAAAGCGCAATTTGTGAAGTTTGTAGTGTGTCGTCAACACAGTCACCAAGAGACAGTAAATAACTTTCCAAATACGAGTGAGAGGTCTGCCAATTCCAAAGTTGTAATTAGTTATTGCATCGTACATCAGACTGTGACAACTCTCGTGTCATGCATGATGAGGGGACGTATCATTCCTTAGCCAGTTCGACCCCTGACGATTCGCCTGGGACGCTTTGCCCTAAAATCAAAGCTGGGACGATTTGTCTCCCAAATCTGAATGATTCACCCCAAGTTATCGGCATCTGGTGGTGAGCGCGGTGCACTGGCTTGTACAGTCATCATGTAATGTGTAGATACAGGCTTGGTTATTTGGATGCAAGATAACTATAACACTCCTTGTTAGTGTCATGGGAAACCTGGTATCTTGCATCCAAATATTTGAGCCTGCATCTATACATTACGTGATGATGTACATCATAATTACACTAATCATGTACCTTAAAATGATATTAGTTGTATACCCAGCAGACTGAAAAAAAATTGTCTCAGCAAACCATAAATGGCCCTCTTGGGGTCATTTTATGCGAACCCAAAATGGCCCTCCTGGGGTGATTTGAAGCCAACCATAATGGCCCTCCTGCAATTTTCAAAATGACAAGCCTATTCAGTGTCGATTCCACATGACAAAGTAATGATATCACTGTCCTATCACGTAGCCTGAATACCATATAAGGAATTACAGGTCACATTCTATTCGACACATGATTGCACCATGCAGGTTGATTAGTTCAACTCCAATATTACATGTACAGCCAATACTGCAGCCAATAACAACACTATACTACAAATAATATATGCACTTTATCAACCAAATATTTACCGGATGAAATTCTGAAATCAAAATTTGAAGCAATTTTAGATACTTGAAAAAAGTTACTCAATAGGCCCAACTGCCAAGTCCTGGAGGTGTGGGAGGGGCAGTGTATCCGTCTCACAGAGACTACCATGTTAGTAGCAAAAAAAATAAAATGTTCAAAGCCCACTAGACAGAATTCATTAATAGTAAAACTTAATTTTGCCACTTTCAACTTTTGTAAGCTTGAGGAGAGCTAATCGCTCCCCTAGGCCGTGCGAGGGGAGTGATTTTTAGCCCTCCTGCTTATTTAAGAATGCTAGGCCTGAGCAATCGTGTATTGACAATGGAAAACCATGTTAATTTTGAGTTTGTTAACTGCAATGTCAAATTTAATTCTCAACCTTACATAATTGCCATATCCAGTCTGTGTTATTTACAAGAATCACCATTCAGATTTGATATTTTTTTTCAATTTTTTCTTCCAAAACATTGCTTGGGCAAATAAAAATCTGAAAACACATTTGTCTCTGGTTCACAGCCTACCTGGTTGCCAACAGCCTGACCTGTATGATTGGCCTACCTGTTAACGCTTTATCCAATGCACAGGATATCAAAATTTAATATTTTCAGCACTGTTTTTTTCAACAAAACCATAATGTTGAACTTCTTTGAAAAATAAATTTTTCTTTTGTCAATTACAGAAGCAGCTGATTTAAAGGGTTATCCTTGATTGGCTGTCAGTGCTGGAAATGAACAAAATTGACAGGGGCAGTTTTAAGCTCCCGCGAAGTCAGAGACGTAAAATGTTACTATATGAATTTTCGAGGGAATACTGTCACCAAACATCAGAAACCTTAACCCTTTGACCCTATGCGGCTGCTTTTCCAGCCAGGAACATGATACGCCATAACATCATTAAATAGGATGGCTGTTAAGTGAATTTGTGAGGTAGACCAATCAGTATTTTCAACGTGCAGCAGTCACATAATGAATATGGACTCTACTAATTGCTGCCATTGAACTGGCATAGCAGATTGCTGAATTATGACAGTAACTTGCCACTGGCCACAGTGTGGTGTTTTCTCAAAACAACACACATTTATAAGCCCTCACAGTATATTAGTGCTCCACAATATTTTTCAACGAGTGCATTTTTTAGCTCCCGTAAAATCACGGGTGCTGACAGGAACAATTGCACTCTTACCCGTCTCATTTCCAGGACTTCCCCCATGGGAACCCCGGGAAGTGAAGCAGTGCTTGTTTACTGTGGTATACAAGCTCTGTTTCACTGGTAAAATAGGACCCAGTCACTAATGCTTGGGTTGCGAGTCCTCTAAAATAGGCTACATGGGGGTATAAACGATTGATTGACCTTGGCTTTATCTCCATGTTGTGGTCATGTTTAGCCTTTGTGCAGAAGGAAGTATGTGACCTTAAACATCAATAAATAAATAAATATTTCCAGGACTGGGCTGTATCATCTGTCCTTACAATGTTATTTTTATTAGTTTTCAAAGTTACAATTTCCTCAATGACACAAAGCAAAACAGATCACAGATGCGGCAAATGCTACAGATGAGCGTGTAAAAAGGGTTGCCAAATGTTCTTGAGGCACCCCAAATTTTGGTTGGATTATTGAAGTTGCAGTCACCACTGCTAACGCTAGCAATGGGACATCCAGTTTATGAACTAAGTTTAAAAATTCTGAAATAAGAACATTTTTTTCTCTGCATATTATATAAATGGGGACTGGAGTGTGTCATTCCTTCCATTTCCATGTCTGCGCCAAGCTAGGAATTTAAGCTTTGATTATCTCCCTTGATATGCATTGCAACTAGAAATTTATCTAGCACATTGGCTGGGCTACCTGTCCTGGGATGGGTTTGCCCGCAAGTCAAGTATACCCTAATCTGTTAAATTCAATGTCAGCCTATTGATTACAAAACCAGACAGAGAATTTCAGCCACATTACAACTGGGCTGTGATCTGGTCAAAAGTCTCTGCTTTCCCTCCGCACAACTCTGTACAATCTTGCCTGTCAAAAAAGAAAAGCAAAAACATTGAAATGAATGAATCCCCAGTGCTATTTTCATTTTCTTGATTCAATCATGATTTCATCATACGGTGCAGTCACTGTGGATTGGTCATAATCCACACATGGGCAGTAATGTCTACGTCTGCGTTTACCACGTAATAAAAATCATCATCAACAAAATTTTAATTAATGAAGCACTGAGCTGTACCCAGTGCTTCATTAATTAAAGTTTTGATGATTATTCCTATAATTAGTGTTAGGAATCTAATATAATTACAGCCGTGGAAGTATTGACCACTTGTGGAAAGTACCAGTCCATGGTGGCTGTACTGTACTTTAGTCATGAAATCTATACCCGCTGGTGTATCTTTGCTTAATGATTGTCTGACAGGGCTCGCCTTGAGTAAAATGGTCGGGGCCTAAAAAAAGTGCCCCACATATTGAGGTCGGGGCCTTTTCAGGGCTGATTTTCCATTTTGTCCATTATTGTTAGTGCTTTTTTGTGGAAAATGTCGGGGCTTGAAAAAAAGCCCCCAGCAAGTGCTCCTCGGGGCTGATCTCGGGGCCTGGGCTGATCAGCCCCGACTCAAGGCAAGCCCTGGTCTGATCCAGAAAGAAACCACTTTAAACAAGATATTCATTAAAAATAGAATATGTTTTCATTTTTGGTATTCTCAGCAAAAAAAAATGTCCACAATTTCTTGCCCCTATTTAACATGTAACCATTTAACCCTGTGCATTTTTGCATCCTAAGTCGGTGTATATTTTCATGTAGTGTGTGATATGACAACCTATTAACTATTTCTGTGCTAGCCTCCTTGAAAATTCGAGATTCGATTTGATTTGAAATCGGAAATTCGAATATTTTCGAATACACTTTGGTCATAACCGTGAATGTTTGCAGATTGTAATTGATCATATTATTTTATATTGAGTATTGTCCTGAGTAGAAACATAACTGACTTGTAGCTACAACTATACAAGAGTTGTAGCTACATTGCTACAAACACTATTACTGCTACAACTGTTCATTTCAACTTATTGTGCATTATGACCAGTGACCACTTATAAAAAAGTTGCTGCAAGCCGAGAGGTCCTTGGTTCGAATCCCACCTGCGGCAACCGTGTTGTGTCCTTGGGCAAGACACTTCACCCCCATTGCCCATGTGGGGGCACGATGACGCCGTGTACTAAGGCGTACTGCACGTCGATGGTACGCATGTCTTCAACCAATCTAACCCTGCCTGTGCTGCAGTGCGGAGTTACGATGTTGGGGAGCTGGCAGCTGCTCGTCGTTGCTCGGTGGTTCTCTCCGGATACTCCGGCTTCCTCCACCCGTAAAACTGTCACGGTCATGATTAGCCATTGTGCATAAATATGTGACCTTAAACATCAATAAATAAATAAATATATAAAAAAGTTTTGAACTTTGAAAAGTTATGCAGCTGTTCAACTTTAATAAATGATTTGTTCCACAACATGATCACATTATTTTATATTGAGTATTTTTTGTTTGATCACAGTTACTCGATGCATCGTCAAAAGCATTGGTTTTCCAAAAGAATACCCCTGATTATTATATAAACAGAAGTAGAGCAGGCTTCAATTTACAAGTGAATTGCCTCCATTTGACATTGAATTATCGTTTCGTTTTGAGCTCATCTTGACAAAGTCAAGCTGAGCTAATCTCATCGCTCTCCGCCTGATGTCTGTCCACAGTAGTGCTGTGTGGTACATGTATACCAAAGTTTTGGTACGGATTCAGTATTATAGGGATTCTGAAAACCGTACCGAAACCAAATCAAAATACCGCTTATTTCGGTATTTATTTTTTTCTCCAAAATTGACAGAAAGTCAACTCATCAAGGTGGATCGTAATTTGTAAATCTAAAAGCCTGTGGGCTGCATATTATGATCGAATTGACAAGAAAACGCACAAATGTGAACTTTGTAAGTGACAGGTAGACAGCAGATGCTGTGAATACGTCGGAAAGAGAAGTAAAAAAGGGATGGCAAAAAACCGAAAAATGGCAAGTAGTTAACTTGGTACTTCCGTTCTGAAGAAATACGTCCCCGTTCCTGTGTTTCCAACATTCTGGCTGATTCAATATATTTTCTGGAAATTTGTCCGCGATTTTTTAACAGGGGACATTGGGGGTTCGTGTGGGTGGTTGACTGGTTGACATTTGGTTGGAAATAATCCACTGGTTCTGAAAATTCAATGCGTTCACAACTTGACATACAAACATTAATACTGACATCTCAGCGATTTTTGGTAGCATTTCTTTCAATTCAGCATTAATATTTTAAGTTGCAGATACTTTTAACAGCTGATCATTTTATTAAAATACAAGCACCCAAACTTTAACACCCGATCATCTGCTTTATATTCTTTCGAATAAATAATTTATACTGCACACTCACGCACAGGTACTAGGCACAAGCTGTGAAATCGAAAGAAAAATGATATTTGATAGCATTTTTGAATCGATGCTGACAAGCCCCCATAATGGTATATAAATA
Source organism: Pictodentalium vernedei (assembly GCA_031216915.1). Taxonomy (NCBI): domain Eukaryota; kingdom Metazoa; phylum Mollusca; class Scaphopoda; order Dentaliida; family Dentaliidae; genus Pictodentalium; species Pictodentalium vernedei. Next base: position 168,100,827 of record CM062292.1, read on the forward strand.
TCAACAAGGTACACAACTCGCTTTTCAAAAACGATAGCACTCACCTTCGTTATACACCCCTCAAATTTGATTCACATAATGTATCAAGTAGCAGCCAGTGTCATTGGAAAGGGGAATGAATAAGCTTTACAATGGTGTATTATGTGACTATTGGGTGTTCTTGGGTTGTTCATGATAACTGGGAGACGTTGCAGAAAAGGAAGAAAAACATTTAGTCGGTCAAGGTAGTGTACATTGGAAAGTGGGTTACGAGCGAGAATTATCCGATTTATTATAAATAATTCGAGGTCCCATTGTCTATGGAGAGTAGATTCAAACATTAACCGTATACCTTTATCAATTATTAATCTTGGATCCACATTCATTCATTTCTGGCAATCACATTTGCCGTTTATACATTTTTAGCTCAACTTTAGCGAAGCCAAATTTGAGCTTATGCCATGGCCAGTCGTCCGTCAACAATTCAATATGGCTTGGGCTAGAGGCCGTATTTATGAACCGATCTTTACGAAACTTCTTCGGTACCTTTGTTATGACCGTGGGACGAGAATGAGTGTTTTGGGGTCTGATCCGAAATTCAAGTTGGCCCCTGGCAGCCATTTTGTACAAAAATAGGATTCAGTCAGATTTTTGTGCAGAACTTCCATATGAAAGCGCTGATTTTAATAATTTTTTGTATGAATGTTTAGTATCATGGGATACATCACATATAATACAGGTTTTTTTCTCGTGCATAAATTATGCAAATTAGACTAACTTTGATGTTTTTTGGTGTTACTTTCAGCACTGAAAGTGCAAATGCCAATACGGCTCGGGCTAGAGGCCGTATTTATGAACCGATCTTTACAAAACTTCTTGGGTACCTTTGGTATCACTGTGGGATGAGATTGAGTGTTTTTGGGTCCGGTCCGAAATTCAAGATGGCCGATGGCAGCCATTTTGTACAAAATTAGGTGCAAATCAGATTTTTGCACAGAACTTCCATATGAAAGTGCTGATTTGAATAAGTTTTGGTGTGAATGTTTAGTAACATGGAATACATCACATATAATATGGGTTTTTTCTCATGCAGAAATTATGCAAATTAGATGAGCTTTGATTTATTCAGTGCTACTTATACACTGTAAGTGCACATGTCAATACGGCTTGGGCTAGAGGATGTATTTATGAACCGATCTTCACAAAACTTCTTGGGTACCTTTGCTATCACCTTGGGACGAGAACGAGTGTTTCTTGGTGTGGTCCAAAATTCAAAATGGCTGCCAGTGGCCATTTTGTACCGAAATTAGGTCCAATCAGTTTTTTGTGACAACTTCTATACACCTCGTATTTATGAACTGATCTTCATGAAACTTCTTGGGTACCTTTGTTTTCACCTTGGGACAGGAACGAGTGTGTTTTGGGGTGCCTTTGTTATCACTGTGCTGTGAGAACAAATATTTTGGGGTTCAGTCAGACCCAAGCTGGGACTCAAAGATTTTTTGTCCAGTTTAGCATCTGACTGTCACCCACCTTTTCAATACTTCACCTATACATTTGATACAGACTATGGTCAGTATTTATGTACAGACCGTTACAATACTTTAATGTACCTTTGTTATCAGGTCATTACCTAGATGTTTGTCATTCCTGTGTCACATACTATACATGTACGTGTCTTAACAAGTTGAGCTACGTTGTCATTGACACTTTCATTTTAACTTTTCTTGGAAACTCACGAAGCCAACAGCGGCCAGAGAAGCTAAGATGCTCACAAAAACATCCCATTGGCTGCTATTTAAAACAAGCCAATGGGAGAATGGGGACAATTCACCGTATCTATGGACGCGAAAAAACATCATTAGATTTGTAGTGACTGCTAAAAAGTGTATAAATGGTAAATGTGATCGCCAATTTGATTTGATATTCGATTCGATCAAAATCAGCAATTCGCAGGTCCCTATCCTGTGCAGTGCCCATTGTCAGTCGACGGATGTTAGCTTACCAACTTATTCTGTGAAATACACAAGGTTAGACACTCTTCTTTTTGGTTATAAATAAGATCATCTCTATTATGTGAGTAACCCTGTACAGATAACTCTTTGCCCTTTACGGCCTTACTGCAAATCTTATCTGTAGCAACTCTTTAACCAAAATAATGGCCAAAACCAGCCATTCATATTCTCAAGAAGCATTTAACCCTTTACCTAACATGAAAAGCAGACGACACTTGCAAAAATAATTCTTGAATAACTAATTTTTTTCATTTTTTGTCTCAAAAACATAGGTTATGACCCCTTGTTGGAACGAGCTCGACGAGCTCGTTCCAACGAGGGGTCATAACCTATGTTTTTGAGACAAAAAATGAAAAAAATAATGAAAATTAATTGGCGATTTTTGAGAATAGCGCTGGCCGGTTTTGAGCGTTACGTTGGGTAAAGGGTTAAACTCATCTTGTGGCCTCTATTTGGAATCGATTGTGGAAACATTTTTTTTTAACCCTTTACCCAACGAATCGCCTGCATCCGCCCGCGTAATATGCAAATTCAGCAGCTGAAAAAATATTATTTTTCGAAAAATTTCAACAAAACCATGTCATGTGACCCCCTCTTTGGAACGAGCTTGTAGAGCTCGTTCCAGTGAGGGGTCACATGATATGGTTTTGTTGACATTTTTTTTAAAAATTTAAAAAATGATATTTAAAATAATAAATTTTGATATCGTCTGCGTTGGGTAAAGGGTTAAGTGAGTTCCAAAAATGAAAACATATCCTATTTTCAGTTAACCCCTTTAAATAACGAATCGACTGCATCTGTCTGCATAATATATAAATTTAACAGTTGAAAAAAAATTTTTAAAAATATTTTAACAAAACCATATCACGTGACCCCTCACTGGAACAGTGAACACTCGAACATCATACGGTTTTCTTGGAATTTTTTTGACAAATTTGAAAAAAGAATGTAAAATAATAAATTTTGAGGTCATCTGCATTGGGTAAAGGGCTAATAACTTGTTTTTAGCTCACATGTCTGAAAGTCTGTCAGAGCTATTGCCATCGTTTGTTAACTTTTGAAACAAAACCACTGGGCCAAATTCAAACATACATTGCACAGACCAATGAGACCATCTTTGGTGTATACCCTTTTTATTAGCTCACCGAAGGGAGCTTAACTTATCACTTACCGTCCTTCGTGAACTTTACATTATCGACTTCTCCTCACAAACTACTCGACCAAATTGAACCAAATTTTTTGTGCATGTTCCTTATCATATGTCAATTCAAGGTTGTACAAATAAACTTGCCACGCCCACAGGGGGCACCAGAAGGGGCATAACTCTGATAGCACACATCAATTTTTTCAAAAATTCAAAAAATCTTCTTCAGATCCACCAGCCAGAATCTTTTCATATTTGTTATACATATCTGGGGTCAGATTCTAGTTTGTTCAAATTGAGTTTCTGGGTTAAGATTTGGGCTCTCGATTGGAGCCCTAAGTTTAACTTGGTGCAATTTGAGGAAATTTCTTTAAAAATCTTCTTCAGATTCACCAGTCAGAATGCTTTCATATTTGGTATACAACATCTCTAGGGGGGGGGGGGGGGGGGGGGGTCAGATTCAAGTTTGTTCACTTCAAATCGGGTCTCTGAGTTAGTATTTGGGCTCCCAATTGGAGCCCAGAGTTTAACTTGGTCTTGGTGTAATTTGAGGAAGTTTCTTTAAAAATCTTCTTCAGATCGGCCACTCAGAATCTTTTCATGTTTGGTATACAACATCTATAGGGGGGTCAGATTCAAGCTTGTTCAGATTGAGTTGCTGGGTTAATATTTGGGCTCCCTGTGGGAGCCGAAATTTTAACTTTGTGCAATGCGTGGAATATTCTTTAAAAATCTTCTTCAGATTCACCAGTCAGAATCCTCTCATATTTGGTATACATCATCTCTAGGGGGGCCAGATTCAAGTGTGTTCAAATCGAGTTTCTCGGTTAATATTTGGGTTCCCTATGGGAGGCTGAATTCTAACTCAGTGCAATATGAGGGAATTTCTTCAGATCTATCAATCAGAATCCTTTCATATTTGGTATAAAACATCTCTAAGTGGGTCAGATTCAAGTTTGTTCAAATCGGGACCCTGGGTTAATATTTTGGCTCCCTATTTGAGCGCAAAGTTTAACTTAGTGCGATGTGAGGTGATTTCTTTAAAAACCTTCTTCATATTCACCAGTCAGAATTCTTTCCTATTTGGTATATGACATCTCAAGGGGGATCAGATTCAAGTTTGTTCAATTTGAGTCCTTGGCCAGGCTTAATATTTGGGCTCTATGGGCAGGGGTGGGGTGAGGGAGGGGATGTTACATTCAGGTTTGTTCAAATCCATTCCATAGTGTTTTTCCATAAAATTTGCCTCTCATGACTTCATTCCTTTGTAGTGTTGATGAACCATGTCTAAGTGAATGTGACCCCAAATACTTCTTTGAACCACTTTGGTCGGTAAGCGATTAAGGCCCCTTGGGGCCTCTTGTTTTGTTCAAATGAAGAAGCTGCAGTCATCGGGCTGTCGTTAATGCTCAAAAAGCCTAAAAATATTTTAAAATCTCATGAACCACCAGAGAGAATGCTTTGATATTTTATATGGAACTTCCTTTGGTGATCTTGATGGGCTGATTTGAACCAAATTTGGCAAGTAGTATAATTGGGCAATGTTTTGTTTTGCAGCCCCATGGGAACCCTGGAGCTAAAAATAAAAAATTATTCAAACACCCATATTTACAAAATTCCTTGGCCAGAATATTGTTTTATGGTATGAAGCTTCTTAAGGACCAGTGGAATCAGATGGACTAAGAAAATTGGTATTGTTTTTGACATTTGAGCTGCATGGAGATGCCCATTTTAACACTGCTGGTAGTTGGAAAATGCAGATTCATCATCTGAGTTTTTCCCCCAAAGTTTTTATTCTCTTTGGTGTGGGGTTATTGCAGCAAAAGCCTAAAAATCTTTCAATACCTCACCTTATGAACCACCAGAGAGAATGCTTTGAAATTTGGTTTTGAACTTCCTTTGGTGGTGGAGATTAAAGCTTGTTCAAGCCAAGATGGTATGCTATTAGCTCATCTGACTGAAAGTCAGGGTGAGCTTTTCTGATCACTTTTTGTCCGTCGTCTGTCGTCCATCGTACGTCATGAAGGTGGTGTTTGGGTCATTTTCTCCCAGGTCACTGGCTGCAGTTCAATGAAAATTCACATGAGTAGCGGTTATATAGGGGCATTTTGGTTTTTCTTCAAATTGGGTTTCTGCTCATATTGAGAAGGGGTGGGAGGGGGTGGGGCCAAAATGCACAAAATTTTTAAAAATCTTCTCAATGGCCAGCCGTAACAGAGACTTGATATTTGGTATGCAGCTTCCGTTTGAGGTGTAGACTCAAGTTTGTTCAAGAGAAGTTTGACGGGCAATATTATTTGCCTTTGTTCTGGGACGGGCAAGAATTTTCGCCAAGCCCAAAATTTCTATTTTCTAAACCAAGAGGCAGATTTGAACCAAATTTGATATGAGGGCTTATTGGGTCACAAGTACTTAATTTATGCCCTAATTTTTTTTCCGTCGCCCCATGGGAACCTCAGGAGCTAAAAATAGAAACAAATTAAAACGCCCATATCTCCAAAACTACACGGCACTGAGAATTCTTATTTGGTGTGAAGTTTCCTTAGGACCAACAGAATGGAATAGTCAAAAAGAATTGCTATCGGTTATATCATGGGGTACTTTTTGGGGACTTTGAAAAAGTGCTGAGTCAGCATTTTCTAACACTTTTTGGTAATGGGAAAAACATTTAAGACTAGTTTTCTCCCAAACCATTGCTCCAAAAGCTTTCAAATTTGACATATAACATCTTTCGAAGATTGTTTCACATGTTTATTGAAATCAATTCCCTGGGTCCAAATTTGGGCTCTCGATGGGAGCCCAAATGTTTAAATTAGTACAGTATGAGGAGTATTCTTTAGAAATCTTCTTCATAGGAATCTTTTGATATTTGGTATTCAGCATGCTTAGGGAGGTGAGATTCAAGTTTGTTCAAGCAAAATCCCTGGGTTCATATTTAGGCTGAAAATTTGGGGGTCCCGGTCCGGACAAAGAAATTTTGAACCAAAATCCGTAAATTAATTTTTTGTTTTTTTTTTTATGCGTTTTGGTCAATTTTAAGACAAAAAATTTTTTTTTTTTTTTTTAACACTGAAAATTTGGGGTCCGGGTGGGACTTGGAAAATTTTGGACCAAAATCCGGAAATGAATTTTTTTGTTTTTATGCATTTTGGTCAATTTTAAGACAAAAAGATAAATTTTTTTCTACACTGAAAATTTGGGGGCCGGGTGGGACTTAGAAAATTTTGGACCAAAATCCGGAAATGAGTTTTATTGTTTTTTATGCGTTTTGGTCAGTTTTAAGAAGAAAAAAAAAATTTCGTCTGAAAATATTTTGTTTGGGACTTTGAAAATATCCGAACAAAAATCTATTTTTATGCATTTTTCTCAATTTTGGGACATAAAAGTGCAGGAACTGAAAATAGAAGGAAAATCCTGTGTATTGTGTGGGCACAATCGCTTCATCTAGTTGGTATATGCTTTTGCAGCTTGTTCAAGGCAAGTCCCTGGGGGGTCAGATTCAGGTTTGTTCAAATCAAGTTTTTGGGGTAATATTTGGGCTCCCTATGGGAACTCGAACTTTAACATAGTACAATATGTGGAATATTATTTAAAAATCTTCTTCAGATCTGCCAGTCAGAATCTTTTGATATTTGATATGCAACATACTTAGGAGGTTCAGATTCATGTTTGTTCAAGTAAAGTCCTTGGGTTCATATTTGGGCTCCATGTGGGAACCAGAACTTGAACTTTCAACTTGGTCTATATGAGGAAATTTATTTAAAAATCTACCGATCTACCTGTCAAATCTCTTTATATTTGGTATACTGCATCTTTGGGGGGAGGGGGTGAGGGGGTAGCTTGAAATTTCCTTGGGAGGGATATTTGAGCTCCCTTTGAGAGCCTGAATTTCAACTTTGTTTGCAATATGTGAAAAATATTTTTTAAAATCTTCTCCAGATACACCAGTCAGAATCCTTGACCATTGGTTTTGAGCATTTTTTGCTCAACTTTGGCGAAGCCAAATTTGAGGGATTGTCATGGCCTGTTGTCCGTCTGTCCTTTGCGCCGTACACACAGCTCAGGCTAGAGGCCGTATTTATGAACCAATCTTTACGAAACTTCTTGGGTACCTTTGTTATCACTGTGAGACGAGAACGAGTGTTTTTGGGTCAGGTCCGAAATTCAAGTTGGCTGCTGACAGCCATTTTGTACAAAGTTAGGTGCAATCAGATTTTTTGTGCAGAACTTCCATATGAAAGCTCTGATTTGAATAATTTTTTGTATGAATGTTTAGTACCATGGGATACATCACATATAATACAGGTTTTTTTCTCGTGCATAAATTATGCAAATTTGACTAACTTTGATTTATTTAGTGTTACTTTCAGCATTGTAAGTGCAAATACCAATACGGCTGCGGCTAGAGGCCGTATTTCTGAACCGATCTTTACGAAACTTCTTGGGTACCTTTGTTATCACCGTGGGACGAGATCAGGTGGTGTTGGGTGCGGTCTGAAATACAAGATGGCCACCAGCAGCCATTTTGTACTTTAGTTAGTGCAATCAGTTTTTTGTACAGAACTTCTGTATGAAAGTTCTGATTTGAATAAATTTTTGTAGGAATGTTTGGTTACATGGAATACATCACATATAATACAGGTTTTTTCTTGAGCAGAAATTATGCAAATTAGATGAACTTTGATTTATTCAGTGCTACTTATACAAAGTAAGTGCATGTGTCAATAAGGCTCAGGCTGGAGGCTGTATTTATGAACCGATCTTCACAAAACTTCTTGGGAACCTTTGTTATCACCTTGGGATGAGAACAAGTGTTTCTGGGTGCGGTCCCAAATTCAAGATGGCTGCCAGTGGCTATTTTGTACCGAAATTAAGTCCAGTCAGTTTTTAGCTCACAGAAGGGAGCTAAACTTATCACTTGTCATCCGTTGTCGTCGTCCGCCCGGCGTCGTGAAGATTTTTCAAACGACTTCTCCTCTGAAACTGCTTGGTCGATTTGCTCGAATCTTGGTATGGATGTTCATTACCATACGTTAATTCAAGTTTGTTCAAATGAAATGGCCACGTCCCTTTGGGGCTCTGTATGGGGCACAACTCTGATAGCACCATATGAATTATAGAAAAATTAAAAAATCTTCTTCTCCAGAACCAGTGGGCAGAATATTTTGATACTTGGTATGCAGCATCTTGGTATGGGTCGGATTCAAGTTTGTTCAAATCGGCCCCCCTGGATTCATATTTGGGCTCACTATAGAAGCCCAAATTCAAACTTAGTGCATTTCAGGCAAATTTCTTAAAAAATCATCTTCTCCAGATCCAGCAGGCAGAATCTTTTGATATCTGGTATGCAACATTGTGGGGTGGATCTGATTCAAGTTTGTTCAAATCGACCCTCCTGGATTCATATTTGGGCTCACTATAGAAGCTCGAATTCGAACTTAGTGCATTTCAGGTAAATTTCTTAAAAAATCTTCTTCTCCAGATCCAGCAGGCAGAATCTTTTAATATTTGGTATGCAACATTGTGGGGTGGATCTGATTCAAGTTTGTTCAAATCGGCCCCCTGGGTTCATATTTGGGCTCAGTATCGGAGCTCGAATTCGAACTTAGTGCATTTCAGGCAAATTTCTTAAAAAATCTTCTTCTCCAGATCCAGCAGGCAGAATCTTTTGATATTTGGTATGCAACATTGTGGTGTGGATCTGATTCAAGTTTGTTCAAATTGGTCCCCTGGGTTCATATTTGGGCTCAGTATAGGAGCCCAATTTGAACTTGGTGTATTTAAGGCAAATTTTTAAAAAAATCTTCTTCTCAAGATCCAGTAGGCTGAATCTTTTGATATTGGGTATGCAGCACGCTTAGGGGGGTGAGATTCAATTTTGTTCAAGCCAAATCCCTGGGTTCATATTTGGGCTCACTGTGGTAGCCCGAATTATAACTTAGTTCGAAATGAGGAATTTTCTTTAAAAATCTTCTTTTTCCGATCCAGCAGTCGGAATGTTTTGATATGTGGTGTGTAGCATCCTTAGGGGGGTGAGATTCAAGTTTGTTAAAGCCAAGTCCCTGGGTCCATATTTGGGCTCCCTGTGGGAGCCCAAATTATAACTTCAATATGAGGAATTTTTCTTTAAAAATCTTCTTCAGATTCAGCGGTTGGAATGTTTTGATATTTGGTATGCAGCATCCTTAGGGGGGTGAGATTCAAGTTTGTTCAAGCCAAGTCCCTGGGTTCATATTTGGGCTCACTGTGGGAGCCCGAATGATAACTTAGTTAAAGGAATTTTGATATGTGTTGTGTAGCATCCTTAAGGGGATGAGATTCAAGTTTGTTAAAGCCAAGTCCCTGGGTCCATATTTGGGCTCACTGTGGGAGCCCGAATGATAACTTAGTTAAAGGAATTTTGATATGTGTTGTGTAGCATCCTTAAGGGGATGAGATTCAAGTTTGTTAAAGCCAAGTCCCTGGGTCCATATTTGGGCTCCCTGTGGGAGCCCAAATTATGACTTCAATATCAGGAATTTTCTTTAAAAATCTTCTTCAGATCCAGCAGATGAATGATTTTGATATTTGGTATGCAGCATCCTTAGGGGGGTAAGATTCAAGTTTGTTCAAGCCATGTCCCTAGTTCCATAAAATTTGTCTCTCATGACTTCATTCCTTTGTAGTGCTGATGAACCATGTCTAACTGAGTGTGACCCCAATACTTCTTTGAACCACTTTGTTTGAATCACTTTGCCTGGTGAGCGATTAAGGCCCCTTGGGGCCTCTTGTTTTATAAAAATAGTAAAGTATTAAACACTATAAGCAGTTGAGTTTTTTCCCCCAATTATTAGTTTTAATGAATGCTCAAAGTGCAAGTACCTTTCCCTCTCTAACTTATGCAATTAAACAAAGCTCACTACAGTTGGCCATTAATCTAGAAGATAATTAAGATTGTACTCGGAGTCCTTGATATACAATTGAGCATACAATATAGTCCCCCCGCCCCCCCCCTGCTGCCTCACCCCCACCACAAGGAAAATGCTGTGGTAGCAATGCACACCATTGGTAAAAAAAATGCTATGGGTGTAATGTTGTAAAATATCCAGCCAAAAAACCCCCAAAACTGCGGTTTAATAACCCGACCCCAAAAATTATGCAGACCCTGAGAATTTTATTGAGTGAAGTTGCTTATTTAGTTCATTGTAACCCTACATTTCCATCCAACTTCAACTGTGAATATGAAACCTATTTTGGAGTTCAAGCTTTCAAAATTATGAGTAGAAATATAAATATATCGGACAGTATAAATGCGGAGCAAGTGGCATGTTCCAGTTCATCAAAGGAAATTCAGTTCAATTCAGTTCAATTTATTTCACAGCACACAAATACAGATACAAACAAAAGATTAATAGACAGGGTTACAAAATCATGAATAGTTGTGTACATGTACAAGTATACTGTGGGGAATGACATAGTCTAGTGACTGTCTTCCTGTTATCCCCAGGACAATAAAAAAGCGACTAAAATAGAATGGCAAATGGCAGGTGTTAGGTTTGGGCAAAATGAATAAATCCAGACAGCAGATAGATATTGCTTTTACGTTACATATATCATGATTTTGCTTCGGATTGGTTCTTATTTCCCCCAACGTGGATCAAATTCCGCAGAATTTCATCTCTGCTTGTTAAAGCCTGATGATTAATTAACAGTGAAACCACATGTGATAAACTGATTAACATCTTACAAATACAATGCTTCACTGTTGGTACTGAAGGTTATGAATATCGATGAATATCGTGTTGAGTTTCATGTAGATTCTGAGAAGCTCTTCATCTTGGCCCACTGTCTTGGAAATGTTATTGGTTCAAGTATAATGTACAACAGTTTTTTAACTCACCTGACAGTCAGGAGAAGCTTAAGTGATCACTTTTTGTTTGTTGTCCATCTGTTGTCTGTCCGGCATGAACTTTACATTATCGACTTCTCATAAACCACAGGTACGAATTGAACAGGTACAAATTGAACCAAATTTGATGGGCATGTTCCTTATCATATGTCAATTCAATTTTGTTCAAACAAAGTTGCCACACCAACAGAGGGCACCACAAGGGGCATTACTCTGATAGCACTCATAATTTGTTTTCCAAAATTATAAAAGAATCCGTTCATATTTTGGTATACAACATCGCTACGTGAGTCAGATTCAAGTTTGTTCAAATCAGGTCCCCGGGTTAACCCTTTACCCAATGTAATGACCCAAACCGGCCATCGCTATTCACAAACATCACAATTCAATTTTTATACCACCCACTTGAAAAGTGGGCGGTATATAGCATTCATGGTGTCCGTACTTCCGTACTTACGTACTTCCGTATGTCTGTACGTCCGTGACGCTTTGGGGGTACACATCTGCTATCCGCTACTCCTCTTAAACCAGTGGGTGGATTTCATTGAAACTTACAGGCATTCTTTTCTATACATTATAGATGTGCACCTCCTATTTTGCTTTCAGGTATTTTTATTTTTTACTCTTTCCCAAAGGGCGAAATGAACTTAGCCAAATTGTTGTGATGCTTTAGGGGGGTACACTCCTGCTATCCGCTACTCCTCTTATACCAGTGGGCGAATTTCATTGAAACTCTCAGACATTCTTTTATATACATTATAGATGTGCACCTTCTATTCTGCTTTCAGGTATTTTTATTTTTTCTATCCCATGTGGCAAAATGAACTTAGTACGTCCGTACGTCCATACATCCATTATGCTTTGAGGGGTACACATCTGCTATCCGCTACTCCTCTTAAACCAGTGGGCAGATTTCATTGAAACTTTCAGGCATTCTTTTATATACATTCTAGATGTGCACCTCCTATTTTACTTTCAGGTATTTTTTTTTTTACTCTGTCCCAAAGGTCTTAATGAACTTAGCCAAATTGTTGTGATGCTTTGTGGGGGGTACACACCTGCTATCTGCTACTCCGTCCGTACGTCCGTGACGCTTTGGGGGTACACATCTGCTATCCGCTACTCCTCTTAAACCAGTGGGTGGATTTCATTGAAACTTACAGGCATTCTTTTCTATACATTATAGATGTGCACCTCCTATTTTGCTTTCAGGTATTTTTATACCACCCACTTGAAATGTGGGCGGTTTATAGCATTCATGGTGTCCGTACTTCCGTACTTAAGTACGGCCGTACTTCCGTACGTCCGTACGTCCGTGATGCTTTGGGGGTACACATCTGCTATCCGCTACTCCTCTTAAACCAGTGGGTGGATTTCATTGAAACTTACAGGCATTCTTTTCTATACATTATAGATGTGCACCTCCTATTTTGCTTTCAGGTATTTTTATTTTTTACTCTTTCCCAAAGGGCGAAATGAACTTAGCCAAATTGTTGTGATGCTTTAGGGGGGTACACTCCTGCTATCCGCTACTCCTCTTATACCAGTGGGCGAATTTCATTGAAACTCTCAGACATTCTTTTATATACATTATAGATGTGCACCTTCTATTCTGCTTTCAGGTATTTTTATTTTTTCTATCCCATGTGGCAAAATGAACTTAGTACGTCCGTACGTCCATACATCCATTATGCTTTGAGGGGTACACATCTGCTATCCGCTACTCCTCTTAAACCAGTGGGCAGATTTCATTGAAACTTTCAGGCATTCTTTTATATACATTCTAGATGTGCACCTCCTATTTTACTTTCAGGTATTTTTTTTTTTACTCTGTCCCAAAGGTCTTAATGAACTAAGCCAAATTGTTGTGATGCTTTGTGGGGGGTACACACCTGCTATCTGCTACTCCTCTTATACCAGTGGGCGAATTTCATTGAAACTCACAGGCATTCTTTTATATAGATTATAGATGTGCATCTCTTATTTTGTTTTCAGGTATTTTTATTTTTTACTCTTTCTCATGCGTCGAAATGGACTTAGTATGTCTGTACGTCCATACGTTCGTTATGCTGTGAGGGGTACACATCTGCTATCCGCTACTCCTCTTAAACCAGGGGGCAGATTTCATTGAAACTTTCAGGCATTCTTTTAGGTACATTATAGATGTACACCTCCTATTTTCCTTTCAGGTATTTTTTTTTTACTCTGTCCCAAAGGTCTTAATGAACTTAGCCAAATTGTTGTGATGCTTTGTGGTGGGTACACACCTGCTATCCGCTACTCCTCTTAAACCAGTGGGCAGATTTCATTGAAACTTTCAGGCATTCTTTTATATACATTCTAGTTAAGAATTCAATTCAAGCTTGCGTGGTGGGGGTGGTGGGGGGAGGGGTTGTTGACATTTGATATCCACGACCTCTTTTAAACTAGTGAAGGGATTTCAATGAAACGTTCGAACATTGGTGTCAGCCTTTGTGCTCTCTACATTAAACACACTTTTACTGTTGTAAAATGTTTCTTGGTGGGAGTGGGTGGTATCATTTAGTGAGCAGTGCTCACAGTTTTTCTAGTTATTAATTTTTTCATTTTTGTCTCCAAAACATAGCTTATGACCCCTTATTGGAACGATCTCATTGAGCTCATTCCAATAAAGGGGTCATGTGCTATGTTTTTTCCCCATAGGGATGGACTGGGCGAAATTGCTCAAAACTTTTAAAAAAATCTCATGAACCAGTGGGTATAATGAATTGATATTTGATATGGAGCATCCTTTTGAGGTGTAGAATGAAGTTTGTTCACAGTTCGTGAAGCAAGATTTGCCTCTGTAATGGGAGGGGCAAAATTTTTGGCCCTTTTCAGAATTTATATTTTCTGATCTGATGGTCCGGTCTGATCCAAATTTGGTATGTGGTATTATTGAGTCATAAGTACTTGATTCCTGCGAAAGAAAATTTCCTGTCACCCCATGGGAACCCCAGGAGCAAAAAATAGAAATCTTTTAAAATGCCCATATTTCTCAAACCACACGGAACAGAGAACTTATTTGGTATGAAGTATCCTTAGGACCAGAACAATGGAATGGTAGAATTGCCATCGGTTGTGGTTGTGTCTGGGTGTTCTGTGGGGTGGGGGGGGGGGGGGGGGCATGGAAAAAATGCTGAGTCTGCATATTTGCAAAACTTAAAAGAAAAAAACTTTTCTCCAGAACCACTTATCAGAATCTTTTGATTTTTATACAGCATCCATATTTTAACATAGTGCAAAATTGGTAATATTCTCAAAATCTTATTCACTGGCCAGAATCTTTTAATATTTGGTATACAACATCCTTCAAGTTTGTTCAAGTTAAGTCACTTTATTGATATTTGGAGTCTCTAGTTTTGTATTTCTGAAAATCATTGCATTATTTCTGTGGTAGCATCCCAGTACTAGAAAATATCATCTGCCATAAACAACAGAGCTGTATATAATAAAATAACTTCATTTGTCTGTAGTGCTAACTAGCCTTACATGCTAATTCAATACTTCTTTAAACAACTATGGCCAAGTGAGCACCCCAAAAGCCTAAAATGCTTCAAAAATCATCTTTTGATAAGCCACTCGCAATAATACTTAGATTTCTTGTATGGAACTTTGTTTGGTGTTGCAGATTCAAATTTGCTCAAAGGATAAGCAGGTAAGAATTTGGGCTCCCTGTGGGAGGATGCCCCTTTTTAACTCCCATTGGAGGATCCCATTTTAACACTGTTTATAATGGGAAAAGGCCAAATCATCATCCTTCTTGTGCTCCATCAACAAAGTTTTCTTCAGAATTTTGGGGTCAAATCTAAACAAATTTGGTACAAAGCATCTTGGTGGAGTATACTCTTGTAAGTTTTTTCCCCAAATATTGCTACTCCTCTTAGGGTGGGATAAAGAGAACACAAGAAGCTAAAAACAAAAACAGTTTTGTACAGACACTTTTTTAAACTCCACAGAACGGAGCCTTGTTTTTTCCTGAGAAGCTTTCCTTGGACCAGCAGAAATGAATGGCTAAAAAATTGCTTTTGGTTGTATCATGGCAAATCAAAAAATTGCTCTTACTCTCCATTACTTACAGACGCACTCATCTCTTTTGACAACCTGAACCGGGCGAGTGTTTTAGGCTCACTTGAGCCTTTAGTTTTGTGATTACAATACTGTATAAAGTATGTAACAGCTATATTTTCCAGACTCAAGTCTCTCATTTGTTATGAAAATGAACCAAGTTTGGTCTGAGGTATTTCCACTATGATGATTGGATTAATCAAATGTCATTATCGTATCCTATGTAGGCACCGATGATAAAGCAACAACAGAGGATGACTCAGCTATATCAGAAACGGATGCAGATTTCACTGAATATATGACTGGCAAAAAGATACCTCCAGGTGGAATTCCAGGATTAGATCTAAGTGATCCAAAACAGTTAGCAGAATTTGCTAGGTAATTATCATAAAAAAATATTGTATAAATAATTTTTATGTAGATTTATTGCATTTGATTAAATGGTTTGAAATACAATATGGCCCACTTATGGTCATTCCTCTGGAGGGATTGGGTGAAGCCCCCACCCCCAGTTTCCAAATAATTTTTCAAAATTGGAATTTATGATATTGATTCACTTCTGTAAGTGATCATGTACTTCTTACGAGAATACAGTATGCCTGCCGTGGACTGGTCACTTTCCACACGTGGGCAATATTTCCACGGACGCAGTAATATTATATTCCAAACACTAATTATAGAAATAATCATCAAAAATTTAATTACTGAAGCAGTGGGTACAACCCGGTGCTTCATTAATTAACATTTTGCTGATTATGATTGTTATTACCTGGTAAACGTATGCGTGACATCACTGCCTGCGCATGGATTATGACCAATCCATGGCAACTGTATTGTAGATTTGATTATTATACCCCCTGCAAACAAAGTTTGGGGGGGTAGATAGGAATCACCCTGTCCGTCCATCCTTAAAAGCGCAACTCCTCCTAAACTGTTTGAAGAATTTTCGTGAACCTTTACACAATGGAAGAACTCCATATGAAGATGTGCATGAAGCAATATAATTCTGTTCTGACAGGCGCGGGGGGTATCACTTTGTGAGCTTGCTCACAGTACCTCTAGTTAGACTAATGAATGCCCAGAGTCAAGCTCATCTAGTACTGAGTTACCCAACGCTGATCCTGACCTCTCCAGGAGGTGTCGGAAGACATGTAGTAGAGGTTATGTACGTCAGGATGTCAGTACATCCACACTTCTGTACAAACATTTTGTATTACAACTCAAACATTGGTTGTTGGATTTTGGTGTCCTTTAGAATGGTGATGCAGCATTATTTAAAATTGGGGAAAGGATATCCACATTTCGCTGGTTTCATTATGCATGCTAACCAGATTTATGGCCCTTGTTAGATTTGGAAAATTGTCCAAATGAACATTTTGCATTATAACTCAAGTATCATTTGTCTGATTTTGATATCTCTTTAGTGATTAACTGATAAGGATTTGCCACCATCATCCACTTGCCGATTAGTTGAGTGCAAATGTCAGAAGTCACAACTGAAACGAGTAGTATGTTCAAGAACGCAGAGTTTTTGAATAGAGTTAATTTTATAGTACAGTCAGGTTAGCATGTCCGTTGATCTCAAGAGCAAGTCACTGTGTGTATTAAAATAAAAATACAATGTCAGCAGAAACATGTTAACAGCACAGCATCTTTGATCAATGTGAAAATGGATGCCTTACACTGATACTATTTTAAATTCCACCTCCATTTAACTTAAGTTTCAAGATGAAATTGAATAAAATATATCGAAGGCCAATGAAATAAAATATATTTATTTACTTGATTTAACCCTTTACCTAACGGGTCGCCTGCATCCACCCACGTAATATGTGAATTGAGCAGTTGAAAAAAATCAAATTTTTCAAAATATTTCAACAAAACCATATCATGTGACCTCTCATTGGAACGAGCTCATTGAGCTCGTTCCAATGAGGGGGTCACATGGTGTGGTTTTGTTGAAATTTTTTGAAAATTTTTTAAAAATTATATTTAAAATAATAAATTTTGATATCGTCTGCTTTGGGTAAAGGGTTAATTACTGATTTATGTTCTAATTTGAATTTTGGATTCAAAATCCATTTGGATATACAGGTCAAAACAAAAGTAGGTCCCGTTTTGTACACAGTAATTCAGATTCCTTTTGCTGTGGGGTGGAAATCATTGACTGAAAATACATTCATAATGACTGTGTTCTGAAATAGCTTCTAACACTGTAATTCACTCAATTTTGTAGATTCGTATTCAAGCGTCTAGTGCCAGAAAATCCCGAATGGAAAAATATAATGTTTCACAAATGATAACCAATCCCAGAAGCCCATGCATAAAATGACCCATCACTATTTTTAGATTGTTTACATAAATAAGTAACATGCACAACAGATTGAAGTTATACTCTGGCTGTGAAAACAATTGGCTGATGAGCGTATTTTATGTTTATTTGTTATTGTCCACTTTGTGTTGACAGTGATTAAAGAAGAATTGGGTAACTAGATTGTTTAAGAATAAACTGACAGCAATTCAGACGATGAAGCAGCAAGTCATAGTACCAGTTTTTAAGCTCATTTGACACAGTTTGGACACTTTTCCTAAAAAGAGCAAATTTCTCATGTTTTTGACACAGTAGAAGCCAAAAGTTGGATTCTAATGCAGAAATGATTGTTTTATCTCATGAAAGTGGTAAAATGTCTCTTTGGTAGGGTTGGGGATGATTATAGGTATCGGGGAACTAAATATTTGAATTAGAGTGATGCAATCTCTAAAAATATACAGCCTTGGGAAAATAAATTGTTTCAATAAACGTTTGAAACTTTCTATTGACATCTTGCGTTATTGATGAATATTCCAGATAAAAAATAGGGTGATTTGATAACTTTTGGACCTAAAAAATACATTTTATATTTGGTGTGTTTTTGTAGGGAATTCCCTGAAAACTATGTGCATGTGACCGGTACTTCCTTTGCTGTCAATTTTTCTCTCTTATTTGCTGCATGACACCCTGTTTTGGGGTCCGAAAAAGTTGTCTGAAGGGCTATACTTGACAGAGATATTTGAATGCCAAAATTAAAGTGATGCGATCCTATATTTTTTTGCCTGAACGTTATAATGGTCGCCTATGGGAAAATATTTAGTTCCGTGATACCATTTGGCCATTTTGAATTTGGTTTCCATCCAATAACTAATCAACACTGACTCGAATCAATTTCAATTTTTAGCTTAACTTGACAAAGTCAAGATAAGCTATTGCCATGACACGTGTGGAAGTCTAAGTCTGTTAGTCTGTAAGTCTGTACACATTTCCCTTTAGCACAGGCTACACCCTGTAGTTCTTATCCGATGGTCACGAAATTTCATATGCAGGTTTGGGGTCATGTCTTGATGAGAAATTCCCCTTTTGGTCACGATCGGTTAACTGTTATGGTTGCCCGAGTCGAAAATCTTTAGCACAGTCTACAGGTCGTATTTATGAAGGGATTTCATTGTAACTTGGTAGGATGCCTCTGTATAATATCTAGATGAGAACGTCCCCTTTGGTCATGATCTGTCAACTGTGATGGCTGCCCAAGCCTGAAACCCCAAAAAATTTAGCACAGTCTGCAGGTCATATTTAATATGGAGGGATTTCATTGTAACTTGGTAGGATGACCCTGTATGATGTCTAGATGAGAACGTCCCCTTTTGGCTGCTATCCGTCAACTGTGATGGCTGCCCGAGCCCAAAACCTGAAAACCTTTAGCACAGTCTACAGGTCATATTTATGAAGGGATTTTATTGTAACTTGGTAGGATGCCTTTGTATAATACCTAGATGAGAACTTCCCCATTTGGTCACGATCTGTCAACTATGACGATTGCCCGAGCCCAAAACCCAAAAACCTTTAGCACAGTCTACAGGTCATATTTATAGAGGGATTTCATTTTACCTTGGTAGGGTTGACTCCATGTAATGTCTAGATGAGAACGTCCCCTTTTGGTCGTGATTGGTCAACTGTGACGGCTACAGGGGCCCGAAGCCCGAAAACCTTTTGCACAGCCTATAGGTCATATTTATGAAGGGATTTCATTGTAACTTGGTAGGGTTGACTCCAGATAATGTCTAGATGAGAACGCCCCTTATGGTCACAATTGGTCAACTGTGAAGGCTACAGGGGCCCAAAACCTGAAAACTTTTAGCACAGTCTATAGGTCACATTTATGAAGGGATTTCATTATAAGTTGGTAGGATGACTCCAGATAATGTCTAGATGAGAACGTTCCCTTATGGTCACGATCATTCAGCAGTGACAGCTGCCCAAAACCCGAAAACTCTTAGCACATTCTACAGATCGTATTTATGGAAGGATTTCATTGTAACTTGGTACGTTGATTCCATATAATGTCTAGATGATAACGTCCCCTTTTGGTCACGATTGGTCAACTGTGATGGCTACAGGGGCCCGAAGCCCGAAAACCTTTAGAACAGTCTACAGGTCATATTTATAAAGGGATTTCATTGTAACTTGGTAATATGACTCCAGATAATGCCCAGATGAAAACGTCTCCTTTTGGTCACGATCATTCAACCATGACGGCTGCCCGAGCCCAAAACCCGAAAAGCTTTAGCACAGACTACAGATCATATTTATGAAGGGATTTCATTGTAACTTGATAGGATGACTCGTTTTGGAATAATTTCACTCTAAATTGGTAACTTTCGTTGATATGCGTTAATTGTGAGGGTCACATACATTAACTGTGAGGGCCACATTAACGCACCCCTCAATTCTTTAGTAGTCTGCACCTCATATTATTTTTATTGAAAACATAGCATACAGGGAACAGAAATTAACATATTCCCAATTATCACAATTCTTGTATTATTTCATAATCCTTTCATAAACATTGAACATTATCCTTTTCATCAAACATAACACACAGACAAGTTAAGCAACAGTGTCATTGACACTTTCATTGGTTATGTATTATTGGTTGCTAGAGGAAGCTTCCATTTGATTTTGGTCCACCTAACCAATTCAATATGGCTGCCATGGGGGCCATATTGAATTTGGTTCTGTCCAGTAACTAATGAATACTACTCGAATGATTTTTATTTTTTAATTATGCATTGTTGGTGTCTAGAGGAAGCTTTCTTTCGATTTTGGACCAGTCAGCTAAAGCAAAATGGCCGTCTGTGGCCAATTTATTATGGCTTTCATGGTGGCCATCTTGAATTTGGTTTCCTTTCAATACCTAATGAATACTGACTCCAACCAATTTCAATTTTTATCCCCCTCTCCCCCCCCTCCTCCCCCCCCCCCCAAATTTAATTTTCAGGGAGATATAGCGGTGTCGCTGTCCATCCATCCATCCGTCCATCCAAATGTCCATATGTAGACAGGTTTGGTTTCCACTCTCTAAAATTCTGCTTGGCCGACTGAACCAAACTTCGCATGTGCGTTATACATGATGAGAGGAAGAACCCTATATATTTTGGGATCATTGTGCCAAAGGTCAAGGTCACAGTGACCTTGAACTTTAAATTTTATAAGTGTTTGTTTCTGTTCTGTAATTAAAGTTCCGCTCGGTCAGCTGAAACCTAACTTGGCATGTGGGTTAGGCATGATGAGAGAAAGAACTCTATTTATTTTGAGATCATTGTGCCAAAGGGCAAGGTCACAGTGACCTTGAACTGAAACATTTGCTGGAGTTGGCTTCTCTAATTGAAATTTTGCCTGCCCGATCGATATTAAATTTAGACTATGGGTTGAGCATGATGAAAGGAAGGAGCCTATTTATTTTTTAGGTTATGCCAAAGGTCAAGGTCAGTGACCTTGAAATTGAAATTTTATTGATTGGAGCTGGTTTCGGTTCTCTTAATTAAAATTTTGTATTCCTGATTGAAACTCAACTTGGCATGTGGGTTGATCATGATGAGAGGAAGAGCCCTACATATTGTTAGGTCATTGTGCCAAAGGTCAAGGTCACAGTGAACTTGAAATTTTATCGGTCCTGATAGAAACCACACTTGACATGTCATCAAATACAGGTAATCTTATCTGTATTTGAGTAAATAATACCAACAGTGGCTGTGTTAAATTAATGTAATATATTTCCAAGGTTACTGTATCAGGGCGATTTTTGACACCCTTGGCGGCTACCTCTAGCTGGTTTGTGTTATTTGTGTCTAGATGAAGCTTCCTTTCGATTTTGGTCCACCTGGCCAATTCAATATGGCTGCCATGGTGGCCATATTGAATTGGTTTCTGTCCAATAACTAATGAATGCTGACTTGAATCATTTTTAGCTCACCTGGCCCGAAGATGTGAGCTATTGCCATCACTTGTTGTGAGTAAACTTTTTACATTTTCTTCTTCTCTGGAGCTGCTGAGTCGACGTGAAACAAAATTGGTAGGTATGGTCTATGGGAGGTCCTCTACAAACGATCCTTATTTTGTTCCAGTCGGTTGATAAACATGGTCGTCAGAGGCATTCTTTGATTCTGGTTGGTGGATTTTCAAAAATCTCCTCTGAAACCACAAGGTCAGATGTTTTGAAACTTCACATGATTGATGCTTGAGATACCCTCTACCAACAATCCTCATGTAATGTTGATTGGGTTGCGAACATGGATGTAATTGCAGTTTATAGTTACCATAGAAACCCTTTGGAAATCACATTTTCCTCCTCTTCTCTGGATTTACTGAGCCGATTTGAACCAAACTTGGCAGGAATGGTCTATGGGAAGTCCTCTGCAAACGATCCCCATTAGCTTAACTTGACAAGCTATTGCCATCATGTGTGCGGAAGTCTGTTAGTCTGTCAGTCTGTTCACATTTTCCTTTAGCACAGCTACACCCTGTAGTTCTTGTCTGATCATTACAAAATTTCATATGCAGGTTTGAGGTCATGTCTAGATGAGAATGTCGCCTTTTAGTCACGATCAGTCAACCGTGATGGCAGCCCGAGCCCAAAATCAGAAAACCTTTAGCACAGTCTACAGGTCATTTTTATGAAAGGATTTCATTGTAACTTGGTTGGATGACTGTATAATGTCTAGATGAGAACGTCCCCTTTTGGTCATGATCTGTCAACTGTGATGGCTGCCCAAGCCGAAAACCCAAAAACTTATAACACAGTCTACAAGTCGTATTGAATATGGAGGGATTTCATTGTAGTTTGGAAGGATGACTCTGTATTATGTCTAGATGAGACCCATATGGTCACTATCTGTCAACCGTGATGGCTGCCCGAGCCCAAAACCTGAAAACCTGTAGCACAGTCTGCAGGTCGTATTTATGGAGGGATTTCATTGTAACTTGGTAGGATGACTCCATATAATGTCTAGATGAGAGTGTCCCCTTTTGGTTGCGATTGGTCAACTGTGACCTTTACAGGGGCCTGAAGCCCGAAAGCACTTGTGATCGCAATAGTTCAATGTGACAGCTGCCCGAGCCTAAAACTCGAAAACCTTTAGCACAAACCACATGTCGTATTTATGAAGGGATTTTATTGTAACTTGGTAGGATGACACAGTATAATGGCTAGATGAGGACGTCCCCTTATAGGATGACTCATTTTGGAATAATTTCACTGTAACATGGTAAACTTAATTTAGCACGCTACCAGTTAAAGGCCTGAGTAATTTTCCAGACTTTCTACCACTACACATCTTGTGATTCTAGTGGCTTAATGGTGATTTCTAGCCAAGTCATTACTGCCTCTAGAGGCAGCCAAAAGTTTTCTTGAAACTTTCTAGAAGACACTCTGCCTGTGTTAGGTACTTCTAAATGGTTGAGAGCCAAATGTTAACAAGTACTGTATTCATTATTATAATATTAATTCATAATCTTCACTTTCAGGTCTTTCTGTTTTGTTGAAAAAATATTCATTGTTGACATCTTTTAAAGTTCTCATTTCAGAATAAAGCCTCGCAAACCTGCGGATGATGTTCCGCGCACTGTACCTTGTCCACATAAAGTAAGTTATTCTGTTCTGCACATTTAGTTTGTGGAATTTTGTTTTTACTGTTCCAGATGATTTAAATCCACATTGAGGAAAGAAGCAGTTTTTATGTGTACCCATATTATGTATGGTACACATAATGCCGGCATCCGGGGTGGCCATCCGTTGTTCGTCCGTCCGTCTGTCCGTCCGTCTGTCTGTCTGTCTGTCCATGCATCCATCCGTCCGTTTGTCTGTCTGTCCATCCGTCCGGATTGTCAAGTTACTTTATGTTTGTGTTCAGGTTACTGATGTGCCGAGCTGTATAGTTTTTGGTGTAAATCTGTTATTTTGATCCTGAGATTTTAACCCTTTATCCTTCAAATTTAAAATTCCTCCAATCCCTTTGGCATTCGATAACTTGAAAAATATTGCTTGGATTGTCTAGTTACTTTATATTTGTGTTCAGGTTACTGATTTGCCGAGCTGTATAGTTTTTGATGTAAATCTGATGATTTGATCCCAAGATATTAACAGTTTATCCTTCAAATTGAAAATTCCTCCAATCCCTTTGGCATTCGATAACATGAAAAATTTTGCTTGGATTGTCAAGTTACTTTATATTTGTTTTCAGGTTACTGATGTGCCGAGCTGTATAGTTTTTGGTGTAAATCTGTTTTTTTGATCCTGAGATATTAACCCTTTATCCTTCAAATTGAAAATTCCTCCAATCCCTTTGACATTTGATAACTTGAAAAATATTGCTTGGATTGTCAAGTTACTTTATATTTGTGTTTAGGTTACTGATGTACCGAGCTGTATAGTTTTTAGTGTAAATCTGTTATTTTGATCCTGAGATATTAACCCTTTATCCTTCAAATTGAAAATTCCTCCAATCCCTTTGGCATGAGATAACTCAAAAAATATCAATCCGATTGTCATGTTACTTTATATATGTATTCAGGTTACTGATGTGCTGTGCTGTATAGTTTTTTAGGTAAATCTGATAATTTGATCCGGAGATATTAACCCTTTATCCATCAAATTATCCATCAAATTAGTCACTCCTCCAATCCATTTCTATATGTACCCATACCATGTATGGTGTACATAACATATGGGTACACATCTGACGATTTCATCAGCCTATTTTTAATTTGGTCAGCTGCCAAAAAGATTTTGTTCTTTTTATTTCCGGACTGAATGAATATTGTGATAAATCTACCATCTGAATGTTTATCTGCAGAAAGAAATATCAAATCACTGTAAGAGGGTCTCACAGGTCCATGGAATTTAGAATTTTATGGAATGTCTTTGAATATAGGAACCCATCGGAACCTGTGCATGTGTGATTATAATTCCTGTGGCACTATTTTTCTCAGAGTTATTCCCCTTTACAACATAGAATAATTTACCACATTGGTCGTATTTTGTCCAGAGATTTCCTTCTTTTTGAACTTGGTATGCATGATCACCTCCATGGGAACCCTTGCACCTGTGATTATAGTTTTTCTTGGACTATTTTATTTGAGAGTTATGCCCCTTTTCATCTTGGAATAATCTGCCGCATAAATCTGATTTTTGTCCGGAGGGTTTTCCCGGAGGTATTTGGACCGATTCTATTGAAACTTGGTATGCATGTTCACCACCATAGGAACCTGTGATTATTCAGACTATTCTTTCCAGAGTTATGCCTCTTTTTGACTTTAGAAATTTCACATTTTGGTCAACATTTCGTTTTTTGGACGATAACTTGACTTGGGATTGGCACCAAACTTGGTTTGCGTCTCAGTCATGCTAAAATACAAGTTCAGCTCTAATTGGAGTTCTGTCCGATGTTATTGGTTGGTGCATGGATCAAAACAGTAGTTATGTAACATTTGAAAAAGACTGCTGGGTGTTTTATGCAATGCAAGGCGGTGCTCTTGCTAGGATTTGGTGAGCAGAAGCATTAAAAGAGGTTCCTCTTGCGAAAATACTTTGATTCCATTCTGGAATATTTAACGTTTTTCATTTGACTTGCCCAAACAGACAAGTTGTCGAATATAATACAAGGCTGAAGACTGGCACTATTTGCAGTTGTCAGATGCACTATTTACAATTTGAAAAGCAGTGAAATTCTATGTAAAATTCAGTTTGATTTGAAATCCTCTGGCTGATTTGATTTGCAATTTGCGAGGCCTAATTGGTGAAATGGATCTCTGCCGATTGAAAAAGAAAGACAGACAATCCCGCAGGCCTGGCATTCTGAAAAATGCAGGAGGGCAAAAAAATCGCTCTCTTCAATCAGCTCAGGAGAGCAATTAGCTTTACACAGCATTTTAAATATCCAGTTGAACGAACTCATTGAAACTGAAACCAACAGACTACATCAGTGATTTTATTAACTTTACTAAGGTAACGCGAAATCTCTTAGACATCTAGATGTCTCACTCAACAACCGAACACACTCTTGACAAGACCTGTGTGTGTACCCAGACCTGTTGTCCAAGAAAGTCATACGCCTACCACTATCACCTTCAACCCCCCCAAGGTCTGCTTGAATCTACAGTCACATCCTGGTGCACGTGCTTCAAGTGACAGGATAGTAGTAATGGTAGTATATTATAGTGTCAATATTCCTTGAATAATTACCCCTCAAACTGTGATGTCAATTGTTGAACTTGAAACTGACAGAAAAAAAAAATATTGCTGTGAGCCATTTTGCTTCAAATGATTGCAACTGTTTTTGGGTATGGTTGCAGCCATTACCTTTTACCACTAAACGACTTTCAAAATGAAATTACGTGATTTTATGTGACTTCGAAGTTAAATTACATTTTTGCTTTACAACAAAAATTTAAGGTGAGCATAATACATGTAATCTCAATCATCCCAGACCAAAATATTTAGGAGGGCAATTTTTCGCTCTCCTTAATTCTTTCAGGAGGGCGGTAAGGAGAGCTAAAAAATCGCTCTCCTGAAATTGCCAAGCCTGATCTCGCTTTAGATTGCTGATATATTTTTGATATCACAGTACATCAGGAAATATTTACTACAGATTTTTGAGCATACATGTTTGTATGACTGCAGAGTATTTGAATTGGCAGCTCCCTTGTTTCTGCCCCAGAAAATCCTTGAATTGTCACCTATAGCACCTTGAAAATCCATGGAAATATACTGGAAGGCTCTGGAAAATCCTTATATTGATTACCAATTCCAGTTCTGAAACCCTGCATAAACTGCAAATTTGGGTCACTTTTGGTCAAATGTGGGTCACTTCAAGAATTTGTGCCAGAATTTTTGCCTTTTCACACATGGATTTCGTGAGAATATCAGAAACAAAGTTGGCAAGACTGGATTGGCTGGAATGAAATTTGGTAAGTCAATAACAATACTTCATGTTACTGCTGAATACAGACATTGCCCATGTCACTCAGTACCGGAGGTGAATGCTCTACTAATAATGAATCTAATTGGAAAAAGAATGCTGAGTATTGAATCTTGTTACAGCTGAAGAACTTAAAATGCCACTTTTTTCGCTAACCTTGCCCAAGTGGCCATCTCAGCTATTGCTATCACTTGCCATATGTCGTCCATAAACCTTTCCCATTTTTAGCTCATTTGGTCTAAAAGGCCAAGTGACCTTTTCACATCACTTGGCGTCCATCCTCATATCTAATCCGTCATCCGTAAACTTTTCACATTTTCATCTTCTCTGTAATTGCTGAGCCGGTGTGAACCAAACTTGGCAGGAATGGTCTATCGGAGGTCCTCTTCAAACAATCCTCATTTTGTTCCCATGGGTTGAAAAACATGGCCGCCAGAGGCATTTTTTGATTCTGGTTGGATTTTCAAAACTCTTCTCCTCTGTAACTGCCAGGCCAGATGTTTTGATACTTCACATAAATGATGACTGGGACCCCCCCCCCCCCCCCCCCCCCCCCTCCCTCTACCAACTATATTCATTTAATGTTGATCGGGTTGTAAACATGGCTGCAATTGCGGCTTATAGTTACTATAGAAACCCTATGGGAAATCACATTTTCATCTTCTCTGGAACTACTGAGCCGACGTAAACCAAACTTAGCAGGAATGGTCTATAGGAGTCCATCTACAAACGATCCACTTTTTGTTCCTTTGGTTGAAAAATATGGCCACCAGAGACATTCTCTGATTCCAATTGATGGATTTTGCAAAAATCTTCCCCTCTGAAACTACAAAGTCAGATGTTTTGAAACTTCACATGATTGAGCACTGGGACACCTACCAATTATCATCATGTAATAGTCTCCATGGAAAGCCTGTGGGAAATCACATTTTTATATGTAGTTCCAGGTGAGTGATTACAAGCTCTTTAGAGCCTCTAGTTATCTTCTCCTGAACTGTTACGCTGATGTGAACCAAACTTGGCAAGAATGGTCTAGGGAAGGTCCTCTACAAATGATTCTCATTTTGTTCCCATCGTATGAAAAACATGGCCGCCAGAGGCATTCTTTGATTCTGATTAGTGGATTTTAAAAAATCTTCTCTTCTGAAACTACAAGGCCAAATGTTTTGAAACTTCACATGCTTGATGACTGGGACCCATCTTCCAGCGATCCTCATTTAATGTTGATCGGGTTGCAAATATGGCCACAGTTGCGGCCCATATTTAACAGGGAAACCCTGTAGGAAATCACATTTTCATCTTCTTCTCTGGAACTACTGAGTCAATGTGACCAAACAAGGCAGGAATGGTCTGTGGGAGGTCCTCTACAAACGATCCTCATTTTCTTCCCATTGGATGGAAAACATGTCCGCCAGAGGAATTCTTTGATTCTGATTGGTGGATTTTCAACAATCTTCTCTGAATCTACAAGGCCAAATGTTTTGAAACTTCACATGGTTGATGACTAGGACACCCTCTACCAACAATCCTCATTTAATGTTGATCAGGATGCAAACATGGCTGCTGTTGTGGCTTATAATTACCATAGAAACCCTATTTTCATCATCTTCTCTGGAACTACTGAGCTGATGTGAACCAAACTTGGCAGGACTGGTCTATGGGAGGTCCTTTATAAATGATACTCATTTTGTTCCCATCGGATGAAAAACGTGGCCACCAGAGGCATTATTTGAGTCTGATTGGTCGATTTTCAAAAGTCTTCTCCTCTGAAACTGCAAGGCCAAATGTTTTGAAACTTCGCATGATTGATGACTGGGCCACCCTCTACCAATGATCCTCATTTAATGTTGATTGGGTTGCAAACATGGCTTTAATTGCAGCTCTGAGTTGCCATGGAAACCCTATGGGAAATCACATTTTCATCTTCTTATCTGAAACTATATGGCCAGTGTGAACCAAACTTTGCACAAATAATGTATGGAAAGTCCTCTGAAAACACTACCTCTCTAAATGATATATACAGTGCCCATATCGCCACAGTTCGCACAAGAATGTAAGAATGTGTATTGGTTTGGGCCACTGATCTTTAGATTGCTAGAACGCTCATTGGTCACATGTAGAAAGGTGTCTCACTTGCCAACATCCTGGGAGGGGCAATTGTTGCCATAAATATGCAATGCCCAACAAAATTTTTAGCTCACCTGAGCAAAGCTCAAGGGCAGCTTAAGTGATCACTTCCCATCTGCTGTCGATCCAACCACCTGGCATGTACTTTACATTTTTGACTTCTCATAAACCACTGGGTTGAATTGAACCAAATTTGATATACATGTTCCTTATACAGGAGGTGCCACAAGTGGCTTATAAGGAATATTCTTTCAAAATCATCTTCAGATCCATCACTCCAAATGTTTTTATATTTGGTATGTAGCATGCTTAGTGGGCTGAGTTTCAAGTTTCTTTAAATCAAGTCCCTGTGTTCATATTTGAGCTCCCAATGGGAACCCAAATTTTAACTCACTCCAGTATTAGGAAATGTTTTTCTTAAATCTTCATCAGATACACTAGTCTGAATATTTTTATGATTGGTATAGAGCATCCTTTGGGGGACAGATTTAAGTTTGTTCAAATCAAGTCCCTGGGTCATATTTGGGCGCCTTAGGGGAACTCAAACATTAACTTTTTTTAGTGCAATATGAGGAGTATTCTTTAAAAATCTTCTTCAGATCTACCAGTCAGACTGTTTTGATATTTGATATGCTACATTCCAAGGAGGTTCAGATTCGGGTACAATGACGCTGTGTACTAAGGCGTACTGCATGTCGATGGTGGGCATGTCTTCAGCCAGTCTAACCCTGTCTGTGCTGCAGTGTGGAGTTACGATGTTGGGGAGCTGGCAGCTGCTCATCGTTGCTTGGTGGTTCTCTCCGGAGACTCCTTCCTCCATCCCTAAAACTGTCACCGACATGACCCTGGCTGTTAAAGTGTCGTTAAAACCCTAATGAATAAATAAATTGGGCACTCTATGGCAACCTAAATTTTAACTTGGTGTAATATGAGGGAAATTCCTTTAAAATCTTACTCAGATCCAGCTGTCAGAATCATTTGATATTTGAGTACAGTGAAGTCCACTTAATTGGATATCACTTAACTGAATAACCCTGTTAATTGAATATAATTTTCAAACACAAAACCAATTTACCCAAGGGTCAGCTGAGGGGGCAACTAGGGTGAAGAAGTCGCCTGGTCATTCCTAAAGTTGCCTTGGCTAACAGTGGGGGCAAAATTCAAGTCGCCCTCCTAAAATTCATTGGGAAACATGGCAGTTTTGGGCATTTCTTATTTTATTTCCAAATAGAAACACTTCCGCATTCTGACGGTCATGATAAAATAAAAACGATTGCGGTTAAAATCTGTCACATGGCTCTGAAAATAGCCTAAACAAGCCCAATTTAATATAACTAAAAAAAAATGGCTTTTTTAAAATAGAATGTCCATTCTGAGTCAGCAGGCTGTGATTATAAATCACAAATATTAGGGAGGATGAGAATGGCAGGTCTCTATAGCACAAATCGTATGTATCAATGTATGATGGCCGTCAAAAACTGTCATTATTCTTTACAGTGGCGGTGCATTGGAAAAATCCAGTGCAGAAGAGAAGGGAGACAACTGAAATATTTGTCAATTACCCGTGATCACCTCAGAACTAAATTAACTCAAATTGTTAATAACGCTCAATTAACGAAGAATATTGAAAACTTTTAACTACATTTTTCATTTTAATTAAGACATTCAGAAACCACAGTAGACCCAGCTTCTTATGTAAGTTGTCAGCACTGGATACTTGCCTGTCATCTTGAATTCTGCTTGCATTCATGTCTTATACTGACAATCCATTCATTCATAACTGGTGCCTACAAGTGAAGGCCACAGAGATTTGGTCCTGCACTCAACTTATCTGAATATCATTTGATTTGTTCTCGGGTAGAAATGGAGGTAACATTTCCTCACAAAAGTTATCTTTGCATTCTACCAGTTAAATTACCTTGCTCATTAATACTAACCCTAATCTCGTTGCACAGAGCTCCAGCATAGGAACCTCACTGCCAACAACGTACCCCGACACCCGTCTCCAACGTATACATGTAGGACAAGAATCCGTAGGCATGCAGCGACGACAGGCAAGGCAACAAGCATGTAAATCCGAGGTCGACATACTCGCCTTGCATTTAGAGCAATAAGCTTTCATAATTACAATCAAAATACAAAAGTCGACAGCTCTCCTACAGACTCCACAATAAAATATATGATAAAGATAAATGAATAATAGCAATCAAAATGAAATTCGAAAAATTTAAAGAAAAAAGTTTTCGCAAGGGAACATGATAAGCCCAAGGGCATCCAATAGAGTCTAAGTGTGGACAAAATCAAAATTTTTTGAGCTACACTAGTGGAATCATGGTCAATGTATCCTACAGTAATTCTACAGTAATATAATATTAAATACTACATATATTTGAGGATGTTGCCAATGTAAACAACGTCAAAGGAAAAAACAGGTAACAAGACATCAGGCACACAAAAAGGCCCAAAGTCAGTAACCGATTTAAATGCTACCAGATGCAACGCTAGATCTTCATTCAAAGTAAAAACGACACATCGGATAGAAGATGCAAGTCCAAAATGACCTAACACCCCTAGGGTGAGGACGAAACCATGGGGATAAACAGAATAAACATTCTGTAATACACGTTAAGCTCCCAAGAAATTTAATAAAAAATTTCAATCAAAAATAGCCAAAAAGCTTATTAGTTTAACAGGAGGGGTTCATGGAAGGATTGGGAAGGAACACTTAACAAACAGTGAATTAATCATTAGCAAGAATGATGATTTAGGCGTATGTCCCAAAATTGGGAAACATGAAATAATTTTTATGTGTACCCATACTATGTATGGTACACATAATGCCAGCATCCAGGAAGACCATCCATCGTTCGTCCATCCGTCTGTCTGTCCGGGCCAACTAAACCTGTTTAGGAGCTATTAGTTTTAGGAGGTTAGTCGAAATTAGGGTAGTATTAGGGTTAGGAGAGGGGTAGGGTTAGGGGTAGCCCCAGGGCAGGGCTAAAGGTTGCAGGGGGTTTGGACCCAGTGGGGTGGGGATTGGGGTCAGGGGTGGGGTTTTAGTTTTTATAGCCCCTAAACCAAAACATAGCCCCTAAACCTTTTGGTCCGGCTAGGGTGGGGTTAGGGTCAGGGGTGGGGTTGGGTTAGGGGTAGCCCCAGAGCAGATCTCAACATTGGGGTGGGTTAGGTCCCTGGGGGGTGGGGGTTAGGTCAGGGGTGGGGTTTTAGGGTTTAGGGGTAGGGTAGGGTTAGGGTGTGGTTTTTGAGTGGATAGGGTGGGGTTAGGGTTAAATATAAGTTCTAGGGTGGAGGGGGTGTGGTTCTGGCTAAAATAAGGTGATGGACACATGAAATGTTTTTTAGCTCAACTTTGACGAAGTCAAATTTGAGCTATTGTCATGGCCCGTCGTCCGTCCGTCTGTCCGTACGTCAACAATTGGCTATGGCTCGGGCTAGAGGTCGTATTTATGAACCGATCTTTACGAAACTTCTTGGGTACCTTTGTTATGACCGTGGGACGAGAACGAGTGTTTTTGGGGTGCGGTCCGAAATTCAAGATGGCTGCCAGCCACCATTTTGTACCGATGATGCAGAAATCTGTTTTTTGTTCAGAACTTCCATATGAAAGCTCTGATTTGAATAATTTTTTGTATGAATGTTTAGTACCATGGGGTACATCACATATAATACAGGTTTTTTTCTCGTGCGTAAATTGTGCAAATTAGACTAATTTTGATGTTTTTTGGTGTTAATTTCAGCACTGTAAGTGCAAATGCCAATACGGCTCGGGCTAGAGGCCGTATTTATGAACCGATCTTTACGAAACTTCTTGGGTACCTTTGGTATCACCGTGGGACGAGAACGAGTGTTTTGGGGTCCGGTCCGAAATTCAAGATGGCCGATGGCAGCCATTTTGTACAAAATTAGGTGCAATCAGATTTTTGCACAGAACTTCCATATGAAAGCGCTGATTTGAATAATTTTTTGTGTGAATGTTTAGTACCATGGGATACATCACATATAATACGGGTTTTTTTCTTGTGCAGAAATTATGCAAATTAGATGAACTTTGATATTTCAGTGCGACTTACACACATTAAGTACACATGTCAATACGGCTCAGACTTGAGTCTGTATTTATGAACTGATCTTCACGAAATGTCTTGGGTACCTTTGTTATCACCTTGGGACGAGAACGAGTGTTTCTGGGTGCGGTCTAAAATTCAAGATGGCTGCCAGTGGCCATTTTGTACCGAAATTAGGTCTAATCAGTTTTTTGTACACAACTTCTATACAGCTCAGACTAGAGGCCATATTTATGAACCAATCAATCTTTACGAACCTTGTTGGGTACCTTTGTTATCACTGTGGGATGAGAGCGAGTGTTTTTGGGTGTGGTCCGAAATTCAAGATGGCCACCAGCAGCCATTTTGTACCAAAATTAGTGCAATCAGTCTTTTGTACAGAACTTCTGTATGAAAGTTCTGATTTGAATAAATTTTTGTATGAATGTTTAGTAACATGGAATACATCACATATTCTAAGGGTTTTTTTTCATGCAGAAATTATGCAAATTAGATAACTTTGACTTATTCAGTGCTACTTGCACAATGTGAGCACACATGTCAATAAGGCTCAGGGTAGAGGCTGTATTTATGAACCGATCTTCACAAAACTTCTTGGGTACCTTTGTTATCACCTTTGGACGAGAATGAGTGTTTCTGGGTACGGTCCAAAATTCAAGATGGCTGCCAGTGGCCATTTTGTACCAAAATTAGGTCCAATCAGTTTGTTGTCACAAGTTCTATACAGCTCGTATTTATGAATTGATCTTCACAAAACTTCTTGGGTACCTTTGTTTTCACCTTGGGACAGGAACGAGTGTGTTTTGGGGTGTCTTTGTTATCACTGTGCTATGAGAACAAATATTTTGGGGTTCAGTCAGACCCACTCTGGGACTCGAAGTTTTCTTTTCTAGTTTAGCATCTGACTGTCACCCACCTTTACAATACTTTACCTATACATTTGTTACAGGCAATGGTCAGCATTTATGTACAGACCATTACAATACTTTATATATACCTTTGTTATCAGGTCATTACCTAGATGTTTGTCTTTGCTGTGTCACATACTATACATGTGCATGTCTTTGTCTTGACAAGTTGAGCTACAGTGTCATTGACACTTTCATTTTCGAAGCCCTTAAACCCAAATAGTTGGAACGTCCGTCCGTCTGTCCGTCCGTCCGTCCGTCCGGCGTCCATATCCATTTCTTTTTCGTTTGATAACTTGAAAAGTATTGCTTGGATTGTCAAGTTACTTTATATTTGTGTTCAGGTTACTGATGTGCCAAGCTGTATAGTTTTTGGTGTAAATCGGATAATTTGATCCTGAGATATTAACCCTTTATCCTTCAAATTGAAAATTCCTCCAATCCCTTTAGCATTCGATAACTTGAAAAATATTGCTTGGATTGTCTAGTTACTTTATATTTGTGTTCAGGTTACTGATTTGCTGAGCTGTATAGTTTTTTGGTGTAAATCTGATGATTTGATCCTGAGATATTAACCCTTTATCCTACAAATTGAAAATTCCTCCAATCCCTTTGGCATTCGATAACTTGAAAAATATTGCTTGGATTGTCCAGTTTCTTTATATTTGTGTTCAGGTTACTGATGTGCCGAGCTGTATAGTTTTTGGTGTAAATCTGTTATTTTGATCGTGAGATATTAACCCTTTATCCTTAAATTGAAAATTTCTCCAATCCCTTTGGCATTCGATAACTTGAAAAATATTACTTGGATTGTCAAGTTACTTTACATTTGTATTCAGGTTACTGATGTGCCGAGTTGTATAGTTTTTGGTGTAAATCTGATAATTTAATCCTGAGATATTAACCCTTTATCCTTCAAATTGAAAATTCCAGCAATCCCTTTCGCATTCGATAACTCAAAAAATATCTATCTGATTGTCATGTTACTTTATATATTTATTCAGGTTACTGATGTGCTGTGCTGTATAGTTTTTTATGTAAATCTTATAATTTGATCCGGAGATATAAACCCGTTATCCATCAAATTAGACACTCCTCCAATCCATTTCTATATGTAACCATACCTTGTATGGTGTACATTATGTCAGCATCTGTGTTGGCTCTTCGTCATACAGCTTTCTACTAATTGCGCGTATGGGTACACATCTGACGATTTAATCGGCCTATTTTTAACGTTTGAAACCACTGTTGTTCACTTCCATCATCCATTTACAGCCTTGGATCCACCAATTCTTTCATTGATTTGTGTCTGGCATCCTCAAAAAAGGAGATTTTAAAGCACAGATGTTAGATCATTGTTACTGACTTTAGGGCCAAACAAAGAATGATGGTTTGCACCAATTTCGGAACCTTCCTAGATACTGCGCATGCGCAGATAACAGAAGTTTGGAGGACCAGATAGGACTTGGGGGGGGGGGGGGGGTGGTTGTATGCAAATTTGGGGGGCAAAATGTGTGTTTGGCCCTGAATTAAATTGAGTTAGCGCCAGCTAGTCTGGGCCATTGGTTGCAGTACAAAAATATGCACTTGTTGAAAAATATTGTGGAGCACTAATATACTGTGAGTGCATATAAATGTGTGTTGTTTTGAGAAAGCAGCACTCTGTGGCCAGTGGCAAGTTACTGTCATAATTCAGCAATTCGTTATACATTTAACCCTTTGAACACTGGTGGTATCTTCCATGCCAGTTCAATGGCAGCAATTAAAAGAGTCCATATTCATTATTTGGCGTAGACCAATCAATATTTTCAACGTGCAGCCTTCGGGCTGCACGTTGAAAATACTGATTGGTCTGCCCAACACATTTACTGAACAGTCATCCTATTTAATGACGTTATGACAAATCATGTTCTGGGCTGGAAAAGCCGCCGCTCGGGTTCAAAGCGATAAGGTTTCTGGTGTTTGGTGACAGTATTCCCTCAAAAATTCATATACTAACATTTTATGGATGCAATTTACTCACGTCTCTGATTTTGCAGGAGCTTAAAACTGCACCCGTCAATTTTGTTCATTTTCAGCACTGGTGCACACTAACATCACTGTTCTTGGTTCTTTTAGCTTCTACTATACTAGCAGGTTATGTATGGTAAGGACTGAGGTGGGTGAGTATTAAACCACCCTATCACACTGTAGTAATGTTGACCATGTTATTTCTTATTTTTGCTGCAGAATTTCGTTATGTGAGAAGTGTCCTTCAACATTACATGTTAAGAGATTGAAAGGGAAACAAAAAACTTGATAAATCTATATATTGAGCACCTTTATCGAAGCATGTGATATTAATTTTTTTTTATGTGATGCAAATGTGATATCCATTTCAGGGTTGCAACAAAATGTTTAGAGATAATTCAGCAATGAGAAAACATTTACATACGCATGGGCCAAGAGTTCATGTTTGTGCAGAATGTGGGAAAGCCTTTGTTGAAAGTTCAAAATTGAAGCGACATCAGCTGGTGCATACAGGAGAGAAGCCATTCCAGGTATTTGTGTTGTTGAACCTATGTGTAACTTAAAATGACCAAAATGGGGAATAGTTTCCAGAGAATTGTCTTTCAGAAAATAATGTTTTGCTATCCATGCTTTCCAAATTTCTTGAATAAACTAACATTTGGGACTGTTTTTAGCTTAACTTGACAAAGTCAAGATAAGCTATTGCCATCACGCGTGTGGAAGTCTGTGAGTCTGTGAGCTGTTCACATTTTCCTTTAGCACAGGCTACACCACGTAGTTCTTGTCTGATCGTCACGAAATTTCATATGCAGGTTTGGGGTCATGTCTAGATGAGAATGTCCCCTTTTGGTCATGGTCGGTCAACCGGTATGGGTACCCGAGCCCAAAACACGAAAACCATTAGCACAGTCTACAGGTCGTATTAATGAAGGGATTTCATTGTAACTTGGTAGGATGCCTCTAGAAAATGCCTAGATGAGAACATCCCCTTTCGGTCATGATCTGACAACCGTGATGGCTGCCCAAGCCCAAAACCCCAAAAATTTTAGCACAGTCTACAGGTCATATTTAATATGGAGAGATTTGATTGTAACTTGGTAGGATGACTCCGTATGATGTCTACATGAGAACTTCCCCATTTGGTTGCGATCTGTCAACCTTGATGACTGCCCGAGCCCAAAACCCGAAAACCTTTAGCACAGTCTACAGGTTATATTTATGGAGGGATTTCATTGTAACTTGTTAGGTTAACTCCATATAATGCCTAGACGATGACATCCCCTTTTGGCCGTGATTGGTCAACTGTGACGGCTGCAGGTGCTCGAAGCCCAAAAACCTTGAGCACAGTCTACAGGTCATATTTATGAAGGGATTTCAATGTAACTTCGTAGGATCACTCCAGATGATGCCCAGATGAGAATGTCCCCTTTGGTTGCGATAATTCAACCATGATGGCATCCCGTGACGACTGCCCGAGCCCAAAACCTGAAAACCTTTAGCACACTCTACAGGTTATATTTATGGAGGGATTTCATTGTAACTTGGTAGGTTGACTTCATATAATGTCTAGATGAGAATGTCCCCTTTTGGACATGATTGGGCAACTGTGACGTCTGCCGAGCCCAAAGCCTGAAAACCTTTAGCACAGTCTACAGGTCATATTTATGAAGGGATTTCATTGTAACTTGGTAGGTTGACTTCATATAATGTCTAGATGAGAGCGTCCCCTTTTGGACACGATTGGGCAATTGTGACTGCTACACGGCCTCGAAGCCTCAAAACCTTTTGCACAGTCTGCAGGTCATATTTATGAAGGGATTTCATTGTAACTTGGTAGGTTGACTTCATATAATGTCTAGATGAGAACATCCCCTTTTGGACACAATTGGGCACCTGTGATGGCTACAGGGGGCCGAAACCCAAAAACATTTAGCACAGTCTGCAGGTCATATTTATGGAGGGATTTCATTGTAACTTGGTAGGTTGACTCCATATAATGCCCAGATGATGACATCCCCTTTTCGTCGTGATTGGTCAACTTTGACAGCTACAGGGGCCCGAAGCCCGAAAACCTTGAGCACAGTCTGCAGGTCATATTTATGAAGGAATTTCTTTGTAACTTCATTGGATCACTCCAGATGATGCCCAGATGAGAATGTCTCCTTTTGGTTGCGTTCATTCAACCATGATGGCTGCCCGAGCCCAAAGCCCAAAAACCTTTAGCACAGTCTACAGGTCATATTTATGAAGGGATTTCATTGTAACTTGGTAGGTTGACTTCATATAATGTCTAGATGAGAACGTCCTCTTTTGTATGCAATTGGGCAACTGTGATGGCTACAGGGGCCCGAAGCCCGAAAACATTTAGCACAGTCTACAGGTCAAATTTATGAAGGGATTTCATTTTAACCTGGTAGGATGACTCCAAATAATGTCTAGATGAGAATGTCCCCTTTTGGTCGCGATCATTCAGCCTAGATGGCTGCCCAAGCCCAAAACCCAAAAACCTTTAGCATAGTCTATAGGTCGTATTTATGGAAGGATTTCATTGTAACTTGTTAGGTTGACTCCATATAAGGCCTAGATGATGACATCCTCTTTTGGTCATGATTGGTCAACTGTGACAGTTTCAGGGGCCTAAAGCCCGAAAACCTTGAGCACAGTCTACAGGTTATGTATATGAAGGGATTTCATTGTAACTTCATAGGATCACTCCAGATTATGCCCAGATGACAACAACCCCTTTTGGTCGCGATCATTCAACCTTGATGGCATCCCGAGCCCAAAACCCGAAAAACTTTAGTACAGACTACAGGTCGTATTTGTGAAGGGATTTCATTGTAACTTAGTAGAATGACTCAGTATAATGTCGAGATGAAGATGTCCCCTTTTAGTTGCAATCATCTACCGTCATGGCTACACATGCCTGAAGCCCGAAAACCTTGAGTACAGTCTACAGGCCATATTTATGAAGGGATTTCAATGTAACTTGATAGGATGACTCATTTTGGAATAATTTCACTGTGACCTGGTAACTTTCGTTGACATACGTTAACTGTGAGGGCCACATACATTAACTGTGAGGTCATATTAACCGAGGCCTCAGCTATTTAGTACAGTGTACACCTCATGTTATTATGTCTCCCCTTACCAGAAGGGAGACATATTGTTTTAGTGCATATTCTTCTTCTTCTTCTCCTTCTTTCTTCTCATACAAACTTTGTCTGGGCCATAACTTTTTTGTCTTTTGACCTACACTTTAGATACTTGGCATGTGGATGTATCACCATGAGCCGGTGTGCAGTGTACCATAGTGACCTTCATGTGACCTTGACCTTTGACCTGAAGGTCAGATTTATGTGTTTTTTTAAGGGAAACATCACACAAACTTTGTCCGGGCCATAACTTTTTTGTCTTTTGACCTACACCTTAGATACTTGGCATGTGGATGTATCACCATGAACTGGTGTGCAGTGTACCATAGTGACCTTCATGTGACCTTGACCTTTGACCTGAAGGTCAGATTTATGCGCTTTTTTAAGGGAAACTGTCTGGACCAGAACTTTTTTGTATTTCGAGTCAGGCTTTAGATATTTGGCATGTGGATGTATCACCATGAGCTGGTGTGTAGCGTACCATTGTGACCTTCATGTGACCTTGACCTTTGATCTGAAAGTCAGATTTGTGCTTTTTTCAAGGAAACTTTGTCCGGACCAAAACTTGTTTGTCTTTTGAGCCAGGCCTTAGATATTTGGCATGTGGATGTATCACCATGAGCCGGTGTGTCACATACCATTGCGACCTTTATGTGACCTTGACCTCAAGGTCAAATTTATGTACTTCAAATAGGGAGTAATTGTCCAGACCAGAATTTTTTTGTTTTTTTGACCTAGGACTTGGTTATTTGACATGTGGATTTGTCACCATGAGACCGCATGTCGTCTACCTCGATGACCTTCATATGACCTTGACCTCTGACCTTAAGGTCAAATTTATGTACTTCAAATAGGGAATAGTTATCCAGACCAGAACTTTTTTGTTTTTTGACCTAGGACTTAGATATTTGACATGTGGATGTATCGCAATTAGACCGCATGTCGCATGTAATCATGACCTTCATGTGACCTTGACCTCAAGGTCAAATTTATGTACTTTAAATAGCGAGTAATTGTCCAGACCAGATTTTTTTTTTTTGGGACATGTGGATGTGTCGCCATGAAACCACATGTCCACTACCTTGATGAACTGCATGTGACCTTGACCTCTGACCTCAAGGTCAAATTTATGTACTTCAAATAGGGAATAATTGCCCAGATCAGAACTTTTTTGTTTTTTGACCTAGGACTTAGATGATTGACATGTGGATGTATCACAATG
Source organism: Pictodentalium vernedei (assembly GCA_031216915.1). NCBI lineage: Eukaryota > Metazoa > Mollusca > Scaphopoda > Dentaliida > Dentaliidae > Pictodentalium > Pictodentalium vernedei. The sequence continues at coordinate 168,140,735 of CM062292.1, forward strand.
AGACCACATGTCATCATGACCTTCATGTGATCTTGACCTCAAGGTCAATTTATGATCTTTAAATAAAGAGTAATTGTCCAGACCAGAATTTTTTTTTTTGTCATGTGGATGTGTCACCATGAAACCGCATGTCCGCTACCTTGATGAACTGCATGTGACCTTGACCTCTGACCCCAAGGTCAAATTTATGTACTTCAAATAGGGAATAATTGTCCAGATCAGAACTTTTTTGTTTTTTGACCGAGGACTTAGATGATTGACATGTGGATGTATCACAATGAGACCACATGTCATCATGACCGTCATGTGACCTTGACCTCAAGGTCAAATTTATGTACTTTAAATAGGGAGTAATTGTCCAGACCAGAATTTGGTTTTTTTTGACATGTGGATGTTGAGCTAGATCATAGATATTTATAACCCCGCTCCCCAAAGGGGAAGTTGGGACATACTTGTATATATATAATTTGCAGTGCATTAAATAGAAAGGAAGGGGAGACATATGTTTTAGTGTGCTAAAACAGTTTCTAGTTTTTATTAAAAACATAGCAAATAGGGAACAGAAATTAATATATTCCCAATTATCACAATTCTTGTCTTATTTCCTTATTTCATAATCCTTTCATAAACATTGAACATTATCCTTTTCATCAACCACAACACACAGACAAGTTAAGCTACAGTGTCATTGACACTTTCATTTAAAAAACGTCTTTCAGTACTGTTCAAATTTTATTTTCCAAATTGAGCTATTAAAAAAAATCTTGTTTCTCAGGCACCTCCGTTGTCATTGAAAACATATATTCCTGTAACATTATTTGCAAATCCAAACAGTATTTAGCCAAAGAATTCCACTTGCGGTCGACTCTGTCCGCTTCTACTTGATCAAACCAAACATGGCCGACACACTGCAAAACTTTGGAAATTTTGTGTTTAAACACTGCATTATTTGGGCACAGCATTTACTGTTCCTTTCTGGGGGAATTTAAAGGTCTGCAGTGCTATCCTGGAATATAATAAGGTTTGTGAGGGTAGTTAGGTCAACAGTTCCAGTACTGCAGTGGTCTCAAGACGATGCCCTGCAGATAATCTTCAAATTACTACGGCAGTGGCTTCTGGTCAAGCCTTTACTCCCTCTGCAGTCTGCCAATAATTGGCTATAAAACACATTAAGCTTCTAGAATCACATACCATGGTGTCATAACAAGTCTGGAAAGCCTTCCAGTCCCTCCATGGTTGACAGGGACTCTTTGTTTTCCATTATATTTATTTATGATAAAATGGATATCATAATCTATAAGTTGATCAAGCATTTTTTAGGTAGGTGTATAACACTCTTCTTATTTTCCAAATCAAGCGGGCCATACAGGGCAAGGCCAATTTGCCTGCCTCAAAACAATAGGTCTACCCATTACCAAGCATTTGTAATGCTCTTGTTCTTCAAATTATACCTCACCATCTTTGAGTCAGGTGGAAAGTCTTTGGGATATTTAAAGATGGTTCACTGAGTTTATTTTGGGTTTCAAAAAATTTTGTCACAGGTCTGGCAGAAATAAGGAAATACTGTTGGAATTTTTTTTTGTCGGAAGCAGGTATGAGAAAGTTTAGCAGATTTGACGGTTTCGGCTGATTCATGATCAGAATGCAAGAGTATTATTTACATGAACTATAAGAGAGCTTCCATGTAACTTTATAGATGTAAACAGTGTTCATGCTGGCTCAACATTTTAATGTGCCAAATAAGATTTTTTTGTGGCATGCCAGCCTGATTATGAGCAACCTGTCATTTGCAAAATGAAGTCCCAGACGGTGAATTTGCTGATGCTATCCCCTACAGTGGGCCAATTTATCCTCTAGGTACATCTTTCTATTTTGGCTTGAGACCTTGATTCCGACTGAGGTTCACATGGGGTAAATTTTGTGGTGCTACCCTGCTGTGCAGGGCAGCCTCACCAAATTCACCCCCTGGGGACCTCATTTTGCAGATGACTTATTTTCAGGCTTGGTGCAAATGGGTATTTTATGTGGGAGAACTATAAAACCTTTTTTTTTTCATATTTTATTCAAGAAAGATCAAAAGCATAAAATTACATAAAATCAGATATAACATAAAACAGAACACAAAATAATAAAATATCATGATACATAGAAAGTCCTATATAAAGCAGGTCAATTACCTAAGGTTTTGGCAAGAACATACATCTTTATATAGAAATTTGCACCTCAACGATCTATACAGTAACTTATTGACATGTGGATTGAAACCTTGGTCATTTTATTACTGTGTTAATTTTTTATTTTGGTCAATGAGGAAAGAACCACCAACAATTAAAGACAATTGATAATCTGGTCTGTTGTTCGCTTGTGAAGAAACAAAGAATGCATTGTTTCCACAATTCAAGGACAATTGGTGAGTGACGGATCACTCTGCACACAGTTGAATATTACTATGTATGGTACACATAATGCCGGCATCTGGGGTGACCATCCGTTGTTCGTCCATCCTTTGTCCGTCCATCTGTCCGTCCATCTGTCTGTCCGTCACTCTGTCTGTCCGTCCGGCGCCGTATCCATTTCTTTGGCATTCGGTAACTTGAAAACTATTGCTTGGATTGTCTAGTTACTTTATATTTGTGTTCAGGTTACTGATTTGCCGAGCTGTATAGTTTTTGGTGTAAGTCTGTTATTTTGATCTTGAGATATTAACCCTTTATCCTTCAAATTGAAAATTACTCCAATCGTTTTGGCATTCGATAACTTGAAAAATATTGCTTGGATTGTCAAGTTACTTTATATTTGTGTTCAGGTTACTGATGTGCTGAGCTGTATAGTTTTTGGTGTAAGTCTGATAATTTAATCCTGAGATATTAACCCTTTATCCTTCAAATTGAAAATTCCTCCAATCCCTTTGGCATTCGATAACTTGAAAAATATTGCTTGGATTGTCTAGTTACTTTATATTTGTGTTCAGGTTACTGATGTGCCGAGCTGTATAGTTTTTGGTGTAAATCTGATGATTTGATCCCGAGATATTAACCCTTTATCCTTCAAATTGAAAATTTCTCCAATCCCTTTGGCATTTGATAACTTGAAAAATATTTCTTGGATTGTCAAGTTACTTTATAATTGTGTTCAGGTTACTGATGTGCTGAGCTGTATCGTTTTTTGGTGTTAATCTGATAATTTGATCCGGAGATATTAACCCTTTATTCTTCAAATTGAAAATTCCTCCAATCCCTTTGGCTTGAGATAACTCAAAAAATATCAATCCGATTGTCATGTTACTTTATATATTTATTCAGGTTACTGATGTGCTGTGCTGTATAGTTTTTTCTGTAAATCTGATAATTTGATCCAGAGATATTAACCCTTTATCCATCAAATTAGTCACTCCTCCAATCCATTTCTATATGTACCCATACCTTGTATGGTGTACATAATGTCGGCATCTGGGTGGCCCTTCATCATACAGCTTTCTACTAGTTGCGCGAATGGGTACACATCTGACGGTTTCATCGGCCTATTTTTTGTAATTAATGAAGTTGGCATTCATATAGTTCGCTTTACTGGGAGAAAATGCCCAGAGTTAGGACTTATCAGCTAGATGGACGAGAATCAATAATATACCAGGTTTGTGATTTTGAACTTGTGTGCCAAATGTTTGTGCCGAATGCTCACATTTATGTGCCAGATATTTAAAAAATGTGCATTTGGCATATGTCATTTTGAACACTGAATGCAAATAAAATAAAATTATATCGATTTAATTGGAAATTCTGCTGTTTATAGTTTTTCATTGCATTTATCCTATTCAAATGAAAAATTATAAAATATTTTCAGGTCATATTCTTTTGACATATTAAACTTAATTTTCACAAATTTTTCAATTAATAAACAACAATTTCTTCAACTTCTGATGATCTCATCTCTGTGAAAGTGAAGCCATTCTGTTGTAACTTCATAACCGCATAGTTACCCTTTACCTAAAATGAATAGCAAACGGCATTTGCAAATTAAAAAATTATTCAATATAAGGCTATTGAAAAACAAATCTTGTTTGTCAGGCATCTCCCTCGTCATAGAAAAGCTGCCTCATCTCCTTTTTTTATACCCCCCACTTTCGAAGAAAATGGGGGTATACTGGATTACATGCGCCTGTCCGTCCGTCCGTCCCTCTGTGCATCCATCCCTCTGTTTGTCCATGTGAGAGTCCGTCTGAGAATATTCATAACTTGAGTAAATTACTACTTTTTATAATATTTGTTGGTCATAGGTATGCCCACACTAGTTATTTTTTTCTTTTATTATTTTATTTTTTATTACTTGTTCACTTAGAAATTGTGTCCGTCCGAGCCAAATTTTGTCTGTTCAGCCTGTATCTTTGGTATCGAATGTTCTATTGCAATGAAATTTGCCATGAACACTGCCTCTGGTATAGGCTCTGGTATAGGCTTTAAAAAAAGGATTCAACGATATTTCTCACATTCTCCTTTTTTGAGTTATCCCCCTTTTTTGACTTAGAAATTGTAGGAAATAGACATTATTTGTCTGTTCAGCCTGTATCTCAGGTATGGGTTATCGGATTTCAGTGAAATATGGCATGCAGTTTGCCTATGACAAAGGCTTCTGCCTCATTGCATAAAACTTCCAAACATTAAACAATTTACCATACCTTTTGACTTAGAAATTGTTGGAAATTGTTGAAAACTTTTGAAGAAAATGGGAGGTGGGGGGGGGGGGGGGGGCATACTGGATTGGGGTTATCGAATTTCAGTGAGATATGGAATGCAGTTTGCCTATGACAAAGGCTTCTGCCTCATTGCATAAAACTTCCAAACACCAAACAATTTACCATACCTTTTGACTTAGAAATTGTTGGAAATTGTTGAAAACTTTCGAAGAAAATGGAAGGGGGGGGATGGTATACTGGATTGCGTCCGTCCATCTGTGCATCCATCCGTCAGTCCGGATTTATATTCATAAATAATATTTGTTGGTCATAGGTATGCCCACACTAGGCGGTACACCACGTGGGGGTATGCACCGGACGAAAGTCCAGCTCTTGTTTCACCTGGAAATCTCTTCTACGACATTCTTTTGCACTTGTAGGACAAATATTTAATCAACTATACCTTGTTTGACAGGGCTCACAGAGCTCTGTCAAACAAGATTATAATTGGTTAAATTTTTAACTACATTTTGGGAAATTTTCACTGCTGAAAACATTGGTATGCCACATAATAGTGCAAGTAGTTAAATTTCTGATTCCAACTATTTTCAGAACTGTTTTATGATTGAACAAAAAAGCCTCCTGCCCTCATCATAAATTGAGGAAAAATTGCCTGAGAAACAACAAATTCTTTTTATAGGACTAAAATATATTATTTTCTTCCTGAAAAACATAACTTATGACCCCAAATGAAAAAATAAAATTTGAATGAGGATTTTTGTGAATAGCGGTCGTCAGTTTTGACCCTTACATTTGATAAAATGGCAATCAATTTTTCATTTCATTTATTCTTGCTGATTTCATTTCAGTGTACCTTTGAAGGATGTGGTAAAAGATTCTCACTAGATTTCAATTTACGAACACATGTTAGAATTCACACTGGTGATAGACCATATGTGTGTCCGTTTGACGGATGTAATAAAAAGTTTGCACAGTCCACGAATTTGAAGTCACATATTCTTACACATGCAAAAGCAAAGTAAGTGTTTCTTTACAACTCTGTCCTTCTAAATGTATCTTGCTACACTCTATGTATATCCTGCCTTACTGGCTTGAAAGCTTTGTGTTTTATTTTTTTTTTTTCATTTCTTCTCTGGCAATGCATCATGGATAATGGAATTGACATTTTGAGCGAATTCATTTAATAGATGTGATCAGGGACCTCGCAGCATCATAATTACTGTTAAATTGGTTACTTATTTCTAACTTAGTATATGCATGATTATGTATCCGTAATTTCCTGATAATAGGGCTGCAACGATTAATCGTGAAACGAATGTATCGCAATTCATTCTCTGATGATATGTATCACGATTTGCTTGTTCTCTATCACGATACACATGGACCCAAATTTCATGAATATTTTGTTAATGACACTTCAAAAATGGCCTCATTGTTGACTATTCACATTCATTATATACAGTTTTCCTTTGAAATCGGAATTGTAGAAATCTGAATTTACATTGCTCTTGGGTACTTGTTAGCATTGACAGCTTTGGTAATTCATCCTCGGCAGTCAGCATGCCGAGGTAAAGAAAAATATCCACAGCAAAAATACTGCGGAGGGTTGCTTTTTCAGAAAGCCTTGTGGTGGCAGAAATTGCACAACTTCCAGGTTACACAAGGAATCAAACCATGTATTGCTAATCTTACAATTTAAAGTACAAGTTGCAGCAGAACCACCAGAAACTATGTATTCTGCTTCTTCTATGTTGATAACACCAGAATCTGACATCAGTTTCTGGAAAGCTCTTACAGAGCTTTCCAGAAACTGATGTCAGATTCTGGTGTTATCAACATAGAAGCAGTGAGATACTTGTTAGTGGTTGTTCTGCATCTTATTTTCACTCATAATATACATATTGAGCAAGTTACTTCTAAGATTTTTTTCTTGGCATTCACATGGATCATGATATTGGCATGATCTAATTGAGTGTACATTGATTATATACATGTGTATCTCGAACTATTTCACACGTTAAAGTTACTTGAAAGTTTTCACTTCACCGCATACTCCATATACATGGCAATTGAGACTATGCCCTGCCCCCTGATGATTTTTACACAATCGAACAGGCTTCACAGCAATTGCCATAGAAGTGTCAGTTTTCCACAGCAATCTTTTTGCCGAGGAAACAAGGATGAATTACCTGGACTGGTATTGAATAGCACAAACCATTAACCTCACCCTTGAACCTTTATAGATTATGATCCAACAAATCCCAACCTCCGAGGAAACAGAAGAGTGTGTCACAATGTTTTGTTGTCAATAAGTTTGAGAAATCTAATTTCATTGCAGTGAAGCTGCTTGCTTGATCCAAAACTGTATGATTTGTTATTTGGCCATTGTGTGGGTGGATATTAGACTTTTCACTCTACTCACCAGCCCAGTAGAAACATGAGGCCTCAAGAAGCAAATCTGCAGTTATATACCTCAGGGTGACCCGGTGGTCCATAACTGCAGATTTGCTTCTTGTTTCCTCACTTTTTGATGCTTGATGAGTGTATTGTGATACGTATCGTATCGTAATATGCATCGTGTCGTGAGAAAACATAGCGTTGCAGCCCTACCTGATACCCTTAGAAAGGTTATTCAACATTTGGTAAGTGAATATTCCCAGTGTTGCCCTCTGTGCCCTGTATTATAGAAGTCTTATGCAGGTCTCCAGTGTAAGTACAATGGCATAGTATACTGAGGCATATTGCACAATCCGGAATGCACAAATTGAAAACTCGAGATAACCCCACAAAGGTTATGCAAAAAAAAAATTGCGTAACCCTTTTGAGCCAAGATAATCCCATTGAGCTCTCCTTTGTGAGTGTTTTTTTTAGCTCACATGACTTTCAGTCAGGAGAGCTAGAGTGATCAGTCACCGTCCGTCGTCTGTGAACATGGTGTTTACATCTTCTCCTCCCAAACTGCTGAAGCAATTTAATTGATATTTGAGATAATAGTTTGTTATGACATCGCAATTTGATTTTGTTCAAATCAGGTTGCTTCGCTCCTTGGTAGGTCCACGCCCAAAAAGTGTGCTAAAATCTTAAAAAATCTTCTTCTCATGAACCAGCAGTAGCAGAGACTTGATACTAGGTGTGCAGCTTCCTTTTGAGGTGTAGACTCAGTTTTGTTCAAGAGAATTTTGTGGGACTATATTTGCCGTCGTTATGGAAGGGGCAAGAATTTTTGCGCTTCCCAAAATTTCTGTTTTCCAAACCGAGCGGCAGATTTGAACCAAATTTGATATGAGGGCTTATTGGGTCATAAGTACTTAATTTATGACCAGTTTTTTTTTTCCTGTCGCCCCATGGGACCTGCAGGAGCTAAAAATAGAAAGAAATTAAAATGCCCATATCTCCAAAACTACACTGAGAATTCTTATTTGGTGGGAAGCTTCCTTAGGACCAACAGAATGGAATGGTAAAAAAAAATTGCTATCGGCTTTATCATAGGGTACTTTTTGGGGACTTTGAAAAAGTGCGGAGTCATCATTTTTTTAACACTGTGGGTAATGGGAAAAATATTTAAGACTACTTTTCTCCTAAACCACTGCTCCCAAAGCTTTCAAATTTCACATATAACATCTTTGGAAGATTGTTTTCACATGTTTATAGAAATCAATTCCCTGGGTCCATATTTGGGCTTTCTATGGGAGCCCAAATGTTTAAATCAGTGCAGTATGAGGAATATTCTTTAAAAATCTTCTTCTTCAGATCTACATGTACCAATAGGATTCTTTTGATATTTGGTATGCAGCATCCTTAGGGGGGTGAGATTCAAGTTTGTTCAAGCCAAGTCCCTGGGTTCATATTTAGGCTGAAAATTTGGGGTCCTGGTCTGGACTCGTAAATTTTTTACCAAAAGCCAGAAATGAGTTTTTTGTTCTTTTTTGCGTTTCGGTCAATTTTAAGACAAAACATTTTTTTCTTTTTACACTGAAAATTTGGGGGTCCCGGTGGGACTTAGGAATTTTGGACCCGTATCCGGAAATTAATTTTTTGGTTTTTTATATGTTTTGGTCAATTTTAAGACAAAATTTTTTTGTTTGTTTTACACTGAAAATTTGGGGTCCGGGTGGGACTTAGAAAATTTTGGACCAAAATCCGGAAATTAGTTTTTTTGTTTTTATGCATTTTGGTCAATTTTAAGACAAAAAAAAAAAAAAAAATTTTTTTTTTACCCAGAAAAATTGGGGTCCGGGTGGGACTTGAAAAATTTGGGCCAAAATCCAGAAATTATTTTTTTTTTGTTTTTCATACGTTTTGCTCAATTTTAAGAAAAAAAAAAAATTTTAGTCTGAAAATATTTTTGTTTGAGACTTCGAAAATTTCTGAACAAAAATAAAAAAAAATCTGTTTCTTATGCATTTATCTCAATTTTGGGACGTAAAAGTGCAGGAACTGAAAATAGAAGGAAAATTCTGTGTATTGTGTGGGCACAATTGCTTCATCTAGTTGGTATATGCTTTTCTTAGGAGGGGCGTATGCAGCTTATTCAAGTCAAGTCCCTGGTTTGATATTTAGACTACCATGTCAGGTGGGCGCCCTCAAGCCCCCTGGGGCCTCTTGTTTTTATACCCCCCCCCCCCCCCCCCCCCAAAATATTTTGAGTGGATATAGCTGTGGTGCTGTCTGTAGACAAGAGTTGGTTTTCGCTCTCTAATTGCAATTCCGCCTGGTCAGTCGAAACCAAACTTGACGTGTATTGTGTATGATGAGAGGAAGAACCCTATTTGTTCTGGGATCATTGTTCCAAAGGTTAAGGTCAGTGACCTTGAACTTGAAGATTTTGCTGGAGTTTGTTTCCACTCCAATATTAAGATTCTGCTCGGCTGACTGAAACCACACTTGACGTGCGTTGGGTATAATAAGAGGAAATATTTTTTATTTTGGGGGGGGGGGGGGGGGGGGGGGGCGTCAATGTGCCAAGGTCAAGGTTACAGTGGACTTTAACTTACAAATTATCTGAGTTTCCACTAAATTAATTAAAAAGTTCTGCTGGGCTGAGCAAAGCCAAACTTGACATGTTAGGTTTGATGAGAGGAAGAATCCTATTTATTTTGGTGTCATTGTGACCTTTAACTCAAAGTTTCTTGTTTCCCAGTCTATTTGCTGTATCAGGGTGATTTTCACGGGGTGGGATTAGCAACTCCTGGTGGCCAGCTCTAGTTTTAACTAAAAAAAACTGGTCGAGTGTGGTATTATTTTTGGTCAAAACTTAGATGTCATTTGGCTTGTTACAGTTTATAGGAGAGTGCTTAAAGGCACTCTTCCATAAAATGAGGCAAGCCAAATCCACACAGATTTAATAATTTCACTTCAAAGATAATATGAATCATATCCACAGAATATGGAGCCTTCAAATTGTGACACCTGCACTTCAGAATTAAGATCAAATATGGGCTTCCAGCACAAAGCCAGCTTATGATCACAGAAATAAAATGTCAGTCTTTTAGCATTGTTCAGATGATCTCCTTCTGTGAATTCATTGTGATGACTCCACCACCTACCCCTTCAACCTTCATTGACCAAGTATGCAACTAGCCAGATGTGTAATGTAGGAATTTTGGACCCGTATCCAGAAATTAGTTTTTTGGTTTTTTATATGTTTTGGTCAATTTTAAGACAAAATTTTTTTGTTTGTTTTACACTGAAAATTTGGGGTCCGGGTGGGACTTAGAAAATTTTGGACCAAAATCCGGAAATTAGTTTTTTTGTTTTTATGCATTTTGGTCAATTTTAAGACAAAAAAAAAAAAAAAAATTTTTTTTACCCAGAAAAATTGGGGTCCGGGTGGGACTTGAAAAATTTGGGCCAAAATCCAGAAATTATTTTTTTTTTGTTTTTCATACGTTTTGCTCAATTTTAAGAAAAAAAAAAAATTTTAGTCTGAAAATATTTTTGTTTGAGACTTCGAAAATTTCTGAACAAAAATAAAAAAAATCTGTTTCTTATGCATTTATCTCAATTTTGGGACGTAAAAGTGCAGGAACTGAAAATAGAAGGAAAATTCTGTGTATTGTGTGGGCACAATTGCTTCATCTAGTTGGTATATGCTTTTCTTAGGAGGGGCGTATGCAGCTTATTCAAGTCAAGTCCCTGGTTTGATATTTAGACTACCATGTCAGGTGGGCGCCCTCAAGCCCCCTGGGGCCTCTTGTTTTTATACCCCCCAAAATATTTTGAGTGGATATAGCTGTGGTGCTGTCTGTAGACAAGAGTTGGTTTCCGCTCTCTAATTGCAATTCCGCCTGGTCAGTCGAAACCAAACTTGACGTGTATTGTGTATGATGAGAGGAAGAACCCTATTTGTTCTGGGATCATTGTTCCAAAGGTTAAGGTCAGTGACCTTGAACTTGAAGATTTTGCTGGAGTTTGTTTCCACTCCAATATTAAGATTCTGCTCGGCTGACTGAAACCACACTTGACGTGCGTTGGGTATAATAAGAGGAAATATTTTTTATTTTTGGGGGGGGGGGGGGGGGGGGCGTCAATGTGCCAAGGTCAAGGTTACAGTGGACTTTAACTTACAAATTATCTGAGTTTCCACTAAATTAAAAAGTTCTGCTGGGCTGAGCAAAGCCAAACTTGACATGTTAGGTTTGATGAGAGGAAGAATCCTATTTATTTTGGTGTCATTGTGACCTTTAACTCAAAGTTTCTTGTTTCCCAGTCTATTTGCTGTATCAGGGTGATTTTCACGGGGTGGGATTAGCAACTCCTGGTGGCCAGCTCTAGTTTTAACTAAAAAAAACTGGTCGAGTGTGGTATTATTTTTGGTCAAAACTTAGATGTCATTTGGCTTGTTACAGTTTATAGGAGAGTGCTTAAAGGCACTCTTCCATAAAATGAGGCAAGCCAAATCCACACAGATTTAATAATTTCACTTCAAAGATAATATGAATCATATCCACAGAATATGGAGCCTTCAAATTGTGACACCTGCACTTCAGAATTAAGATCAAATATGGGCTTCCAGCACAAAGCCAGTCTATGATCACAGAAATAAAATGTCAGTCTTTTAGCATTGTTCAGTTGATCTCCTTCTGTGAATTCATTGTGATGACTCCACCACCTACCCCTTCAACCTTCATTGACCAAGTATGCAACTAGCCAGATGTGTAACTCGGGTCTTCAAAATGCACCACCTGTAAGGCAAGTGAAAGCATAATCCCTTAAATTCCGAGTAATCCCCAGCTACTGACAAGCAATAAATATTAAACACAGGGACCGATCAGGACTATTTAAAATACGCTCTAGCCTCGGAGCCTATTTTTTCAATTCATGCGCCAGATTTCAATTTACGGAGTCACACTGCTGTTTGTAACACACGCTGCAAGTATGTAATAGCTCTCATCATTTTCATTTAGTACAGTGAGAAGTTACGCGCCAACTGTGAAGCCTATTTCTGAGATTTAAGAGCCAGGTCCTGATGTTTCAGAACCAAATACGCACTGGCGCATGCCCAGATCGGTCCCTATAAACAAACAAAATCTACAAAAACAAGACAGAAAGAGAATAATTGAAAGTCAGATAGGGTTTATGATAAATTTGTTTGAAACTCGGAATTTGAACCAGGTGATTTTAGAGGAGTAAGAAACCATTTTCCCAGAAAATATTTGATAACCTTTCAACGAATGTAATGTATGGTTATCCCAATTTGTGCATTCCTAACAATGATGGTACACATGCCTGCAACTGATGCTAACCCTGCTTGTGCCAGATAGTAAGTTACTACTGGTTGGTGGTTCTCTCTGGGTGGTAGTGCAGTGGCTCAGTGGTTACGGCATTGGATTTCAGACCGAAAAGTCTTCGGTTCGACCCCTGCCAGGAGCAAGGCACTTAATCCCGCTTGTCCTTGCGGATGCATGGTGGCATTGTGTACTAAGGTGTACTGCACATCGATGGTGCACTTGTCTTCAACCAAGGCTATCCCTGCTTGTGTGGAGTTAGTATGTTGGGGAATCTAACAGTTGCTTGTGATTACTTGGTGGTTCTCTCTGTTACTAATGATTCCTCCACCCGTAATACTGTCAGACATGAGGTACCCTGGCTGTTGAAAGTGTCATTAAACCCCAATAAATAATTAGATAAACGTGTCTGGGTAATTCAGCTTCCTTCACCTTTAAAACTGTCAGACACGCAGCTGTAAGCCTTATTAACATCAAATAAATATACAAATAAATATGCAGGGAGCCAGTAAACAGCCATAGAAAAATGGGAAAAAACGCTTCGGAATAGTCACGGAAAGTACCCTTTTTTTTTTGCTTAAAGGCATGGAAAACTGGATTTCCATTAAAATCCAAAAGACACTAATCAACTAAGTTAAATTTTTTCAGGTGTGACAGTGTAAAAAGATCATGGTGTTGATCTGAGGAGTTCATGTTTGATACTAAATAACCTTTGCTTGCCACTGCTGGGTGGTTCTCTGGGTACTCTGGCATCCTCCACCCATAAAATTGTCTGACGTGATGTCACACTGGCTGTTGAAAGTGTTGTTACATACCAATAATCCTTGTGTGGCAACCCTGGGACGTGAAGCAGTGCTTGTTTACTGTTGTAAACAGGGTCTGTTTTACTGTTAAAATATAACCCGGTACCCAGTGCTTGGGGTGGAAGTCCTCTACAATGGGCAACATGGGTATAAACGATTGGCTGGACATGACTTTATATCAGAGTTTATATTTCTTATCAACCTACCTTACAATTGTTTACAACAGGCTTGCACTACAGTGGAAGTCCCTAACTCGAAAAAATACTCTCTATTTTCTTCTTTCCCATGCGATTTGGGAAAGAAAAGTGGTGTAAAAACACCAAGAAAAAATAAGCCAAAACTGGGTCGAGTGCGACTGGCGCACACCCTCTAGGGGACACTCTACTCCTTGTACTAATCCACAGCTTCCGGAACCAGTGCGCAGATGTAATGCCAACATGTCATTCTATTTTTTTCGCCATCTTGTCAGGATGTGGATCGTTTTGCTCATCAACATTGATACCTTTTGACTCGATGTAAATGTTCTTTTTCTGAATTGTAGATTCATAGTTCTTTCTTAACTATCCAGACATGCAGGGCTGTGTTTTTATATATTCAGTTGATTATTCACTATATTATTAGTCGAGTTGTGACGAAGTCAAACTCGACTTGTAGTTTGATGAATGGCGGGCGGGCGTAAACAATTGGTTTCCGGACTATAACTTGATAATGGTTTGACCCATGTTCATGAAACTTCACAGGTAGGTTGGCCTTGGTGAGAAGAAGAATCCTATTTATTTTGGACTCACTAGGTCAATGGTGAAGGTCACAGTGACCTTGAACATACTAAATCATAAACAGTTGGTTTCCGGATGATAACTTGACTATGGTTGAACCCACATTCATGAAACCTCATATGTGCACTGGCCCTGGTGAGAGGAAGAACCCTATTTATTTTGGACTCACTAGGTCATTGGTGAAGGTCACAGTGACCTTGAACATACTAAATCATAAACAATTGGTTTCCGGATGATAACTTGACTATGGTTGAACCCACATTCATGAAACTTTATATGTAGCTTGGCCTTGGTGAGAGGAAGAACCCTATTTATTTTGGACTCACTAGGTCAATGGTGAAGGTCACAGTGACCTTAAACATACTAAATCATAAACAATTGGTTTCCAGATGATAACTTGACTATGGTGGGGTTTTTTTAGCTGTTGGGGTACTTTTTTGTTCCCGTTGGGGGCCTTTGTTTCCTGCCACCTTACTCTGCTGGCTGGGGGTGTCCTGATTTATTTTTTCTTTGGTTTCACCTTACCATCTACATTGCTCTCACCAGATATTCCTAGGATGACACCTTGCGGGTCATTTTTAGCTCAACTTTGGCGAAGCCAAATTTGAGCTTATGCCATGGCCAGTCATCCGTCTGTCCGTCAACAATTCAATACGGCTCGGGCTAGAGGCCGTATTTATGAACCGATCTTTACAAAACTTCTTGGGTACCTTTGTTATGACCTTGGGACGGGAACGAGTGTTTTTGGGTCCAATCCAAAATTCAAGTTGGCCGCTGCAGCCATTTTGTACAGACTTAGGTGAAATCAGATTTTTGCGCAGAACTTCCATATGAAAGCGTTGATTTGAATAATTTTCTGTATGAATGTTTAGTACCATGGGAAACATCACATATAATACGGGTTTTTTTCTCGTACGTAAATTATACAAATTAGACTAACTTTGATGTATTTAGTGTTACTTTCAGCACTGTAAGTGCAAATGCCAATACGGCTCAGGCTAACTAGAGGCCGTATTTATAAACCGATCTTTACGAAACTTGTACTTTGGTATCACCATGGGACGAGAACGAGTGTTTTTGGGTGCGGTCCGAAATTCAAGATGGCCGATGGCAGCCATTTTGTACAAAATTAGGTGCAATCAGATTTTTGCACAGAATTTCCATATGAAAGTGCTGATTTGAAAAAAAATTTTGTGTGCATGTTTAGTACCATGGGATACATCACATATAATACGGGTTTTTTTCTCGTGCAGAAATTATGCAAATTAGATGAACTTTGATTTTTTCAGTGCTACTTACACACAGTAAGTACACATGTCAATACGGCTCGGGCTAAAGGCTGTATTTATCAACCGATCTTCACAAAACTTCTTGGGTACCTCTGTTATCACCTTGGGACGAGAACGAGTGTTTCTGAGTGCGGTCCAAAATTCAAGATGGCTGCCAGTGGCCATTTTGTACCGAAATTAGGTCTAATCAGTTTTTTGTACACAACTTCTTTAGGCTCAGGCTAGAGGCCTTATTTATGAACCGATCTTTACGAAACTTCTTGGGTACCTTTGTTATCACCGTGGGATGAGAACGGGTGTTTTTGGGTGTGGTCCAAAATTCAAGATGGCCACCAGCAGCCATTTTGTACCAAAATTAGTGCAATCAGTCTTTTGTACAGAACTTCTGTATGAAAGTTCTGATTTGAATAAATTTTTGTATGTATGTTTAGTAAAATGGAATACATCACATACAGTACGGGTTTTTTTCTCGTGCAGAAATTATGCAAATTAGATGAATTTTGATTTATTTAGTGCTACTTATACACTGTAAGTGCACATGTCAATACGGCTCGGGCTAGAGGCTGTATTTATCAACCGATCTTCACGAAACTTCTTGGGTACCTTTGTTATCACCTTGGGACGAGAACAAGTGTTTCTGAGTGCGGTCTAAAATTGAAGATGGCTGCCAGTGGCCATTTTGTACCGAAATTAGGTCCAATCAGTTTTTTGTCACAACTTCTATACAGCTCGTATTTATGAACTGATCTTCACAAAACTTCTTGGGTACCTTTGTTTTCACCTTGGGACAGGAATGAGTGTGTTTTGGGGTGCCTTTTTTATCACTGTGCTATGAGAACAAATATTTTTGGGTTCAGTCAGACCCACTCTGGGACTCAAAGTTTTCTTTTCTAGTTTAGCATCTGACTGTCACCCACCTTTACAATACTTTACCTATACATTTGTTACAGGCTACGGTCAGTATTTATGTACAGACCGTTACAATACTTTATATGTT
This sequence comes from Pictodentalium vernedei, assembly GCA_031216915.1. Taxonomy (NCBI): domain Eukaryota; kingdom Metazoa; phylum Mollusca; class Scaphopoda; order Dentaliida; family Dentaliidae; genus Pictodentalium; species Pictodentalium vernedei. Next base: position 168,157,017 of record CM062292.1, read on the forward strand.
CCTTTGTTATCAGGTCATTACCTAGATGTTTGTCATTGCTGTGTCACATACTATACATGTACATGTCTTGACAAGTTGAGCTACAGTGTCATTGACACTTTCATTGTTGTCTTAGCATGTTGGAAGTTTCCCATCATTTATGCTCCACTTTATTTGGGTGTTCTATTGAAAAACCCTGTGGGCTAGGTGGTTTATCACATTTTTTGGCTTCAATCTATTGTGTAGTTCGGGCACATGCCGTTTCCTCCTGCGGGAAGGGGAACGCAGTCGTTTGGGGCTCCCGATTCGACTCTTGTCTGGAGAGAGTTCTACCCCCTTCTGGGGGTTTTGCAGTCTTTTTGTGGTGTGGATACCGCGGTAGCTGCTGAAGAAGAGATGCCTGGTTCTGGCACTACTGTCCCCCTCCAGTAGACGTCTGAGGCTGTCACTAGGGTTGTGACTCCTCATTTGGAGCCGAGCTCGGTTGCTCTCTCTGCTTTTCCGTCTTTGTCATCAGCTACTGATGTATCTGCCCCTGCTGCTGCTCTGTTGGTGACGTCATCAGTCTCCGTTTCAGCCGGCCTCGGCTTATTCCTGCAGGGGTCTGCAGGGATTTCTGCTTCTTTGGACGTGGGATATCGGCCTCAACCTTCCATGGCTTCAACTCGGTGAAGTCGGAAGTGGTTTCCGGGCGATCCCTCTGCTGTGGTCTCTCAGCTGTAGAGCCCAGCAGGTTTTGTTTTGGATTCAGATGTCCATAGTGGGGTCCCAGTTTTGCAGGAGTGGCGCATTTTGTGCAGACTGGACCTTCTGTCTCTCAGAAGTCTGCGGCGACTCTCCTGAGTTCCCTCACTTCAGATCCTCAGGGTATTTCATACCCATATAAGCATCTGTATTCAGATGTTTCGGCTGCCACCTGTCGCCCCATCTCGGGTGTTCTAGAGGATCATGACCATTTGCTGGTTTAGAGGGTCAGATGTGAAGCCACTTTGCAGGGCCTTTCCCATGTCGAACCGGCAGATACGGGTCGTGTGCTTATGGAGGCCCTCTCCTGGCTCACACAGGTTCTTTCCAAGAGCCTTCCTGCTGCCTCCAGCATGTACATTTTCTGATCCCCCTTGTGTTCCTACACCATGGGAGGAATCGGCTGGTATGCCCGACATGAGCTATGTGTCTTCCGACTCAGGTGATGGGTCAGACACACCTGACGTCGAAAGTCATCAGTCTTCTGTCTTGAGGGCAGCTCTTGACCTTGTGTTTGAGTTCCTTCAACCGTACCAGTAGGGAAAAGTGGTCGAAACTTTTGCAGCATTGGACTCAAAAGCTGAGTTCCAAGGCTATGAAGACTTCGTTCTTCACTGGCTGATACCTTTTTTGCCTCCTGTCCGTTATCGTTCCTACGATTCCTCCAATCTGTCGGTCTGCTAGGCTTTGACGGTCTTGGATCAGGACTCCACCACCCACTGGCTTCCAAGCCCAAATCGGCTGCTATTCCAATGGCGACTTTGAAGTCCATGTTGGGCTTATCCAGAGAGATGCTAGGCATGCTTTCTCTCTCTGATCATGTCGTCTCTGCCTTGGCAGCTTATCTGCCTCCAGATAAGTTTGACGACATACAGGCTCCATTGCATGTGCTCTCTAAGGCTCTTATACATCTTACTCACATGCATGTCTGTAACAAGGCTATTTTAGAATTAGTTTGCCAGGATGCTGTGTTGGACACAAGCCGTTCCCTTCCTGAAAGGCAGTGCGCTGCTCTTCGATCTGCTTCTTTGGTGGGTCCGTGACTATTCCATGATTCCGTGGTGACGGCCGGGATAATGTCCTGCGTCATTCCAAAGATCAGCTGCTGCTTTGCCAGCTTAATCTGCCTTCTGTTGGAGACCGTGGGTGTTCCATGCCTAACAAATGCCCTTCTGCTTCTTCTGTGAAGCTGATCCTCTTGCCGCCTCTTCTTACTCACATGGTAAGGGAAAGTGTGGGCAGAGTAGAGGGAGTTCTCAGGGTCCTTTATCTGGCAGAGGAGGTGGTTTCTCCTCTTACAAACTCTGATATAAAGTCATGTCCAGCTCAAAATGAAGGTCCTCACCTCGATTCATCCCAGGTTGGAGGAAGGATATCCTTTCCGAGGCACCCCACTCTGTCGAGAGTGCCTCTTCCAACCCAAGTTCCTTCAGACGGTTCACATCGGGAACTTTCAATCATGGAGATAGACAATCTCCTGTCAAAGGGGGTGATTGAGATCATCAAGAACATTCATTCATTGGAATTTTATTCCCACCTGTTCTTGGTGCCAAAGAAGGATGGCCGACTTTGACTGGTTATCAATCTGAGTATCCTGAACAACCAGCCTGTCATTGCTCCCAAGTTCAAGATGGGTACTTTCAGGTCGGTTCGCAAGTCGGACCTGGTCCCTTCTAAGTCGTTTTGTCATCTGGAGATGGCCTTCCGTACTCAGCTGAATACGGTGGCGGTTCCCCAGGCGAGGGCTGTGATTGTCTCTGCTTTTGCCCTGACTCACAGAGCTGTGTTCCGATCACATTGTGATCTCTGAGGTCGTCCCCACATCGATCTTTTTGCAACCTGTTGGAACCATCTGGTGAACACTTTCGTGTCCCTATGTTCAGATCCTCTGGCTTTCGCCATGGATGCTCTGTCACTCGATTGTGGAATGGTCTAGTAGGCTGTGCCTTCCCGCCAGCTCCGATTCTGCCTCGGGTTCTAGTCAAGATGCAAACCTGCAGTTGTCGAATCATTCCGCTCGCTCCCCTGTCACCTCAGTGGGTGTGGATCAATCATCTCCACTCTCTGTTGGCGGTTGTTCCAGAATACCTCCCTCTACGTCGTGACCTTCTTTGTCAGGGTCACCTGAGGAGGTTTCATGTCAACCCGACTTCATTGTGCCTTCACACATATCTTTTGTCAGGTCCTGTCTCTTCTGTAGAGGTTTTTTGAGACAAGTAGTGGAGTGCTTTTCTTCATCAAGGCGACACTCCCCTGGTTTAGCCTCTGTGGCTAAATGGAAGGTCTTCTGTTGATTATGCCGATCCTACAATAGCACAGATTGCGGGGTTTCTGGTCTATCTGTTTGATTCTTGGGGTCTCCAACCTATTACCATCAACAGGTACAGGTCTATGCTTTTGGAGACCTTTTCGTATGTGGGAAAGCGTTGTATCGGCACTAATCCTTACCTCTCCAAGCTTTTTTGGCACTTTTCTTTGAAAAGGCCTAGGTTTTTGCAGCTTACCCCAAAATGGATCTTTCTTAGGGGCGGTTTTGCTTTGGGGGGGGGGGGGGAGAGGGAGGTGCTTTCATATTTGGTATACAACATCTCTAGGAGGGGTCAGATTCAAGTTTGTTGAATTAAAGTGCCTGGGTTAATATTTGGGCTCCATATAGGAACCTGAACTGAAATTTAACTAAGTACAATATGAGGGAATTTCTTCAAAAATCATCTTCTTCAAATCCACTAGTCAAAATGATTTCATATTTGGTATACAACATCTGTAGGGGGGAGGGGGGGGGGGGGCAGATTCAAGTTTGTTTAAATCAGATCCCTAGGTTAATATTTGGGCTCGCTATGGTAGCCCAAATTTTAACTTAGTGCAATATGAAGAAATTTCTTTAAAATTTCTCTTCTTCAGATCCAACAGTCAGAATACTTTCATATTTGGTTCACAACAACTCTAGGTCAGATTCAACTTTTTTCAAATCGAGAGCCTGGGTTAATATTTGGGCTCCCTATGGGAGCCGAAATTATTGGCCATGTTGCTGAAGAATTAAAAATTTTGTATTCAGTACCCTCTAGAGGTGTGTAACTAAGATTAATCCACATAGGTTGTATCAAGGGGCTTCATAGGGGAGCTCTACATTTTACATTATGATCAACTGAAGAAAAGGCATGATGCCCGGATTATTTTTGTCACTCTTGGGACTCAAGGATTGACAGTGTATCCTATGGAGATGGATTGCTTAATGTAGACTCATTCTTGGACTTTGTTTATATTGTGTTCTGTTCAAGATGAGCGCTTCAGGCCCCGTGGGGCCTCTTGTTTCTTGGTGCTTTTGCACCACTTTTCTTTCCCAAATCGCATGGGAATGAAGAAAATAATGAGTATTTTTCCTAGTTAGGGACTTCCACTGTAGTGCAAGCCTGTTGTAAACAGTTGCGATAGGTATAATAAGAAAGGAAATTTACTGTAAAATTAAAATTTCTATGAGAATCTGAGAATCGATTCATGCAAATATTCGCTCAACAAAACCAGCGAGAATCTATGTAGATACTAGCTGCATCTCTGTGAGGATTCACGTGAAAAGAATTGAGTGAATTTAACCCTTTACTTACATAACGGCAGTAAATTAACCAATACAATCTAACAGGACCTGAAATATCATGACACTTTGTCAATAAAATTGTACAAATATGGCTGGCATTGAAAAAGGCTCAATGAGCCGGTTCCACTGACATCTTTATTTGTGAGGTTTTACTGGTGAATATTGTTTATTTTATAAAAATTATCAAATTCAGTTTATGCTTTAAAAATTAAAAAGCTGTGTTATGTAAGGGGTTAACATGTTATCAGTATGCAACTGGGGTTCAACCATGCTGAACTCAAGGGTTCCTGGGACACTCATAGCAGATATGGATTCTCGCAACCATTTTCGCAAGAATCCAAATGGCTTCTCTCAAATTTAGATGAAATATAAACCCTGCTTTATATCCATGTTGTGTTCATGATTAGCCATTGTGCATAAATATGTGACCTTAAACACCAATAAATAATGCCCAATATACAAACAAACAATAATAAATAAAGGTGTCATCATTACAGTAACAGCTTTCCATGTGGGAACCCCAGTGAGTACAGCATTGCTTCATCACTTATGTTTTCAAGTTCTGTTTTACCAGCAAAATAGTAGGGCTGAAACGGTTGGCTCATTTTCGTAACCGCCTAACCGAGAGCTATAACCGGATAATATCCGGTTATCCATGGCCATTATTTCACCGAATATGGGATCAAAACTATAGGAATTGGAAAGATGTATTCTCAAACTATTCCGTAGTGTGCATACAAACGAACGTTGTCGAGTACTCGACAGCGTTCGTTTATATACACACTACAGAATAGTTTCTGCAATTACTCATTATTCACGGAAACTGCCGATCATGAACAGAGTCTTGAATGCCAAAGTCGATTATTTTTCAACGTGGATTCGGTGTGTAATCTTTCATAAAGGAGAAGCGGCAGATTTACTACGTTTTAAACGTAGAATGACGATCACTATCAATATTTCGGATAACGGTTGACGGTTTTTCTAATCGGTTAGGTAGCTAACTGGTTTCAAACCGATTATCCAGTTAACTGTTTCAGTACTACAAAATAGGAGTCCTAACAAATGCAGGCCTGGAAATAACCCACAAACGAACATTTAGGTTATGTGTAGGTTACGTCAACTTAAAATATTCGAATGAACACAGGTTCCAACAAAGTAATAAAACAAAACTTGATCAAATTACTAGTCTCGCATGTTTTTCCAGAAAGACTTGACAATCTTTCGGAACTATCCAGATTCAAAGAATGAGTATTGCATCCACATATGAAAAGAATGGCATGCTGTATCCATCTTCAAAGAATTTCCACAAAAATAAATAGCAACAATTAATGCTCGATCTCGTCTCTGAGATCGTGCAGTAGTTGTTGATATTTATATAGGCCGAAAATCCTGTTAACCCTTTACCTAACATGCAAAGCGGACGACACTTGCAAAAAAAGTTCTTGAATAACTCATTTTTTTCATTTTTTGTCTCAAAAACTTAGGTTATGACCCCTCATTGGAACGAGTTGCAACCCATAGGAAAAAGGGTGTTGTGATTCTTCCTTGCCTTCTATATTTTTACTGTGCTAGACAAGCTTTTTTTATGTCTTAACCCTTTACCCATCGAAACTGCCAAAACAGGCCAGCGCTATTCTAAAAAATCGCCAATTTTCATTATTTTTTCATTTTTTGTCTCAAAAACATGGGTTATGACCCCTTATTGGAACGAGCTTTGTGTACTCTTAGAGTGAAATGGATGAGTCCAATATCAATATACAGGGAGGATAAAATAATAACTGCAGTCTGCAGCCATTCAGCTGCAGACTGCAGTTATTATTTGATCATCAATGCCCCATGTAGATGCCTCTTATAATTATAAGACACAAATGGGACGAAATTATGCCTTGGACCTAAAAAAATCGGTCTTACCAGTTCAAAGGGTTAAGAACATAGACGACAAGACGGGTTCACCAGAGGCAAGAGAAGGTAAATAAAAGTGAAGGGTGAAAAATTTCAAAGACAAACTGGACCTACCTAAGTTCGGTCCGATGAGATAAAAAATTAGATGAATCCACAGAAATGATATTACTCTGAGTTGTAGGTCTCGGCGAATACAGCGAAGGTGTTAACCCTTTACCTAACATGAAAAGCGGGCGATACTTGCAAAAAGAATTCTTGAATAGCTATTATTTTCATTTTTAGTGTCAAAAACGAGCTCGTTCCAATGAGGGGTCATAACCTATGTTTTTGATAGAAAAAATGAAAAAATAAGGCCACACAAAGTAGATGTTCTGTTTCTCAGGCCAAGTTTTGTAAAATTGCATGCGGGCGGGCGGGCGGTTTTTTATTTTATATTTTATTTTTGTAATTATTTCTTTGCCATCAGAAGTTCATATTCTTGGTTTATTTTATGTTTTAGGCTTCATAGTCTACATAATAGCAAGGGTGGTGGTGTATTTCGTCCCTTGGGTGCAACAAGGCTTTGCAATGCTAAAGCATTGCAAAGCCTTGTTGCACTCAAGGGACAAGTTTATCAATTTTATTAACTTGTGTAAAATATCAGATATAAACCATTTAATTTTTATTTTTTCAAGTTTGCATTGGTCATAAAAAGAGAGCATGCGGCAGCCAAAAGGACCATGTGGGAGGGCCTGAGAAACAGATTTTTAATTTTATTAAGCCTAATGAAAATTAATTAGCGATTTTTGAGAATAGCGCTTGACGGTTTTGGCAGTTACGTTGGTTAAAGGGTTAAGACATAAAAAAAGCTTGTCTAGTACAGTAAAAACATAGAAGGCAAGGAAGAATCACAACACCCTTTTTCCTATGGGTTGCAACCATACTATATAGCATAACCTGCCGACGGGTAACAACATAAGTCCTTTATTAGCCTGCAAATTTCTGGTATGGAAGTCGTCTAAAGTTGGCAGCACTGGTACAAGCAATTGGGGAAACTTTACTTGATACTTGTGTTGTGGTCATGATGTAGTCAAAGATCCTGAAAGTTACCACAAACACCAATAAATAAAAACAATAATTCCATAACAGTAACAGATAAAATAAGTTGTGGAATAATTACTAAGAAAATGTTTGTTAATCCAAACCTTTGACATTATTTCACAAGACCTTCCCAAGAATATGATACCAAGTGTTGGAATTTTAAACAAAGAAAACATTAGCTCCAAGTGTTTTTTCTTTTATATCCTCTAACTTGTTCAAGCCGGATCCTTTGGCAATTTCCAATCATAATATATGGACTGCTGTTTTAGCCTGAAAAATGGGTGAAACTTGATCATATATATTTTGTAGAGGATAAATAATTGAAATATCATTCAAATTCTTTACTTGAGCTTTCTATGGAAACACTGCGTGTAAATGTGCATGCTTTTGAATTGCTTTAAGTTCGCAGCTGCAAAGGCTGACACTTTGTACATGCATGCATTGTGGGAAGATCATGATCTGATTTGATATTCAACCAATTTCATTGATTTCTGTAGGAGTTATGCCCCATTTTGTTGCAGGTTCAGTGCTGGTCGATAATGACTGAGCATGATAACTGTCGCAAAGACAGTTGGATTTTGATAAAAGTTGGTACAAGCATACATTGTGGGAAGGTCTTGATCTGATTGAATATTCACCCCATTCTGTAAGAGTTATTCCCCTTTTGTTGAAAATGTGGTGTTTGAATAATAATGACTTTGTGAGTGATAATTTTAATTGAATTATATCGAGTGATTTACTGGACCAAAAAAATTGTTTTAGCATTTTGTGTGATGTTATGCAAAAAACAAATTTACCACATACTGGTGGGGATCCATTGTTGGTTTGTTTTTTTTGGGGTTGTAAAATGAGTTTTGAAAGATTTTTAGCTGAACTTGACAAAGTCAAGCTGAGCTATTGCCATCACTTCTCGTCCGTCGGCGTACGTACGTACATATGTACGTATGTATATACACAGTTTCCTTTGGCATACTGCACAGGTTGCATTTATGATCAGATCACTTTGAAACTTGGTATGCTTGTTTGGGGTGACTTCTAGATGGGAGCTATTATTGATTTTCTTCCATTTCTGTCAAAAAATGTCGCTGGCAACGTTCTTTGATCTTAGTTCAGTCAGACCTCAATATTTCCCTTTGGCACACCCCAAAGGGCATATTTAGGATCACATTGCTTTGAAATATGGTATGCTTGTTTGGGGTGACCTCTAGATGGGAGCTATCGATTTTCTTCCATTTCTGTTAAAAAATGTTGCCCCTGGCAACGACCATTAAACTTAGTTCAGTAAGGCATCAATATATTCCTTTGGCCTGCCCTACAGGGCACATTTATGATCAGATGGGTTTGAAACTTGGTATGCTTGTTTGGGGCTACCTATAAATGGGAGCTATCAATTTTCTTTGATTTCCCTCAAAAAATGTTGCCGCTGGCAACGACCTTCAATGAACTTGGTGCAGTTATGCATCAATATTTCCCTTTGGCACACCCAGCAGTGCACGTTTTTGATTAGATTGCTTTGAAACTTGGTTGGATATATTGGACCATACATATAGGAGCCCCTTTAATTTGTGCAGCCATCCTTTTTGTCAATTTGTCAGTTTGTCCAAACTTTGACCAGTCTAAAAAAATTATTTAATGGACCGATCTTGTTCTTACTTCACGCAGTGATTGATTGCTTATGACTTAAGGGTGTGTCCCTTAACCTGGTCTGGTCCATAATAATGTAATTCAATGGGTCGATCTTGTTCATACTTCAAACCGTGATTGTTTACGATGCAAGGGTTTGTGATAACTTTGACCCAAGATTATAACTTGAAGGTCAAGATCACAGACCTTTCATGTCTCTTCTTACTGTCTGGTTCAGAAAAATTGATTCAGTGGACATATCTTGTTCATACTTCACATAATGGTTGCGCATGACTCAAGGATGTGTCTTGACATTCATCTGTGGTCATAACTCCAGGGTCATGGTCACAGACCATTCATCCATTCTAACTTTGTCCGGTTCATAAAAAAAATCTTGCTCATACATCACACAACGTTTGCTCATGATTTAAGGGTTTTTGTATGCCTTTGATCCAAGGTCATAACTTCACTGTCAAGGCCACAGACTGGACCTGTTCAAATTTTGTGTTGTCCCTGAAAACAACATTTTGACATATCTTATGCAAACTTCAAACAGTGCTTACTCTTGAGTCAAGTGTGCGTCATGACCTTGACCCATGATTGTAACTTTAAGGTTACAGACCATTCACCTGTTATGACATACACCAAAACAAGAAAAGAATTTTCAAGCATTACTCAAAGTATTTTCACTGAAATTTGGACAGCTACGCATGTTTTAATTCAGTTTCTCTCCATTGTATTATCAGGTTTATTCAAATCGAGTTCCTTTTAACTTAATGCAGTATGAGGAAATGTCTTTAAAAATCTTCTTCTTCAGAGCCACCAGTCAGAATCCTTTCATATTTTGTATACAATGTCTATAGGGGAGTCCGATTCAAATTTGTTCAAATCGAGCCCCTGGGTTATTAATTTGTGTTACCTATGGGAGCCAGAATTTTAACTTTGTGCAATATGAGGGGAATTTTTTTTTCAATCTTCTTCAGATCCACCAATCAGATTCCTTTCAACATCTCTAGATGGGCCAGATTCAAGTTTGTTCAAATTGGTTACCTGGGATAATTTTTTTTGACTTAATGCAATGTGAGGGCATTTCTTTAAAAACCTTCTCCAGTTTCAGCATTCAGAATTCTTTCATATTTTGTATATAACATCTCAAGGGGAATCAGATTCAAGTTTGTTCAATTTGAGTCCCTGGCTTAATATTTGGGCTCTCTGTGGTGTGTGTGTAGGGGGGGGGGGGTTAGGTTCATTCCTTGGTGTTTTTTCATAAAATTTGCCTCTCATTCATTCCTTTGTAGTGTTGATGAACTATGTCTAACTGAATCTGACCCCAAACACTTCTTTGAATCACTTTGTCAGGTGAGTGATTAAGGCTCCTTGGGGCCTCTTGTTCAAAATCTCCATACCCTTGTGTACATTGCAATCTGATCAAAAAAGGCCAGTTTTGTGATCAGATTGCAATCATAAGACAAGATTTAATCATAAGACCAAGATATAATCATAAGACAAATATTTCTTGGTTATAATTTTTTTTTACAATATGAAAACTCTTCATGGATTAACTAACCCTTTACCTAACGTAAGTAACTGCCATATCTGGCTTGTGCTAATAAAAAATTGATACAAATTTTTACTATTTTTCTCATTGTCTCTAAAACAACTCATAACCTCTTATTGGAATGAGCTTGTCAAGCAAGTTCCAATGAAGGGTCATAAGATATGTTTTGTGGCACAAAATGAAAGCTTATACTGCAAGATTTTTTTTAACAAGTGACATTTTTCTGTTTATGTTAGGTAAAGGATTAATATTTCTCCCTGAATACAATTATTTGGTGCTTCTTAGAAAGTACATGGAATGTTATGCCTCATCATTTTTTATTCATTATTGGTGTTAACTATTTTAGTGCAAGGCCATTTAGATCAGTGCAAGTCCAATTAGAGCAGTGCAAACTATCAGTACTCTTTGGTGGACATATTAGTGTTCAGCCGATTACCCAAAATGGCCGCTGACCAATTACAGGTTATTTGAGCTCACACGATTATGATTGTAATACCGTGCACTACTAGACAAGTCGAGGCTCGAAAGAACTACATTAAAAATTTGAACTTATTTTATGGGTTTACAGTCCGTTCCGTTCACTACTAGATAAGTCGAGACTCGAAAGAACTACATTAAATTTAACGTATGTTACAGTGTCAAACAACGTTGACTCGGGTCCAGTAAAATTACCAGTCGCGCAGTACCGAACCCTCAAAGACGTTTACCACCCAAGTGTGCGCAGCTGGTAATTTTTTACTGCAACCTGAGTCAATGGAGTGCCAACTGCCAACTGGCGATTGCTGGTATGCTGAATTGTAAGCTTCACATGTCGTTTAATATGTATATCTCATAAAGGGGCGTCTAGAGAGATTAAGAATACACATTGTGGTGGTTTTTCAACTTTATTGAATTGTATCATTGACATTATTTAACAATTGAACAATTGCAGAAGACAATAAGATGTGGTTAATGAATCATCACACAAAATGCTTGGCAACAGTTGGTTGAACCGATGTTCCAGGAGCCATTGCTGCTCTCATCCGATTACCCACATTCAGCCGATTGTGGTGGCCCATTCTGATCATCGGTTGAACACTAGGACATATATTCATTAACTTTAGCAGTGCTAAAAACCCACTTCACTATGGGACCCCAAAAAGTGAAAAAATGCTTATACTGTTGTAGTTAAGCTCTAGATCAGATACATTATTGGTAAATTGAGACTTGGTAGCCAGCACATGGGTGAGAGTTCTCAGCTGCTGTGGGTATAACTGTTAGCTAAACTTAACTTCAGAGTACCTGGAGTGAGAGTTCTAGGCAGCTTTGGGTATAGCTGTTATCTAAACTTGACTTCAGAGACTTGGTAGCCAGTACCTGAGGTGAGAGTTCCAGGCAGCTTTGGGTATAACTGTTAGCTAAGGCCATAAAAAAGAACCTCTGTTTCCCAGGCCCACGCGCATGGTCATTTTTGGTGTGCATGCAACCTTTTTATGACACAAAAAAATCTTCAAAAAAAATTTGAGATATTGTGCTCATTTCGGTAAATCGATATCGATGCGTTCGCAAATTTTAAATTAACACACTTCAAGCTTTTTCTACATCATACTTTAATAAAGTGGGTGGGTTTTAGCAATATTCACGACAGAAAGTGTTTTATTCTGTAAAAGGTAAGTCATAATGACAGCAAGAAGGAAGGTGTCTTTCAGTCTGACAACAAACAGTCACAAAGGGGGATGGTCGATTCGCACCACGCTTGATTAGCACCAACCCTCAGAAAGTCTGCAAAGTCAGGTGCTATGTTGAATGGAACACAGTCTCCTGGCATTTATTTTTAGTAACATTTGTATTGTAAATGGCCGTCATTGGGAATTTGTGTACTGTTATGAATAATTTTCACTGGCAAAATGGATATTCAATTAAGAGGATTCTACTGTACCAAAAGGGAATTCACACCAGGAAAATACAGAATAATTTGTTCTTGTACCATTCAACTGCAGTGCCACAAATGCCACTGCCAATGAGCTCAGTATTGGCATTCTTTTGCTAACATAAATCATATCTACTGTATTTTTGTGACTTGTTCCAAACACCTTAACCCTCAAAGACCTATTTCAGTCTTTGGCAACTTCAGAACATGTGCCATTAACATGCCATCATTAGGAGGCCCTGCTGACAATAGATAAATCACTTAAGCAGTGGTTTCTAGTCAAGACCTGACTATAAATCACTGCTAAGCAACGGGACATGTACAAGTTTTAGTCTTGTGGGAATTTAGGACAATTTCTCTGACCCTCAATGGGTAACAAAACTGAAGTCTGAAAAGAAAATCACTCTCTTCTTTCATCAAAATGAAAAGTATACAGACCATGTTAGGCAAAGGGTTAAAGGTGAAAAACATTCAACAAACTCATATCATTGTAAAAGAATTGTTGCACTAAAATAGTTAATGTCTCATTTCATGTGAAACTTTGTCCAACCCTTATCCTGCTGAAAAATCACATTCTTATTTTTATCTGTATTTTATGTTATTTTTTCATTTTTTCAGAAAATTTCATGGTTTTTCTCTCAGCATGTACTGGTATTTGCTCATTTGAGGTCATTCCAGTAATAAAAAAGTGCTCCTTGGGATCTTTGGGATATTTTACATTGCTTCTTTTTGCTTCTAGAAGACTAATGCTACTATAATTTATAGTAGGGACTTGAGAAGCCTTACTGACCTTGTAAGTTAATCAAATCAGGTCATAATTGCTAACCTTAACTACTAAAAGTGACAGTAAAATTTGAACAGAGCATGATTTACTTTTGTTGGGGGAAAAAACTGAAATTTCCTGAAAATATATATTAGTCCTCTTTTCGATATCAGCGGGATAAGGGTTGACACTTAAATTTATATAGTGTAAAATATCCTTTCAGCCCCAACAAAATGGATGATGATTATGGGTCCCCCATGCTGGTCCAAAGGTAACAAATTTTCTTTACATATATTTAGGTCATCAGTGTTTTGAATTTTTCAGTTAAGTATGCTGTCACGATATTTCAAAAGACATTTTTTTTATATTGCAAAAAGTATGATTTGCTTTGAACCAAGATAATATGCCTTTTTATGGTTCTTTTTCCTACCTTGTTCAAAATAACTTCTAAAATAAAAAGGATCCTGTTGCTGAGGCCTGGATACCATTTTTGTAAACTTTTCATCATGTTTGCTTTCTAGTCCCAGCATAATACCAAAGTCAGAAATTAATATTGAATCCCCAAATTGGTCAGCCTTCTTTACCCCATTCACTTGGCAAGAAGTCCAAATACATAATCTGTTGAAAAATGTTGAAACGCCTACAATTGAGCTTTAGTATGGTGTTCATTTATTTGGTATGTACTGTCTGAACCTCTGTTTCTTTTACCGATATACAATAGTCTTTCTTAACTTTTATATGAGAGTGGCAATTTTGGCACTCTTCAGAGGATGGTAAGAAATGTATTTCAGAGCTTATCACATTTTGAAAGATTTCCTTAAGAACTTGGTCTCCACAAAGTTTTTACCTTCTGAACAGATGCCCAGATATGCAATCAATGGTCAATGGGGGAAGGTTGAGAGAGAAGGGGGGGGGGGGGGTGTCTTCTCAACAACATTAGGGAAGTAGCCGAATGGATAAGTGTGCTGGTTTTTCATGCCAGAGTCCCCAAGATCGATCCTAGGTTGGGGAAAGTTCTTGATGTGTTAGAACACTCTGTCAGCATCAATTGTGGGATTGATGCTGTCACAGCATTTCGTCCTATCGTTTGGGGATGTAAAATGGCTGTCCTCTGTCTGGAGAGAGACACACTCTGGGCAGGCTAAAGATCCCTTCATAGTATTCGAGAAGAGTGAGGCCACAAAGTTGACGTTACGAAGGTGATCCCACACACATGTGCCATTGGGCCAAGGAGAGGCCTTTAATATAAGTTGGATAACTTGCTCACCAATCCTTGTAAAAAAATAAGCTTAAAACAAAACATTTAGATTGTCATAGCATTACTTTTGCTGCCATTTAATGCAACTAACAAGACATCAGATATCCATGTACCAAACTCACGTGACATTTGCAGGGGTTTTAATTAGGAAAATTTGCCTCTGCAATCGGTGGCCTTGGCTAAAAGCCTAGGCCATGATGCAGAACACATCATCCTCAGTGCATTCCATTTCCCAGATATTTTTTAAAGCAACCCAAAAATCATGTGACCGTATACTGTACACATTCGTATTTACATCACCGGTCCAAAGCATGCTCGCTGCTTTCGTTGAGTTGAATGTCCTGTCAAACTTGCGAATCGTTTTGAGTTTGCGTCTGCAGATCCAGTCGTGACACAAATAGAGATTTGATCTACTACCAAGAATGAGTTCCAAATGATAAAAACATCTCACCGCATTGATAATTGTACAGGTTCAGTACATTTGCAGTCAAAACTAGTTTTGAAAATTGGTCTCAGGTTTTTTTTAACCAATGATAATTTTTTTGTTTCGGCTTTTGGCTCACTAATTAACCCTCCTGCTTTTGGGTATCAAAAACCAGATCAAGTAATTGCATCAACTCTACATACTGCACTGCAAGGAAATCAGTGAGAACTTCTCTATCAAAATTCTGCTTGCCATAGAATCAAGGACGCTGGTTTTGTTTACACCGAGTGGTGTGCATGGTTCAGTACAGTTTTGCTAGGGAGTTGGTGCCGTAGGAAACTCTCGCGTGGGTTTGAACCTCCCAAAATACATATTTTAGTATTATAAATATTTTCCACTGTTGCTAGACCAAATTATTGAATTTAGCAAACAGATCCTTTGTATTATTTGGTCAGGCATTGCTTGAAAGTAGCAAATTGTGGCCCACAGTCAAAAACTGATGATAATGCTCATTATGCTTATTATGAGGACTTCTTTGCACTAAGATTAGGGACCATTGTAGCACATTGGTTAGCACATTGGACCTCAGAATTGAAGGTTGCAGGTTTGATCCTGACCCACATAATCTGCATCGCGTCGATCAATTGCCCAGTGACTCGGTTTGTTTATGCATACATGTTGATGATACACATCTTTTCAACCAATGCTAACCCTGCCTGTATCAGTGTGTGAATTGGAGCCTTGAAAATTACTTGCCACTGCTCGGTGATTGTGTCCAGGTACTCTCAGTCGAGAATTTAGATCAGATGGGGGTCTTCTGATCAAGTTGATAGGATTGATATGAACATCTGTAAAGTCAGATAATTTTCACTGTCAATTTGGCAAATAGATGACACTGTTAGCACCTTGGAAGCATAGCCAGCAATTGTCTCTAATCATGGTCAGGGCCTTCCTGGGTGTTCTAGTAGCCACAATTGGAAGTTAATAAAATGCCTTCTCATTTCTATTTTCTAAACATGTCCTGAATTGTGACATACAGTACATTTTTTATCAGATTAAAGTGCAGAATCATTTGACAGGTCATTGGTGAAAATTACACTCCCACTCAATGGACAAGTTTTGGGGCATCGCCATGTGCCTCATGAGATATGGCCTGCAATGATCTTTGACAGAATCATACACCTGTGATATTCATGTGCTTGGACCTGTTTGCATGTTTGCACTTTGTACTGATATTCGTCCTTGGGTAAGACACTTCACACCCATTGCCCACGTGGGGGCACAGTGGCGTTGTCTACTAACTCGATGGTGCACCTGTCTTCATTCAACCAATGCTAACCCTGCTTGTGTGGAGTTGGTATGTTGGGGAGCTGACAGTTGTTCGCCATTGCTCAGTGGTTCTCTCCGGGTACTCCAGCTTCCTCCACTCATAAAACTGTCATGGTCATGATTAGCCATTGTGCAGAAATATATGACCTTAAACACCAATAAATAAATAAAATAATGTACTGATATTCACAGTCACCGTGTTTTGTTCAGCTGGCACAGGGCCATATGGCACTGCATTTTCATTGCAGATATGTCATATCAGTGTTCACAAAGAATAATGAAAGAGCATCTACCACTCCCCCTCCTCCAGGACACAAGAAAAAACCCTGAATTTTTCATTGCCTTATGACAAATTTGATCTTCAGCCATTTAGTTTTGAGCCAATTTCAGTATCCGGAAGTCATGTGGGTTTGCCACATTGAATTGTATAGATTGTGTTGCATTGAACTTTCCGTGAATTTTCATTGTCTGAATTTAGATTACCACTCCAAGCATATGGTACGTAAAAAACATGTATTTTCTAAATGTTAATTTAAATTATTTCTGCCTCCATGGGAACATCAGGAAGAGAAGAAGTGAGTGTTTACTGTGGTAAACAAAGTGTTTCACTAGTCAAATAGAACCCAGTCACCAATGCTTGGGGTAGAAGTCCTCTAAAATGGGCAACATTGGTATAAATGATGGAGTAAACTTGACTTTATTGCCATGTTGAGGCCATGATTAGCCTTTGTGCAGAAAAATATGTGATCTTAAACACCAATAAATTTTATAAATAAATAAATAAATAAATAAATAAATAAATAAATAAATAAATAATTATTTCTGTTCTGAACCAGATAAAATTCTATTGTTTGCTTATTTAGGAGTGTACAGATAGAACAAACAACAATTTTATTTGTTGATGTTTTGTGTAAAAAAAAGTGGCGCAAATGAGTTTCAGTTGAATTGCCTTTGGTACTCAAAGTCTTCAATGTTGCACATAATTTGTATTAAAAAAAATGAGTTTTATTATACCCCCACTTTCGAAGAAAATGGTGGGGGTGGGGGGTAATCCTGGATTACATGCGTCTGTCCATGTGTCTGTGTATCCATCCGTGTGTGAGTCCGTCCGAGAATATTCATAACTTAAGTAAATTATTATGGAACTTGGTATGTAATTAAATTGTAACATTTTTTCTATAATATTTGGTCATGGGTATGCCAACACTAGGTGCTACACCACATGGGGGTATGCACCGGACGACAGTCCAGCTCTTGTTTGAATTCCCTTTAGTATTCAAAGTCTCTGATGTTGCACATAGAATTTAGATGTCTATCATACTAGTGTATCATTCCTACGTAGATACGATGTGCCACTATATGCTGCACGTCACATGCGTAAACCCATTTGTTCGCTGTCACCAGGATTAAAAAAATCTTCATCCCAGTAAATTGAATCAAATTGAATCCTTGTGTCAATATTGAATTGATTCCTCAGAGCTTTGCAGGACCCAATGTGGAAGTCTTCTAAAGTGTGCAGCCAAGGTATAAACAATTGGCTAAACTTGGACTTCGTACTTATGCTGCTGTTATGAAAAGCTATAGATTCTAAACGTGACCTTAAAACCAATAAATAAATAAACAGGGTCTAATTCTGGCCTCGGTCAGTTTTTATTTTATTCACTTCAGAACATATGCTGTTACTTCCATCCTTTGCGCAAGTTAATGGTGAAATTCAGTTTCTCCTGGCAGATGTTTCTAGTCAAGTCTTGGCTACTTAGGCAGCCAAAACCTTGACTAGAGACCGCTGTAAAGCCATAGGACTAACTTTTGCTAGTATTGCAAAACTTGGAGAAAATTCTCCAAGTCTTTAGGGAGTTAGTGAAGAAATTATGAAAAAAGCTGCAATATTCTAGGGTTTCTCATTTCAGTGAATGTACTTACACTGGTTAATAATATATTAGAATTATTTTGTCTTTCTGTTACTTAAGAAAAAGTTAAAAAAAGGGTTTCCTAAAATGATGCCAGAGACAAGGTACTGAAATCAGACTCATCTTTGAAACAATTTCATCCATGGAAAGATTTTAATGATGTTTTTGCGATGAAGTATTTCCACATAAGAACAGTTTGATTTACTGAATTATTGTATTAATTGTTAAATATAATTGTTACATGCTAAACCATGTTCCAAACACTTAGCAATAGCAATAAGTTGACCTGTCGGTTGAATGAACTGAATAAAATTTGTGTTTAGATACGTTGAATCATTTAATAGACGGTTGCAAAACAAACCTGCCCTTCACATTTTTATGGTTTCTGGGGACTTGAATGAGATAATTTAATCCATTACACTACATGGAACATGTATTATAACTGTAACACTCACAAGGTGGAGTTTCCACCCTGACAGTAACTTTCAATATCTGTAAAATAAAGGGTATTAAGCAATTTTTCAGTCAAGAAACCTCCCAGGTTTACTCCCGCAACCCTGAGGAGTATTCACAGCTGATTCTACTTGTGTTGCAGACATGATATAGCCATAAATGCTGGACGTGGCCTTAAAGACCAAAAAAGTAATAAGTAATCCTTAGATCTCTCGACTAAAACTGTACTTCCAAAGCTTGGCTCAGAAGATCTGTGTAAGATGGGATAGAAACTCCACTTCTTTGGTGAAGTAATTCAGTTTTAAATCACTGCTATAACAGGACCTGGCAGCCACCACCAATAGGTTGTAACACAGTTGCGATCTGGTTGAAATTCTTTGTTGGTTTTTGAGATCACAATACTGAAAAATGGACAGATATCACTAAACTGTTAACAAAACTTATCCTTATACAGTCTCCAAATAATCACATGCTGAAAGTAGCCTGAAACTCTGATAAACTTGAACTTAACAGAGCAAAGTAGCTCGCCGTAGTATAGGGAAGCAAACATTCTGATCAGCAGCATATCAAATAATTTTGATAATTGTTGCATAACCGTTTTCTTTAGGAAGGTGAATTTTCGAAGTGAACACCCCAATTTTTTGGCATGAAGTTATGTAGGCTAAACATGACTGGGCATTACATTATGTACGTGACATGTAAACATTTTAAAGTTATTGCTAAGCTGAAATACTGTACTGCCACCATGGACTGGTCACTTTCCATAGGTGGGCAATATTTCCACGCCCACAGTAATATTACATTCCAAACACGAATTATAGGAATGATCATCCAAAATTTAATTCATAAAGCACCGGGTACAACCCAGTGCTTCATCAATTAAAATTTTGCTGATAATGATTTTTGTTACCTGTTAATTGCATGCGTGGACATAACTAACTACCCACACATGGATTTTGACCAGTGCACGGCAACTGCTAATAAATATTTCCCATTGCAATATCAATCTGATACAAATAAATAAAGGGGACCTGTGCAAATTGCAAGTGTCAAGTAGACTAGTAAGAGTATTTTATAATACAGTGGAGCCCACTTAATTGGATATCTCTTAATTGAATAACCCTGTTAATTGAATATAATTTCCCAACACAAAACCTGTTACCATACCTCCAGTACAAATTTTGCCTGTTAATTGAATATAGTTTATAGAGTAAACTCCTGTTAATTGAACAAAAAATTTTCAAGAAATTACCCTGACTTGCTCCACTTTTCCTTTGTTTATAGACCTATTTGGCTTCAGTACATCCAATATAGGCATTTAATCTATTATATCTTGTTTGGCAGAGGTCATGGAGCTCTGACAAACAAGATATAATAGAATAAATGCCAAGTTTATCTCTAGAATACAGAAAAGTGACACAATCCCTGTTAATTTAATACTCCTGTTAATTGAATAAATTTCATTGGCAAAGTGGCTATTCAATTAATAAGGTTCCACTGTATCTTGCTTTCAAACTTATTTGTTAATACATACAGATTATCATGATTATGTGCATGTCCTGTGATTGTATCAGATTTGAGGTGGTGTCCAGAATGTGATCTCAACGAGCCGGCTTTTCCGGCGAGTTGTGATCCCATTTTTGGACACCACCGACAATCTGATGCAAATCACAGGATATGCACATTATCATGATAATTAATTTATCTAACAATTCTTTCACATAAACAGATTAAATCTTAAATTATGAATACAGTTGTGGGACATAATGTCGGGCTAGAAAAAGTTTTAAAAAAAAACATTTTATGGAACTATATTGTTATGCAGTCTGACAAACAGTGAGTAATGTGGTCACCACAATTTTCAAAGTTGTGTTTGCAAATTATTCACTCTCAGTGGCACTTCCTATGATGATCCGCTGGAATTTACGAGTGTGCTATGCCGGCACATCCTCAGGAACCGGGTAGGTGTAATATTAAATTGTGCAGTTTCTATTTATTGTAAACTTTTAGCAATCCCCGTAACTGTCGCTGTCGCGTTACCGGAAACGATTCGTCTATATGATAGGAATCAGAAAGAGTCGTCTTTATGATACGGAATTGGAACACAATGTGTGATACGTACCGTTCCTCG
This sequence comes from Pictodentalium vernedei, assembly GCA_031216915.1. Classification (NCBI taxonomy): domain Eukaryota; kingdom Metazoa; phylum Mollusca; class Scaphopoda; order Dentaliida; family Dentaliidae; genus Pictodentalium; species Pictodentalium vernedei. Next base: position 168,177,672 of record CM062292.1, read on the forward strand.
TGGTTTTCAGGCCAAAATCTGTATGACTGTTAGATAAAATGGTATACCATGACATTGGTTTCAATGCCGTACTGGTATTCAAATTCAAATACCATGCAGCATTTGACTTTCTGGAATCTTGTATTATGGGGTGTGGTGGCATTGCAGTAACCGGTTCTCATCAGATCACCAAAGTTAAGCAGTGTCAAGCCTGGTTAGTGTTTGGTTGGGTGAGCATCTGTGCGATTGATTTGGACTCACGTGTTGTGTCCTTGGGCAAGACACTTAACCCTGATTGTTCATATGGGGGCACGATGATGCCGTGTACTAAGGCATACTGCATGTCGATGGGGCACCTGTCTTCAATTAATCTAACCCTGCCTGTGCAGCAGAAAAGAGTCACGATGTTGGGGAGCTGGCAGCTGCTTGGTTGTTCTCTCCAGGTACTCCAGCTTCCTCCACCCGTAAAACTGTCACCGACACAATATGACCTTGGCTGGTAAAGTGTCGTTATATCTTAATAAATAAATGAATAAATAAATAATCTTGTATTATGAATCATTTTGCTCATTTTACCATGGTAAACAAGCTCTTTTTTACTTATAAAATAGGACCCCGTAACCAATATCAGGGGTGGAAGTCCTCTAAAATGGACAGCATGGGTATAAATGATTGGCTGGGCTTGACTTTCACGATTAACCTGTCACAATTACTGTCACAATTAACCATTGGGCAGAAATATGTGGCCTTAACCCTTTACCCAACGCAGACGATATCAAAATTTATTATTTTAAATATCATTTTTTAAACTTTTTCAAAAAATTTCAACAAAACCATATCATGTGACCCCTCGTTAGAACGAGCAATATTTTTTCAACTGCTGAATTTGCATATTACGCGGGCGGATGCGGGCGATTCATTGGGTAAAGGGTTAAACACCAATAAATAAACAATAAATAATTGAATCATTTTGTCATGTGAAAGCACAAAACTGCCAACTGCAGTGCTTTAGCATGGCAGTTGCCCCTTGATTTGTTAATCACACAGTAAATTTGCCCAATAAATTGCACATTATCAAAGTTCTAAAAATGAAGAGATACCGGTACATTGCTTTAATTTTTCCAATACCAGTATTATGCCACTATCAGACTTGTCAGCCAGTAATGGTAACTGTTTACTGATAATCAGCTTATCACAAATTTACATTATGTACAGAATCTGCATTGTATTTTCACTAAAAATATTCTTCAGTGCTTAATATGTTGTCATTGTTGACAATTAAACCTCATAAGGCTTGATTCCAAGGTAAAAATACTTGGGTTTGAGTTCTTCTAAGTGGGGTTCGAGTTCTCGTAAGTGTGGAGTATATAGACAGAATGCAATGTGTGTTTGAATTGGTGGGTGTTTTACATGTGTAGTCAAATATGATTATGCCATTCCAACGAGTTATGTAAAACATTCACCGATTCAAACATACATCGCGTTCTATGTTTATTGCACAACCCATGCATTAAAATTCATTTAAATAAACAAATTTTAATTCCGATGTTTAAATCCAAAGATGAAGAGTCTGTTTGTTTTGACTGAAGCTGTGCTGATCAAATGGTCGATAAAAATTCAAAACAACCCTTTCGGAACCAGTGTTTGTTGAAATTTGTATCGCTGTTTCTCTTCAGCTGGTGCCCATTCACGCCTAACCATTTGGTGGCTATTACTGTTAGTAAAAATATAAGTACAAATTTGTGCAGATTTGCAAACAGCTGGGAGAAACATTTTTAAAAGAAGTTCAAAGCATGTCAAGATGTACGAAGATTTACCAAGATAAAGTTGACCCATTTAGATATAACAGATCCACAAAACGAGACGGCCATGTGATTACCTATTTGGAAATGATTGTTTGTTTTTTTTTAAATATCTTATTTTTGGTTAACTAATTTTTTGTGAACCGACTTTATTTTGCTTTGGACGTTTTCATTTTCACCTATGCGACAGACGATCGATAATTGTATAACGGAATTTGGAAACTTATTGAAGCGTAACTAATGACTCGATAGTATGAACGGTGCTGGGAGAAAAATGTTCCAGCCTGTGAATATAGAATCATTTATGTCATAGCGGCCATTCTGTTATATACAAGGGTTTAAAGTTGAATAGATGTGTAATAAAAGTATAAACGATTGACTGATTCTGACTTTGCATTTATATTTGTAGTTATTACACAGACTCAAATGCAGAAAGTGACCTTAAACATATATCAGTAATTAAATGACCTTTAACAGCAATAAGTAAATAAATGTAGGAAGATAACTGATTTGGATCATACCTTTATTTTCCCAGTAATTTCATGTACAATATGGATCCCTGTGGATACCCTCGAAAGTGCTTGTGTATTGTGGTTAACAATCTCTGTTTTACTGGTAAAATTGGTAACCAATGCATGGGGCGGAAGTCCTCTAAAATGAGCAGTATGTGAGGGCCACATACATTATGTGTGAGGGCCACATTAGCCCACTCCGCAATTCTTTAGTACAGGCTACACCTCATATTGTTTTTATCGAAAACATAGCATACAGGGAACAGAAATTAACATATTCTCAATTATCACAATTCTTGTCTTATTTCATAATCCTTTCAAAAACATTGAACATTATCCTTTTCATCAAACACAACACACAGACAAGTTAAGCTACAGTGTCATTGACACTCATTTTTTTAACGATTCTATTGATACCAGCTAGGGAGCCTTGGTTTAGCAAAATTTTGTTCAGAATTAATTGATTTGCTATAATTGATTCGAGAGTACACATTGGCAGTCTCCAATAAATTCTAACAAAACAATTTTATACAAAATTTTTTTGTTCTATTGGTGAGGAAACATTAAGCTAATGCACACCCGTGAAATCCTCTATAGTGGCTTTCAGCACTTTTCAGTAGAACCATGATGGTGGCTTCTAGTGCTCAACCAGTTAACAATTGGCTGGACTTGACTTTAAATCCATGTTGCAGTCACGATTAGCCATTGTGCAGAAATATGTGACCTTAAATACCAATTAATAAATAAGGTTAGTAGAATTTGAAGACTCTGAATAAAGTTTATAAAATGTTAACCTAAGGTACTGCGATCACAAAAGTGGACGGAGATTGAAAATCTTGATTGGATTGCGACCATGTCCTGATACAATAGAAATTCTCTGACCACTTTCCTCCCAGCATCACTACAAAATCTCCCTCATTGAAAAAGAAATACAAAAACATTAAATCCGAGATGCTATTTTTGTTGAAGTGGTCTTGTTTTTCCAGTATTTTATTTCCAAATCTCAACCCACGTGTGGAGGTGTGTCTTGAACGAATTGTGATCTGATTGTGAAAATGACTACTTTCACAGTACTGTACATGTGCCAGCTGGTTAAGTGATGGTTTTATTAAAAATAATTCGTCAAGACCTAATATTTCAAACTTGTTGGCCATAGGACAACTTCAGTTTTCTTCCCCCAACTATAGATCATTCTAGGCGTTGCATGATGCAAACAGTTACTTTGAATTTTTTAACATTTGAGTGAAGGATGATTTTTTTTTTTGCACCAAACTTGTTTCATTTACCACTTGCATGCAAGTTCCTGCACATTTGTTGATATTTTGCATTTTGCAGGCATACCTTCTCACCCACTGTTAAACTGTTAATCACTGAATTATGTCTGTTTTGTTTTTTTTTTTCATGGAAAGTTAATATATTTCTTGGTGTATATCTTGTTCCTTCATAATATATTTTAATCTTTGCTTCAGGTTAGTTGTAACAAATTTATCGAATTACTTAATGAGAAAAGGGTGACAGAGCTCTTTCAGCCCTTTAGCTAACATGACTGGTAGCGTGGTGGCTCAATGAGTAGAGTGTCAGACTTCAAACCGAGAGATCCACAGTTCGATCCTGGCCAGGAGTAACTGCGTCCTTGGGCAAGGCACTTAATCCTGATTGCCCTCATGGGGGTACAGTAGCGCTATGTACGAAGGTGTATTGAATATCAATGGTTCAGATGCTTTCAACCAATGCTAACCCAGCATGTGCGGAGTTAGTATGTTGGGGAATCTGGCAGTTGCTCATCTTCTGGCTTCCTCTACCTGTTGAACTGTCTGACACGACATGATACGACATGATATTGGCCATGAAAGATGTTGTTAAACCCCAATAAATAAATACCTTACAAGACTAGCAGTTTACACTTGCCAAAAATAAAATTCTTGAATATCGAGAATTTTCCTTATTTTGTCTCAAAAACAGCTTATAGCTCCCCTCATTGAAGTAAGCTCATTGAGCTTGTTCAGTGAGTAATCATAAGCTATTTCAGAGGCAAAAATTGAAAAAAACATAAAACTAATCACAAAGGTGGTAGTTTTCTTCATCAAATTGGGATCGGGCCATACTCCCAACACACCAGGGGTTGTCAGCATGAGATTTTGTAAATGTTGTGAAATCAAGACCAAATCAAGGAAAAGAAATGAAATTAGCACACCAGATTCAATGTATTTGCCGTGTACTAAGTCATACTGCATGTCGATGGTGCACTTTCCTTCAAATAATACTAACCCTGCTTGTGTGGAGTTAGTACATTGAGGAGTTTGCTAGTTGTTCGGTAGTTCTTTACAGGTACTCTGGCTTCCTCCACCCGTAAAACTATCCAACACGAGGTGACCTCTGCAGTTGAAAGTTTCATTAAAGCCCAATAAAAAAAACTACAGCACATAAATAGAGATAAACTGAGAATTTATTCTATTATTTATTTTGTTATATCTTGTGTGACAGAGCCCATGAAGCTCTGTCAAACAAGATATAATAGACTGAGTGCCTATATTGGATATACAGAGATACAGAGACCAGATTAGTCTATAAACAAATGGGATTTGGTGATTGTCAAGGTAGTTTCTTAACCATGTATAAAAAAATTTATTCAGTTAATTGGAGTTTGCGCTATAACCTATATTCAATTAATTGTGTTTGGATGTTGTATTCAATTAACAGAGTTATTCAATTTAGATATATCCAATAATGTGTGCTCCAGTGTTATAAAGAACATGTTATATGAATATTTTGGGTAGACATAATGGCTCTTCAGTCACCAGGATTCCAGTGTCGAGTACCTTGAGAGTGGATCATGAAAACATCCATGGTATGGAGATTCCACCAAGATAATTACTCATACCTTTGAAGAAGTACAGAGTTTCAGCTAATCAACTTCCGAGTTAAAACACGGTCACTGAAACTTTAATTGTGCTTCTAACATTTTTAGCTCAACTTTGGCGAAGCCAAATTTGAGCTTATGCCATGGCCCGTCGTCTGTCTGTCCATCTGGCTGACTGTCTGTCAACAATTGGATACGGCTCGGGCTAGAGGTCGTATTTATGAACTGATCTTTACGAAACTTCTTGGGTACCTTTGTTATGACTGTGGGACGAGAACGAGTGTTTTTGGGTGCGGTCCGAAATTTAAGATGGCTGCCAGCCGCCATTTTGTACCGACGATGCAGAAATCTGTTTTTTGTACAGAACTTCCATATGAAAGCGCTGATTTGAATAATTTTTTGTGTGAATTTTTAGTACCATGGGATACATCACATATAATACGGGTTTTTTTCTCGAGCAGAAATTATGCAAATTAGATGAACTTTGATTTTTTCCAGTACTACTTACACACAGTAAGTACACATGTCAATACGGCTCTGGCTAGAGTCTGTATTTATCAACCGATCTTCACAAAACTTCTTGGGTACCTTTGTTATCACCTTGGGACGAGAACGAGTGTTTCTGAGTGCGGTCCAAAATTCAAGATGGCTGCCAGTGGCCATTTTGTACCGAAATTAGGTCTAATCAGTTTTTTGTACACAACTTCTATACGGCTCAGGCTAGAGGCTGTATTTATGAACCGATCTTTACGAAACTTCTTGGGTACCTTTGTTATCACCGTGGGATGAGAACGAGTGTTTGTGGGTGTGGTCCGAAATTCAAGATGGCCACCAGCAGCCATTTTGTACCAAAATTAGTGCAATCAGTCTTTTGTACAGAACTTCTGTATGAAAATTCTGATTTGAATAAATTTTTGTATGAATGTTTAGTAACATGGAATACATCACATATAGTACGGGTTTTTTTCTCGTGCAGAAATTATGCAAATTAGATGAACTTTGATTTATTCAGTGCTACCGAAATTAGGTCCAATCAGTTTTTTGTCACAACTTTTATACAGCTCATATTTATGGACTGATCTTCACAGAACTTCTTGGGTACCTTTGTTTTCATCTTGGGACAGGAATGAGTGTGTTTTGGGGTGCCTTTGTTATCACTGTGCTATGAGAACAAATATTTGGGGTTCAGTCAGACTCACTCTGGGACTCAAAGTTTTCTTTTCTAGTTTAGCATCTGACTGTCACCCACCTTTACAATACTTTACCTATACATTTGTTACAGGCTACAGTCAGTATTTATGTACAGACCGTTACAATACTTTATATGTACCTTTGTTATCAGGTCATTACGTAGATGTTTGTCATTGCTGTGTCACTTATTATACATGTACATGTCTTGACAAGTTGAGCTACAGTGTCATTGACACTTTCATTTTAATGTTTTTTAGCTCAACTTGACAAAGTCAAACTGAGTTAGTGCCGTCACTTCTCGTCTGTCGGCATACGTACGTACATCTGGGCGTATGTCTGGGTGTACGTACATACGTACGCCCACAATTTCCTTTGGCACACTGCACAGGTCATATTTATGATCAGATCGCTTTGAAACTTGGTATGTTTATTTGGGGTGACCTCTAGATGGGAGCTATGATTTTCTTCCATTACGGCAAAAAATGTTGCCTCTGGCAATGACCTTTGAACTTAGTTTAGTCAGGCATCAGTATATTCCTTTGGTACACCCTGCAGGATACATTTATGATCAGATCAGTTTGAAACTTGGTATGCTTGTTTGGGGTGATCTTTAGATGGGAGCTATCGATTTTCTTCCATTTCCGTCAAAAATGTTGCCGCAGGCAAAAGCCTTAGAACTTAGTTTAGTCAGACCTCAATATTTCCCTTTGGCACACCCTACAGGGCACATTTGTAATCAGATTTCTTTGAAACCTGTTATGCTTTTTTGGGGGTTACCTCTAGATGTGAGCTATTAATTATCTTCCATTTCCGTCAAAAAATGTTGCCGCTGGCAATTATCTTTAATGAGTTTAGTGCACTTATGCATCAGTATTTCCCTTTGGCACGCCCTGCAGGGCACATTTATAATCGGATTAATTTGAAACTTGGTATGCTTCTTTTGGGGTGACCTCTAGATGGGAACTATCGATTTTCTTCCATTTTCGTCAAAAAAGGATATTGCCGCTGGCAACGGCCTTTGAACTTAATTTAGTCAGACATCAATATTTCCCTCTGGCACACCCTACAGGGCACATTTATGATCAGATCGGTTTGAAACTTGGTATGCTTATTTGGGATTACCTCCAGATGGGAGCTATCGATTATCTTCCATTTCCATTAAAAAATGTTGCCGCTGGAAACAACCTTCAATGAACTTAGTGCAGTTATGCATCAATATGTCCCTTTGGCACACCCTGCAGGGCACATTCATGATCGGATTGCTTTGAAATTTGGTATGCATGGTCAGGGTTACCTCTAGATTGGAACTGTCAATTTTCTTCCATTTCCGTCAAAAATAGTTGCCATTGGCAACGACCGTTGAACTTAGTATAGTCAAGCATCAGTATATTCCTCTGGCATGCCCTACAGGGCACATTTATGATAGGATCGCTTGAAACTTTGTATGCATGTTCTGGGTGGCTTATGGATGTTAGGTGTTATTTACATAAAAATTATTGTTGTAAGTAAGCACCAGCCTTTGGACTTTGTGCATTTTTGTAGCATCTTATCCCTTTTGCACTCTCTACAGGGTATATTTATGAAATTCCATAAAAAAGATAAAAAGACCATTGCCACCAGCCAGGACGGTCAAACTTCGTGCATTTGTGCATTAACATCTTCCTTTGGCATGCCTCAGAGGGCACATTCATTGTCAGGTTGTTTTGAAACTTCATATGCTTATTCGTGGTGACAGAAATAGGAGCTATCGATTTTCTTTTCATTTCTATAAAAAACGGTGGCTGTCAGCAACAAGCTTTGAATCTATTGCATTTGTGCATTTACATTTTTTTTTGACATGACCTACAGGGCACATTTATCGTAGGATTGTTTTTGGACTCGTGTGCTCATTAGGCGAAACCTCTACATGTAGATTCATTTCTGTGAAAAAAGTTGCTGTTTACAATGACCTCCGAACTTACTGCATAAATTGTGTATCAACATTCTTCCTTTACAGTTTACATTTAAAACGCATGGATTGCTCTGATATTGGCACACACAGTGCTGTTATGTTGAAGTTTCACCAAATAACATTGGAACCAATGATCTTCAAATTTACCATTTCAAGTTTGTCAAGTTGAACTACAGTATCATTGTTGACACTTCTATATTTTATTATTATACCCCCTGCAAACAAAGTTTGGGGGGTATATAGGAATCACCCTGTCTGTCCGTCCATCTGTCCGTCTGTCTGTCCTTGTAAGTGCAACTCCTCCTAAACCGTTTGAAAAATTTTCATGAAACTTTACTCAATGGAAGAACTCCATATGAAGATGTGCATGAAGCAATATAATTCCGTTCTGACATTTCCAAGGGGAGATAATCTAACTTATACCATATGTACATCCTTGTAAGCGCAACTCCTCCTAAACCGTGTGAAGAATTTTCATGAAACTTTACACAATGGAAGAACTCCATATGAAGATGTGCATGAAGCAATATAATTTTGTTCTGACATTTCACAGGGGCGATAATCTAACTTATAGATTATAATCTAACTCAAGTTTGTTCCAAATCGAGTCCCTGTTTTAATATTTGGGCTCCCTATAGACCCCAAATTTTAACTTGCTGCAATGTGAAGGAGTTTCTTTAAAAATCTTCTTCAGATTCACCAGTCAGAATCCTTTCATATTTGGTATACAATATCTCTAGGTGGGTCAATTTGTTCAAACTGGATTCCTGGGTTGGTATTTGGGTTCTCTACGGTAGCCTGAATTGTAAATTAGTGCAATATGAGGAAATTTCTTTAAAAATCTTCTTCAGATCCCCCAGACAGAATGTTTTTGTACTTGGTATACAACATCTCTATGGGGGAGGGGGGGGGGGGGGGGGGCACATTCAAGTTTGTTCAAATCGAGTCTCTGGGTTAATATTTGGGCTGCCTGAATTTTAACTTAGTGCAATATGAGGAAATTTCATTAAAAATCTTCAGATCCACAAATCATATTTGGAATACAACATCTTTAGGGGTGGGGGTGGTGTTAGGGTGTGTGTGTGTTGGATTCAAGATTGTTTAAATCGGGTCCCTGGGTTAATATTTGGCGTGGTGGCAGTGACAAAACAACCCTTGGAAGTTTGGCACTGCTTCTTGACAGCTGATAGAATTGGAAGCAGTCCGGAAGGCCCAGGAAAATAAACCTCTGACATGGACACTAGAGTTATGAATAATTTCATGACTTCATTCCTCTGTAGTGTTGATGAACCATGACTAACTGAATGTGATGCAAAATATTTTTTTGAACCACTTTGTCAGGTGAGCTATTAAGGCCCCTTGGGGCCTCTTGTTTGAAAATGGCACTGGCTAATTATATCCCCCCGAACGAAGTTCTGGGGGTGTATTGGAATCACCTACCCATATCCAAATATACACGAGTCGTGTCCAGCTCATAACTTTTGATAGCCTTGAAGGATATTAATGATACTTGGTATTAATGTTGCCCACCACCAGAGGGTGTGTAACAACTAAGGTTGGAATGCCTAACTGCAAGGTCAAGGTCACACAGACTTAGTTCAAGTTCACATACCCATATCCAAATATACACAAATCATGTCAGGATCAGAACTTCTGATGGCCTTAAAGGATATTAATGATACTTGGTATTAATATTGCCCACCACCAGAGGATGTGTCACGAATAATGTTGGAATGCCTGCCTACAAGGTCAAGGTCACAGACTTAGTTCAAGTTCAAATACCCATATCCAAATACACAAGTTGTGTCCAACTCAGAACTTTTGATGGCCTTGAAGGATATTAATGATACTTGGTGTTAATGTAGCCCACCACCACAGGGTGTGTCACGAATAAGGTTGGAATGCCTGTCCAGACACAAGGTCAAGGTCACAGACTTCGTTCAAGTTTACATACCCCCACATCCAAATCCAACTATAACAAGTTGTGTCCGGCTCAGAACTTTTGATGCCCTTGAAGGATATTAATGATACTTGGAATTAATGTTGACCACCAACAGAGGGTGTGTCATGAATAAGATTGGAATGCCTGCCTACAAGGTCAAGGTCACAGACTTAGTTCAAGTTCACATACCCATATCCAAATATACACAAGTCCTGTCCGACTCAGAACTTTTTATAGCCTTGAAGAATATTAATGATACTTGGTATTCATATTGCCCACCACTAGAGGGTGTGTTGCGAATAAGGTTGGTTGGAATGAATAATTATCTACAAGGTCTAGGTCACAGACTTAATTCAGGTTTACATGTCCGGCTCAGAACTTTTGATGGCTTTGAAGGATATTAATGATACTTGGTATTATTGTTGCGCACTATAAGAGTGTATGGCATGATGGTATTCTTGGTCCCAAGTTGGGTCAGGCCACAACTAGTTTTGATTGTTAGGTTGGGTAAAAGCTTAATTAATTGTATGAGAAAACTATGATTTTTTATCAGTTTTATTCTTCTGATTCAGCATGTAGACCCAAACTAGGTTGTTTTTTTCAGAAAACATGACAAGATGTGAGCACAAGATATGAGCAGCATATCTTAAGTCTTGGCAAAAAGGTTTTCAAACATTGCATAATTTTGGCACAGCTTTAACCATCACTGATTTGGAGTAATTGAAGGTCTGTCCCAATAAGGAAGTCTCTAGTATCACTAACACTCATACTTATTCACTGATATGACTTGTTGCATTGCTTGTTTTCTGTGGTAAAGTCCTCCAAAATGGGCAACATGGGTATAAACGATTGACTAAACTTTGCTTTATCTCCATGTTGTGGTCATGATTAGCCATTGTGCAGAAATATATGACCTAAAACACCAATAAATAAATAAATTATTTAATTAAATAAATAATATAAATATGACTTGTTGGCATATGACGTTAAAACTCCTTATCTTAACAAAACTTAAGGATTTGGCAATTTTTCATGAGTAACTGAATATTCCAATTTTTAGCTCACCTGACTGAAAGTCAGGGTGAGCTTTTCTTATCACTCTTTGTCCGTCGTCCGTCGTCTGCCGTCCGTCATGAAGGTGGTGTTTGAGCCTCTTTCTCCTAAACCACTGGCCACATTTTAATTAAATTTCATGTAAGTAGTGGTTATATAGGAGCATTTTGATTTTTATCCAAATTAGGTTTCGGCTCATATTGAGCAGAGGTATGGAGAAAAAACGGCCAAATTTTTTGAAAATCTTCTTCTAATGAACCACCAGTAGCAGAGACTTGATATGTGGTATACAGAGTCCTTTTGAGGTTTAGAATCAAGTTTGTTCAAGAGAAGTTTGTCGGGCATTATTTGCCTTCGTTGTGGGAGGGGCAAAAATTTTGGCTTCGCCTAAAATTTCTATTTTCTGAACCGTGAGGTCGATTTGAACCAAATTTGATCTGAGATGATAATGGGTCATAAGTAGTTGATTGATGCAAAAAAAAAATTTCTCATTGCCCTGTGGGAACCTCGGGAGCTAAAAATAGGAAAAACCTTAAAACTGCCATATATCCAAAACTACACGGCACAGAGAATTCTTATTTTGTATAAAGCTTACTTTTATCCAGTAGAATAGAATAGTTAAAAAAATCTCTATCGGTTTGATCACAAGGTACTTTTTTCAGGACTTTGAAAAAGTGCAGAGTCAGCACTTTTTAACACTGCAGGCAATGGAAAAAAGATTAAAAAATCTTCTTCTCCAGATCCAGCAGACAGAATCTTTTGATATTTGGTATGCAACATGGTAGGGTGGATCTGATTCAAGTTTGTTCAAATCGGCCCCCTGGGTTCATATTTGGGCTCAGTATAGGAGCCCGATTTCGAACTTAATGCATTTCAGGCAAATTTCTTAAAAAATCTTCTTCTCCAGATCCAGCAGGCAGAATCTTTTGATATTTGGTATGCAAGATTGTGGGGTGGATCTGATTCAAGTTTGTTCAAATCGGCTCCCTAGATTCATATTTGGGCTCACTATAGAAGCTCGAATTCGAACTTCGTGCATTTCAGGCAAATTTCTTAAAAAAATCTTCTTCTCCAGATCCAGCAGGCAGAATCTTTTCATATTTGGTATGCAACATTGTGGGGTGGATCTGATTCAAGTTTGTTCAAATCGGCCCCCTGGATCAATATTTGGGCTCACTATAGACGCCCGAATTCGAACTTAGTGCATTTCAGGCAAATTTCTTAAAAAATCTTCTTCTCCAGATCCAGCAGGCAGAATCTTTTGATATTTGGTATGCAACATTGTGGGGTGGATCTGATTCAAGTTTGTTCAAGCCAAGTCCCTGGGTTCATATTTGGGCTCACTGTGGTAGCCCGAATTATAACTTAGTTCAAAATGAGGAATTTTCTTTAAAAATCTTCTTCAGATTCAGCAGTCGGAATGTTTTGATATTTGGTATGCAGCATCCTTAGGGGGGGGGGGGGGGGGGGGGGGGGGGATGAGATTCAAGTTTGTTCAAGCCATGTCCCTAGATCCATATTTGGAGTCACTGTGGGAGCCTGAATTGTAACTTAGTTCAAAATGAGGAATTTTCTTTAAAAATCTTCTTCAGATCCAGCAGTCGGTATGTTTTGATATATGGTATGCAGCATCCTTAGGGGGGTGAGATTCAAGTTTGTTAAAGCCAAGTCCCTGGGTTCATATATGAGCTCCCTGTGGGAGCCCGAATTATAACTTAGTTCAATATGAGGAATATTCTTTAAAAATCTTCCTTTTTTTTTAGATCCACTGGTCAGAATCTTTGGATATTTGGTATAAGCTTTTCTCAGGAGGAGCAGATGCAACTTGTTGAAATCAATTATCTGGGTTGATATTTAGGCTACCATGTCAGGTGAGCGCCCTCAGGCCCCTTGGGGCCTCTCGTTTTTTTTACTCCAAACATAGCCTCTAACAACACCTCACTGGAATGCATTCAATGAACATGAACAAGTTCCAGTTAGGGGTCTTAAGCTATCTTTTGGATTAAAAAAATAAATTGATTGGTGATTTTTGTAAACAATGCAGTCCAGATATTGCCATTATCTTAGCCAAGTAAAGGGTTAAATAAGTATAGAAATGTGCAGAAGTCTTTCTAAGATCTTTAATTTGGCCTCAAAACAGAAAGGTAATTTATCTCTTAACCCACTGAGTATTTTTAAAAATATTTTCCTTCAAATCTAGTCATGGGTGCTGTCAAGCAGCCATGACGAGATTTGATGAAAAATTCATGAAAATTAAATGCATGTAATCATTGGTCAAAAAGTTGATTCAATTCACAGGAGAAAGTTTGGTTAAAAGTGCCCAAATTATATTTAGTGTCGTGGCAAGAAATGTCCTGTCCTGGGCAGGAATATCCGGTTCGCCAGCAGCATGTGAACTGTTAATATTTGGCATTTTGATGTCAGTTACCAAAATTTATGCAGCGGTGTTTTCCTGTAATGTAATCCAAAAGTTTAAGCAATAATATCTTTATACCCCCCCTCAAACAAAGTTTGGGGGGGGGTATATAGGAATCACCATGTCCATCTGTCCATCCTTATAAGCGCAACTCCTAAACCATTTTAAGAATTTTCATGAAACTTTAAACAATCGAACTCCATATGAAGATGTGCATGAAGCAATATAATTCTGTTCTGACATTTCCAAGGGGAGATAATCCAACTTATACATTTCAATTGCTACATCATATGGTTGTGTCCTCGTAAGTGCAACAACTGAGGCGTGGGGGGGGGGGGGGGGGTATCACTTTGTGAGCTTGCTCACAGTACCTCTCGTATTGACTGGGCTCCGGAAGCTCTGTCAAAAAGGTATTATTGGTAAAACATTTGATCAATCATAATTAACACTTAATCACAGAAACAGAGCATTATATCTGTCACTGAGGAGATGTTAAACATTACTTGAATTTAGAAGCTGTAATTGTGAGGAGGACCCTAATGGTGATAAGGGTGCGGGTGGTGTCTTAGAGGCTCACGATTTGCATATGGACTTTTCAGTATCTGGAAATAGAAATTTACTGGAAGTCCATACTGTAGAGGAGGCGGGGGACACAAGCTGTGTTGAACAAAAATATTCCCTTGCAAATTGGAGAGTTAGATTCACACAACTGAAATCAAGAATGAAAAGATGGCTTTTTTTTCAGGAAATTATGCTTTTCTGTAGAGGTATTATTCAAAATGGATCGATTAATTATTTTGAACATGCCTCAACCAAATATGTTCCTCAATTTTAAAGAATTTCTTATAAAAAAGGATGTAGACTAATAGTCTCTTTAGAATTAGTGAAGAAATAAAATGGGCAACTCACCAACTACATTCAGTTTTAATCTTCAACCTTTTTATTTAATTTTATTATTTCAGAAATCAACCAACTTATGGTTTACCTGTCACACAGTAAGTATTGCAAGTTTATGTTGTGTAGTTTACCCTCTCCCCCCTTCCCCTTTTCACTGGTGAGTGTATAGGAATATCAATTCCTCCTGTCCCATCATCCATCCCATCCTATTGTGAACTTGTTCTTATGAAACTTTGCAAACATGATCAGTAGGAAACAGATGAAACATACTGAACAGTTTCCTGGAGATTGGTCCCCATTGTTGATGAGTTTGGTAGAATATGAAGGCCTGGTATGAGTCTTCTGAAGTGGGCACCCTAATCTATCATATAAATGGGAAGTCTGTCATTCAGTCATTCCATCATTCGGTGCAGCTAGAAATTTTACATCGTGTGGATGGGGCTTCCCCATTTTAGGATGGGTGGATCCGGTAGTGTTTAACCCTTTACCCAACATAACGGCCAAAACCGGCCAGCGCTATTCCCCAAAATCGCCAATTAATTTTCATTATTTTTTATCTCAAAAACATAGGTTATGACCCCTCATTGGAACGAGCTCGATGGGCTCGTTCCAATTGAGGGGTCACAACCTATGTTATTGAGACAAAAAATTAGTTATTCAAGAATTTTGTTTGCAAGTGTTGTCTGCTTTTCAGATTATGTAAAGGGTTGACTGGTAGGGTGCTAAATTATTGTTGGTCATCAAAATTTGTTCACTTGTCTTTGCTTTGTTATAATTTATGGGAGACTGCCGTTTTTTTGCCGGCAGTCTCCCATAGATTATAACAAATCAAATCTTTATAGTATAATATCACTTTAACCCTTTACCAAACGTAACGATCAAAACCGGCCAGCACTATTCTCAAAAATAGCCAATTAATTTTCATTATTTTTTCATTTTTTGTCTCTAAAACATAGGTTATGACCCCTCATTGGAACGAGCTCATCGAGCTCGTTCCAATGAGGGGTCATAACCTATGTTTTTGAGACAAAAAATGAAAATAATAGTTATTCAAGAATTTTTTTGGCAAGTATCGTCTGCTTTTCATGTTGGGTAAAGGGTTATAGATAATATGAAGCATTTCCACTGAATATGAAGCCGTTAAGTTGAGGTACCTGTAATTCAGAATAAAGTCCAAATATGGGCTTCCAGCACTCAACCAGTTAACAAATGGCTAAAGGTTGAAGTTAAATTTTTAATTATTACATGGTCGTGATATATTAATAGATGATGAAAGGAACCTTAAACCATATAAATAGACAAGTTTTGTTATAGATAGTCTGATGTGGACCTGGGCAATGATATTTATATGAACTCCACTTTCAAATAAAGTTGCCTGAGTATACTGTTTTCACTGTTTCAACTTGTCTATGTATCCAGGCTTTCCTGTTATAGATAATTTTGCTTTATAATGTGTTGTCTTGATGTAGAGGTGGATACTATTGTAACCTTTAACCTCAATAAAGTAAGAAAAGACATTCATGCATCCATCTGTCTGTGCTTTAGACATTTTGTTTCCAAATCATTATCACAACAATGTAGAATTAAATTAATTTTTTTCTGAAATAAAAATTAGCCTGCACCCTGAGGGCAGATCCATTCAGTACTGACATAAAATTAAGGCAAAAATGGAAACATTTTTCCTGAACTCAACTCTCCTGTAGGTTCAGGGTTCGTTCGGGTGCTTGAAAGTGCTTGAATTAAAACATCGAAATTCCAGGGTCTGGAAAGTACTTGAAAATCGTATCTCCTGTAGTAAAGTCCTGGAAAGTGCTAAAAAAAATATGTAGTGTCAATTATCTAGCGTGTTTATGAAAACAATTGCTGTAATAACTTGCGTAATTGCGTAGGTTGACAGTCCATAAAGTCAGTGTTTTTCATCAAAAATGTGTGCCTCCTTAATCATGCATCGGGTATTCCCGGTATTATTTGGCCCATTATGTGACTGCTATTATGTTATCAACAGGTACGCAAGTATGAAATAGGGTCAGCATTATGTTATCAGAAGGTCCTGGAAGATGCTTGGAAAATGTCCTTGAAAGTCCTGGAATTTGTTTTCTCAAGGGTGTACGAACCCTGAGGTAATGGGTATGGAGCATCCATCTTTAAGATGACTTTGATCAAAATCCTAAAAAAAAATTCTGATTGCCCAAATGCCCAAACACGCACATATTTTATGGCAGTACGGATATTTGCACATGATTAATTTCTGAGTTGCTTCCCTTTTCCTCACGTGGGAGGTCCATAAAAAATATCTGCTCATAGCTTTATGTTTATTGTTTTATGTCCATGGGAGTAGTTTTTATAAAACTAAATAAAATCAGAGTTGAATTGAATCACTTTTCTGCCAGTGGCATCATTTATATTCTGTCTTGAGACCAGATAAATGGAAATTGTTAATTTATTCAACTAAAACTTGGCAACATTACAGTGGTATGTATTTTGGTGAAAGTATGTAATGTTAACCGAAAATTATATCCCTTGTGGGACATGGGGGGGGGGAGGGGGGGCACTAAAAATTTGCAAGACGTGACGTCCTATTTTTTATTGAGCTCCATTTTACACCCACCCACCCCTATGTGCAATTTTCTACTACCGTTCTCAGACACCCGCCCCCCACTCTCCCATTAAAAGCCAAAATAAACTTATAAACTTAGTAGGCACAGCTGTCTTTGGAGGGTTTCATAATGTTCTTAAACTGGTACCACCAATTTAAACCTCTGTGGGCTGCTGTGGGCCCCAATCTACAAATAACAAGCTGTTCATTATCAGGCTTGGCCAGATCAGGTGTACATATACGGGAACAAATTTTCATTTGAATTATTCTGTCAGTATTCTCAGGTGTTTGCTACTTTCCTCTTCTATCCATACAAATTCTATTAATAAATAAATAACTTGCATTGAATTTAGTGCATCAGAGAGAATTTTCCCAAAATACTGTCTGCACATTTTCTACATTTCGAACAAGACACCCACCCCCTACTAACGTGTGACATTTTCCCAGATTAAGCCCAATATTCTCACATATAAAGCTTCCTGATGTTGTATTTATGTTAAGAGTGTGATGTACAACATTATCTTTAAAGTTTGAAACACAAATGATGGTATATATTAGCTGATATATTGATATATTTTTAAAAAATTCAAAAAATTGCACAAGTTGGAAATGCACATTTTTGGCGCACTCAAGAGACCCACCCAGCCCCACGTCACGTCTTGCAAATTTTTGGTGGCCCCCCTGTGTGGGATGGTATTTAATAGATATAATTTTTTTTTTTTTTTTATTAGGGTTTAACGACACATTAACAGCCAGGGTCATATCATGTCGGTGACAGTTTTACAGGTGGAGGAAGCCGGAGAGAACCACCGAGCAGCTGTCAGCTCTCCAGCATCGTAACTCTGCACTGTGGCATAGGCAGGGTTAGATTGGTTGAAGACATGCGCACCATCGACTTGCAGTACGCCTTAGTACACAGTAGGCAACCAGGGTTAAGTGGCTTGCCCAAGGACACAACTCGGGAGCACGAATCAGTCGCTGAAATGGTCACCCATCCAACTACTAACCGCGCTCGACGTTGCTTAACTTCGGTGATCTGACGAAAAAACCAGTTACCACGACTCCACCGCACTCCAATAGATATATGTACTAAGCTATTAGTGTACACCTCTGGTCCAGGTTACAAGTCAATTAAATCACCACAACATCTACAGAATTTCGACTTACATAATATTTATTACATCATTGCCTAGAAGGGAAATAGTAAAGTAATGCATCTTCTCTCTGGTTATCGGGGTACTTTGGGATTACTGAATCAGGATACTTTGATATTACCAAAATCTTACTGTTGGATATTTATCTTTCAGTCATTATAAATTTTTCTGCTGCACATTGGGAACAACATCTGATTCCAAAGAAGTTAAAAAAAAATTTTAAGCATGCACAAATGATGGATCACAGATGTCTGACCACTCATGTTCTCAGTACAATCGGGATAGCTCTCTTTATAATTCATTGGACTGAGGGATTGGATCTCCACGGCGTATATGAGAAAACAACAGAGGTTGCTACAAGCTCTGAGATTATTGTTTCAAAATCACCCAATAATTTTTATTAATCTAATTGAATCATTGGAAGGACTTTGAATCCATTCAAATCTAAAAGCTTTGACAGACCCTCTTAACCCTTTACCCAATGTAACGTCCAAAACTGGCCAGTGCTATTCACAAAAATCGCCAGTTAATTTTCATTATTTTTTTCATTTTTTTGTCTCAAAAACATAGGTTATAACCCCTCTTTGGAACAAGCTCATCGAGCTTGTTCCAAAGAGGGGTCATAACCTATGTTTTTGAGACAAAAATTGAAAAAAATTAGTCATTCAAGAATTTTGTTTGCAAGTGTCATCTGCTTTTCATTAGCTTAACTTGACATAGTCAAGATAAGCTATTGCCATCACGCGTGCGGAAGTCTGTGAGTCTGTTCACATTTTCCTTTAGCACGGGCTACACCCCTCAGTTCTTGTCTGATCGTCACAAAATTTCATATGCAGGTTTGGGGTCATGTCTAGATGAGAACGTCCCCTTTTGGTCGCGATCGGGCAACCGGTATGGCTGCCCGAGCCCAAAACCCGAAAACCATTAGCACAGTCTACAGGTCGTATTTATGAAGGGATTTCATTGTAACTTGGTGGGATGCCTCTGTATAATGCCTAGATGAGAACGTCCCCTTTTGGGCATGATCTATCAACCGTGATGGCTGCCCAAGCCCGAAACCCAAAAACTTTTAGCACAGTCCGCAGGTAGGATGACTCCTTATGATGTCTAGATGAGAATTTCCCCATTTGGGCATGATTGGGCAACTGTGACGGCTACAGGGGCCCGAAGCCCGAAAACCTTTAGCACAGTCTAGAGGTCATATTTATGAAGGGATTTCATTGTAACTTGGTAGGATGACTCCAAATAATGTCTAGATGAGAACGTCCCATTTTGATCGCGATCATGCAGCCTTGTTGGGTGCCCGAGCCCAAAAACCTTTAGCATAGGCAAAAGGTCATATTTATGGAAGGATTTCATTGTAACCTGTTAGGTTGACTCCATATAATGCCTAGATGATGACATCCCCTTTTGGTCGTGATTGGTCAGTTGTGATGGCTACAAGTGCCCGAAGCCCGAAAACCTTGAGCACAATCTACAGGTCATATTTATGAAGGGATTTCATTGTAACTTCTTAGGATCACTCCAGATGATGCCCAGATGAGCTTGTCCCCTATGGTTGCGATCATTCAGCCACGATGGCTGCCCGAAGCCCGCAAACCTCTAGCACAGTCTACAGGTCATATTTATGAAGGGATTTCATTGTAACTTGGCAGGATGACTCTAAATAATGTCTAGATGAGAACGTCCCCTTTTGGTCGCGATCATTCAGCCTTGATGGCTGCCCGAACCCAAAACCCCAAAACCTTTAGCATAGTCTGTTGGTCATATTTATGGAAGGACTTCATTGTAACCCGTAAGTTTGACTCCATATACTACCTAGATGATGACATCCTTTTGTGGTCGTGATTGGTCAACTGTGACGGCTTCAGGGGCCAGGAGCCCCAAAACCTTGAGCACAGCCTACAGGTCATATTTATGAAGGGATTTCATTGTAACTTTGTAGGATCACTCCAGAAGATGCCCAGATGAGAATGTCCCCTTTTGGTTGCGATCATTCAACCATGATGGCTGCCAGAGCCCAAAGCCCCAAAACCTTTAGCACAGTCTACAGGTCATATTTATTAAGGGATTTCATTGTAACTTGGTAGGTTGACTTCATATAATGTCTAGATGAGAACATCCCCTTTGGACGCAATTGGGAAACTGACGGCTACAGGGGCCCGAAGCCCGAAAACCTTTAGCACAGTCTACAGGCCATATTTATGAAGGGATTTTAATGTAACTTGATAGGATGACTCGTTTTGGAATAATTTCACTGTAACTTGGTAACTTTTGTTGATATATGTTAACTGTGAGGGCCACATACATTAACTGTGAGGTCATATTAACCCACCCCTCATCTGTTCAGTACAGTGTACACCTCATATTATTTTTATCATAAACATAGCATACAGGGAACAGAAATGAACATATTCCCAATTATCACAATTCTTGTCTTATTTCATAATCCTTTCATAAACATTGAACATTATCCTTTTCATCAAACACAACACACAAGTTAAGCTACAGTCTCATTGACACTTTCATTTTAGGTAAAGGGTTAATCCTCAGATGTGAATAAACAGTTGAGTATTGTTCAGCATCTAGCGGGATATTGGCTTTCAAAACAAGTTGTTCAGACAACAGTTTGAGGATTATTTCCTGTCCATTTGATTCCTAAAGTCGAACCCTGATGAACTTTATAGACTTGGAACAATTGCTCCACTCAGTAACCAGGAAGTCTTTCTGACAATTATAAAATTATCTTGCCAGTAGCATCTGTCCAAGACTTGATTGAAAACTACTAACAAGCTATTAGATGAAAACAACAGAGCAGAATCTGATTTTCTTCCATAAACTATAAAAAAAAAATTGCACTTGATTACATATTGTTTGTGGGAGTAGAAATTCACTAATGAATTCTTTTATTTTCAGAGATGATCAAGTTTGGCAGTTAGAACTGACTCAAGTATAACACTTGCCTGTAAGTATATGTCTGTGTGATCCCTGATTCTTAACCCTTTACCCAGCAAATTTGTCACATCCACCCCCATGTATTACAAACAGCAGTTGAAAAAAAAATTTCAGCAAAACCATATGTGACCCCTGTATGGAATGAGCTCATTGAAATTGAACTCAATCCAACTCATTCCATTGAGGGTTTATATGATATGGTATTGTAGAAATTTTGTGAAAAATTTGGGAAAAATGTAATACAAATTTTGATATTGTTTTTGTTTAGGTAATTTTTTTTTCATGAGTTACGGCCCTTTTTCAACTTAGAATTTGACTATCCATTAACATTTTTGGTTTCCGACCGTTAACTCCAGTTTGCATTATTTGATCTCAACCAAAGTTGATACGTATATTACCCAGCTAGTAATACAGACCAAATGCGAATATGGGTTCCGTTCATTTATTTTTACATGAGTTACGGCACTTTTTCGACTTAGAATTTGACTGTCTATTAACATTTTTGGTTTCCAACCGATAACTCCAGTTTTGTTTAATTGTTCAAATATCCATTCTGTCCAATTATTTTGACATGAGTTATGGCCATGTTTCCACTTAGAATTTGACCGTCTGTTAACATTTTTTGTTTCCAACCGATAACCCCAGTTTGGATTATTTGATCTCAAACAAAGTTGGTATGTGTATTCGAAAATGGATTCCATGCAAATTTTTTTTTGCATGATTTATGGCCCTTTTTCACTTAAAATTCAAACATCTATTAACTTTTTTGTTTTCTGTCCAGTAACTCCAGTTTGGATCATTGTATTTTTCAAAAAGTGGGGTTATACTGGATTGGGCCTGTCCGTGCATCCGTCCATACATCTGTCCATCTGAACTTGGATGTCTGATCGCATTATAACTTCAACGTTACTGCTCAGATTTCGATGAAATTTCATAGAGATCTTCATGTTCACTATCATGAGACCTTGAAGCAGTATTAGCAGTTTTGCTATTGAAATATTTTTTCTGTGAGTTATGGCCCTTTGAATATACAAAAATAGGCTATTTTTTGTCTTCGTGTCACATCTCGGGTTTGGGTCATTGGATCTCAATGAAATCTGGAATGAAAATTGTTTATGGGAAAGGCTTTCAAATGAGTCTCTAATAATATTTTTTACTTTTCACTTTTTAGACTTATCTCCCCTTTAAACTTTGAAATATAGCTGTTCGTCTCGTAAAATAGCCAATTTATTGTCTGTTCACCCCATATTTCAGGTTTGGGTTATCAGATTTCACTGAAAATTGGAATGAATATTGTTTATGGGAATGGCTTTTAAGTGAGTCGGGTCCCTGCAGTAAAACAAAGAAAATACATGCTAATCACCTCCCCACATGTGGCATTATGTGTTTGTTCTACATCTCTTATGTGAATTGTCCGATCATCACTAGACTTCAGTAACAGGTGTTTCTGGCCTTCACAATCACCTTGCTGTAAAACAAAGACAATAATTTTGCTGTTTGTCTCGTAAAATAGCAAATATTTTGTCTGTTGGCCTCACTCTCTGGTTTGGGGTTCACGGCTCTCAATGAAATTTGAAATGAAGATTGTTTATGGGAATAGCTTTCACGGTATCATGGATCATTTCTTCTCTTGTCATTGTTTGGTGGTATGCACCGTGGGGTATGCCCGGGACGTGGCCCCCTCTTGTTTGATCTCGACCAAAGTCTGTGCTACTCAAAATGGCTAATGGTCGTATTTAGCCATGCCTCATGATGCTCTTGTTTAGTTTTGGTTCACATGAAGGAAATTTTGATGCTAGTTAATGACATCATTCTTGGGAAGCTCTCTCTGGGTGCGGTCCTCTCACACAAATTCCTTTAAAAAAAGCCCCTGGAGGATTTTTTCTCTCGGTTGAGTACAGACCTGTAGGATTCCCTAACCATTTCAGGTCCCATGAAATGTAAGGGGTATGAATGAATGTTGTGCATTTTTAGCTCAACTTTGGCAAAGCCAAATTTGAGCTTATGCCATGGCCCGTCGTCCATCCGTCTGTCCGTCAACAATTGGATACGGCTCGGGCTAGAGGCCGTATTTATGAACCGATCTTTACGAAACTTCTTGAGTACCTTTGTTATGACCGTGGGACGAGAACGAGTGTTTTTGGGTGCGGTCCGAAATTCAGGATGGCTGCCAGTCACCATTTTGTACCAACGATGCAGAAATCTGTTTTTTGTACAGAACTTCCATATGAAAGCTCTGATTTGAATAATTTTTTGCATGAATGTTTAGTACCATGGGATACATCACAGATAATACGAGTTTTTTTCTCGTGCGTAAATTATGCAAATTAGACTAACTTTGATGTTTTTTGGTGTTACTTTCAGCACTGTAAGTGCAAATGCCAATGTGGCTCGGGCTGGAGGCTGTATTTATGAACCGATCTTTACGAAACTCCTTGGGTACCTTTGTTATCACCGTGGGACGAGAACAAGTGTTTTTGGGTCCGGTCCGAAATTCAAGATGGCCGATGGCAGCCATTTTGTACAAAATTTGGTGCGATCAGATTTTTGCACAGAACTTCCATATGAAAGCGCTGATTTGAATAATTTTTTGTGTGAATGTTTAGTGCCATAGGATACATCACATATAATACAGGTTTTTTTCTCGTGCAGAAATTATGTAAATTAGATGAACTTTGATTTTTTCAGTGCTACTTACACACAGTAAGTACACATGTCAATACGGCTCGGGCTAGAGTCTGT
Source organism: Pictodentalium vernedei (assembly GCA_031216915.1). NCBI lineage: Eukaryota > Metazoa > Mollusca > Scaphopoda > Dentaliida > Dentaliidae > Pictodentalium > Pictodentalium vernedei. The sequence goes on from CM062292.1 coordinate 168,201,722, forward strand.
ATTTATGAACCGATCTTCACGAAACGTCTTGGGTACCTTTGTTATCACTTTGGGACGAGAACGAGTGTTTCTGGGTGCAGTCCAAAATTCAAGATGGCTGCCAGTGGCCATTTTGTACCGAAATTAGGTCTAATCAGTTTTTTGTACACAACTTCTATACGGCTCAGGCTAGAGGCCGTATTTATGAACCGATCTTTACGAACCTTCTTGGGTACCTTTGTTATCACCGTAGGATGAGAACGAGTGTTTTGGGGTGTGGTCCGAAATTCAAGATGGCCACCAGCAGCCATTTTGTACCAAAATTAGTGCAATCAGTCTTTTGTACAGAACTTCTGTATGGAAGTTCTGATTTGAATAAATTTTTGTATGAATGTTTAGTAACATGGAATACATCACATATAGTACAGGTTTTTTTCTCGTGCAGAAATTATGCAAATTAGATGAACTTTGATTTATTCAGTGCTACTTATACACTGTAAGTGCACATGTCAATACAGCTCGGGCTAGAGGTTGTATTTATGAACTGATCTTCAAAAAACTTCTTGGGTACCTTTGTTATCACCTTGGGACGAGAACGAGTGTTTCCGGGTGCGGTCCAAAATTGAAGATGGCTGCCAGTGGCCATTTTGTACGAAATTAGGTCCAATCAGTTTTTTGTCACAACTTCTACACAGCCCATATTTGTAAACTGATCTTCACGAAACTTCTTGGGTACCTTTGTTTTCACCTTGGGACAGGAATGCGTGTGTTTTGGGGTGCCTTTGTTATCACTGTGCTATGAGAACAAATATTTTGGAGTTCAGTCAGACCCACTCTGGGACTCAAAGATTTTTTTCTCGTTTAGCATCTGACTGTCACCCACCTTTACAATACTTTACCTATACATTTGTTACAGGCAACGGTTAGTATTTATGTACAGACCGTTACAATACTTTATATGTACCTTTGTTATCGGGTCATTACCTTGATGTTTGTCATTGCTGTGTCACATACTATACATGTACATGTCTTTGTCTTGACAAACTTGTCAAGACAAAGACATGTACATGTATAGTATGTGACATGTGTCATTGACACTTTCATTTTTGTATTGGAACAAATGGAGTCCATACAGGCAGGCTGATGCCTATCAACTCTTGTCCACATTCTCCTCATTTTTGCAAAATACTCCAATCAGATTCATGAAAATTTGGTGGGTATGCATCCGATAGAAATTTCAAGTTCAGTTTGTTATTCAATGGAGTCCCATAATGTTGTCATGAAAATAGAAGACTTGAACATTGAGATAACACTAGATGGATTATGATCGGTTTTATAATGAAAACTACAGCACAGTTGTCATGGACTTGTTGTAATCCATGTGTGGGCTGTCATGTCTATGCATGCATTTACCACGTAATAAAAATCAGCAGCAGCAAAAGAACTTGGTGCTTCATTAATTAAATTTTGATGATTATTTGTTTAATTAGTGTTTGGAATCTAATATTATTGTGTCCATGGAAATATTACCCACCCGTGGAAAGTGACCAGTCCATGGCGGCTGTACTGTACACACTTGATTGTATATTACTCTCACAATTGACAGATTATGATCACATATTCTTATAATATTTATCAATTATCTTAAAGTTAATAATCTTCATTTCGAGTTAAATAGATAACTTCCATAAAAATTAAGTGTATGGACAGAGTATCATGGATATTGATGTGTGTTATGCTATCTTTTTTGTTTTAAGTGAATCTGAATGAATAGGGTCCATTTTCAATTAAATTGAGAAATGAAATGTCTTCTCAATATTTGATTCCATATCAATAATATTGGATTCCATATCATTTTGTATTTTGAAGAAATGTGATTTTCATAAATTTTCGTGTCAAATATGAGGATTTTGCCAATTAGCCATGTACCTAACTAATATAACAGACATATCTTGCCAACACTATTCGCAAAAATCGGCATTGAAATTTTATTCAATTTTTGCCTCCAAAACATAGCTTATGACTATGTCATTGGAACAAACTCATCTAGCTTGTTGCAATGGAAGGTCATAAACCTTTGTTTTGGAGGCTAAAATGAAATTTTTGGTCAGCCAAGAAATTTTTTTAGCAAGTCACATCTGGTAGTTATGTTGTCTAATAAGTTAGATTACACATCATTCCCATTCCTGTAATTAGGAGTGTGGTGGCTTAGTAGGTAGAGATGCAAGCTGCAAGCTGAGAGGTCCTCGGTTCGAATCCCATTGGTGGCAACTGCGTTGTGTCCTTAGGCAAGACGCTTAATCCCAGTTGCCCACGTGGGGGCACGGTGAAAAGTGTGTACTAAGGCGTACTGCTTGTCAATCGTGCACTTGTCTTCAACCAATGCTAACCCTGCTTGTGTGAAGTTTTACAGCAGCCATGACTAGATTTGATGAAAAATTCAGCCAAATTCAACTGGAAATGTCTATTCAGCTTACAAGGGGAAAGTTTCTTTAAATGTTCCTAATTTATACTTATTTCAGTGGCAAACAAAATCCTGTCCTGGGCAGGAATATCTGCCAGCAGCATGCAAGAAGTTAAGTAAACTCTAGTAAATATATAAAAATGAGTTGTTTTTTTCTTTCTTTTTTACTATGGAATATGTTCTGGTTTAAGGGTTATAACAGTACTCTCAGATTCTAAATTATGAGCAAATCAATTTTTTTATTAAAACCGACTAAAAGTCGAGCCTTTTCAAGCCTTTAGGGTGTATGGTTTTGAGCTTAAAGATCCAGTATATTTTTTTAATCACATCTTGTGCCGTGTTCGCTTCAAGATCGTGGATGTCTCAGATTTTATGAACTGATAATTGATTCTTGCAGCAGGAGTTTACAGGAAACAGAACAGATTATTGCAACTTGTGACAAATTTTTGAGGCCTGTTTTGAGTAGTTATGTGAATACTTTTTTTGTGAGTAAGCCTCTAATAATCTTTAACATTTTCTTTTACAGATTCAATTCTACATCCATTGTTGGAAGTGTCATTACAAGATGTGCAGCACACAGTGTCACAAGACAATGAATAAACACACGGGTGCTGTCAGAACCTATGTTCATTCTAGTGATGGGCAATCACTTTCTGAAAGTTGTACATATATAAATAAATATACATAGACATTGTACATATGTGTTACACTGTGATGTTTCATCATCTTCTGGTTGTAAAAATGTATCTGGGCTCGAGCATTACACTGTCTCATTCTCAATTTTTTTATAAACCCTGTACCTAACATTAACAACCATATCTGGCCAGCAGTCTTAAAAAAAGTTTGTTTTTTCAAATTACATTACTTTTTCTGTTTTTTTTTATCCCTAAAAACATGGCTTGTTACCCCATATGTTGGAATGAGCTTGTTCTGATGATGGGTTATAAGCTATGTTATGAGGTAAAAAAAGAACATTTTTAATCATTGATGAATTTTTTTTTGATAAGTGTTGCATTGTATTTGTTTTAGGTAAAGGGTTAACCCTTTAGCAAATGGATCCCTGTAATCTGGACCCAGTACTATAAAACGTTTACAATTGTATTTTCTAGAATTGTATTTTCTAGAATTGTATTTTCTAGTTATGACTTTAAATGGGTTGAAATGAACCAATAGCATTTTCAAAGATATGGCAATTTTCCAGTTGGCAAATTGCCATATCTATTAAAATGCTAATGATTCATTTTAGTCAGTTATATTAAGTAGAAAATACAATTGTAAAAGTTTTATAGTATTGGTCCCAGCTTTCATATTTCACAGAAGCGCATTCAGATTTTATTTTTTTAAATTTTGCTTTAAAAATATACATCATCATCTGGGAATGTGGTGGCCTCAGTGGTTCAAGCAATGGAATTTAAACCGAAAGCTTGATGGTTCGATCACAGCCAGTGATAACTGTGTTGTGTCTTTGGGCAAGACATTTAATCCTGATTGCCCACATGCGACACAGTGACGTTGAGTACTAAGGCTTAGTACACATCAGTGATTCACTTGCCTTACTCTGCTTGTGCCTAGTTAGTAAATTGGAGAGTGTGTCAGTTGCTTGCTGCTGCTGGGTGGTTCTCTCTGGGTCCTTCAGCTCCCTCCAAACATAAAACTGTTTGACATTATGTGACCCTTTGCTATTTGAAAGCATTGTTGAACCACAATAAACAAATCTCCAAACCTTATTGTTCCTGTAGTGGAACAAGGTGCTGTCTGTAATGCTAAAGTACTGTAGATGGTACCCTGTCCCACTCAAGGATTGCAATGACCCCCCACATTGGAATGGATTTGCCAGGCTTGTTCCGTTGAGGGTTCTATGGGGATTCTTTTTAGAAAATTCTTGCAATTTAAAAAAAGGAGTTACCTACAATTCATGTTGAATGATATCAGTAAATCTACCGCAAGACATAATGTCTTGAGTAGTGTGGAACCAATTATTCGACTAATCATAGTCAACCTGATTATCAGCTGTCATTGATTCTAAAAATCAATTAAAACCAAACTGGACAACTAACATGACATTGTTTAGAGCTTTAAACAACTTCAGATTGAAAGGTCATAGTTTTGATCCTTCCCTGCATCATCTGCATTGTGTTCTTGGGCAAAACACTTGACTCCTTGCATGCTGCTGGTAGGGCAGCAACGATTAATCATGAAACGAATGTATCGCGATTCATTCTCTGACGATATGTATCACGATTTGCTTGCACTGTATCACGATACATGTGGACCCAAAATTTCATGGATATTTTGTTAATGAAACTTCAAAAAAGGCCTCATTGTTGACTATTCGCATCCATTATATGTAGTTTTCCCTCGAAATTGGGATTGTAGAAGTCTGAATTTACGTTACTCTCGGATATTTGTTAGCATTGAATAGCACAAACCATTAACCTCGCTCTTGAACCTTTATATACTATGATCCATCAAATCACAAATTCGGGTGCGCGGTTGCTCAGTCGAAGACTGTTGGACGTCTATGCTAGAGGTCCCGAGTTCGAACCCCGTCCGGGACGACCCGCGTTGTGTCCTTGGGCAAGGCACTTTATCCCGGTTGCCTACAAGAGGGCACGATGATGCCGTTTACTAAGGCGTACTACACGTCGATGTTGCTCATCTCTTCAACCGCTGTAATCCAGCTTGAGCGAAACTTGAACAGAGTTAGAATGTTGAGGAGCTGACAGTTGCTCGTCGATGCTCGGTGGTTCTCTCCGGGTACTTCGGATTCCTCCACCCATAAAACTGTCACGGTCACGATTAGCCATTGTGCATAAGTATGTGACTTTAACACCAATAAATAAATAAATCACAAATTCCAAGGAAACAGAACAGTGTGCCACAATGTTTTGTTTTCAAGAAGTTTGAGAAATCTAACTTCATTGAAATCAAGCTGTTTGACCCAAAACTGTATGATGATTTGTTATTTGGCCATTGTGTTGGTGGATATTAGACTTTTCCCCCTACTCACCAGGCCAGTAGAAATTTGAGGACTCAAGAAGCAAATCTGCAGTTATGGACCGCCGGGTGACTCGGTGGTCCATAACTGCAGATTTGCTTCTTGTTTCCTCACTTTTTGATGATTGACAAGTGTATCAATCATGATATGTATTGAATCGTGGGGAATGTATCGTGATATGCATCATATTGTGAGAAAACATATCGTTGCAGCCCTAGCTGCTGGTGGATATTCCTGGCCAGGACAAGGTTTCTCTTGCCATTGAAATAAGTAGAATTCAGGCACATCACATTTAATAAAATTTTGCCCCTGTGAATTGAATGAATTTTTTCACTAATGATTTCTTGAGTGAAATACAGACAAATTATTCATCACATCTAGTCATGGCAGAGTTGAACCCAAATGCTTGAGTTGGAGCAAGGTCTCACAGTATGCTTAGGTATACTGCACAATGCACATCGGTGGTACACATTGCCTTCAAATGATCCTTACCCTCCTGCTTCTGCCAGGTTAGTCAGGCATGAGTATTTTCCATTTTTAGCTCAACTTTGACGAAGTCAAATTTGAGCTATTGTCATGGCCCGTCGTCCGTCTGTCCGTCTGTCCGTACGTCAACAATTGGCTATGGCTCGGGCTAGAGGTCGTATTTATGAACCGATCTTTACGAAACTTCTTGTGTACCTTTGTTATGACCCTGGGACGGGAACGAGTGTTTTTAGGTGTGGTCCGAAATTCAAGATGGCTGCCAGCGGCCATTTTGTACCGATGATGCAAAAATCAGTTTTTTGTACAGAACTTCTGTATGAATGTTCTGATTTGAATAAAGTTTTGTATAAATGTTTAGTACCATGGGATACATCACATATAATACGGGTTTTTTTCTCGTGCGTAAATTACGCAAATTAGACTGACTTTGATTTATTTAGTGTTACTTTCAGAGCTGTAAGTGCCAAGCTGCTATGGCTCGGGCTAGAGGCCGTATTTATGAACCAATCTTTACGAAACTTCTTGGGTACCTTTGTTATGACCCTGGGACGGGAACGAGTGTTTTTGGGTGTGGTCCAAAATTCAAGATGGCTGCCAGTGGCCATTTTGTACCGATGATGCAAAAATCAGTTTTTTGTACAGAACTTCTGTATGAAAGTTCTGATTTGAATAAAGCTTTGTATAAATGTATAGTACAATGGGATACATCACATATAATACAGGTTTTTTTCTCATGCATAAATTATGCAAATTAGACTAACTTTGATTTATTTAGTGTTACTTTCAGAGCTGTAAGTGCCAAGCTGCTATGGCTCGGGCTAGAGGCCGTATTTATGAACCAATCTTTACTAAACTTCTTGGGTACCTTTGTTATGACCGTGGGACGAGAACGGGTGTTTTTGGGTGCAGTCCTAAATTCCAGATGGCTGCCAGCAGCCATTTTGTACCGACGATGCCGAAATCTGTTTTTTGTACAGAACTTCCATATGAAAGCTCTGATTTGAATAATTTTTTGTATGAATGTTTAGTACCATGGGATACATTACATATATTACAGGTTTTTTTCTTGTGCGTAAATTATGCAAATTAGGCTAACTTTGATTTATTTAGTGTTACTTTCAGCACTGTGAGTGCAAATCCCAATACGGCTCGGGCTAGAGGCCGTATTTATGAACCGATCTTCACGAAACTTCTTGGGTACCTTTGTTATCACTGTGGGACGAGAAGGAGTGTTTTTGGGTCCAGTCTGAAATTCAAGATGGCCGCTAGCAGCCATTTTGTTCAAAATTAAGTGCAATCAGATTTTTGCGCAGAACTTCCAAATGAAAGATCTGATTTGAATAAATTTTTGTATGAATGTTTAGTACCATGGGATACATTACATGTAATGCAGAGTTTTTCTCGTGAATAAATTATGCAAATTAGGGGTCCGGGTGGGACTTAGAAAATTTTGGACCAAAATCCGGAAATTAGTTTTTTGTGTTTTGATGCATTTTGGTCAATTTTAAGAAGAAGAAAAAATTTTAGTCTGAAAATATTTTGTTTGGGACTGAAAATTTCCACACAAAAATAATAATCTACAATGATTGGTCTTAATCTGTAGTCCATTACAGTCACCTTGTAATTCTTTTATTATTGTTGACTGGGCCAAAACAAATACTAATTCCTGTCATATTCTTTATTCAGTTGTCTTGGTCACAGCAAGTACTAATTCCTGTCATATCCAAGTTGAGCTACAGAGTCATTGACTCTTTCATTTTGGTAGATTTCTGCTTTTTGGGAGCTGATTTGGTCACTTTTGAGACACATGTGAATCCGTTGAGAAAATGGGTGGGGGGTGCTTGTGGGGGTAGTACTCACCTGTAATGATCATGATAGTCACATTTTCAAATGGCCAGGTAAAAATAAACAAGTGAGAAAGGCAGCCAATTCTGCAGGGAACCGGTATCACTGGTTCATCCAAAAACATCTGTAACTCACTCTCTCATTGGTTGATTCATGGCGCTCTCTTTTGTTCTAGAGGTGAAACCATTCTAAACTGACATGTTTACACTTGGCTGCACCGATTCACCACAAACAATGAAAAGATTTTCACACTTCGCAATTCTATTCAGCAAATTTACAAAACATTGAAATGTTAACAAAGAAGGTGATCAGTTTGATGATAGTGATGTTAAAAAGACTCTAAAATTGGAAACTTCTTCAAAGAAGTTTGTGCCTGGAAAATGTCTGTGTTGTGTGCAATGAACTATGGTTCACATACATGTAGTATTATGCACAGATGAGAAGCAGGCATCTGTATTCACTTTTATGGCTTCTACTAGTATTATAAATCTTGAAAAGAAAACTCAAAAGATGGAACTTTTTCTCAAATTAGTTAAAATCCAGAACAAAATATACCGAGAAAATTTTTTTAAGCTAGTGGGCTCAAAATTCACTCTCAGGGCTGTGCATTTCCAAATATTTTATTAGCTGGGGGGTTGGGGGAGGGCACTCTCCAACCTTGGCCTTTAGTCTTCAGCTGTTCTCATGCCTGTTTATTACGTTGGAGAGTCTGACAGCTACTGATCACCACTGCTTGGTTCTCTCTGTGTACTCAGACTTCCTCCACCTGTAAAACTGTTTGCCCCAATGTGACTCTGGCTGTTGAAAGTTTTCTTAAATCTCAATGAATAAATAACTAAATACATGTGTTATATGTCTTTATAAAAAAACGTTTCACCATTGTATACTCCTCATCATGGCTTTAATCCTTTACCCAACAAATCGGCCACATCCGCCCACGTAATATGCAAATTCAGCAGTTGAAAAAATTATTTTTCAAAAAATTTCAACAAAACCATATCATGTGATCCCTCTTTGGAATGTGCTCCTTGAGCTCATTCCAGTGAGGTTTCACATGATATAGTATTGTTGAAATTTTTCAAAAACTAAAAAAAATGATATTTAAAACAATAAATTTTGATATCATCTGCGTTGGGTAAAGGGTTAATGTTTGACACCAATTCCATTGTCTTCTTGGAAAAAGGTGAATTGAAGGTGTCCTGAATGTTTTTTAAATGGAACAAACATTCAAATGAAATAATAGTGTGGGAATTATGTCATCAACACATCTGCGTTAACCCTTTACCTAACACAGTATTTTCAAAAAATAAATTAAATTTCTAATTTTTCCAAAACAAATTTCACAATTTTTCAATAAAACTATACCAATATGGTTATCATTAGAACCAGCTCAACGAGCTGGTTCTAATTATATTTATATTTGTATGGTTTTATTGAGAAACGTCCGAGATATTTCAGGCTGTGTTAGCCATATTCTGGCTAATTTTCTGGCCGCTATGTTGGGTAAAGGGTTAAGAGAAGCCAAAGTTTATTGCGTGTGTTTGTGCTGGTATCTGCTAATCTGCATCCAATCCCAAAGTGAGGGCAGAAATATGTGACCTTAAACACCAATAAATAAATAAATAAATAATCCCAAAGTGAACAGCAAGGCCATAAAATAATTTTATTATGGTACGTCTTCAACCGATGTACCAGACTGAAAAGTTATTTGGCCTCACCATCTAAGTTTGGACAAATCAGCATCAAGTGAAATGTACAATCTGCCGCAATATAGTAAGGTACTGGACTTTATAGCTCAACTGAGCTAAGTTCAAGGGGTCCTTTAGTGATCACTTTCTGTCTGTCATCCATCCTGCATCCATCCATCCGTCCGTCGTGAAATTTACATTATCGACCTCATAAACCACTGGACCAAATTGCACTCAATTTGATTGGCATGTTCCTTATTTGTCAATTCACATTTTTTCAGATAAAGTTGCCATACCCATAAGGGGCACCACAAAGGGCATAATTTGTGAAGGCATAGTCCTAAACTCAAATTTTAACTATGTGCAATGTGAAGAAATTTATTTAAAAATCATCTTCGGATCTACCAGTCAAACTCTCTTGATATTTTATATACTGCATCTTTAAGGGGGTCAGCTTGAAGTTTGTTCAAATTAAGTCCCTGGAGTCATATTTGGGCTCACTGTAGGAACCTGAATTTTAACTGAGTGTAACATGAGGAATATTTTTTTTAAAATCTCCTTCAGATCCATTAGTTAGAATCTTTTGATATTTGGTATGTCGCATCTTTAGTGGGTTGAGATTCAGGTTTGTTCAAATCAAGTCCCTGGGTTCATATTTGGGCTCCCTATGGGAACCTGAATTTCAGCTCTGTTCAATATGAAGAATATTTTTAGCTCACCTGAGCGAAGCTCAAGGGGAGCTTTACTGATCACTTTCCGTCCGGCGTCCGTCGTAAACTTTACAAAACCGACTTCTCCTCCAAAACCCCTAGCCCAATTTTATTCAAGTGTTGGGTAAAGGTTTATTACCTAATGCCAATTTGGATTTGTTCAAATGAAGTTGCCCCTCTCCCTGGGGGTGTACTACCCCCTCAAGCACCCCCCCCCCCCCCAAGGGGCACCAAAATCTTAAAAAATCTTGTCATGAACCAGCAGTAGCAGAGACTTGATATTTGATGTGCAGCTTCCTTTTGAGTTGTAGACTCAGATTTGCTCAAGAGAAGTTTGAGGAGGTATATTCGCCTTTGTTATGGGAGGGGCAAGAATTTTCGCCCCGCCCAAAATTTCTATTTTCCAAACCGAGAGGCAGATTTGAACCAAATTTGATATGAGGGCTTATTGGGTCATAAGTACTTAATTTATGCAAAAAAAAATTTTTCCATCGCCCCATCGGAACCACAGGAGCTAAAAATAGAAAAAAATTAAAACGCCCATATCTCCAAAACTGCACGGCACTGAGAATTCTTATTTGGTGGGAAGCTTCCTTAGGACCAACAGAATGGAATGGTCAAAAAAATCTGCCATCGGTTTTATCATGGGGTAGTTTTGGTGACATTGAAAAAGTGTTTAGTCAGCATTTTTTAACACTGTGGGTAATGGGAAAAACATTTAACACTACTTTTCTCCCAAATTTCAAATTTCACATATAACATCTTTGGAAGATTGTTTCACACGTTTAAAGAAATCAATATTCCCTGGGTCCATATTAAGGCTCTCTGTGGGAGCTCAAATGTTTAAATTAGTGCAGTATGAGGAATATTCTTTAAAATCTTCTTCTTCAGATCTACAAATAAGAATCTTTTGATATTTGGTATGCAGCATGCTTAGGGGGTGAGATTCAAGTTTGTTCGAGCCATGTCCCTAGGTCCATATTTGGGCTCACTGTGGGAGCTCGAATTGTAACTTAGTTCAAAATGAGGAATTTTCTTAAAAAATCTTCTTCAGATCCAGCAGTCAGAATGTTTTGATATTTGGTGTGCAGCATCCTTAGGGGGGTGTGATTCAAGTTTGTTAAATCCAAGTCCCTGGGTTCATATTTGGGCTCCCTGTGGGAGCCCTAATTATAATTTTGTTCAATATGAGGAATTTTTCTTTAAAAATCATCTTCTTCAGATTCAGCAGTCGGATGTTTTGATATTTGGCACGCAGCATCCTTAGTAGGGTGAGATTCAAGTTTGTTCAAGCCATGTCCCTAGGTTCATATTTGGGCTCACTGGGGGATCTCAAATTGTAACTTAGTTCAAAATGTGGAATTTTCTTTAAAAATCTTCTTCTTCAGATCCACCGTCGGAATATTTTGATATTTGGTATGCAGCATCCTTAGAGGGGTGAGATTCAAGTTTGTTGAAGCCAAGTCCCTGGGTTCATATTTGGGCTCCCTGTGGGAACCTGACTTATAACTTAGTTCAATATGAGGAATTTTTCTTTAAAAATCTTCTTCAGATTCAGCGGTTGGAATGTTTTCATATTTGGCGTGCAGCATCCTTAGGGGGGGGAGATTCAAGTGTGTTCAAGCCAAGTCCCTGGTTCATATTTGGGCTCCCTGTGGGAGCCTGAATTATAACTTTGTTCAATATGAGGAATATTCTTCAAAAATCTTCTTCACATCCACCAGTCAGAATCGTTTGATATTTGGAAAATGGCATCCCACTGGATTTGAGATTCAAGTTTGTTCAAGCTAAGTCCCTGGGTTCCTATTTGGGCTTCCTATGGCAGCCCGAATTATAACTATCAATATAACTATCAATATGAGGAATATTCTTTAAAAAAATTTTTTTTAGATCCACTGGTCTCAATTTTTGGATATTTGGTATAAGCTTTTCTAAGGAGGGGCAAATGCTACTTGTTGAAATCAATTCCCTGGGTTTTATATTCATGCTACCATGTCAGGTGAGTGCCCTCAGGCCCCCTGGGTCCTCTTGTTTTAAAATCTTGAGATCCACCAATCTCTATCTTTTGATGATTGGTATAGAGTATTCTTTGGGTGGGTCAGATTGAAGTTTGTTCAAATCAAGTCCCTGGAGTCATATTTGGGCTCCCTCTGGGAGCTCGAACTTTAACTTGGCAATATAAGGAATATTCTTTAAAAATCATGTTTAGATCTCAGGGGGCGCGGTGGCGTCGCGGTAATCCGTTTTCGTCAGATCACCGAAGTTAAGCAATGTCGAGCGCGGTTAGTAGTTGGATGGGTGACCATTTCAGCGACTGATTCGCACTCCTGCGTTGTGTCCTTGGGCAAGGCACTTCACCTCGATTGCCTACATGGGGGCACAATGACGCTGTGTACTAAGGCATACTGCATGTCGTTGGTGTGCATGTCTTCAACCAATCTAACCCTGCCTGTGCGGCGGTACAGAGTTACAATGTTGGAGAGCTGACAGCTGCTCGTCGTTGCTCGGTGGTTCTCTCTTTTGATATTTGGTTTGCAGTATCCTTCTTGGGGTCAAATTCCAGTTTGTTCAAATCAGCAACCTTAGAAGGTTCAGATTCCAGTTGGTTCAAATTAAGTCCCTTGGGTCATATTTGGGTTCCCTGTGGGATCCTAAATTTTATCTTTGTGCAATATAAGGACTAGGCTTTAAAAAATCTTCTTCACATTCATGAGTCAGATCCTGACAGATCTGGTTGTGGTAAACTTTAGTTTGTTGTAAATGTGAGTACATAAGATTAATGTATGCTCAAATGGGCACCACCAGGCCACTTGGGGCCCCTTAGTGGAGGGGGGGGGGGGGTCAAAATTGTATTTTGGGGCTTGAGAAGAAAATAATTTGGAGGGTTTGGAGTTATTTGATAAAAAGAAATGAACTTTCACCCTGTTGAGGTGGGGGTCGTGGGATCAGGTGCACTGGCAAATTTTTTTTTGTCTTTGCTTCAAAATGTGTTTTGAAGAGGTTTTGAGTGATTTTACTCAAAAAAGGAAAAAAAGAGATTCACCCAACAGACATTAGCTAAAATAGATTTGGTATATTAACATGTTTTTGCTGAATGTGACCTAAAATCCTTGTTTAAGCAATTTTATCAGGTGAGTGATTAAGGCCCCTTGGGGCCTCGAGTCTTTATTTAGTTTGGAAAAAGTGCTGAAATTTCGCTCAGAAAAATGTCTACATACCCTGGTTTATGTCTTGGCATATCACACACAGAAATGAATTTGATAGTTTCATAAAGCAGATAGGAGAGTCATAGCACCACTGTTTCATGAGAAGAAAAGTTCCAATCTTCTCCCCAGTGCATCAAAATATAAAAAAATGAGATTGACAGCCTTTGAACAATCACATTTTCATACCATTCCAGTTTGTCCCAATTTTGTCCACATAATAACACTGACGTCACTGGAGCATGCACTCGCCCGCCATCTTTAAGATTTATTCTCTGCAGGATTTTTGGTATTCTTGGCATTTTTTGCAAGTGGAAACTTTTAAGAGTGTATTTGCAAAAGTCACCATACATAGAATGGACGCTCATCATGCTAACTTCACTTACTCCAGATCATTTATACAGTGGAAACCTGTTAATTGAAAATTGAATAGTCACTTTGCCAATGAAAATTAATCAATTAATAGGAGTATTCAATTAACAGGGATTGTGTCACTTTCCTGTATTCTAGCTATAGGTCCTCAGTACGAATCCCACCTACCTCAACTGCATTGTGTCCTTGGGCAAGACACTTCACCCCCATTGCCACGTGGGGGCACGGTGGTGTTGTGTACTAAGGTGTACTGCACATCGATGCTGAACCTGTCTTTAACCAATGCTAACCCTGCTTATGTGGAGTTAGTATGTTGGGGAACTGACACTTGCTCGGTGGTTCTCTCCAGGTATTCCAGCTTCCCCACCCGTAAAACTGTCGTCATGATTAGCCATTGTGAAGAAATATGTGACCTTGAACACCAATAAACAAATAAATAAAATCTACAGATAAACATCATTAGCATTTATTCTATTATATCTTGTTTGACAGAGCTCTATCAGCTTTGTCAAACCAGATATAATAGATAAAATGCCCGTATTTGATGTACTGAGGCTGAATAAGTCTAAAGACAAAGAAAAACTGGGGAGTGTCCGGGTAATTTAAAGATTTTTTATTCAATTAACAGGAGTTTACTCTATAACCTATATTCAATTAACAGGGCAAATTTGTACTGAAGGTATGGTAAATGGTTTTGTGTTGGGGAAATTATATTCATTTAACAGGGTTATTCAGTTAAGAGATATCCAATTAAGTGGTCTCCACAGTATTATCAGACTGGGAGTTAAATGGACAAATGATTTTCATTCAGGGAATGGTCTGGAGTGTAAATCAAATTCATTTTGTTTGAAGGAAGTATAAACCAGGAGGAAGGACTTATGACTAGTCAACTGATCTGACTCAGAAGTTGACTAATAGCTTGCGAATAGCCAACTTAAAAATTCTTAACTCTCTGCACACTGATGTCAAATACCATAATTTAAAGTTGCAAACTTTTTCCCATAATGCAACTAGCAATTCAGTCTTGTTCGACAGAGCTCATTGAGCTCCGTCAAACAAGTTGCTTAAATTGGTAGTTTCATTATGGGAAAAATTTGCAGCTTGAAATTTTGATGTTTCGATGTCATTGTGCATTAGATTAATTAACATGCTTGAAATCTAAACCAAGTCAGCATTCTTTGATTGAAAGCTTCAGTCGTCTTTTTTATATATTTATTTCTTCACCAAACACATCATGATTTGTACAGCTTTAGTGTTGCAGATAACATTTTGGTATCAAGAATATGTACCCCTTGACTTTTTATTATGCTTCCCAAAGGAGGCTTCTTCTGGGAGCATGGTGACATTGTGTACTAAGGCATGCTGCAAGTCGACGGTACACTTGTCTTCAACCAATGCTAACCTTGCTTGTGTGGAGTTAGTTTGTTGGGGAGTCTGGTGGTTACTTGTCATTCATCAGTGGTTCTCTCCAGGTACTCTGGCTTCCTCCACCCATAAAACTGTCTGACACGAGGTGACCCTTGCTGTTGAAAGTGTCATTAAACCCCAATAAATAAATAAAGAAGGCATCTTAAATCTAGGATGTTCATCTTTCTGTTCGTTTGAATCAGAACTCTGTAATGTCTGGGTAGATTTTCACAAAACTTCACACAATGGTAAAGAACAAAGGGAAAGTGTGTTGTGCAGCTGCAGCAGCACTACCACCAGGTCCAAATGACAAAGGTCAAGGTCACATGATTATGAAAACTGAAATCTTGAAAAAATCTTGTCCGCCTGTCCTGTACTGCCTCTTAGTAATAACTCTATACTGGGTGGATGGATTTTCACAAACTTTAACACTTAGGTAAATGATGAAGGGAAGATGTGATGTACAGTACTATCAAATCCAAATGACAAAGCTGAATACAGGTTCTCATGGGGACTTGGATTCAGGGAATGGCCTTGAAGTTGACTGGGGTCATTTAGGGCCTTGAAATCCTGGAACATGTGTTGGAAGGCCTTAAAAAGCCTTGAATATTCACTAAATCTAAATGCTGATGAACAAGCTTGAAAATGAGCAGACTGTCATCTGCAGAATGATGTCCCCAGAGGGTGAATTTGGTGATGCTACCCCGCACAGCAGGGTAGCATCACTAAATTTATCATCTGTGAACCTCAGTCTGAATCAGGGTCTAAAGCGTAAACAGAAAGAGGTACCAGAGGATAAATTGGCTCACAGTATGGGATAGCATCAGCAAATTCCCCCATTGGGGACCTCCTTCTGCAAATGACAGATTGCGTATTTTCAGGCTTGCTTACGAAGCACATACTCATAACTATAGAGTTTTATATGCCTGAGCTTGTGAAGGCATAGTCCTAACTGGGAAGAGGGGGTAATGACCAGAGTTCCTAATTAAGACTAATAAAGGCAGGACTTTGAGAATCTTTGAATTTGGCTAATGTTGGGTCTTAAAAAATGCTGAAATATTTTAATTGCCTTGAATTTTATCTGTCCTTGCCTGCATGTCCCCTTTGAATGTCACAAGATTTTGAAGACTTAAATCTCTGAAACATTATATCTCAGTCAACACTTTCTGGGTTTGGAGGCATCAGCACTTTTATGCAATATATTTTAATATTTTACTCTTTTGCGATGTGGCAACATGATGTCTGATCAGTTCTTTCTATCACATATTCAAGTTGAGACCTGTTTGATGACACTTTTTGATAGATTCTGCGCAGAACAGAATTTATCAAAAAAGTTTTATGAAATATTTTGTCAACATCTCAAGGTTGTCCAGAGTGCCAGTCCATCACAGAACTGAGTTATTTTTTTAAAAGCAAAGGTATTTATGCAATAAATAATTTGTCCATTTTTAACTGGTAGAGTTCAGGAAGCCCATGTTTGTGCTTTATTCTAAAGTGCAAGCTCCACAGATTAAAGTCTTCACATTCTGTAGACGTGGTTCATATTTTCTTTGAAGTGCAGTTATTTTGTCTACAAGGATCTGCCTTGTTACAATTTATGGGAGAATGCCTATATGAACTCTCCCATAAATTGTAATGAGGTAAAGACTCTGGAACAAATTCTGACAAAAGTAATTTAGCATTCTACCAGTTAAAAATAAATAAACCCTTTACCCAATTCAAATAGTAGATGACACGTCCCAAAAGAATTCTTGATTAATTCTTGGTCTGCCGCAAGTGGACTTTCCTGCCAAGGACAAAAATAGTGTGTTACTGAGTAAAGGTATATTTCTGGCTCTTGTTTACAAAATATTTCCCTGAAATTAAGACAAAATTTCTTATCTTAGTTTCTCAGTGTGGGACTGTATTGGATTTTTAGCTCACCTGACTGAAAGTCAGGGTGAGCTTTTCTTATCACTCTTCGTCCGCCGTCTGTCGTCCGTCGTGAAGGTGGTGTTTGAGCCTCTTTCTCCTAAACCACTGGCCACATTTTAATTAAATTTCATGTAAGTAGTGGTTTTATAGGGGCATTTTGATTTTTATCCAAATTAGGTTTCGGCTCGTATTGAGCAGAGGTGTGGGGAAAAAATGGCCAATTTTTTTGAAAATCTTCTTCTAATGAACCACCAGTAGCAGAGACTTGATATGTGGTATACAGAGTCCTTTTGAGGTTTAGAATCAAGTTTGTTCAAGAGAAGTTTGTTGGGCATTATTTGCCTTCGTAATGGGAGGGGCAAAAATTTTGGCCATGCCTAAAATTTCTATTTTCAGAACCGTGAGGTCGATTTGAACCAAATTTGTATGCGATGATAATGGGTCATAAGTAGTTGATTGATGCAAAAAAAAATTTTCTCATTGCCCCTCGGGAGCTAAAAATAGGAAAAACCTTAAAACTGCTATATCTCCAAACTGCACGGACCAGAGAATTCTTATTTTGTATAAACAGAGCTTATATTTCGCCTAAATTTGTGAGAATCCATTTGGATTCTCGTGAAAGTGGTTGCGAGAATCCATACCAACTATGAGTGTCCCAGGATCCCATGACGCCGCCATGATTGAACCACTGTTGTATACTAATAACACATGTTAACATTTTATCAAAAACACCTTTTTAATTTTCAAAACTAAATTTGATAATTTTTAAACAATAAATAGATGATAAAATTATTAAATGAACAATATTTACCAATAAAATCTTACAAATATGGCTGTCGTTGGAACCGGCTCAATGAGTCGATTCCAATGACAGTCATATTTTGTAAGATTTTATTGACATAGTGTCAGGATATTGCAGGTCATGTTAGCCTTCTGCTGGTTAATTTGTTGCCGCTGTGTTAAATAAAGGGTTAAATTGACTCAAGTCTTTTCACGCGAATCCAAGCAGAGGTGCAGCGATAATCTACATGGATTCTCGCCGGTTTTATTGCGCGAATCTTTGTGCGAAACGATTCTCGGATTCTCGTCGAAATTTTAGCCCTGATAAAGCTTACTTTTATCCAGTAGAATAGAATGGTTTAAAAAAATCCCTATCGGTTTGATCACAAGGTACTTTTTTCAGGACTTTGAAAAAGTGCTGAGTCAGCACTTTTTAACACTGTAGGCAATGGGAAAATGATTAAAAAATCTTCTCCAGATCCAACAGGCAGAATCTTTTGATATTTGGTATGCAACATTGTAGGGTGGATCTGATTCAAGTTTGTTCAAATCGGCCCCCTGGATTCATATTTGGGCTCAGTATAGGAGCCCGATTTCGAACTTAATGCATTTCAGGCAAATTTCTTCAAAAATCATCTTCTCCAGATCCAGCAGGCAGAATCTTTTGATATTTGGTTTGCAACAGTGTGGGGTGGATCTGATTCAAGTTTGTTCAAATCGGCCCCCTTGATTCATATTTGGACACACTATAGAAGCCCGAATTCAAACTTAGTGCATTTCAGGCAAATTTCTTAAAAAATCTTCTTCTCCAAATCCAGCAGGCAGAATCTTTTGATATTTGGTATGCAACATTATGGGGTGGATCTGATTCAAATTTGTTCAAATCGGCCCCCTGGGTTTATATTTGGGCTCAGTATAGAAGCTCGAATTCGAACTTAGTGCATTTCAGGCAAATTTCTTCAAAAATCTTCTTCTCCAGATCCAGTAGGCAGAATCTTTTGATATTTGGTATGCAACATTGTGGGGTGGATCTGATTCAAGTTTGTTCAAATTGGCCCCCTGGATTCATATTTGGGCTCACTATAGAAGCTTGAAGTCCAACTTAGCGCATTTCAGGCAAATTTCTTCCAAAATCTTCTTCTCCAGATCCAGCAGGCAGAATTTTTTGATATTTGGTATGCATCATTGTGGGGTGGATCAGATTCAAGTTTGTTCAAATCGGCCCCCTGGATTCATATTTGGGCTCACTATAGAAGCCCGAATTCGAACTTAGTGCATTTCAGACAAATTTCTTAAAAAATCGTCTTCTCCAGATCCAGCTGGCAGAATCTTTTGATATTTGGTATGCAACATTGTGGGGTGGATCTGATTCAAGTTTGTTCAAATCGGCCCCCTGGATTCATATTTGGGCTCACTGTAGAATCCCAAATTCGAACTTAGTTCATTTCAGGAAAATTTCTTCAAAAATCTTCTTCTCCAGATCCTGCAGGCAGAATCTTTTGATATTTGGTATGCAACTTTGTGGGGTGGATCTGATTCAAGTTTGTTCAAATCGGCTCCCTAGATTCATATTTGGGCTCACTATAGAAGCTCGAATTCAAACTTAGTGCATTTCAGGCAAATTTCTTCTCAAGATCCAGCAGACAGAATCTTTTGATATTGGGTATGCACCATGCTTAGGGGGGTGAGATTCAAGTTTGTTCAAGCCAAGTCCCTGGGTTCATATTTGGGCTCACTGTGGTAGCCCGAATTATAACTTAGTTCAAAATGAGGAATTTTCTTTAAAAATCTTCTTCAGATCCAGCAGTCCGAATGTTTTGATATTTGGTATGCAGCATCCTTAGGGGGTGAGATTCAAGTTTGTTCAAGCCATGTCCCTAGGTCCATATTTGGACTCACTGTGGGAGCTTGAATTGTAACTTAGTCCAAAATGAGGAATTTTCTTTAAAAACCTTCTTCGTCAGATCCAGCAGTCGGAATGTTTTGATATTTGGTGTGCAGCATCCTTGGGGGGGGGGGGGGGGGGGGGGGGGGTGAGATTCAAGTTTGTTAAAGCCAAGTCCCTGGGTTCATATATGGGCCCCCTGTGGGAGCTCGAATTATAACTTCGTTCAATGTGAGGAATATTCTTTAAAAATCTTTTTTTTTTAGATCCACTGGTCAGAATCTTTGGATATTTGGTATAAGCTTTTCTTAGGAGGAGCAGATGCAACTTGTTGAAATCAATTCTTTGGTTTGATATTTAGGCTACCATGTCAGGTGAGCGCCCTCAGGCCCCTTGGGGCCTCTTGTTTTATCAAATCAAGTCAGAGCTGCTTTACAGCAACCATGACTTGATTTTATGAAAACATTTTGAAAATACTCAGCATGTTAAGTGCTAACTCAACTTTTTGACTAAAAAATACAGCTTAAGCCCCCTCATTGGAACAAGTCCAATGGGGGATCATGAGCTGTGGTTTGGTTTGGGAGAAAAAAATAATATAATTTGAATGGGGACATTTGTGAATACTGTTTACTGGATTCGGGCATTATATTAGGCAAAGAGTTAAGCATATTTGCTTGCCTCCAGATTATTTCCAGTATGTTTTAACACTTTTACATGCCTTGTCTTGAGCTCTTAGAAATAAGCCACTTGAACTATAGCATTACTAGTTATAATGTGTTGGGGAGGGACGGGTTCTAGTCCAATGTTAAAGAAAAGCAGAGATACAGGGAGGAAACTCCAATTAGGGTTTTTAATATACATTTCAATATTTTCTGTGGTTTGGTTGATTCCATTGTGGCATACTTATAAAACTTGGATCAAAATTCTACATCTTTGCAAACATTTGGTGGGAAAATGGAAGAGTGTGTGCAGTTGAGGGCCACAATGGTTTGTACAGCTTTGTTAAATATAACCATTCTATTTTTCCACACGAAGAGTTTTATATCCGTGAGTGATTTTAGAATCATTACTTCCAGTATTACTTCCAGAATATAAAACCTTTAACAAACAGCTTATTCACAAAGTTTTATTCACAAGATCTCTCATTTGTGTATTTGTGAGTCAATTCACTCTCCAATGTATCATCTAGATGATATTGCAGGCTGCTAACATGTGACCTTTGAACAAATAGACATATCAACCACAGTTGAGGCAACTAGTGTGAAGTTGCTTTTGATTGACAGAATTCACTTTGCCTTAAAAAAGCAATGGAAGTGTCCAAGCAAAAAATGCAGTCTACCTTGAAATTAGGTGAATTTCGTGCAAAATTTTTATACCTCATCGGGGGTATATAGGATTCCTCTTGTCAGTCCATCTATCTGTCTGTCAGTCTCAAAATTCAATCATGAATAATTTGTAAAGGGAGCATATTTATGACCATCTGGCAATCAGAACAACGCCTCTAGTTTAACTGGTAGAGTGGGAGCGAGTTTGGGTTGCGGTAACCAGTTCTTGTCCGATCACCGAAGTTAAGCAAGTTCAAGCCCGGTTAGTCCTCGGATGGGTGACCGTCTGAGCGATCAATTCAGACTATGGCATTGTGTCCACATGGGGGCATGATGATGCCGTGTACTAAGGCATACTGCACGTCGATGGTGCGGATGTCTTCAACCAGTCTAACTCTGCCTGTACTGCAGTGCAGAGTAACGATGTTGGGGAACTGGCAGCTGCTCGTCATAGCTCGGTGGTTCTCTCCATGTACTACAGCTTCCTCCACCCATAAAACTGTCACCGACAAGATATGACTTAGGTTGTTAAAGTGTTGTTAAACCTTAATAAATAAATAAATAAATAAATAAATAAATAAAAATAAATAAGTAAATGGGCTTCCAGTGCTCTACCAGTTAAAAAAACAACTAACTACCTAAAGGACATTTTATTGGAAGTATTAAATGATGTTGGAGCTAATTTTCATAGCAACCGAAAATAAAATCAACAATCAACAAGAGCTTCATGTATGCTGGGGTCGAGTTGAGGAAGCTAAAAGGAATCTGTGCTGGCACCTGAAACTACTGAAATTACGAAACAATCTAAAAGGCATATGACAAATTTTGTAAAAATCAGATAACGATTGTTCAAGTTATCGTCAGTTGCAGCCCGCTTGTTGGTATTTCAAACACGAAAACAATCTTAAGAGGCATTACTCCTGAAAAAAATTGGGGCAGGACTGGTTTTTGAACTCCTTCAAGACACGCACACACCAAATTTGGTAAATATCAGATAACATTTGTTCGACTTCTCGTGCCGACGTCGTGACACAGACAGATGGATGACCATCAACCTTGAAAACATAAGTCAAATTGTTGACACAACTTGACTAAAAACATGCATAAATGAAATCTAACATCTTTTTGCTAACACTGAAAGTTGATGTGTAAAACTGATTTTGTATTTGAATATTCTTTTAACCCTTTACCCAATGCAGACGATATAAAAATTTATTATTTTAAATATTTTTTCAAATTTTTCTAAAAATTTCAACAAAACCATATCATGTGACCCCTCGTTGGAACGAGCTCGTTCCAACGAGGGGTCACATGATATGGTTTTGTTGAAATTTTTTGAAAAATAATATTTTTTCAACTTCTGAATTTGCAAATTACGTGGGCGGATGCGGCGATTCGTTGGGTAAAGGGTTAAAACAACTCTTTTTCATGCTCAGAATACTTCCAGGGGGTAGTTTTATGAAAAACGAAGACTTTGGGTTGAAAGCTTCACTTAGAACAAATGGGTTATCAAAATACATCTGCCTTTTTCACATTATATTTTTTAGTATTTTGTCTCAAAAACATAGCTAATGACCTGATAATGAGCACTTATAATCTCATTGCAATGAGGGGTCATAAGCTAAATTTTTGAGGCTAAATATGAAAAGAATAAAATTTGAATGTTGAGTTTTGTGAATAGCACCGGAGAGGTTTGTACATGATGTACATTACATTGTATATTGATTTAATAGTGACTAGGACAATCATGTCAAAGGGGGCTTGTCCTTTGGCAAGACACTTCACCTCCCATTGCCCACGTGGGAGCACGGTGGCATTGTGTACTGAGACATACTGCACGTCGATGGTGCACCTGTCTTCAACTAATGCTAACCCTGCCTGTGTGGAGTTAGTATGTTGGGGGAGCTGACAGTTGCTCGCCATTGATTGGTGGTTCTCTGGGTACTCCTGCTTCCTCCACCTGTAAAACTGTTGTGGTCATGATTAGCCATTGTGCAGAAATATGTGACCTTAAACACCAATGAATAAATAATCATGCCAGAAGATGAATTAGGGGATTGTGTTATGATTCTAAAGCAATGTATTCTTATTTATCTTTTGGCTAAAGGAATTTTGTTTTTGAAAAAATGTTTAATCAATAAAATTTGCCTCCAAACCATTAACCCTCTACCCACTGCAGATGATATCCAAATTTATTGTAAATATTCATTTTTCAAAATTTGAACAAAAGCATATCATGTGACCCCCAATGAGGGATCACATGATTTGGTTTTGTTGAAATTTTTTGAAAAATAATATTTTTTCAAGTGTTCAATTTCTATTATGTAGCCGGATATGGCTGATTTGTTTGGTAAAGTATTAAGCAGCCTTTATGTATTTGATGGGGTATGCATAGTAGTGTGAATGGAAATTTAAGATAATGTCCTAGTTTGCAAATTTTGTTGCAGGTGGAAGATAGAAAAACTATTAGTAGTGGACTGAAACCTTTATCTAACATACTTAAGTTACTTTAACTTGTTAAGTGCTAAATTATTTTCCAAACGTGATTTGAAACGGGTATATTTTGTCAAAGATGTCATGCTACCAGCAAGAGTAGTCTTACTTTAGCAATATTTTGTTAATAAATAACTGTTTTGTTACAATTCATTGGAGAGTGCCAATTGGTACTTAAGTTACTTTAACTTGTTAAGTGCTAAATTATTTTCCAAACGTGATTTGAAACATGGGTATATTTTGTCAAAGATGTCATGCTACCAGCAAGAGTAGTCTTACTTTAGCAATATTTTGTTAGTAAATAACTGTTTTGTTACAATTCATTGGAGAGTGCCAAATTGGCACTCTCCAATAAATTGCAAGCAAACAATTTTATGTAAAATGTTTACTTCTACTGCTAAGCAAACACCAAGCTAACACATACAGTGTAAAGCCACTAAAGTGGCTTTCAGCACATTTCAATAGAGCCATGATAGTGGCTTCTTGCACTCATGCAGTTGACTGAAACATTTTATTTTTTTGGCCTTAAAAAGCATAGTTTATGACCTCTTATTGGAACAAGCCTGATAAGCTCATTTCAATAATGGTCATAAGCTATGTTTTTAGAGCTAAAAATTGTAATGGTTATAAAATCTTTGTTGAAGAGCACTGACCAGATATGGCTGTAACACAAGGTAAAGGATTTTCATCAAAAGTCATAGTTGCCGTTTGACAACAAATTGAGTTGCAAAAAAAAAAAAACAGAAATTTTGTTGCAGTTTTCTTTTCTAATTTATATTTTGTGACATTTTCTTATGCACGCTGATGAACTGTGTCTATTATTGTGGACATTAAATTGAATTTGTATTATAATGAATGTGTCAAATACCATTCTCTTGTAAATTAAAGGTAATTATTAATTTTCACTTTTTCTTCTGTTTTCTTATTTGTATCCTAGAGTTATTTATATATCAGACTTATATATCAGGTTCCCCGTGGGAACCCCGGGAAGTAAGCAGCACTTGTTTACTGTGGTAAACCAGTTCCGCTTTACTAGTAAAATAGGACCCAGTCACCAATGCTTGTGGTGAAAGTCCTCTAAAATGGGCAACATGTTGATCAACGATTGACTAAACTTGACTTCATCTCCATGTTGTGTCACGATTAGCCATGGTGCATAAATATGTGACGTTAACCACCAACAAACAAACAAACATATATATCAGGAACCCTAGGTAGTGGGACAGTGCTTGTTATACCTCCCGCAATGAGTTATTGGGAGGTGGGGGGGGGGGGGTTGTTTACTGGACCATAGGTCTGTCTGTCCATAATAAGTTTGTCCATAGATTTTCTCCGATGCTTATAGGCCAATCCCTTGAAACTTTGTATGCACGTTCACCGCCATGGCAACCTGTGATTATAGTTCCGGTTGAACTATATTTACCATACTTATGCCGCTTTTCGACTTAGAATAATTTGTAGCGAGGTCTAAATTTTTCCAGAAATTTTCTCAGACGATTATAAGCCTATCCCATCAATACTTGGTATGCTTGTTCACCTCCATAGCAACCTAAGCACCTGTGATTATGGTTGTGGCCGCACTATTTTCGATATAGTTATGCCCTTTTTAGCTCACCTGGCCTAATAGGCCATGTGAGCTTTTCTCATCACTTGGCGTCCGGTGTCTGTAAACTTTTTACGTTTTCATCTTCTCTGTAACCACATAGCCGGTGTGAACCAAACTTGGCAGGAATGTGGGAGGTCCTCTACAAACGATCCTCATTTTGTTCCCATCAGACGAAAAACATAGCTTCCAGAGGCATTCTTTGATTCTGGTTGGTGGATTTTCAAATATCTTCTCCTCTGAAACTACCAGGCCAAATGTTTTGAAACTTCATATAAATGATGACTGGGACCCCCTCTACCAACGATATTCATTTAGTGTTGATCGGGTTACAAACATGGCCGCAATTGCGGCTTATAGTTATTATAGAAACCCTATGGGAGTTCTTATACAAATGCTCTCATTTTTGTTACCGTGCATCGCAAATCATTGGCTGCCAGAAGCATTTTTAGCTCAACTTGATAAAGTCAAGCTGAGCTGTTGCCATCACTTCTCGTTCGTCGGCATACGTTCGTACCTTCGTCCACAAATTCCTTTGGCACACCTCATAGGCATTTATGATCAGATCGCTTTGAAACTTGGGATGCTTGTTTGGGGTGAGCTCTAGATGAGAGCTATCGATTTTCTTCAATTTCCAGCAAAAAATGTTGCCGCGGCCAATGTTCTTAGAACTTAGTTTAGTCAGACCTCAACATTTCCCCTTGACACATCCTACAGGGCACATTTATGATCGGATTGCTTTGAAACCTGGCATGCTTGTTTGGGGTGACCTCTAGATGGGAGCTATCAATTTTCTTCCATTTCCGTCAAAAAATGTTGCCAAGGCCAACGTTCTTAGAACTTAGTTTAGCCAGACCTCAATATTTCCCTTTGGCACACCCTACGTATGTACGTCCATAATTTCCTTTGGCGCACCTCACAGGTCGCATTTATGATCAGATCAGTTTGAAACTTGGCATGCTTGTTTGGGGTGACCTCTAGATTGGAGCTTTCGATTTTCTTTCATTTTCGTCCCTCAAAAAATGTTGAACTTAGTTTAGTCAGGCATCAATATACTCCTTTGGCACGCCGTACAGAGCACATTTTCGATCAGATCGGTTTGAAACTTGGTATGCTTGTTTGGAGTTACCTCTAGATGGGAGCTATCGATTTTCTTCTATATCTGCCAATAAATGTTGCCACTGGCAACGACCTTTGATGAACTTAGTGCAGTTATGCATCAAAATTTTCCCTTGGCACACCCTGCAGGGCACATTTATTATTGGATCACTTTGAAACTTGGTATGCTTGTTTGGGGTGACCTCTAGATGGGAGCTATCGACTTTCTTCCATTTCCGTCAAAAAATGTTGCCGTTGGCAACATTCTTAGAATTTAGTTTAGTCAGACCTCAATATTTCCCTTTGGCATACCCTACAGGGCACATTTATTTTCTGGTTGCTTTGAAATCTGGCATGCATGTTTGGAGTGACCTCTAGATGGGAGCTATTGATTTTCTTCCATTTCCATCAAAAAATGTTGCCACTGGCAATAACCTTCGATTAACTTAGTGCAGTTATGCATCAATATTTCGCTTTTGGCACACCCTGCAGTGCACAGTTTTGACCAGATCACTTTGAAACTTGGTATGCTTGTTTGGGGTGAGCTCTAGATGTGAGTTATCGATTTTCTTCCATTTCCGTCAAAAAATGTTGCCACTGGCAACATTCTTAGAACTTAGTTTAGTCAAACCTCAATAATTTCCTTTGTCACACCCTACAGGGCACATTTATGATCGAATTGTCAGCTCACCTGAATGAAAGTCATTGTGAGCTTTTCTGATCACTTTTTGTCCGTCGTACGTCGTGAAGGTGGTGTTTGGGTCATCATTTTCTCCCAAGCCACTGGCTGCAGTTCAATGAAAATTCACATGAGTAGCGGTTATACAGGGGCATTTGGGTTTTTCTTCAAATTGGGTTTCTGCTCATATTGAGGAGGGGGGTGGGGCCAAAATGCACAAATTTTTTTAAAAATCTTCTCATGAACCAGCCGTAGCAGAGATTTGATATTTGGTATGCAGCTTCCATTTGAGGTGTAGAATTTTTGCCAAGCCCAGAATTTCTATTTTCCATTATATATAATAAGTACTTAATTTATGCTCAAATTTTTTTCCCATCGCCCCATGGGAACTGCAGGAGCTAAAAATTGAAACAAATTAAAACGCCCATATCTCCAAAACTACATGGCATTGAGAATTCTTATTTGGTGTGAACCTTCCTTAGGACCAACAGAATGGAATGGTTTAAAAAAATTGCTATCGGTTTTATCATGGGGTACTTTTTGGGGACTTTGAAAAAGTGTTTAGTCAGCATCTTTTAACACTGTGGGTAATGGGAAAAACATTTAACACTACTTTTCTCCCAAACCACTGCTCCAAAAGCTTTCAAATTTCACGTATAACATCTTTGGAAGATTGTTTCACACGTTTATTGAAATCAATTCCCTGGGTCCATATTTGGGCTCCCTATGGCAGCCCAAATGTTTAAATTCGCGCAGTATGAGGAATATTCTTTAAAAGTCTTCTTCAGATCTACCAATAGGAATCTTTTGATATTTGGTGTGCAACATGCTCAGGGAGGTGAGATTCAAGTTTGTTCAAGCCAAATCCCTGGGTTCATATTTAGGCTGAAAATTGGGGTCGCAGTCCGGACTTAGAAATTCTGGACCAAAATCCAGAAATTAGTTTTTTTTGTTTTTTATGCATTTTTAGTCAATTTTAAGACAAAAATTTTTTTTTTTTTTTTTTTTTTAATTTTTTTTACTCGGAAAATTTGGGGTCCGGGTGGGACTTAGAAAATTTGGACCAAAATCCTGAAATGAGTTTTTTTGTTTTTTGGTCAATTTTAAGACAAAAAAACATTTTTTTTTTTTACACTAAAAATTTTGGGTCCAGGTGGGACCAAAATCCGGAAATTAGTTTTTTTGTTTTTTATGCATTTTGGTCAATTTTAAGAAGAAGAGAAACAAATTTTAGTCTGAAAATATTTTGTTTGGGACTTCGAAAATTTCCAAACAAAAATAAAAAAAAATCTGTTTTTTATGCGTTTATCTCAATTTTGGGACGTAAAAGTGCAGGAACTGAAAATAGAAGGAAAATCCTGTGTATTGTGTGGGCACAATCGCTTCATCTAGTTGGTATATGCTTTTCTTAGTGGGTGGCTTTAGTGATAATACACTCCCCACATACTGTAGCAGTTTTCTCCACTGAGAACTGGGACAATGATAAAATATTGTGTACAGTTTTTTGTTGGGATGTAACTGGAAATGACTTTGCTACTATTTGTTACAAGAAAAACTGTCAAGTTGTGATTGATGACAGGTGTTTGGAAAACTTGGTGTAATTTTATACTCTGAATGATGGTATAACAAATATTCTCCACGTTATTATTCTTTTGATTTAATCATTCATTCAAGATAGAAATAATGACAAATCCTTTGAATAAAATGTTTTTCTTTGTGTAACTCTTTACCTATCTAAAGGTCTTTGAAAGAGAGTACGGTCTGAAAAACTGTAATTTTCAAAATGTTCTTTAACCTTTTGCTGATTTTTATTGAAGCAGAATTCATAAATGTGTGCTGGCACTATTTGGTAAACAGTATTACTATGATACTGTTGATTTCTAACTTGACCCTACACATATGTAGATATGGATTTCCAGCAATTATGGCTGGAATATTATGAAATGCAACCTGTCTATCCCCATCTGTTCATCCATCCGTTCGTTCGTCTGTCTGTCTGCCTGGCTGTGCCAGAAGGATTGCCTGCCCACGTGCCCACCCGCGCACCGCCCATATGCCTGCCGACGTGCTGGATTGGTCTGATTGGTTGATTTTGAAAATTTTCTCTTCTGAAACTGCAAGGCCAAATGTTTTGAAACTTCACATGAATGATGACTGGGACACCCGCAACCAATGATCCTCTTCTTCTCTGTAACCGCTGAGCCGGTGTGAACCAAACTTGGCAGGAATGGTCTATGGAAGATCCTCTACAAACTATCCTCATTTTGTTCCCGTCGGATGAAAAAACATGATTTGATTCTGGTTGGATTTTCAAAAATCTCTGAAACCGCCGTTTTGAAACTTTGCATGGTTGATGACGGGGACCCCCTACACCAATGATCCTCATTTAATGTTGATCGGGTTGCAAACATGGCTTCAATTGCAGCTTATAATTAATATAGAAACCCTATGGGAAATCACATTTTCATCTTCCTCTCTGGAACAACTGAGCCGACATGAACCAAACCTGGCAGGGACAGTCTGTGGAAGGTCTTCTACAAATGCTCCTCATTTTAGCTCAACTTTGGCGAAGCCAAATTTGAGGTATTGTTATGGCCCGTCGTCCGTCTGTCAGTCTGTCCGCCCATCGCGCCGTACACACGATTCGGGCTAGAGGCCGTATTTATGAACCGATCTGTACGAAACTTCTTTGGTACCTTTGTTATCACCGTGGGACGAGAACGAGTGTTTTGGGGCCCGGTCTGAAATCCAAGATGGCCACTGGCAGACATTTTGTACAAAATTAGGTGCAATCAGATTTTTGCGCAGAACTTCCATATGAAAGCGCTAATTTGAATAATTTTTTATGTGAATGTTTAGTACCATGGGATACATCACATATAATACAGGGTTTTTTCTCGTGCATAAATTATTCCAATTACACTAACTTTGATCTATTTAATGTTACTTTCAGCACTGTAACTGCAAATGCCAATACGGCTCGGGCTAGAGGCCGTATTTATGAACCCATCTTTACGAAACTTCTTGGGTACCTTTGTTATCACCGTGGGACGAGAACGAGTGGTTTTGGGTGCGGTCCGAAATTCAAGATGGCCACCAGCAGCCATTTTGTACTTTAGTTAGTGCAATCAGTTTTTTGTACAGAACTTCTGTATGAAAGTTCTGATTTGAATAAAGTTTTGTATGAATGTTTAGTAACATGGAATACATCACATAGAATACGGGTTTTTTTTCTCGTGCAAAAATTATGCAAATTAGGTGAACTTTGATTTATTCAGTGCTACTTATACACAGTAAGTGCACATGTCAATACGGCTCGGGCTAGAGTCTTATTTATGAACCGATCTTCACGAAACGTTTGGGGTACCTCTGTTATCACCTTGGGACGAGAACAAGTGTTTCTGGGTGCGGTCCAAAATTCGAGATGGCTGCCAGTGGCCGTTTTGTACCCAAATCAGGGCAATCAGTTTTTTGTACACAACTTCTATACGGCTCAGGCTAGAGGCTGTATAGATGAACCAATCTTTACAAAACTTCTTGGGTACCTTTGTTATCACCGTGGGACGAGAACGAGTGTTTTGGGGTGCAGTCCAAAATTCAAGATGGCCGTCAGCAGCCATTTTGTACCAAAATTAGTGCAATCGGTTTTTTGTACAGAACTTCTGTATGAAAGCTCTCATTTGAATAAATTTTTGTATGAATGTTTAGTAACATGAAATACATCACATATAATACGGGTTTTTTTCTCGAGCAGAAACTATGCAAATTAGATGAACTTTGATTTATTCAGTACTACTTATACACTGTAAGTGCACATGTCAATACGGCTAGGGCTGGAGGCTGTATTTATGAACCGATCTTCACGAAACTTCTTGGGTACCTTTGTTATCACCTTGGGACGAGTGTTTTGGGTGCGGTCCAAAATTCAAGAGGGCTGCCGGCGGCCATTTTGTACCAAAATTAGTGAAATCAGTTTTTTGTACAGAACTTCTGTATGAAAGTTTTGATTCGAATAAATTTCTGTATGAATGTTTAGTAACATGGAATACATCACATATGATACGGGTTTTTATCTCGAGCAGAAATTATGCAAATTAGATGAACTTTGATTTATTCAGTGCTATTTATACACAGTAAGTGCATGTGCCAATACGGCTCGGGCTAGAGGCTGTATTTATGAACCGATCTACACAAAACTTCTTGGGTACCTTTGTTATCGCCTTGAGATGAGAACGAATGTTTCTGGGTGCGGTTCAAAATTCAAGATGGCTACCAGTGGCCATTTTGTACCGAAATAAAGTCCAATCAGTTTTTAGCTCACCGAAGGGAGCTAAACTTATCACTTGCCGTCCGTCGTCGTTCGTCCGGCGTCGTGAACATTTTTCAAACGACTTCTCCTCTGAAACCACTAGTCCGATTTTCACGAAACTTCATGTGGATGTTCATAACTATATGACAATTCATATTTGTTCAAATGAAATGGCCACGTCCCTTGGGGGCTTTGTATGGGGCATAACTCTGATAGCACCGTATGAATTATAGAAAAATTATTAAAAAATCTTCTTCTACAGAACCAGTGGGCAGAATCTTTTGACACTTGGTATGCAGCATCTTGGTATGGGTCTGATTCAAGTTTGTTCAAATCGGCCCCCTGGATTCATATTTGGGCTCACTATAGAAGCTCAAAATTTCAGGCAAATTTCTTAAAAAATCTTCTTCTCCAGATCCAGCAGGCAGAATCTTTTGATATTTGGTATGCAACAATGTGGGGTGGATCTGATTCAAATTTGTTCAAATCGGCCCTCTGGATTCATATTTGGGCTCAGTATAGAAGCCCGAATTCCAACTTAGTGCATTTCAGGCAAATTTCTTAAAAAGTCTTCTTCTCCAGATCCAGCAGGCAGAATCTTTTGATATTTGGTATGCAACATTGTGGGGGTGGATCTGATTCAAATTTGTTCAAATCGGCGCCCTGGATTTATATTTGAGCTCAGTATAGAAGCCCGAATTCCAACTTAGTGCATTTCAGGCAAATTAAAAAATCTTCTTCTCCAGATACAGCAGGCAGAATCTTTTGATATTTGGTATGCAACATTGTGGGGTGGATCTGATTCAAGTTTGTTCAAATTGGCCACCTGGGTTCATATTTGGGCTCAGTATAGGAGCCCAATTTGAACTTAGTGCATTTCAGGCAAATTTCTTTAAAAATCTTCTTCTCAAGACCCAGCAAGCAGAATCTTTTGATATTGGGTATGCAGTATGCTTAGGGGGGTGAGATTCAAGTTTGTTCAAGCCAAGTCCCTGGGTTCATATTTGGGCTCACTGTGGGAGCCCGAATGATAACTTAGTTCAAAATGAGGACTTTTCTGTAAAAATCTTCTTCTTCAGATCCAGCAGTCGGAATGTTTTGATATTTGGTATGCAGCATCCTTAGGGGGATGAGATTCAAGTTTGTTCAAGCCATGTCCCTAGGTCCATATTTGGGCTCACTGTGGGAGCCCGAATGATAACTTAGTTCAAAACGAGGAATTTTCTTAAAAAATCTTCTTCAGATCCAGCATTCGGAATGTTTTGATATGTGGTGTGTAGCATCCTTGGGAGGGGGAGGGGGGTGGGGATTCAAGTTTGTTAAAGCCAATTCCTTGGGTCCATATTTGGGCTCCCTGTGCAAGCCCGAATTATAACTTTGTCTACATGTGGAATTTTTCTTTAAAAATCTTCTTCTTCAGATTCAGCAGTCGGAATGTTTTGATATCTGGCATGCAGCATCCTTAGGGGGTGAGATTCAAGTTTGTTCAAGCCAAGTCCCTGGGTTCATATTTGGGCTCACTGTGGGAGCCCGAAAGATAACTTAGTTCAAAATGAGGAATTTTCTTTAAAAAGCTTCTTCAGGTCCAGCAGATGAATGCTTTTGATATTTGGTATGCAACATCCTTAGGGGGATAAGATTCAAGTTTGTTCAAGCCATGGCCCTAGTTCCATAAAATTTGTCTCTCATGACTTCATTCCTTTGTAGTATTGATGAACCATGTCTAACTGAATGTGACCCCCAAGTACTTCTTTGAACCACTTTGGCCGGTGAGCGATTAAGGCTCCTTGGGGCATCTTGTTTGTGCACAACTTCTGTACGGTTCAGGCTAGAGGCCGTATTTATGAATCGATCTTTACGAAACGTCTTGGGTACCTCTGTTATCGCCGTGGGACCAGAACGAGTGTTTTGGGGCGCAGTCCAAAATTCAAGATGGCCGCCAGCAGCCTTTTTGTACCAAAATTAGTGCAATCAGTTTTTTGTACAGAATTTCTTTGTGAAAGTTCTGATTTGAATAAATTTTTGTAGGAATGTTTAGTAACATGGAATACATCAGATATAATACGGGTTTTTTTTCTCGTGCAGAAATTATGCAAATTAGATGAACTTTGATTTGTTCAGTGCTACTTATACACAGCAAGTGCACATGTCAATACGGCTCGGGCAAGAGTCTGTATTTATGAACTGATCTTCACGAAACTTCTTGGGGTACCTTTGTTATCACCTTGTGACAGGGACGAGTGTTTTGGGGTGCCTTTGTTATCACTGTGCTATGAGAACAAATATTTTTGGGTTCAGTCAGACCCACTCTGGGACTCAAAGATTTCTTTTCTAGTTTAGCATCTAACTGTCACGCCACTTTTACAATACTTTACCTATATATTTGTTACAGGCGGCTACGGTCAGCATTTATGTACAGACCGTTACAATACTTTACATGTACCTTTGTTATCAGGTCATTACCTAGATGTTTGTCATTGCTGTGTCACATACTATACATGTACATGTCTTAAACAAGTTGAGCTACATTGTCGTTGGTTGACACTTTCATTGTTACTATGCATCAAAAAACATGGCTACCAGAAGCATTGTTTGATTCTGATTGGAGGATTTTGAAAAATATTCTCTGAAACCACAGGGCCAAATGTTTTAGAAGCTTTGCATGGTTGATGACTAAGACTCACCTCTACCAACGATACTCAAGTAATGTTGATCAGGTTGCAAACATGGCTGTAATTGTAGCTTATAGTTACTATAGAAACCCTATGAGAAAACACATTTTCATCTTCTTCACTGGAACTACTGAGCCGACGTGAACCAAACCTGGCAGGAATAGTCTATGGGAGGTCCTCTACAAACGATCTTCATTTTGTCCTCAACAAACGATCCTCATTTTGTTCCGATGGGTTTGAAAACATGGCCACAGAGGCATTCTTTGATTCTGATTGGTGGATTGAGATACCTTCTACCAATGGTCCTCATGTAATGTTGATGTAATGTTGCAAATATGGCCACAATTGCAGCTCATAGTTACCATGGAAAAACCTATGGGAAGCCACATGTTTATATGTAGTTCCAGGTGAGCGATTATAGGCTCTTTAGAACCTCTAGTTTGACTTAGAATAATTTGCTGCTAGGTCTATAACTATTGCTTTATCTGTAAAATAGGACCCAACAACCATCAGCTGGAGTAGAAATCCTTTAAAGTGGCAGCTTAGGTATAAGTAGCCTTAGAGATTCAAATTGACCTAAAACCCCAATTAATAAATAAATAAATGAATAAATAACCATTTACTGTACCTTTGCATAGGAGCATGGTTGGTACTAAATCATACTGCATGTCGATGGTGTACTCGTCTTCAACTGGTGCTAACTCTGCTTGTGTAGAGTTAGTAAGTTGGAGATTCTGACAGTTGCTTGCCATTGCTTGGTGGTTCTGTCTGGGTACTCAGACTTACTCCACCTTTAAAACTGTCCAACACGAATCGATGTGACCTTGTCTGTTGATAGTGTCATTGGAATCCTAATAAAGAAACGACCTAACCATAACTTCAACACAAACTTGACCTGTTAACTCTTTACCTACAAACCTGCAAATGTGAAATCTGTCATATGCAGAATGAGGGTGAATTTGCTGATGCTATCCTATGCAGTGGACCAATTTATCCTCTGTGTATCTCTTTGTGTTTAGGTTTGAGACCTTATGCAGATTTAGGTTCACAGAGGGTAAATTTAGTGCTGTGCAGGGTGCCATCACTAAATTCACCCTGATTTTGCAGATGACAGTCTGCTTATTTCCTGACTTGTTTACCTAGCATGATCAGATGATGATACTTGCTAACTGTTCTTTTGAATAACTTACAATTTTCATTTTGCATTCTGCAATGCAAACTATTGATTTTCTTCCATTTCTGTCGACAACGTTGCCGTTGGCATTCGACCTTTGAACTTAGTGCAGTTATGCATCAATATTGCCCTTTGGCACACGCTGCAGGGCACATTTATGATCGTGTGTGCTTGTTTGGGTTGACCACTAGATGGGAACTATCAATTTTCTTCCATTTCCGTCAAAACGTTGCCGTTGGCATTCGACCCTTGAACTTAGTGCAATTATGCATCAATATTTCCCTTTGTTACACCCAACAGGGCACATTTATGATCAGATCGCTTTGAAACTTGGTGTGCTATTTTGGGGTGACCACTAGATGGGAGGTATCGATTTTCTTCTATTTCCATCCAAAAACATTGACGTTGGTAATGACCTTTGAACTTGGTTAATCATCGATGTATTAGTTTGGCATGTCCTGCAGGGCATGTTTATGGTCCGATCGCTTTGAAACTTAGTATGCTTGTTTGGGGTGACCTTTAGATGGGAGCTATTGATTTTCTTTTATTTTCGTCAGAAAACGTTGCCCTTGGCATTCGACCTTTGAATTTAGTTTAGTAATGCGTCAGTATATTCCTTTGGCATGCCAAACAGTGCACATTTATGATCGGATCACTTTGAAACTTGGTATGCTTGTTTGGGTGTGACCTCTAGATGGGAACTATCAATTTTCTTCCATTTCCATTAAAAAGCGTTGCCACTAGTAATGAGTTTTGAACTTTGTAGATTTGTGCATCAATTTTTCCTTTGGAATGCCCTGCAGGATGCATTCATGAATGGATTGCTTTGAAACTTGGTATGCTTGTTTGGGGTGACCTCTAGATGGGAGCTGTTGATTTTCTGTCATTTCTGTTGAAAAACGTGTTTAGCAACGATTTTTATACGCCAGTCATTTTTTGACGGACGTATTATGTTATGGCGTTGTCCGTCCGTCCGTCCGTCCGTCCGTCGGACGGACCGGATCGGGTCGTTTCGTCCCCGGGACGATTCGTCCCCGAGATGTTTCGTCCCCGGGACGATTCGTCCCCTATTAGTGGGACGTTTCGTCCCCGGGACGATTCGTCCCCAATGCAAATTCCTGTAAAGGATGAGTGTTATAAATAACTAACAGTGGTATATTTCATTGATATAACTTTATTTGATTTCCAAAAGTTAATTGTTAGATATTTTTAATCAATTATTTTTTACTCACCTTACTCACCTTTCTGTTTCTGATGTTTGTTCATATATGTAGGTGGCTTTGCAAAACCCCAAATCATGACAATTCTTGCAATTAAAATAAATAATGCAGATAGATTTTTTTGCCTCGTTGTAAATCTTTTGTGGGATACCAGTGTTGCATGTTCGGTGCTGCCAGCGTCCACAACGATCACGATCAATAGCTCGTTGCCTCGGTCTTACATTCCTTCCACATTCAAGGCATGGGTATTCTGCCGTGGGCGCTAATCTCAAGTTGTAAGCCATTTCGAGATAGACTGAGGAGGAATCGGATCGTCCCCCATATATGATGAATGAAAAGTGTCGGATTTACAAATCCCTTGCGACCCGTTTAACCTTATTTTATTTCACTTGGATCACACAGGCCTAGCTTTCCTATTGCCTCAAATAGAGTCTGAGGGGGGTATGCACGCGGTTAGAATTCCCGACAGTTTACGTTGGAGTGTTAGATTGTCAATACTCAATCCCTCAACGCCATTAAAACTATTGGAGAGCGGGCTCTATTCGGTTCCAGCTCGGCGATGGTAGAGGTTTGAGTCTCTCCATGGTGGCGAGCCAGAATATAATGTTGTGAGATGGCAAATTCGAGGGAAGACTCTATCCCCCCTATATACCCACAGTTTGTGAAAAAAACAAAAAACATTCTTTGTTGCGCCGACATGTTAGTGAACTGCACTATCCTCGAGTGCTAATAAAAACATACTAATAATTATTAATAATTAAATATAATTACATATCAACAAACATTCATTGATATACCGACATCAGTGAGATGCATTCTTCTTGAGCGCTTATGAAAACAATGTATGATTGAAAAATTAAAAAAAACATTTCTTGAGGTATCGACTTATCAGTGAGATCTATTATCATTGAGTGGTTATAAAAACTCCAAAATCATTGTTTGTATTATAGTCTGCTAATATGATATCTAATTATGCATAAAATCCATCCTCGATGCCATGAGTGACCATCATTGGTTACGAGAAGATGCTTCCCTCATTTATGAAAAAAAAATCCAATCCCATATCTTCTCAATAATTTGGTATTGAAGTGGGACGTTTCGTCCCCAACTGGGGACGAAACGTCCCACCCTGTCACGGGGACGAAACGTCCCACCAAGTAGGGGACGAAACGTCCCGGGGACGAAACGACCTGGACCCGGACGGACGTCCATAAACAATTTTTGTTCCGCCTACTCCTCCAAAAATTTACATGCTACATTGTTCAAACTTTGCACACATGTTCATCAGCATTTGCCGTTGTGCATGTGACAAGTGCAGGTAACTCCATTTTGTATTTCCAGAGTTATGCCCCCTTTTAGTACTTAAAACATTACAGTATTGTGTCGCCTACGCCTTCAACATTTTACATGCTATATTGTTCAAACTTTGCACACATGGTGATCACCAAATGCCGTTGTGCATGTGACAGGAGCAGATAACTCCATTTTGTATTTCCAGCGTTATGCCCCTTTTAGTACTTAAAACATTACAGTATTGTGTTGCCTTCTCCTTCAACATTTCACATGCTATATTGCTCAAACTTTGCACACACGTTGATCACCAATTGCCTTTGTGCATGTGACAAGAGCAGGTAACTCTTTTTTTGTATTTCCAGAGTTAAGCCCCCTTTTAGTACTTGAAACATTACAGTATTGTGTCACCTACTCCTTCAAAACTTTACATGCAATATTGTTCAAACTTTGCACACGTGGTGATCACCAATTGCCGTTGTGCATGTGACAAGAGCAGATAACTCCATTTTGTATTTTCAGCGTTATGCCCCTTTTAGTACTTGAAGCATTACACTATGGTGTCGCCTACTCCTTCAACATTTTACATGCTATATTGTTCAATCTTTGCACACATGTGATCACCAATTGCAGTAGTGCATGTGACAAGAGCAGAACTCCATTTTGTATTTCCAGAGTTATGCCCCTTTTAGTACTTAAAACATTACAGTATTGTGTCGCCTTCTTCTTCAACATTTTACATGCTATATTGTTCAAACTTTGCACACATGTTGATCACAAATTGCCGTTTTGTATGTGACAAGAGCAGGTATCTCTGTTTTGTATTTCCAGAGTTATCCCCCTTTTAATACTTGAAGCATTACACTATTGTGTCGCCTACTCCTTCAACATTTTACATGCTACATTGTTCAAACTTTGCACACATGTTGATCAGTAATTGTCGTTGTGCATGTGACAACTGTAGGTAACTCCATTTTATATTTCCAGAGTTACGCCCCCAATTAGTACTTTAAACATTACAGTATTGTGTCGCCTACTCATTCAACATTTTACATGCTATATTGTTCAAAGTTTGCACACATGGTGATCACCAATTGCCGTTTTGCATGTGACAAGATCAGGTAACTCCATTTTGTATTTCCAGAGTTATGCCCCTTTTAGTACATAAAACATTACAGTGTTGTGTCGCCTTCTCCTTCAACATTTTACATGCTATATTGTTCAAACTTTGCACACATGTTGATCACCAGTTGCCGTTGTGCATGTGATGAGCAGGTAACTCTGTTTTGTATTTCCAGGGTTATGCCCTCTTTTAGTACTTGAAACATTACACTATTGTGTCGCCTACTCCAACATTTTACTTGCGTTATTGTTCAAACATTGCACCCATGTTGATCATCAATTGTTGTTGTGCATGTGGCAGGAGCTGATAACACCATTTTATTTTTAAACAACGAGAATCCTCGCCGTTTATAGCTATTATGATCCTCAAAATGTCCTTTTCCTTGGTGCCACCTATCGTCAATTATCAATGAAGTTAACCTGTCAATGAATGGACGCTACAGCAGCCTTGTTTTTATTTTGTGAAGACCTCAGATCGATTAATATGAAAATGTGAAAACAGGTGAATTACCCTTTACCCCAGACAGGGCAGGGGAATGGGCAATGATTGGAGGGGGTGGGGGGGGGGGGGGGGGGGGGCAGACATAGTCGAGTCAAGAAAAATTTCAAACTTCATCCCAGAGAAACTTGTGCATGTTCCAATTTTGACGAGCGTATGTTGCCCCGCTAGGCGGTGCTCTTGTTAACTTATATCTGTCTTGCACGTGGACAATTTCCTCTGTCACACTGCACAGGTATCATTTATCATCGGATTGATTTGAAACTTGGTATGCGCATTCATTGTGACCTCTAGATAGGAGCTCTCAATTTTCTGTCATTTCTGTTGAAAATGTTGTTGTTATCTTGACCTTTGAAGTTTGTGGATTTGTGCATCAATATTTTCCTTTGGCATTCGCTGCATGGTGCAATCATGAATAGAGTGTTTTGAAGCTAAGTATGCTCATCTCGGCTGACCTCTGGATGAAGATTTTGTTTTTATTTCATTTCTGTCGAGAAATGTTGCCGTTAGCAACGACTTTAAACTGATCTGGGCGTCGACAATTTCCTTTGACACACTGCACAGGTCACATTTATCATCGAATCGCTTTGAAATTTGGTATGCTTATTCAAGGTGACCTCTAGATGGAAGTTTTCAATTTTCTTCCATTTTCGTCAAAAAAGTTTCCCCTGACAACGACCTTCAAACTTAGTGCATTTGTGCATCAGCATTTTCCTTTGGAATGCCCTACAAGGTACATTCATGAATGGGTCACTTTGAAACTTGGTATGTTTTTTGGGTTGACCTCCAAATGGGAGCTTCTTACATTCCGGTCAAAAACGTTGCTGTTAGCAATGACCTTCAACTTTGCCCTTTTGTGCATCGACAAATTACTTTAGAACACTGCACACATCACAATTATGATCCGATTGCTTTGAAACTTGGTGTGTAGTTTGAGCAACCTTCAAATGCGAGCTATTGATTTTCTTTCATTTCAGTTCAGAAATGTTGCTGTTAACAATTATCTTTGAACTGCGCCAATTTTGCATGAACGTTTTTCTTTGGCATGCTTTTCATGGTGCATTTATAAATGGACCGGTTTAAACTTGGAATGCTTGTTTTGGGTGACTTCTGGATGAGACCTATAGATTGTCGTCGATTTCCATCCAAAAATGTTTCCGTTAGCAATGACCTTCAACTTTGACATGTTGTTTGTTGACAATTTCCTTTGGAACACCGCACAGTCCACGTTTACGATTTTGATGGCTTTGAAACATGGTTTGCTTGTTTGGGGAGACCTCTAGATGGGAGCTTTTGATTTTCTTTCATTTTTCTCGAAAAATGTTGCCATTAGCATTGACCTTTGAACTCATTTCATTTTCATATCAGTATCTTCCTTCAGCAAGCCTGGCAATTATAACTTACCAAGTTTGTCAAATAGAGCTGCAGTGTCATTGACACTTTCGTTTATAACCAGAAAGTGTGGCGAACCCTGTGCATTGCACAGGGTTTGTCACACTTTCTGGTTAAAACTATTTCATTATTAACCGAGTAACAGTAAACTAACTCTGTGCACTGTACAGCTTTAGTTTAAATCTCATCTATAACAACTCTTTACCCAGCATAATGGCCAAAACCAGGCAGTACTATTCTCAAAAAGCATTCGCCCTTAGCTTATGACCCCCTCGTTGGAATGGATTGTGGAATGTTTTTTTCTTTTCAGTGAATTTCAAAAATGAAAACTTATTCAAATTTCATTTAATAGCTTGTTATGACCTCTCCCCCAATGGGTTGAGTTCATCATTCATTTCATTGAGGACCCATAAGCTATATTTTGGAAGCGAAAGATGAAAAAATAACAAAGTTTCCCCCTATTCCCACGCTTCTCCTCTCCTCCCAACACTCGGAGACGAACTGCTTGATGACATCCCTTGCCCCATTCTTCCCAATCTCTCCGATTAGCATATTAACCCTCTCCTTTGAGTCTCCCCCAGCCACATGTCCTTCATTCTCCAATCCACTTCCCCATTATACTCCCAGTGAATCTCATTCTTTTAGACTGATACTTTGGGCATTCTAGAAGAAAGTGTTCCAGGGTCTCCACCATGCCCAAGTTACACATCTGGCACTCCCTTTCACCGTCTTTCCCAATTTTTTCCCTCAGCTCCAGGGATCGCGACCTCAGCTTGAACAACAGTGACCCCCCAAAGGTGCCATCAAAGTACTCTTCAAAACCTGGCCTCTCTTTATCACGCAGGCCACCCAAAGACCTCTTTGATTTGACCCCCTCTCGTCAATTACGGTTACAATCCTCCATGTACTTCATATTATCTGAAATTATTAAGTCTGTGGGTTTGCCTTGTAACAATTTATGGGAGAGTGCCTCTAGGCACTCTCCCACAAATTGTAACAAGTCAAAGACAAGTGAGCAAATTTTGATGATCAAACATAATTCAGCACTCTACCAGTTAAAAAAAGACACCAACAAAAGCGAATGCAATGGGATTGGCGTTATCTTGGCTCAAAGGGGTTATGCAATTTTTTAGGCTATTTATAGGCATAGCCTGATGTTTGCCAAACCCTTTTCTGTTTACAGAAATAAAATATTTATTGAAAAAAAATGCAATTTGTTTTTGCATAACCTTTGTGGGGTTACCTTAATTTTTTATTTGTGTACCCCTGACACCCAATATTAGTGTTTGTGGTCTATATCTTGTTTGACAGAGTTCAATGAATTCGATTAAGTAAAAGTTAACCCTTAAATCCGTGATCTTCCAAGGTCCTAATCTGGGCTTGTAGAAATATAAGGTGGTCGTCATCTCTGACCTTTTCTCCTAGGATACTTTCCACGGACTCCGCGGTGTTTGCTTCCTGGCTGGTGTCCCGG
Source organism: Pictodentalium vernedei (assembly GCA_031216915.1). NCBI lineage: Eukaryota > Metazoa > Mollusca > Scaphopoda > Dentaliida > Dentaliidae > Pictodentalium > Pictodentalium vernedei. The sequence continues at coordinate 168,243,803 of CM062292.1, forward strand.
TCGGAAAAAGCAGGAAGAGCAAGAGCGGGTTTAGCGACATGTGCGATGTCCGACTCAACTTCCTGCTCCACAAAACAGACCATCCTCCTCCGTCACCTCTTCGGGGGAAGAGTATGATGAGCTGAAGATTGGACTGTTACCTGGCGTACCAGCGTCCTGCGGATCTTCCACCGGAGTGGGAGGAACCGAGCTGAACCTGGAACGGACAGGGGAAGCAGGCATTGGGCTTTCAGTGCCATGGTTAGCCTCCCTCTCTTCCTTTTCGGTCTTTTTCTTTCCATGAACACCGTCAATCGGCGGGCATCGCGTCGTCTTGGGGAAGGTCCCTTCTTTCTTTTCCTTTTCTTCTTTTGGCTGTCTTTTATCTGTGTTCGGCGCTTGTCATCACCCTTTTGCAGGTCCGAGGCACTTGGAAGGTGACCAATGCGGGGGGAAATCCCCTTACGAAAGGTACTACACCTTCCCAAGGACATCAGTTCGGCTTGTTTTATCAGAATACACTGTCAGGTAAATTTTACCCTTGAGCACCTGGATACTCCAGGTGGTAGCAAGGGTAGCCTTCAATCGGATTGAATGAATGGTTTCGCGCGCCGAAGGCGCGCAGGGACGGATTTGGGGAACAAGCCCCTTTTAACCCTCGTTGACTGTATAGTTTTGTCATGTCAGAGAGTGGCACAGGAGGGAAAGAGTAAAGGTGTTCAGCGGCGTCTGTGTCTCCTGCGGTTTTTCTTGATGGGAGGAGAATGTGTTGGAGAGATTGATGATGGTGGCGTTGTTGGATTTGGAGGATTAGTAGGTTTCTTGGTAGTGAATGGCCTGGTCCTAGCTGCTGTTTCTTCTTGAGGTTTCCTATAGTTTTTTAAATTTATTGTGAGGATTGTCCTGATTGAGTGTGCTGGAAATTCTTTGGATACATAGAAGCTGTAGTTGTCTTGGACTGTGGCTCGGGTGTTGTCGTCCTCGGTCTCCTCCCCAAGGAATGCCTCCGCGGACTCCGGGAAGCTCTCCTCCTGGTCGGACTACTGGTCCAAAGAAGCCGGAGAAGCGAGAGCTGGAGGGGTGGAAGGTGCGTCATCAGAGACAGCTTCCTGCACCATTGACAGGGCATCCTCCTCCATCTCCTCTTCAGATGAAGAGTCTGATGAGCTGGAGAATGAACTGTCACCTGACGACCCATGGTCCTCCGGACCCTCCTCCTGGGAGAGGGGTGCCGGGCTGGACAAGGGTTGTTCATGGGTGACAGGTGTTGTCCCCTTGACGCCCTCACTTGCCTCCTTCTCTTCCCTTTCCTTCTTCTTCTCCAGGAACTCCGTCATTCGGCGGGCATCTCGTCGTCTGGCGGAGGGTCCCTTCTTTCTTATTCTCTTCTTCTTGATGGTGGCTGTGGCTGTACTACTCCGGCTGCCTTCATCCAGCTTTTCCGTGTCACTAGGAGGGTGACCAGTGTGAGGGGAAATCCCCTCACGAAAGGTGCTACACCTCTCCGAGGACGGCGGTTCCGATTGTTTATCAAAATCCTCTGTCAGGTGAATTTTACCCTTGAGCACCTGGATACTCCAGGTGGTGGCAAAGGTAGCTTTCACTCTGACAAGAAGTGTCTCTTGGATTACCAGTGGGAGCTCCATTGATCAGTTGTTAGCACCTCGGAGTCCAAAGGTGCGAATGTCCAATCGAATGGTAGCCTTCCGAATGGAATGGTTTAACGCGCCGAAGGCGCGCAGGGACGGTATGGGGAACAAGCCCCTTTCGACCCTCATTGGCTGTAAATGATTGTTTTCCACATGTCTACTCGTGTTGAAGGAGGAACAGGTTCGGGTACTCGGCAGGTGTCACCGGTTGCGGCGTGATGGTCTCTTTGACTGATGTCGGTTGAATCCTCGGGTGAGGACCAGTGTGAGAGGTTGGGTCCACTCACAAAGGTGCTACCTCTCCCCGAGGGTGCAATCGATCTGGATTTTCAGGCAAGTATAGTCTGCCACTTCGGAGATGATATTGAGTGATGGCCATCACTGGCAAGTATAATCTGCCTCAGGCTGTCTCTGTTTGATAGGATGCCTTTGAAGGAAACAACAACGACCCCTTTCGGGGACCACCAAGAAGAAGACCCGAACTTCCCTGGTTCGGGGGCAGGCCTGCATTGTAATCCTAATGGGTTGGGATAAAAGATGCGCAATGCGCTTACAAAAAGGGGCCGAGGCAGGACGCAGGACCAACGCTCGCCTCCCTTAAAGTGGTCGACCACTTTTAGGGACGGATTGGAGGATGTACAGGAACCATGGGGGTTACCGTTTCTGTAACAGTTGGACTGTCCATAGCGGTTATTGGGGTGCTGGTCAAAAAGCATCTTCTGTGTACCTGCTTAAAAGAAGAAGGCAGAATTAGTTTTCATTAGAATATGTAGAAATAAAAAGATAAAAGTAGCACATTATGTTTTAGTTGTGATCACAGTTAAGCTGTTGATCGGCCTGTTAGACCACCTTCTTAGGGTGATAGTGAGTTTGTAGCGGGAGGGTAACAGGTTTAGACACTAAACCACACCCGAGGGTGTTTCTGTTATGCCCTTCGCTGGTTTCGACCATATTTTGATTAGTTTGAGCTTATTTCGGATACCGATTAAACACTGCAAATTCCACCTCCCGCCGGGGAGGCCCAGCCCCCACAAAACGCTCTCGCTTGGTATCGCGAGCGTCCTGTGTGGGCCGAGCCCCCCCCCCCCCCCCCCCCCCCACCCCCGGCCGGAAATGAGATCTACAGTATCTAATCGTGATGTAATTTTGGTGAGTCGGTGAAGGCAGCCCTTTCTGGTAGAAGGCCACAGTTAAGCTGTTTTTCTGCCTGTTTATTCATTTTCTCGTTCCCTATTTATTTAGTTCTATAACAATATTTAATCCTGATGTAATTTTACTTGAGTCGGTGAAGGCAGTCCTTTCTGGTAGAAGGCCACAGTTAAGCTGTTTTTCTGCCTGTTAGTTCACCTTCTAGTTCCCTAGTTTTTTTCGAGCGGTCTTAGTTTTGATTGCAATTTTGGGGCTTTTGTCGGCTTTCGCAAATGGCTCCAAGTTCGGAGATTAGTTCGCTGTTGGCTAACCGGTCATGATTTTTCGCGGCCAGGGTGGCTAGACGGTCTTTAATGGTGGGGATATCGGCCCTGTCGTGGAGTGTTTTGATGGGTGTGTCCCATGGGGCGCGGGGGGCAACTCTAAGTGCGTGATTTTGGACCTTCTGGAGTTTTCCCATATTAGTTTGATTGAGGTCAGTTAGAATGATTGCACCGTATTCGAGTACTGGGCGCACAAAGGCTTTGTATAATCTGAGTAGGGTGGACTGGTTAACTCCCCATGAAGTTCCCTTAAGCATTTTCAGTAAGTTAATGCGTTTGGTGGCTTTCTTCGCCATGTCGTCGGTGTGTTTGTTAAAGGACAATTTTTGATCAATGGTGATGCCCAGGAATTTCGTCTCTTTGCATTCTGGGAGGGTGTTATCCATAAGTTTTACGTCAAAATCACATCTATTTTTCTTGCGAGTAAAGGTGATTCGTTGGGTTTTATTGGCGTTTAGCTTAATTCTCCATTTGGCACACCATTGTTCTAGGTCATCGAGAGCGCGTTGCAGAGGTTTTTGGAGCAGATTGGCCGTATTGTTAGAGTCCCAGAGGCCCTTATCATCCGCGAATTGGGAGACTTGAACACGATCCTCGGAAAAGTTAAGGTCATTTACATAGAAAATGTAAAGGAGGGGGCTTAGGACGGATCCTTGGGGGTGCCTGCTTCAAGGGGGACACTGTCAGATATTTCATTGTTCACTCTAACTTTAATTTCGCGATCTTTTAAGAAAGAGGATAGTAATCTGAGCAATTTCTTGGGCGGTCTCGTTTTTGATAATTTGTAGCGCATTCCATTGTGCCAAACGGAGTCAAATGCTTTTTCGACGTCTAACAGGACTGCCGCGCCTATTTGCTGATTGTTGATAGCGGTTTTCATTTGGGTGACTAGTCGGTAGACATGTTCGATGCCTTCTTTACGGTTTCTATAGGCTCTTTGCCATTTATTGAAAAAATCGTTGTCTTCAAGGTGCCCCCTGAACCGATTGGTAAGGATTCGTTCGAATGTCTTACCAATGCAGCTGAGTAGGCTGATTGGGCGGTAGCTGGCTGGATCGGAGGGGTCCTTGTCCGGTTTTGGTATCGTGACACCGATGGTTTTTTTTCCAACATTTGGGAAAGTAGCCATACGTGAGGCATGCGTTGAACAGTTTGTTTAGTTTTTCGATTAGGGAGTATGGGCTTTGTTTTAGAATTTTGTAGCTTACTTCGTCTTCGCCGGGTGAGGAAGAATTTTTGCATTTTTTTATGACGTTGATGATTTCGTCATTAGTGATGGGGGTGACGAGGTCATCGTCATCCCCGTCTTCTGGCTCGTTATCGAATTTGGGGTCACGGTAGATATCAGGGTGTTCATTGATGGCGTTTATGGCGGCGTCATCGCTGCCCGCGCCTTGATGCGGGCGATGAGTTTTTCTTAGGAGGTCGGCAAAGGTGTCGGCCTTGTCTTTGTCGGTGCGCGTGAAGGAACCGTCTTCCTTCTTAAGAGGTTTGCCTGTGGCTTTGCGGCTTTTGTTTTTTTGCCCAATTTGGGTTTTGAAAGAGTCCCAGAATTTTTTGGCATCCTGGACTCCGTTTAGATCGGCTGTTGCCTTTTCTCAGTTTGCTTGTTTTTCAGCTTGGAGGGCTTTCTTGACCTCGCCATGAAGGCGGCTGTATGTTTTTTTTTTGAGGTCAGCTTTCTTACCGGGGTCAGTTTTGGTTTTAAGAGCTCGAAGAGCTTTCCGTTTAGTTTTGATTAGTGAGAGTGTGTCGCCCGAGATAGTATTTCCCCAGGGGCGTACTTCTTCTTTTGGGCATATTTCGTTAAGGGTTGAGTTAATGATTTTCTCTATGCCCTCGCATTGGGTTTCGAGTTCCGCTGCATTGGATGGAGGGGAGGGGGGGTCTGTGAGTTTGACATCGATGATGTCACGATAGAGGTTCCAATTAATTTTTCAAAAATTTCTGCGGAGAGTGGGGGTGGGGGTACCTGAGTGGGCCATTTCCTAGCTGCAGTGAGGCATGGACCGGGAGGTGATCGCTGCCTAACTCGTCATCGCCGACCCAGTGGTCATCGATGTGATTTATCAGGGAGTCACTGGCGATAATTAGATGGAGGATCTCGGATGAGAATAATGGGTTATTGCTGCTATGAGTTCCAGAGCTGTCATTCATAACCACATGAAGGTTATGTTTTTTGTGATTTCAAGGAGGGCTTCACCGTTAGGGATGGTTTTGTTACAGCCAAAGTATAAAAATGAATAAATAAATAAATAAATAAATAAATAAATAAATAAATAAATAATACATTGCATATATAGATGCCATGGGCACTGGCTGTCCGAGCTGGTGCAGATGACGTCCATACTCGCAAGGCCTAGTTGAGTTGATGTAAATTGTTTGATCTAGCTGAACACCATACGGGTATAAACATTCGATTTCACACATTCTGGAATCTCTTTCTCGTTTTGTGCAAGGGTGGACGTCACGTGGGGCTAGCTCTTGGAGCTGGTGTCGATGTTGTCGATATGTGCATGTCATTACCAACAATAACTGTTGGAAACAACTGTTATATATATAATCCCTACTAGAATTTAATACGTGGGCGGACTTTATGTACCTTAACCCTTTGCCCAATCTAAAACCCAATCATGCAAACTTTTGTTTGAGGAACCTACGTCTCTTCGGAAAACTGTTATGTTCTCACTCACTGTAACAAACAATCTATTATATATTGTAAGCTATAAACATTGATAAATGTTTAATGCTGAATAAAGAATTGAATTGAATTGAAGTACAAGTGTTTGGCATTGAAGTCGCCGAGGAAAATGCAGTGTTTGTATTTCCTCGTAAAGAATTCAAAGACAGTGTCAGAAACAATTTAGCTTGGGTCGTTATAATAACAAATAATCGCGATGTTTTTGTTGTCGACAGTGATTTCAGTTGCAATCACCTCTGCATCAAGGTGATTGGTTTTTATTGTTTTAGTTTTGATGTTCTGCTTTATTAGAAGAGCGACGCCGCCACCTTTGGTGATTTGTCGGTCTATTCTAATAGTGCTGAACCCGCTAAGTGAAAATTTTCTGATGGGTTGAAGCCAAATTTCGCAGATGCAGATAATGTCTGTATCTTCGAAGTATCGGCTCATTTGAAGTTTTTTGTTATTAACGCTTCTAGCGTTCCACACGGCTATTTGTAGCTTATTCATGACGGGGGTTGGGAGTTAGTAGCGGTGCTTTAGATATAGGTTTAGACAGGTGCTTTAGTCTGAGCTGATAGCGGTTTTGATTAGTGATTCCGAAATATGCGTCTTGAAGAATCGGGACGCCGATCGGCTGACATCCTGGCAGATGTCGGGCAGATTGGTTTGAGCGTGTTAGTAGGTGATAAAGGCCGGTTGAGGGACAGGTGTACATGTACGTGTACATGTACACCTCCATAGGATTTAGTGTTAAAATCGTGTACCTGCACACGATTTTAACGTTTTTTAGGGTGTCTTAGAATCGGCTTTGCCGATTCAAAGACCACTGATTGTATCCAAGAGTGAAAAAAAAACGCATGAAATTTTACGTATGTGTACATGTACCGTTTTGTCTTTGAATCGGCAAATGGGTTTCCCCATAGGATTCAGTGTTAAATTGCGAGCAAAAAAACGTTTTGCCGTTTCTAAACCATCATCTTGCTGATTCTAAATCATCCGCGTCTGTACACGATTTTAACACTGAAACCCTATGGAGGCGTACACGGAAATCCATTTGCGGATTTTACGTCGGAAATCGAATCGTGCACGGTACACGGAAAAGAGGTGTCCCTGAACCGGCAAACCCACTGTCACGTTTCCTGAAGAAATAAAAAAAAGTGATTGATATATATAGGAGAGAAAAAAAATATATAAATAAATAGTTATTTTTAAAAAAATATTATATCAAATCGAATAGATAATAAAAAAATAAATACGTAAATCATGAGCGATTCTCAGACTATTAGAGTAAGGTTTCTTTTAAAAATGCTGATGAGAGCCCACGCATTCTGCGTGAACGAACAACTAGGTCGTCTCTTGTTAGAACGATGTATCGGATGTCGGGATCACCTAGACTTCGATCACGAGAATCATTCGTGTCTGTGGATGGAAAGGGAAGATATAGTCGTCAAGTATTTCGAACCGGCGTTCGAACGCGTTCAAATCGATGAAGTGATCGCGTTTTGGAAGAGATTACTCTTCTGTAAGGATCAAAGCAAGCCCACAGTTTCGGAAGAACAGAAATTGGCGCGTAAAAGTCTGACTTTACAAGATAAGGGATGCATCATGAAATTATTGTTCAATGAAGCATACGTCTAAGTTTCTCGTTGATATAAAATAAGGGAGAATAGAAAATAAAAAATAAATACACACATAAATTTTTTATCTAATATTAGAAAGAAAAAAAAACACAAAAATGAGAACCAGAAATAAATTGTATCCGACGTTAGTGGACGACGAGGATGAGAAGCCTATTAGCGTTTTGCCGACGGCACCGTCGCTAGAAGAAAAAGAAAGAGGAGAGAGGTATCGCATCGATCAAATCAGTAGAATCCAAGAGTATCTAACTCGAGAGAGAGATTCTCGTCATTCTCTCAAGAAGAAGTATTCACGTTTCGTGAAATTCGTCAACGCGATCGACACGACACTCATCACGATTTCCATGGGTTTACATGCGGCCGGCATTGGATTGTTGTCGACCGCGGTCGGCATTCCGATCGTGTTGACCGTAGAAGGAGTGGCTCTCGCCGCCGGATTGTTTAGCACGCTCGGAAACTTTTTGAGTAGGAAATTATATCTGAAGGTGAGGAAACACGACAAGATTCGCATCTTGGCCAACTCCAAGATCGACACGATATCCGAAATGATCTCTATGGCGTTGAAAGACGGTAGGATATCGGACGGAGAATACTTCGTGATATTGAGCGAGAAAACGAAATACGATGCCATGAAAGAAGCCATGAGAATCAAGACTCGTCAGATCATCAAGGAAGAGATGAAGGATTCTCTCATGGAAAAGGGGAGGAAAGAGGCCAGGGAGGAATTCAGTAAGATGATAGTACTCAAGAGCAGCGATTGAAAAAAATATATATATAATAAGAACAGAATTAATTAATTATTAAATTTATATATAAAATAAAAACGAAATTAATTTAATAACTCTTAAAAAAATGTATTGCGTAAAGTGTAAGAGAGTTACCGAGACGAGTAATTCTCGAGAAGTACGAATTAAAAACGACAGACAGATGCTTCGTGGAATTTGCGACGTGTGTGGTTCTGTCAAGACTCGATTCGTCAAAAAAAGAATGCGAGCAAAGGTAAAGGCATCGTGAATAAAATGATCAATAATCTACCTTTCGAAATGCATCTGCCCGGTCACAGTTTCATGGGACCCGGAACGAAATTGAACAAGAGACTCAACGCCCATCTGACACCCAAATCTTGGAGCAAACCTGTGAATAGGGTGGACGCGGCCATGTATGATCATGATCTGTGCTACGCCGGACATCCCGACTCCAAGACTCGCAACAACGTCTGCGATAAAAACATGTTGGGGAAATTGAGAGGCATATCGAATCCGACCAGGAGAGAGAAGATAGAACGTTTGCTGGTTGGCAATCTGATTGGTGCAAAACGTCGATTCGGATGGGGCATTCAAAAAAAAAGTGCATCGGAAAAGAAGAAAAAATGATTATTGACGAGCGAATTGGCCGAGGAGTTACACAAACCCATAGTACGTAAATTTCGAAAGAGAAGGGTGTTCGTGAAGGGTTTGGATGATATTTGGTCTGCCGACTTGGTCGACATGAGATCGTTTTCGAGGTGGAACAAGGGTGTCAAATATCTATTGACGGTCATCGACGTGTTTTCCAAATATGGTTGGATCAGAGCTTTGAAGAATAAATCGGGACCTTGCGTCGCCGAGGCTCTGAAGAGCGTGTTCGACTCGTCTTCTCGAAAACCGAGTAAATTGTGGGTGGATAAGGGAAAGGAATTCTACAACAAGCACGTTCATCGATTGGTAGACCTCTACTCGATCGAAAACGAAGAGAAAGCCAGCGTGGCGGAATGTTGGAATCGAACGATGAAGGAAAAGATGTACAGATACTTCACGGCGAATTCGACCAAGAAATACATATACGCTCTGAACGGCCTGGTCAAAGATTACAACAACACGCGACACAGATCGATCAAGATGACTCCTGTGGAATCTAGCGATCCTCGAAATGAAAAACGGGTCTACGCGAATCTATATCCTGAAAGATCTAAGATTAGGAAGAAGTCTAGAATGCCGAAATTTGCGGTCGGTGATCGAGTGAGAATCTATGCTTATAAGAAGCACTTCGAAAAGGGTTATACTCCTCGATGGACCTCGGAAATCTTCGTGATAATCAAAATATTTCACACCGATCCGGTGACTTACGAAATCAAAGCTTTGGATGGAGAAGAGATCATCGGAAAGTTTTACGAACAACAATTACAGAAGACAAAGTTTTGATAAAGAAAACAAATTTCTTTTATTTACTTTCTTTAATATTTTCTTGTTTACACATATATATTTTAGAGAGAAAAATAATAATAAAAAATAATTAAAAACTATTTTTAGATAAAGAAGGCAAGTTAATTAATAAACAAAAAAAAACAACTAAAAATCCTTTAAAATGACAAATATACTAGATATAGCACAAAGCATAGTGAAAGATGAAAGTATTCAAGAATATGAGGTTCATGAATATGAACCGGTAACCGGAACGAGTATGAACAATGCGGGAGAGATAAGAATTAAGGTCGAAACTCAAGATCTATCCATACATCCTAGCGAGAGTTACATAGTGGTGCAGGGACGTCTCACCAAGGAAGATGGGAGTGACTACGCCGACGATGACACGGTTACTCTAGCCAATAATGGCATCATGCATCTATTCAATAATATAAAATACATGCTATCCGGACAAGAGATAGAATCTGTGTTTCATCCTGGTCAGGCCACCACGATGTTCGGACTCTTGACGTATCCTGATGATTTTTCAAAATCCAGAGGACTTAATCAGTTGTGGGTGAAAGACACCGTCAGCCCTGCTAGCGCCGGCGCCGCCTTGATATTCGACTACGTCGTCAAGACGTCCAGACCTAAAGGAACGTTTTCGTTCAGGATACCTTTGAAACACATCTTCGGATTTGCGGACGATTACAACAAGATCATGTACGGATTCAAACACAATCTGACGTTGATTCGAAAAGGAGATGACGACGCAATAGTGAGACTCACTGCGACCAATGCAGGTAAGATAACTCTACACAAGATATCGTGGTTCGTTCCGCACGTGGAGCCTTCGATTGTGGAAAAAGCGCATCTCTACAAGATAATAGAATCCAAGAGTAAATTACCCGTGGGATTTAGAATGAGACAGTGCGACACGGCTAGCATTCCACCCTCCACGAATCACTTCGATTGGAGATTGACGGTGAAATCCGCTTCCGAGAGACTGAGTTTCATCGTGGTTGCATTTCAGACCGATAGGGACGGGTCTCAGGAAAAGAATGCGTCGCTGTTCGATCACTGCCATTTGAGAAACATGCAAGTGTTTCTGAATGCTACGAGATATCCAGCAATCGATTACAATGCATCGTTCGACAAGAACGATTTCTGCAGACTGTATGGCGACGTCGCTGATTTTAGAAAGAAGTATCACGGTCTAGACGAATTGATGAGCAACCCTAACATATCTCCCGGTGAATACAAGTCGATGTATCCCATGTTCGTATTCGACGTCAGTAAACAGAGTGAACGACTCAAGAGTAGCGTCTTAGACATTCAGATCAAGATGCAATTCGATAGGAACGTGCCGAGAAAAACTGAAGCCTTCGCCCTGGTCCTGTCGGATAGAGAATTACAATTCGAATCGGATGGAAATCAGATGTCGATCATTCGATGAGAGACGAGTGTGAAAAAAAAAAAATATATAAATCAAAATTAAAAATTATTATAAAAATGAATGATAAAGAAAGAGAATACTTAAGAAGAAACAGACGTGTCTTGATTAAAAATATTTCGCAAGATTCGTTAGCAATAATTCTAGACACTTTAGTCGAAACAGAACCTTTGATATTGACTGATTATATGAGACGATAAATCGAAAGTAAAATCTTGATAGAAGATAAAACCAGAAAACTTTTAGACACGTTGACGTATAGAGGACCGACTGCTTTTCAAGAATTTATAAAAGCTCTTCGAAATGCTAAAATAGATGTCAACACATGTTTTGAGATAGGTGATCCAATTTCACGAGATGAAACATTATGAGAAATAACGTATTAAAACAAAACCTCAAAAAAAAAAAAAATAAATAAATAAAGTAATGTGATCTAGAGAGATTGAACGTCTTTCTAAATCTCATTACTTTTTTTTTTTTTTGTTTTTTAATAAATCACACATTATTTTTTTTTTTTAATTCATTATTTTTCACGCGTTCACTGTTTGTTCAAAGGAACTAATTCGATCAGTAGACTCACCACGGAAGTGGCGGCTTTGGGATTATTGGTTTTCATAACAAAATTAATCCTGTCTCCGGCATTCACTTTGAGAGGCGTGCCGAATGTGCTAACATTCGCGTGTTGATTCTCAGTCTTTTCGACGCTGTATCTCTTATCGCTCTCTACTCCATTCACCATGAGATTGACGACCACTCTGTTATTCAAATCCGAGGAAGCCAGACTCATTCAAAGGATTTCACCTCCCAGCAGCATGGGATATCCCACCTGACCATGTTTCGATCTGCTACCTCCATTTCTGAAAGACCACTCAGCTTTTCCTTCATCTAAGGTGCCGGCCTCCTCGGCCCACACAGTGATCAATTGTCTAGCATATTTGACTTTCTCCACCACCGAAATCAGGGTGCAGGCATCCGTCATGTTCATGGGATCCAGTAGATTCGTGAGTGCGTGTCCACCCATGTCTAGTTTACCTTCCATTATGTCACCCTTTCTCCAGTCTGAGTTGTCGTCCACGTACTTTCTGCTGACCGCGCTGGAATCGAATTCGGGATCGTGACTGAGTCCGAATAAATTCTTACCATTCATGTCGATACCACCCTCCATGGTTCCACCAGATTGAGAGATCATCCACTTGCGATTCTAGGTATTCTTGTGATCATATCACGGCAGAATCCATGTAGCCCTTGTTGACCATGGTTGAGTCCGCATCCGTGTCGTCGACCTTCGACAGATTCAATATCTTGTTGAATCCCGCATTCAGATCCGATTTCATTTCTCGTCTGTCAGACTTTCTCTGTTCCAGATCTACGTAGTGTTTGGTCGTCACGTCCTTGGGATTCGTGGGAGTGGCCACGTTCGTTATCTTGTTAGAATTGGCGTTCAATTCTGAGTGCATCGTTTTCTGAACGTATCTATTTCTCAGGTGTTTGCTGAATCTCGCATGAGAGTCGTCCACGTATTTCTTGGTCGTGGCATCAGTGGGATCTATGGGATTCACGACGTTCACCAAATGTTTGGATTTCAGATCGAGATCATCGGTCATGGTTTTATCCACGTAATTATCTAGCATGATTCGTTCGAAATCGGCATTCCCCCTGTCGACGTATTTTTTAGTCACAGCATCTGTGAGATCTATCGGCTCGAGAAGATTGTAGAGCTTCTTATCGTTCATGTTCAAAGGTTCTTCTCGAGGTTCGTATCTCCGAACGTAACGTTCGTCCAAGTTGGCAATGTCGTAACCATCGTCGACTTCGAACGTCTTCCTCTTCTTTCTTAGGTTGACTTTTTCGTTGTCACTTCTACCAAATTTATCGACTGGCATGTTGTTGTGGGATTTTTTTTTTGTTTTTTAGAAAAAAAATATTCAAAACGCAGTTTATTAAAAATGAACTATTTTATTTTTATTTTTCGTTTTTATTCAATTAAAATTTTTTAAAATAATTTATTATCTTTATATATACTATACAAAAAAATCTCTCTCTAATGTAAATCATTGGGAATGTCTTGAAACCGATCTCCTTCAGACCATCTCTTGAGAACGTAGAGACACAGGTGACCGCAAAACACTTCATCTGGTGATTGCACTTGTTGTAACAAACCATCGATTTGTTGAAATAGTTCTTTATTTCTTTTGGCGGCGAGATTCCATAGCTGTCGAAATAATAATTTTTCTTCTTCCCGTTCTTGATCCACGCCACCCAGTGAGTGCCTTCACCTGATGAATCATCTAGATTTAAAATTCCGCATTCCGATTGTCGAGGTCTTCTCTTTGGCAAGGCATCTCTGGAAAACACACCTAGAAAATCTTTGATTTTCAAATCTTTTGCCGCATTCAACAGATCGATGTTGGATAGGGGTTTGTTAGGTAAGACGACACCTTCTACGGATATCTTTATTTTCTTATTCATAAATGCGTATATATTTTTTTAATTTATTTATTATATTATAATTCACTAAAATGACGTTATTTTTTTTTATTTTTTTCTTTTTCTTTTTAAACTAACTCTCTCAATGTCTCTATCGATTTCTATAATTTCGAATCCATCTAATTCCTCTTGATTTTCTGGAATCCTATCATCTACAATCATATCTGGAATCCAATCATCCACATTCATATCATCTCTAATTAGATCCAAAGTCCAATGTGTGAGTGCCAAAGTGGTTATTTTATTGTCTAACACGAATCTCTTATCGTCGTCGGCCGTTAGCGAAATCTTGTTGACTATTTCGGTATACAAGTCGAATCGATTTCATAGTCTTATACACCGGACCACTTCCTAACAGCCAATCTTTATACTCTTGGAAAGAGATGTTTTTCTTCACTACGCACGCTTTAACCCCTTTGCACTTCTTGATCTCTTCATCTTCTAGATGATAAGCATACAGTTTGAGTCTCATGCCCACTAATTTGATGATTTGTTTACCGCCGCTCTCGTCCTTAAATTTACCCAACACCTTCTTGTTGTCGTTCGATTGAATGTTGGACGGGTGATCGACGGGATAATTGCTCGTGTCGAACCATGCGGCCACGTCTGGAGATATATCTCGGTAGACGTCTTCCATCTCTATCTTGTAAACTAAACTGTCCGTGTCGGTGAAGAGTAGTTTGGCTTTATTACCAAATTTTGGTTTGACGTAATCGTAGTGAAACTCGTACATCAATCGCTTGCTGTTATCTAAGATGATCGGTCCAAGATAATACGGTTTGTCGAACTTCAGGTGCGTCCTTTGCATGTGGACGGCCACTAGATTTTTGTCGAATATGGTTCGGTGTTTGTAATTGGGTTTCGCCACTAATTTTTTAGCTCTTTTCTCAGACGTGACGAGTCGAACGTCGGTTCTCTTCCTGATGTTTTCCATCGATTTACCGTACACGCAGTTGTTCATGAGTTTGAAGAAATATTTTTCGAAATCATTCTCGGCTCGAATTCTGAGATTCGTGTTGAGATCGATGTAATTTTTCATCCAAGGCTCTTCGTCGAATCGAATGATGCGATGTATGTCGACTAATTTCATCCCATAATCAACGTATTGTTTCAAATTCTCGCTGTAGACGACGTAGTTACGTTTGTTAAATAAATTGGGAATGAGTTTTTCTTCGTCTCCTTTGTTCGGTTCCATTCGTTCGGGAGCCAGCGGATAATCGTTGTGTGGAATGTGTAATTCTTCCGGATAGTTCAAATCGACTTCTAAAATGCAAGGATAGTCTCTCCATTTTTGCATCTCTTCCAGTTCCATCACCCATTCGAAATTTCCAATCGGTAAAGGATGACTCATAGCCCAACCGTACAGATTATTAGCATCCCAATACTGTATGTATTTAATCGACCGAATAGAAACCTTCTTTCATGTAGGGATTGTTAGCTTCAGAATATCTGTGAGAGATCATCGAGACGCCACCTCTCGCAGCCCTTTCGAACATGAGCAACATGTTCACGTCGGATAATAATTCCAATTGGACTTCGGTGGTCTTCAACAGAGTGTCCCACGCCAGACCGGGTGTGGTGAAATACCAAGCAGGATCCAGATCGTAATTTCGACAGACGTCTCGAAAACTTTCGAACACGTCTGCCAAGAGCAGAACATCGGTCTTCAGATAGAGATCGTGATAATCTCTCATGGTTTTCATATCGAATGATTTCCACACGTTTTTTGGCGTGTTCGTAATTCTCGTTGGAAATGTCGGATTCATATAATTTCGAATAAAAATCTTCTTTCGAAGGTAGTACGGTGTCTTCGAATCTCTTTAGATCGTTCATGTAATCGTAAGGATAGACTCCTTTCCTCAACATGATGTCTACTCGTTCTCCGAAATGTTCGCTCATGATTTTAAATTTATCCTTGCTCATGTTATCGACTAATTTTGCAGAGTGGTTGACATGAATTTAAAACTGTCGATGAAACGTATGCCTCTACGAATGGATTTCGTTTTTTCTTCCAACGTATTTCCGTCGATTACTCTTTTCTTCTCCATGAGCTTCCATTTTGTGAAGGAAATGTATCTTTCTTCGCTGTTCGTGATGCAATTTAATTCTTCGTGTGAGGTGCCGAGATTTTTCACGAACAGATGACTGTCGTAACCCGAGAGATTGTGAAACATCAACGGATAGAAAGCGGCATCTCGATATTTTAAATTACACTTGCTGTGAGCCGGACCGCGATACAGACCTGTGTAATGATCATGGTCTCTAACCTTCTTATTTTCCTCCGCATTCTCATCTAACGATTGTCTGCATATGTGACATTTGGTGGCTCTGTTATTTTCGTCCTGCTGCTCTCGTGTGATGATCATTTCGCCGGAGTTTTGAATTTGTCGTATAACATTTGAATTTTTGATTCTAACTTTTCCACGAACCTTTGGGCCACATCATCGTCTTCATACTGTTTCGTGTAGGTGAAGGGACCCATGTCGTGTTGTGAGTTGAAAGCGCATTTCACGTAACGATGGTGTTGGGTTTGGGCATTTCGACGGCAACACCTTGATTTTCGTTGCAATATTCCTGATGTTTCGCTAATGATTTTTCACTGTTAAACATGTTCATGCAGTTGCAACATAAACATACCTTATGTTCATGTTTATTATTTTGTCTCGACAGTAATCGGCTCAGATGTTCAACCCAACAATAATGACGATTATCACCATTCGAAATCAATAATAAAATAATTATCTTTTCTCTTTCGAGATACGAAGTCTGTCTGAGAGGATAGATCGTTCATTTTTCGTTGTCGTATCCCAAGACGTTCACTGCTACGGTGGGATTTTGAACCTCAAAACGTTCGATGTGTTTTAACTCTGTTGGAAAAGTCACTCCGGTCCAATCAAGATTTTTAGAAGTCTCCTCGTAACGAGAAACTCTCTCAGGATGGATTTTGACAGGGTATAAAGCAGAAGTGACTGCCCATTTAAAACACTGATCATTTTTATTTCTCACGTTGACCACAGCATGTTTTTTAGCTAAGAAATATGGTAATTCCACATAGGAAGATCCTTTCAATGAATCGTTTTCAGTTATGTGAATTTCGAGTTTCAACACCTCATCGAACGTCCAATTACTACCTTCATGTTGATAATTTGCGAGAGATGTCAACATCTTGTCTTTCATCTTTTCGAAAACGTCTGAACCTCGAAATATGGGTTCGACGTTAGATCTGAAATATGCATTTTTCACGATGCTCTCACTGGACTTCACGTCGATTTTATTCATCACACAATGGAGTATCATCTTAACTTTTAGTCCCACGTTCATGTATTTGTGAAACAAATCCAATACTTTTTTCTTCACCCGTTTCATGAACAATTTCGGATCGATTTTCTTCAACGAGGGAACCACATCAAAAGTTTTTAAAATACCTTTGATCGCACTCTCCCGTTCTATGGTCTTCGATTGAAATAGTTCCACAGTGAGTCATGCTAGATATTCTTTTCCCTTCGTTTATTGCGCGTCGAATTTTGCTCGATATATCTTGTTTGCCTAGAATCTGAAGTGCATCACTCGTTTTCGTTTTAGTTTTTCTTTTCTTTTCTTTTGAAACTTGAAGTTCTTCTTCAATGGCTTTTCGTTTAGTCGTCTTCTTATTTTTCACAATCGAAACGTTTTTGGTTTTTTTCGACGTCGGCATTTCGATTCCTTTTACTATCTTTTTCTTCTCATTTTTCACAACCGATGCATTTTTTGACATCGTTGCTATCGACATTTCATTTGCCTTTCTATCATTTCGCAAATGTTTCTGTATGACTTCAATTTTTTTTGATTTAGTTCTATGATTTTTGAAATGTGAAATTTTTAATAGTTTACAAATCTCGTTTAACTGAGGTACGGTTTTCTCATTTAAATTTTCCAATTTTTTTTTATCTGTTTGCTTCATTTTGTAAGAATATTTTTTTTCGAATTTGTATTTAAATAATTTGTTAAAAAGTTTTGTTTTTTTTCTTTAATGTGAAAAATATTTTTTGATGAAATTAATCAATTTTTTTTATGTTTCTTAACGTGAAAAAAAATTGAATTAATACGAGAAAAAAAGGATGTTAAAAATTTAACTTTTTGTTTATATATATATAAAGAGAAAAAACAAAACTTTTTAAACAAATTATTTAAATATAAAATTTAAAATATACATTATTTGCAAGAATTCATAAAACAAAAAAAACCCAAATAATCAAGCATTACGACAACATCCACGACGACATCCATCCATGTCGACGTTGTTTAATAAATCGTTATTCTCCAAAAAAACAAGAAGAAAAAAATCGTAATTTATATTTACGCGTTTCGAAAGAAAACGATATGATTTGCGATAGAAAATTGAATCGTAATACTATTAGCGAACAAAAATTAATCGACAATGTCGTTCGAACTATTAAAAAAGAAGAAGAAGAAGGTTCAAGACAAATAGAACTCTTATGACTTTTACGCGAAGTCTCGCACGAGGTTCAAAACAAATTTCTGCGAAGCAGACGTGTGTTCATGTCACCCGATTCCTTCTCAATAGATGATGATAACTGCAAGATGCGAAGGCCAATTTTTAAACGTTCGAAGTCTTGCACGTTCTAAAAACTCGTCTGCTTCTTTCATGAATCAAATCAAATCTTCTAAAGTCAAGAATTGAGATAACGTCTTGTTTGCGTGATTCAATGTATTGTACAATTGTTCTAAAAAATTTTCACATTAAAGAAATTAAAATTAAAACACTTTTTTTTATATATATAACGAGCAAAAAAAAAAAAAAAAAAACTTTTTAAACAAATTATTAAAATACAAAATGTAAAATAAACATTATTGCAAGAATTCATAAAACAAAAAAAAAAAAACCTAAATAATCGATCATGACAGCAACACCTAAAAGATGCGAATTGAAATTGAAACGAGTCGAAACGTATAAGAAATTCGGTCATAAAATCTATAGATTACAACAACACAATCCCATTGAATTGAACGAGGTCGAGATGAAGGACTTAGAGCATAAATATGACAGATATAAGATGACTTTGAAATTGGATGAAGCCATGCTCGATTTGTTTTACGAGTACCAAAGCGATCTGCAGAAAATTGTCATCGCTAGAGATAAGGAAGTCTCGACAAGGATGATTTGACGTTGTTCTATGGAAGTTACATATATCCAAAAATCTCACGCGAACTTATGGACAAATCGAGTGGTGAGAGCGCGTTCACCAATGTAAAAAAACTCAAAAGAGTAAAGATAAACATTCAACACATTTTCGAAAAAGGAGAAAACACGAGTGTCAACATGCAAATAACAGACTTGGAAATATAAACAATAGAGAGATTGAAATGTTAAAATTTAACTTTTTATTTATATATATGTAAAGAGAAAAAAAACTTTTACTAAAAAAATTTACATTAAAGAAAATTAAAAATTAAAAAAAAAAACAACTTTTTTTATATATATATAAAGAGCAAAAAAAAAATAAACAAACTTTTTTTTAACAAATTATTATTTAATACAAAATTTAAAATATACATTATTTGCAAGAATTCATAAAACAAAAAAAAACCCAAATAATCGATCATGACGACAACAACACCTAAAAGATGCGAATTGAAATTGAAACGAGTCGAAACGTGTAAGAAATTAGGTTTTAAAATCTATAGATTACAATGACACGATCCCATCAAATTGAACGAGGTTGAGATGAAGGGCTTAGAGCACAAATACGACAAATATCGCATGCCTTTGAAATTGGACGAAGCTGCGCTCGATTTGTTTTACGAGTACGAAAGCGATCTGCAGAACATCGTCATCACCGATGATAGAGAATTCGACAAGGACGATTTGTCGTTGCCCTATGGAAGTTACATATTTCCAAACATCTCATTCGAACTCATGAAGAAATTGGGTGGTGAGAGCGAGTTGACCGAAGTAACAAAACTCAAAAGAGTAAAGATAAACATTCAACACATTTGCGAAAAAGGAGAAAACACGAGTGTCAACATGCTAATAATGGACTTGGAAATATAAACAATAGAGAGATTGATTTTTTTTAGCGAAGAAGAAGGAAAAAAACGTAATGAGATCATCTTGAAAACACGAGTGTCAACATGCTAATAACGGGCTTGGAAATATAAACAATAGAGAGATTGATTTTTTTAGCGAAGAAAAAGGAAAAAAAGGTAATGAGATCATCTTTTAGATCTCATTACTTTTTTTTTTTGTTTTCCTTCTTCACTATTACCATATATTATAATAACGTTTCCTTTTTTCTTAAATTTCAGCGTCGATTCTTCTTTTCTTTTTTTGTAATATGATACGTTTTTAAAACAACACATTTGTTTATCCGAATCATAATTATGAACGAATGTTGTGCATCTCTTGGTAACACTCGCATCATTACCATTCTCTTCAGAAGGTAGTGGTGACGGTGGAAAGCGTCTCATTCTTTTCATTTTCAATCATCTATCCCACTGTTTATCTAACTCTTTCATCAGTTCTTTCCTTAGATATCCATCATTAGCGTCTAACCATTTTTCCACATCTTTTTTTTCACACTCTGTCTCGCGATATTCATCATTATCGTCTAATTGTTTCTCCACCTTTTTATCCATTTTATATATTATTTTATACTTTCTATGATTTATATTTTATATAATTATATAATTTTATATTATAATAACATATTCAAAATCGGTATATTCTTAAACGGCGAATTCTCACTGAGCAACAAACCCTTGCCGAGTCGCTCAACGTTCTGTCCACTCTTCAGATAGAGACCGTTTCCACTCAAAGAGTTGCCACCTCTAACGGGTTCTAGATACAATCCTTTACCGCTGTCGTCTACGTGGACGCGACACACGGCTCCTCCCTTCTTCAAAAACAGTCCGCTGCCACCCATTAATTTCTCAACTGCCGAACTCGTGAGTCCCATGTGAGCTTCCACATCGAGAGTCTTTCCGAGAAAGGGTAGTGCCTTTGCGGCGAAGGGTAATGCTTTTGCGGCGATTCCTGCCAATAGCGGTAGGAAACCACCTTTCATTCTCAAATTGTATCTCAATTGAGCGGGACTCAATCTCACCGTCAACCGTCTTCCATCGCGAATCGCTTTCTCCATCCTTTTGATTTGACTTCTGGTCCAGGCGATCGAATCCTGACCGCCTCTCGTCAGATCTTCGTGAGTGAATTTGAATCTCACCGCCTCGCCTCGAGTTGTTAACGCTCTCTTAAGTTTCTTCCTCTGTCCTGCGGATATGTTCACGTTTTTAATCACGTATTCTGTGATAATTCTTTTTTTTTAAAATATATTTACTTCAATTGTTTTCTTGTTTAATAATAATTATTTATATTAAAATAATTTTGTAAAATTAATATTGCGTTTATTTTATTTTTGTTATCTATATATATACACAATATTTTTTTTTTTTTTGCTTTTATATTTCTCTTATGTGAAATCGTATCGTCACCCTCTCTCCGCGAAGATCTAACAGTTCACCATTTTGATCTGTCAACGTGGTTTTGAGACTATACAACGTGTCTAAAATCACTGGTAGATAAACTAAATTTCAAGGTTGCTCCACGATCTTATAACCCGGCGACACGTTTGGAAAGAAGGAATAGATCATCGGTTGAGCGCTACCATTCACGTAGCTTCCAGCAATCACGTCCACGTTCACCAGAATGCTATTGACTGCGAGAATGTTGACCGTATTTTCAGATGCCATGTGGCCTCGATACATCTTTCGATCGAATCCCAACATCTTGCCTATAGAATCGTCCGTGTTGAAATACACTCGAAAATTATCTTCCAAATCCAACATCGTCTGTAAGGTATTAGGATTGGGAGCGAGTCTGATCTTGTTGCTTCCCTTTCCATCCGTCTTCATTCGCGTCTGAATGTAATTGTTCAAATCTTCTATGTCATAACTCCCTTTGGGAATTCGAATCTCCAACCAATCCACTCCATCGGAATACTTGAACGAGTTATTCTTTTCGGTGACATTGGGAAAGGAATAATAAGTCTCCAGATTCACCAGCGCCATCTCGTATCTTTTCTCTCTATTCAGTTCGATGGAAGGTTCGAATTTCGTAGCGAATCAAGTCGAATCGCCACTCAAGACGATTTGAATGGATTGTTTTGCAGCCGTATTCTCGGCTATCCGTTCTAACAATTCTCCTTGTTCCAACATTATATTTTAATTTTATTTTTTTTATTTTTTTCAAAACTAATTATTTGAAGATTTATTATTTTCTAAATTTTTTTTTTATTTTCACGCTCTATCTTATTATCATCAGAGACATAAAACTTGTTGAATCCGCACCGATATTTTCCGTGATTAAATTTGCTTGTCAAATCGATCACGACGAAATTGTAAAGTCCTCCATCCCAAACCCTCTTGCAGAATCTCCTGAATTCCACCACGCTCATGTCATTTGCTACGTGGTCGCTGTAGATGTGATTGAGATTCTTGAGATTTTGGCGAAAGAGACATAGAAAATTAGCGTTCTCCCTTATCGTCTGTCTGGGCAATCGAAAATAATTCTGCGACAGGTAGAAACAGTCCACGTTGCTGTGTCGACCCCTAACGTAATACGATTCGCATCGGTTCTGTCTCTCCAAAAGCAGATCGTCGAAAATCATGAGATTCTTATCTTCCGATTTCAATTCTCTAGGATCTGGAACGTCGCTAGCGTTCTCATAAAATCGACACTCGACGTTCGAAGATGCATTTCTCTTCATCAGCTCCATCGCCGCACCATCCAAAATGGTTGAAAGTGGAGCTTCACTCTTGTCGAATTCCTCCCTACTGTCAACGATTCTAGCTATGACGTCCTTGGGCAATCTACGATCCATGCACTCTCGAAGCAATCTGTATTCGGGTTGAAACAAGCTCTTGCCAAACACGAACAATCTGTCGTAATCCAACCAGTCGGGTCGGGACAACAGATTCATTAACAGATTGGTCTTTCCACAATTCGATTTTCCCACTATCAAGCCTCTTATGCTTTTAGGAAAGAACTCGTTATTCGACCTCTTGGTCGCGGCGTCGTTCCAAGACATATCTTTAATGTTCATCTTTGTTTTATTTTATTTTTTTTTTTTGTTATTTTAGATTCTTTCAAACACAAATTTTATATGTTTTTCAAACTCAGTTTTTAATATTATTATTTATTTATATCACACCGTCGCGAGTTCTCTTCAATCCTGATCCACTCGTCATTTTAGCTAAATCTTGTATGGGTACCACAGCATCCTTAAAATCTTTCCAACTTTTCGGCATTCGCTCTAACGCAGCTTGCTTCGCCGGCGGACTGATCAACTTGTCGATCAACGCGTCGGCTGCACTCTTGCCAGCCACAGAAGCTATCCTACCACTGGCTTTGGAAGCGGCTTTCTTACCAGCATCCAAAGCCGTCTTCTTACCGACCTCAAATGCAGTTGATGCGAGTTTTCTACCCACATCGCTCGTGAACGCTTGCATTATAGAATCGACGATGCCAGAACCGCCTTGAACGTAAGTTCTGACGTATCCCCTGTTCTTTATCACCAACATATTTTATTTTTATAATATATTTTGTTTTTTCACTGATAAATCGTTTTGTTGTTTAAATACTTTTATTATTCTAGTGTAAAAATTTACTGTTTTATTTTTGTTTGTTTGTTTGTTTCTCTCTACTTATTATATATACATCAATCCTTCAATTCGTTCATCAGCCTTTTATAATGGTTTTCATTCAAAACCTTCTGTCTTAACAATTCGTCACATATAGTAACTATCTGATTATCTAATCCTGTGTTACCAGCCCGTCTGCTTGCCATCAACAAACTCAATCTCTGAGACAGAGCGTCAGAATCGCTCGGAAGAAAAGTGGTTTTCACCCCTTTGCCAGTCACCGATTCGACGAACTTCTTATTCATATCTCATATGGGTTTCACCACTTTCGTCCACTTGTAACCTCTGTTGGCTTTGGGTCTCGTCTCTCTGGCATCGTTATTTCTCTTCATGGCGTGGGTCTGAACCAGAATGTCGCCGTAATTGTCGAAATCCTGTTCCGTGTAATCACTAGGCTTGTTGTGAAGGAGCAATCTGCGCAGTTCATCAGTCAATTCGTATCTGTTCGAACCCACAATCAATTCATCATCACCTATTTCTACTTCTGTGTCTCCAATAAAAGTATTATTGTCCGAATCCTTATAAAATCCATACAACAGATATCTCTTACCGCCATCATCAGACGATGCGACGCTATCAGTGGTGATAGTCGAAGCTGTATCGGTGTCGGTCTCGCTCTCTGTTTGAATTCCCGTGGGAACGTAATCCGGTGTAGATTGAACGGAATGCCGATTTCCAAAACTACTGGGCAACGAACCCATTCTCAAAGAACTCTCTTTTATGGGTTTCAATTCTTCGACTATCTCTTTCCTGCTTCCCTCTTGACCCTCCGTCACGGGTTTAAATATTTTTGTGGCTTCGCGTTTGAGTTCAATCTCACCAAGACGTCTGCTTCTGTCAGCCGACTGAATGCCCTTCTTAGCACGTTCATACTCGTCTAAAATTTGATTTCGGTGTCTAGAATCCATCTGTAAAAACATTTTTCGTTTTTTAATTGTTAATGTTCCTTTCAGTATGCTAATGCAAGTTATTTTATTATTTTCAAAATTAAATGTATAATTATATTTTTATGTTTTAAGTTAATAAAAATCTTTCTGTCTTTAATATAATAAACTAAAAATTCACATCTCAACTCAGTATTGATTGAATTGAGAAAGTTTAAAAAACGTTTTAAGCACACGACAAACCGGTTTCTGATTTAATGCATTTGAGAGTAATTTACGTTTGTTAAAAGGAATTCCATTCACATATCAAACAACCATTCACTCTGTGTCGAATTAAGAGAGAACTTTTGATGACAGTTAAAACATTCTAGCACATAAAAGAAACTGTTTTTTCTAATTTAACGTTAAAGGAATTCATTCATTCATTCAAATCTCTCTGATCGTTATCATGAATATATTAAAAATTTACCACTCAAACCTAATTGAGTGGAAAATGCGTTTTATTATAACATTATTAAAACGATCCATTAAAACGAAAAAACCTTCATTCACGCCACAACAAAAACATGAGGAATATGTTTTCATTCAAACATTCCATTAAGTGTTTATTAAGATTACTTCACAAGAATTAATAGTGACAAACGCGAACAAACTATTTTTTTACCACTGATTCTTTTCTCTAATTGTCTCTAAACTCAATTTCCTTTCGTTACATCGAAACAAAACACGAATGTCTATTTTTACAGATCATATTTTATAGTCGACTCTTTAGAACGAATGCCTAACTCAATTTCCTTTCGTTACATCAAAACAAAATACGAATGTCTATTTTTACAGATCATATTTTAGAGCTGACTCTTTTGAACGAATGCCTTTCATTCACGCAACTCCTTTTTAAAACTGACGCTTATATTTATAGTGTACTCTTTTGAACGAAAACCTCATTCAATCACAATAATAACATGTGTTAGTTTTACTTCAGGAAACGTGACAATGGGTTTGCCGGTTCAGGGACACCTCTTTTCCGTGTACCGTGCACGATTCGATTTCCGACGTAAAAGCCGCAAATGGATTTCCGTGTACGCCTCCATAGGGTTTCAGTGTTAAAATCGTGTACAGACGCGAATGATTTAGAATCAGCAAGATGATGGTTTAGAAACGGCAAAACGTTTTTTTGCTCGCAATTTAACACTGAATCCTATGGGGAAACCCATTTGCCGATTCAAAGACAAAACGGTACATGTACACATACGTAAAATTTCATGCGTTTTTTTCACTGTTGGATACAATCAGTGGTCTTTGAATCGGCAAAGCCTATTCTAAGACACCCTAAAAAACGTTAAAATCGTGTACAGGTACACGATTTTAACACTAAATCCTATGGAGGTGTACATGTACACGTACACCTGTCCCTCAATCGGCCTTTATCACCTACTCGTGTTTGCTTAATACTGAATAAAGAGATTCGGCGATAAGGGAGCAGACGGTATGTTGAGATGACGCATTGTCAGGCTTGATGAGATTTAGGTTTTTCAGCTCGATGGCAGTTTTTACTTTTTTGAAATGAGGACATCCCCGGTAGCTGCTGGGGTGACTTCCTTTACAGTTGGGGCAAGAGGGGGATTTTAACCTGCATGACTTGGTGAGATGTGATTCT
This sequence comes from Pictodentalium vernedei, assembly GCA_031216915.1. Classification (NCBI taxonomy): domain Eukaryota; kingdom Metazoa; phylum Mollusca; class Scaphopoda; order Dentaliida; family Dentaliidae; genus Pictodentalium; species Pictodentalium vernedei. The sequence continues at coordinate 168,269,562 of CM062292.1, forward strand.
ACGCAATTCATGCAGGTTAGATTCCCTCTACATTTGTTGGCTATATGCCCGAACTTTTGACATTTGTGGCACTGTATGGGCGTTGGAGAGATATTGTATTCCTCCCCAGCATGCCACCTGCCATTGATGTGGATCCCATTTTTGATTATTTTTATTTTGGTTTCCTTGTTGGGGCAGGTGACTTTAATTTTCCACGTGACCTTGCCCGTGGCTCTGGAGTGGAATCTCTCCCATTTGCAGTTATTAAGGCTGAGGTTTATGGCTCCACTGGGTGTATCGGGGTGGACCCTAGTTATAACCGCAGTGAGGTTTGGCGAGTTGTTACCCCTGCCCTCCCTGCTGCCGTTTGTTTTGTTTTTGGTACTGTTGGTACTATTGGTGGGGGTGTTTGAATTTTGCCCTCCATTTTGGTTTTGGCTGTTGGCTATCATGCTAGTTTTTGCCTTCTTTCTTTTGACCACTGTTGTCCAGGGTGTCTCCATGAGTGAGGGGGGGGGGGGGGCTGGCTGGTTTGGTTGAGGCTCATTGTTAGTATGATGGAGTGCTTTGGGTGAGGTGGTGGGTGGAGGGCAGTTCCTCACTTTCTTGACCTGCCGGCCAACGGCGTGGTAAAAGCCCTGTCCGTCCACCACCTCCACCAACTCACTCTCTAGGTCTATTGAATTCTTTCTTTTGCCTTTGTTGCGGGACGGGGTCAGAGTGTTGCTAGGAACACTGACCAGCGGTGTGGCGAGCATTATATCTAAATTTTTGTCTGGGCAGATGGTGCCCAGAGAGCAGGGATCAGCTGGATCCTTGAGTGCTGCATTGATAGGGCCTGTGTCCCCCCGACCAGATGATGACTCTTCAGGGACAGGTTCCTCAGGAGTAACCACCTGGTGGTCGGTGGGTAGAATCTCTCTTATAAAAGAATTATCTAAAGAATTATCCAAGGCCTCTGCCTCTGCTTCAGCATGAACCTCGGCAATTGCTACAATTTGGATTGGGCTGCAAGGTGGAGACCCAACAGACGCCACATGGGCTGCTGGAGCATCCCTCAGTGCAGTAACCTCCAATGCAACACAGCTGTCTGGTGCATTTGGTGGTTTTTGCAACCCCAGTTGGGCTGACAGGGTACTGATTTGGTTTCGCAAATCGGTAAACCTCTCGCTGGCAGCTATTCTCTCCTCGGCCATATCTTTGGTTAGTTTAGCAATGGTATCCTCCTGCTGGGCATGCTTTCTTTCCATTTCAGCATACCTCAGCCGTCATTCCTCCCTCTCCCTCATTCTATCTTCCCGAATTTCGGCTCTCTCCTTCTCTCTATCCTCCATAAATTGTTGTATCATGTCATATTGGGACCCCCCGCCCCCTTAGTATTTCCACTAAAACTTACCTTATGTGCTCCAGTGATAGATTCTCTACGAGCAGCTCTCTCCTTCTCTCTTTCCTTCTCTCTCTCCTTGCGTTCTTTCCTCTCCCTCTCTTTCTTTTCCTCCCAGGTCTCTTCCTTCCTTTTTCCATCTGTGGTGAAGTTGGCTGGTTTTATGATGCAGCTAGTGTTGGGATTGATGCTTGTCATGATTAATTTAGTTAATTTAGTTTTAGGTTACTTATTTTGAGAAGTTTAGGAATTTAAGTCTGACAAGGTGCGTGTGTGTTATACAGTTTACTCTTAGCTTTCTCTGAGATATGATGAGAATCACTTTCTCAGAACCTCGTCTGGTTAAAAACTGTCAACTGGTCTCAACTCAATGAATGCAATGAAATGACGCACCGTAGCCTTCACTCTGACAAGTGTTTCTTAAATAACAAATGGGAGCTCCATTGTTCAGCAGTTAGCACCTCGGAGTTCAAGGTGTGAATGGCATGCATGTTCGTATTGATTTTTTGTTTAGGAATTCCTGCCTTTTTCACTTGCCTGTTTGCAATGAGGAAAGCCAAGAGGTGTAATAATTAACACATCCCACTTCTTTCAGTTTGCAGTGTTGATACATTATGGTTTTATTGTCGACGGTTTGCTGAAGTATAAATGGTTTGTTGGTATATAGAGATAATAGTTGTTTCCTTCAAAGATATCCATTTGTTTCCTCCAAAGATATCCTATCAAACAGAGACAGCCTGAGGCAGATTATACTTGCCAGTGATGGCCATCACTTAAAATCATCTCCGAAGTGGCAGACTATACTTGCCCGACTATTTAGATCGACTGCACCCTCGGGGAGAGGTAGTACCTTTGTGAGAGGACCCAACCTCCCACACTGGTCCTCACCCGAGGGTTCAACCGACACCAGTCAACGAGACCGCCCCGCCGCAACAGGAGACACCTGCCGAGTACAGGAACCTTTTCCTCCTTCAACACGCCTAGACATGTGACAGCCAATCATATACAGTTACCGAGGGTCGAAAGGGGCTTGTTCCCCATACCGTCCCTGCGCGCCTTCGGCGCGCAAAAATCATTTCGTTTCGAGATCATAGAATTTTTCATAATACGATCATCTGCTTGAAAAGAAATGTGTACTTCTGTAGAGAAGATACCCATTGTCTCACTGACTCACTGAAACTTTCACATTGTTCTTGTTCACCAATGTTGCTGATACGAATCATGTTTCTAGAACAATAGAAGTCAAGATTATTGTTGGGTTAGTGGCTTTGTGCTTTTGATCAACAGAGAAAAAGATTGCGCATTTATGGATAAAAAGTCCTATGTTGGTCAGGACCGGCCATCGTCTCTCACCAAGATTCGCACCTTGGACTCCGAGGTGCTAACAACTTGACAATGGAGCTCCTAATTGTAATCCAAGAAACGCTGGTCAGAGTGAAGGGTACCCTTGCTACCACCTGGAGTATCCAGGTGCTCAAGGGTAAAATTCACGTGACAGTGGATTTTGAGAAAGAAACCGAACCGACGTCCTTGGAGAGGTGTAGCACCATTCGTGGGGGATTTCCCCTCGCACTGGTCACACTCCAAGTGACACGGACTTGCTAGATGATGACAAAAAGACAGAAACCGCCGAGATCAGCAAGAAAAGAAAGGGGAAGAAGGGACCTTCCGCCAGACGACGCGATGCCCACCGACTGACGGAGTTCATGGAAAAGAAAAGGACGGAAACGGAAGAGAGGGAAGCTAACCATGGGGTTGAAAGCTCAATGCCTGCTACCCCTGGCCGTTCCACGTTCAGCTCGGTTCCTTCCACTCTGGTGGAAGGTCCGGATGACGCTGGTTTCCAGGTAACAGTGCTATCACCAACCCATCACACTCTTCCTCGGAAGAGGAAATGGAGGAGGAAGGTCTGTTTGCGGAGCAGGACGCTGAGTCGGACATCGCACATGTCACTAAACCCGCTCTTGCTCTTCCTGCCTTTTCCATTCGGGACACCATCCAGGTTGCAAACACCGCGGAGTCCGGTCCGTGGAAAGCATCCTAGGAGAAAAAGTCAGAGATGACGATCACCGAACATTCCTACTAGCCACGATCAAAAACTTGGAAAACCGCGGGCTCAACGAAAAGTCGTTCAGAGTAGAAATAGAGAGTGTTAGCAGCCACTACTAACGCACAACACCAAAGGGCTCTTCACCATCTGCGAAGGCTAGACCTTACGAACCAAGTCAGCCATCCACCACTCCTCCTTCAACACCACCAAAGGAGGTATCACCAACGCAGCCACCACCTCCTAAGAAAAACAGACGAAATCACAGACGCCGCTAAGTATCTTAACACTTTCCTCCTTTACAACGGCCGAGCAAAACCAAATCACATACAGTTAAAGAGGGTCGAAAGGGACAAGACCCACAGCGTCCCTGCGCGCCTTCGGCGCGCAAAAACCATTCCATTTCATGTCGGCCACATAGCCATCTTGGATTTCTCTGACAACTTGTCCACAATTCGTTCAGCACAGGCTACAGCTCTTAGTTTTCTTTTGATCATCACCAAATTTCTTAATTTTGTTCAGGTTCATGCTTAGATGAGAACGTCCCCTTTACGGTCACAGTCGACTGCGTACAATGTCCATCACAATAGCCATCTTTGATTTCTTCAACACAGGCTGCAGGTCGCATTTATGCATCAATTTTCTTGAAACTTGACAAGGTGACTCAGTATGAGTAGACGAGAACATCCTATTTTGGTCACCGATGCCTATCCACAATAGCTGCCACAGCAGCCTTCTTGGATTCCATAAGCACATGCTGCAGGTCACGTTTATGTATCAGTTTTCTTGAAACTCGGCAGGGTGACTTAATATGATGAGTAGATGACAACAACCTATTCTGGCCACAGTTGGCTTAATCCAATAATGGCAGCCATCTTGGATTTTTTCAGAACACCCTGTAAGTTGCATTCATGCAGCAATATTCTTGAAATTTTACAGGATGATTTAGTTTGGTAAGAAGATGAAAATGTCTGATGTTGGTCATAGTCAGCTCACCATACATTTTAAAAGTGGGTTATGATCATATCTAACGCATGGTGTGATCTACTGACCTGGAAACAACTCCAAATGAGTCGAAACTCAATAGAGGTTCATATGGGTCAAAGTCACTGAGGTCAACCAAGAGACAAAAAATTTATTGGAAGTTCATACATGTATATTTATACCCAATAAAGTGGGCGAGGGGGAGGAAACAATTTCAAAGAATGTCATGCTCATATCAAAAGCATTGTTACTGTAGACCTGGGATTATACGTCATACTGGGTGAGTCGAAACTCAACGGAGGTTCAAATTATAGGTCATGTCACTGATGTTACAAGGGGACATTTAGCGTATTTTTCAGAATTGATGGAAATCACATTTAATGACCCCTCCTATATGCATTTGTGAAGTTTATACATGATCCAAAAAACTGAGTGGAGCCTATAATTTTTAAAGTGTGTAAGTTGCTGGAAATTGCATTTATACCCCCCCCCCCCCCCAAAAAAAAAATTTATTCTCGATGTTTGTACGTGCATATCATCACTCAGAAAATTGGGCAGAGCCAAAAAAATGTGAAAGCAACCCAGTTTCAAAATGTTTGGCCCCATCCACTTTTTAAAGCATACTACAGTGGGAACCCTGGGAAGTGAAGCAGTACTTGTTTACTATGGTAAACAAGCTGTTTTACTTGGTAAAGTAGGACCCAGTCACCAATGCTTTGGGTGGAAGTCCTCTAAAATGGGCAACCTTGGTGTATAAACGATTGACTAAACTTAGCTTTATCAATATGTTGTTGTCATGGTTAGTAATTGTGCAGAAATGTGGGACCTTAAACACCAATAAAAAAATTTTGAGCCTGCTAAAATCTGAAGCTACAAAAAATAGAGCCACAAATTCAGAAAGATGGTCATGTTGATATCTCAAGCATAGTATGACATTATAAACTTGGAACCTTGGAAAATCAAGGTCTTTCAAGTCACCCTGTGGTTACTGATTGCATATTACAGGGATATTGGTAATAACAATTTAGACCCTTTTTAACTTTTTAAAGTTAGTGGGAGTTATTTCCATCACTTGGCATCCGGCATCAGTGAACTTTTGAAAATTATCTTCTTCTTCAGAACCACTGGTCCAAATTCAAACATATATTGCACACACCATCTTTGGAGTATACCCTCTCTACTCTGTTAAAATGAAGCTGCTGCTGCTATCTTTGGGCTATGGTTAATGCCCCAAAAGCCTAAAAATCTTCTCATCAACCACCAGAGAGAATGCCTTGATATTTGGCATGGAACTGCCTTTGGTGGTGAAGATTCAAGTTTGTTCAAGGGAAGTTTGTAGGTCAATATTTGGACTCTCTGTGGAGGTATGCCCAATTTGGGCTTTGCCCAAAATTTGTATTTCAAGAACTGATGGGCTGATTTGAACCAAATTTGACATGTAGTATAATTGGGTCATAAGTACTTGATTGATGCCCCCCCCCCCCCCCCCCCCCCCCCGACAAAAAAAAGTTCACAGGCTCGTGGGAACCCCAGCAACTAAAAATAAAAAAATTCAAACACCCATATTTCAAAAACTGCATGGATGAGAATATTGTTTTTTGGTATGCAGCTTCCTTGGGACCAGTAGAATCACATGATCAAAAAAAAATTGTTATCGGTTTTGTCATGGAGTGCCATATGGGGATGTCCATTTTAGTACTGTTGGCAATGGGAAAATGCTGAGTCATCATCTTTCTTGTGCTCCATCAACTAGGTTGAAACTTGTCTTTTTTAAAACCACTGGACCAAATTCATTCATATATGGCACAGACCAACTTTGGAGTATACCTTTTCTGCTTTGTTCAAATGAAGCTGCTCCCATCTTCCGGTGGATGGAGTTTACTTTTCTGATGTTTTCCCCAAATGTTTCTATATCCCTTGTGGTGGGGTAAATGCTCCATTAGCCAAAAATGCTTTAAAAATCCTCTTCTCATAAGCCACTTGCAATAATGCTCCGATTTCTGGAATGGAACTTACTTTAGTGATGCAGATTCACTTTTTTTTTCAAAGGTACTCAGTAGGTCAAAATTTGGGCTCCACTCAAAATTTCTATTTCCTGAACCAATGGGCAGATGTGAACCAATTTTGTCATATAGTATATAACTGGGTCATGCTTCATTTATGCCGTAATTTTTTTTTTTTTTTTTTTGGGGGGGGGGGGGGGGGGGCGAGGGGAGGAAGGGGGGTAGAGAGAACCACAGGAGTTAAAAAAATACAAAATTTCGTTTGGACACTTTTTCGATACTTCACAGAACAGAGTTTTGTTTTTGTCTAGGAAGCTTTCCAAGGACCAACAGAAATGAATGACCAAAAATGTTTCCTTTTCTTGTGTCATAGCAAATAAAATGAAAGTGTCAATGACACTGTAGCTTAACTTGACTGTGTTGTGTTTGATGAAAAGGATAATGTTCAATGTTTATGAAAGGATTATGAAATAAGACAAGAATTGTGATAATTGGGAATATGTTAATTTCTGTTCCCTGGATGCTATGTTTTTAATAAAAATAATATGAGGTGTACACTGCACTAAAGAGCTGAGGGGTGGGTTAATGTGACCTCACAGTTAGTATATGTGGCCCTCACAGTCAACGTATGTCAACGAAAGTTACCAAGTTACAGTGAAATTATTCCAAAACGAGTCATCCTATCAAGTTACATTGAAATCCCTTCATAAATATGGCCTGTAGACTGTGCTAAAGGTTTTCAGGCTTCAGGCCTGTGTAGCCATGACAGTACACCGATTGCAACTAAAAGGGGACGTCCTCATCTCGGTATCATACTGAGTCATTCTACTAAGTTACAATGAAATCCCTTCACAAATACGACCTGTAGTCTGTACTGAAGTTTTTTGGGTTTTGGGCTTGGGAAGCCATCATGGTTGAATGATCGCGACCAAAAGGGCGCGTTGTCATCTGGGCATAATCTGGAGTGATCCTAAGAAGTTACAATGAAATCTCTTCATATATATGACCTGTAGACTGTGCTAAAGGTTTTGGGGTTTCGGGCCCCTGTAACCGTCATAGTTGCACAGTTGCATCGAAAAGGGCCGTTCTCATCTAGACATTATATAAAGTCAATCTACCAAGTTACAATGAAATCCCTTCATAAATATGACCTGTAGACTGTGCTCAACGTTTTCGGACTTCAGGCCCTGTAGCTGTCACAGTGAACCAAAATCGACCAAAAGTGGATGTCATCATCTAGGCATTATATGGAGTCAACCTAACAAGTTATAATGAAATCCTTCCACAAATACGACCTATAGACAATGCTAAATGTTTTTGGGCTCGAGCAACCATCAAGGCTGAATGATCGCGACCAAAAGGGATGTTCTCATCTAGACATTATCTGGAGTCATCCTACCAAGGTACAATGAAATCCCTTCATATATATGACCTGTAGACTGTGCTAAAGGTTTTTGGGTTTTGGGCCCCTGTAGCCGTTACATTTGCCCAGTTGCGTCGAAAAGGGGACGTTCTCATCTAGATATTATATGAAGTCAATCTACCAAGTTACAATGAAATCCCTTCATGAATAGGACCTGTAGACTGTGCTAAAGGTTTTTGGGCTTTGGGCAACCATCATGGTTGAAAGATCGCAACCAAAAGGGACATTCTCATCTGGGCATCATCTGGAGTGATCCTACGAAGTTACAATGAAATCCCTTCATAAATATGACCTGTAGAATGTGCTCAAGGTTTTTGGGCTTCGGGCCCCTGTAGCTGTCACAGTTGACCAATCACGACCAAATGGGGATGTCATCATCTAGGCATTATATGGAGTCAACCTAACAAGTTACAATGAAATCCTTCCATAAATACGACCTATAGACAATGCTAAAGGTTTTTGGGCTCGGGCAGCCATTAAGGCTGAATGATCGTGACCAAAACGGGATGTTCTCATCTAGACATTATTTGGAGTCATCCTACCAAGGTACAATAAAATCCCTTCATAAATATGACCTGTAGACTGTGCTAAAGGTTTTCGGGCTTCGGGCCCCTGTAGCCATCACAGTTGCCCAATCGTGTCCAAAAGGGGATGATCTCATCTAGACAGCATATGAAGTCAACGTACCAAGTTACAATGAAATCCCTCCATAAATATGACCTGTAGACTGTGCTAAAGGTTTTCAGGTTTTGGGCTCGAGCTGTCGTCACGGTTGACAGATTACGACATCATACGGAGTCATCCTACCAAGTTACAATGAAATCCCTCCATATTATATATGACCTGCAGACTGTGCTAAAAGTTTTTGGGTTTCGGGCTTGGGCAGCCATCATGCTTGACAGATCATGACCAAAAGGGGACGTTCTCATCTAGGCATTACAGAGGCATCCTACCAAGTTACAACGAAATCCCTTCATAAATACGACCTGTAGACTGTGCTAATGGTTTTGGGCAGCCATACCATTTGACCGATCACGACCAAATGGGGACGTTCTCATCTAGACATGACCCCAAACCTGCATATGAACACGCGTGATGGCAATAGCTTATCTTGACTTTGTCAAGTTAAGCTAAAAATTGCTCTTGCTGTCGATCACGAACTGATCCACTCATCTCTTTTGACAACTTGACCTAGGTGAGCGTTTTAGGCTCACTTGATCCTCTGGTTTATGAAAAGGAGTAGCAAATGTTGTATAATTAATTCCTGTGCATCACCTTTCAGTTTAGGTTGTCACCTTCTACCCGGTGGCATTGGAAATGGAGGAGGGGGGGATAACTGCCTCACTTTTTCATCCAAATTGCCCCCCCCCCCCCCCCCCCCCCCCCACCAACCTGTTCACACACTATGGCACTTACCAATAAAAAATATGTGCAGGAACTAAAGATATTCATATTCTTGTCTCAAAAGATACAGCTTATAATCCCTCAATGGAACAAGCTCATTGCAATCAGGGGTCATTAGCTGTTTTTCTGACAAAAATATTTAGTGCACCCTCCCCCCTTTCCCCCATTATTTTATTTCCACTGCCACAGGCTGACAACGTAATATCTGACTTGGTGCGTCAATGAACCCTGAAAGGAGAGTAATCCTTTCTGGCTAAGGGTTACCAAACTTGACACATATATACAATTTGGGGATGGGGACTGGAACCTACTATAAATAGGCCACTCTTACCAATAAAGTAGAAAATAGGTGATATTGTTCATCCATTCCAAAAACAACTGAAACTCGTTACTTCTTATACTATTTAGCTTTGGGTTACCAACATAGAGTTGCATGTACATCTTGGAGAAGAAGGAGATCAAGGATGACATGTATGTTGGCCAACATTTCAGAAAGCAGATCCTGCTGCAAGTCACATTTGTCCACCCTGATGCAACAATTTATCTCCCTCCTGCATATCTTCCCCAGAAAGAGGATGGGATGGGGGTGGTGGCTACAGATTGACAAAATAAAAACAATTTCAAATGTTGACTTAATTTTTCATCCAACTTATGCAAATGGATCTTGAAAATGGAAATTTTGGATCCAATTTACTTCACAATAATGATTAATTTAAAAAAAAAAAATCCAGCAAGAGGATCACAGATCCAGAAGTCGAGTTTTGACATTAAATTCTGAAGAAATAAGCTATTTGTAGCAACAGTGACCTTGACCTTGGAGTGCCAGACTCCAAAATCAATAGGTGTCTTCCCTTCCTATAGGGTAACCTCTGGTATAAGTTTGAAAAATGTGCGTCCAATAGAACTAAAGTTATTGCCCGGAAACCAATTTGTCACAAAATATTCTATTTATAGTAACAGTGACCTTGTCCTTGGAGTCCCAGACTCCAAAATCAATAGGTGTCTTCCCTTCCTATAAGGTAACCTCTGGTATAAGTTTGGTAAAGGTGCGTCAAATAGAACTAAAGTTATTGCCCGGAAACCAATTTGTAACAAAATATTCTATTGATAGTAACAGTGACCTTGAGCTTGGGGCCCCAGACTCCAAAATCGATAGGTGTCTTCCCTTCCTATAGGGTAACCTGTGGTATAAGATTGGTGAAGAAACACGGAATAGAACTAAAGTTATTGCCCGGAAACCAATTTGTCACAAAATATTCTATTTATAGTAACAGTGACCTTGACCTTGGAGTCCCAGACTCCAAAATCAATAGGTGTCTTCTCTTCCTATAGGGTAACCATTGGTATAAGTTTGGTAAAGGTGCGTCAAATAGAACTAAAGTTATTGCCCGGAAACCAATTTGTCATAAAATATTCTATTTATAGTAACAGTGACCTTGACCTTGTAGTCCCAGACTCCGAAATCAGTAGGTGTCTTCCCTTCCTATAGGCTAACCTCTGGTATAAGTTTGGTAAAGGTGCATCAAATAGAACTAAAGTTATTGCCCCGAAACCAATTTGTCACAAAATATTCTATTTATAGTAACAGTGACCTTGATCTTGGGGCGCAAGACTCTGAAATCGATAGGTGTCTTCCTTTCCTATAGGATAACCTCTGGTATAATTTTGGTAAAGGTGCATCAAATAGAACTAAAGTTATTGCCCGGAAACCAATTGTTTACACCCGCCGCCCTCCACTTCATCAAACTATAAGTCGAGTTTGACTTCGTCAAAACTCGACTAAAAATGTCTCCATGACTTGAAGTCTTGGGTGTGGGGGAATACAGAGGTCAGGATATATTGTTCCAATCTGCCAAGTCTTTTTTTTTGTCCATCTTTTGCATGTGGGCTTCAAAATTAAGGATATGGATCAAACGGACAATAGGAATGTCGCTATTAAATTTCAACAAATCACCATTGTTTTCAAACTTGTCCAAGACAAAGTCAATACAAAGCAGCAAAAGCCAAATATTCTTGAAATCTGCCGATTACTTTTCAAGTAATCACACAAACATAGAAAATTGAAGTAAAATGGACTATACAAAGGGCAATAACTTTCTCAATTTCAATGAACTGTTGTGATATTCAAACTCATCCAGGATAATGTTGATATGAAGGAGCATATAAACATTTATTGAAATCTGATGTTTACTTTTCAAGTAATCGCATAAGGTTCCGCTCTACAGTTTCACACTATTGCACAAAGGTGAAATTCTAAACATAGGTCATATGTTGAAACTAAGGCCATGTAAAATAGAGATATATTTTTTTAGTATCAGATATATGATTACATTAAGCTTTTTGTTGGACAAGAGAAACTGAAGTTTTGGTACCAAAGTTGGAATCTGATACACAGGGGTAACCTACAAGATGGATTATGGGAAACAGTGGCTTCGAAAAATTGGCTATTTTTTAAAATGTAATTTTTACACGGGTTTGTTACCAGACATGTAATTAACAAGAGCACCGCCTAGCGGGGCAACATATGCCCATCAAAATTGGAATATGCACAAGTTTCTCTGGGGTAAAGTTTGAAATTTTTGTTGACTTGACTATGTCTGTCCACCCCCCCCCCCCCTCCACCCTCCAATCATTGCCCAATCCCCTGCTCTGTCTAGGGCAAAGGGTAATTCACCTGTTTTCACATTTTCATATTAAGCTACCTGAGGTCTTCACAAAATAAAAAAAATGGTAGCATCCATTTTATTCATAAGATAACTTCTAAAGGGCAGCAAGGCTGTTGTGAAGATTCTCCTTGCTGTTTACAATGGTAGCATCCATTCATTGACAGGTTAACTTCAGTGCAAAGTCTGAACAATATAGCATGTTAAATGTTGAAGGAGAATGCGACACAATACTGTAATGTTTTAAGTACTAAAAGGGGCATAACTCTAGAAATACAAAATGGAGTTACCAGCTCTTGTCACATGCACAGCGGCAATTGGTGATAACCATGTGTGCCAACTTTGAACAATATAGCATTAAAATGTTGAAGGAGTAGGCGACACAATAGTGTAATGTTTCAAGTACTAAAAGGGGCATAAATCCAGAAATACAAATGGAGTTACCTGCTCTTGTCACATGCACAACAGCAATTGGTGATCACCATGTGTGCAAAGTTTGAACAATATAGCATGTAAAATGTTGGAGTAGGCGACACAACACTGGAATTTTTTAAGTACTAAAAGGGGGCGTAACTCTGGAAATACAAAACAGAGTTACCTGCTCTTGACACATACACCACGGCAATTACTGATCAACATGTGTGCAAAATTTGAACAATGTAGCATGTAAAATGTTGAATGAGTAGGCGACACAATAGTGTTATGTTTTAAGTACTAAAAGGGGCATAACTCCAGAAATACAAATGGAGTTACCTGCTCTTGTCACATGCACAGCGGCAATTGGTGATCACCATGTGCAAAGTTTGAACAATATAGCATGTAAAATGTTGGAGTAGCTGACACAATACTGTCATGTTTAAGTAATAAAAGGGGGCATAACTCTGGAAATACAAAACAGAGTTACCTGCTCTTGTCACATGCACATCGACAATTACTGATCAACATGTGTACAAAGTTTGAACAATGCAGCATGTAAAATGTTGAAGGAGTAGGTGACACAACAGTGTAATGTTTCAAGTACTAAAAGGTGTCATAACTCTGGAAATACAAAACAGAGTTACCTGCTCTTGTCACATGCACAACAGCAATTGCTGATCAACATGTGTGCAAAGTTTGAACAATGTAGCATATAAACCTTTGGAGGAGTAGGTGACACAAAAATTGTTGACAGACAGACAGACAGACGCCATAACATAATACGTCCCATCAAAAAATGATGGGCGTATAAAGAACTGAAACAGAAACATATAAATTTTTTTCTGCATTTTAGAAACATGGGGATGCTCTGCTCCAGGAGTAGGTAGGTGGGGGTGATGGGAAAATTCTGCTTTTGAGGCTGCTGGCTGAGAATGACGGGGTTCGGCATTTTTTCATGCAATTTTTCAGGCTGAAGTCTTGCCTTTAACAATAAATTATTTCACCCACATTCAGATTGTTTATTTCTACTTAGTCAGATAGTGTTATATATTTTTTGTGGATTTGTGAAATGTAATACATGTCATGGGTTAGACAACTAAGTTACAGAATATTTACATTTGAAGAGAGTGTATGACATGTCATTTTTGGAAATGCATGGAAAACTGTGGAGTGGAACCTAAGGTTACAATACAGTGTTTTCATGCAAACAGAACCTCTAGCGATTTGCACCTCAACCTTTAATGGCGGATAAAAGTTTCCGGCTTTATCCGACTGGTGAATAATGAACTGAGCTTGTAAGTGTGAATAAATTTTAAAGTGCATGTTTTGGAAAAATTATAAAATATGGGTGACAATTGTCTTCTGAAATGTGTGAGAGAAGATAAAAATTGGGTGGGGATAGGTAAAAATATGTCTATTTCATTCAGTGCGAAACTGGTCGGGAATATAGGAATCACCAAATTTAAAGGAAAAATTCACATGGTGACCTATATTTTTTTTAAGTATGTTTTTTTCATGAGAAAAAAAAACTAAATGGATAGATGGTTGTTTTTGCTCAAAGCAGCTTCATGAGATGGAGAGAGGAGGAAAGATTAGCACTGTCATCAATGAAAAAAAAAACACTGTATTGTAACCATAAACATTAAAAATTCAAGTAACATGGAACCAACAAAGGGCAATAACTCCATCAATTTTCAAGAAGTTATCATAATTTCTTATCTTGAGCAAGCCATTATTGGTACAAAGCATGTTATTAAAATGTATTGGAATCGAATGTTTACTGTTCAAGTTATTGCATAAACAATGAAATTTTGAAAAAAATTCAACAAAGAGCAATAACTCGGAAAATGTTTTTGAAATTTCTGTGTTAATATAAAGCAGCCTTTGACATTATATTGAAAGCTGAGGTCTACTTTTCAAGTTATTGCATAAACAATGAGATATCAGGCAAAATTTACAAACAAAGGGCATAACTCCTTTAATTTTAAGTGAATGGTCATGGTTGGTTATCAAACTTGTCAAAGACATGGTATTATATAGCTGCACACCAAAATTGAACAAAATCTGATAACTGTTGTACAAGTTATCACAAAAACAAACATCCAGAAGGACGGAAAGATGGATGTTCATTCTCAGAAATGGTGGTTTATCGCATAAAAAAACATACAGTCGGTTGGACAGATGGAAATAGAGATGGAGCTCTTAACTATATACCCTCCCTGTGAGGGATTATTATGATCCCCATTGAGTCTGGAGGTGGGATGGGGAAATCTCACCCAAGGGGCGAGATATTTGAACCAGACCCGAGGCTTGCCGAGGATCTGGTTCAAATATCTTGCCCCGAGGGTGAGATTTGTCTATTCCCACCTTCAGGCTCATCGAAGATGATTTTTCTCCCAACACACGAGGATTACGTCATTATAGATAATTAGCGGTCACGTGCTGACATGCCCAATTTATCAAGTCGTAGTCCCTTTGAAAAACGAACAATTTCATTGGAAAGATCATACAAAAGTTAGGTATATATGATAGGTATATACTAAAAAAATGATTTGTAACACTGTCCGTTAAGGGGTTAATGAATTTGCATGTGTCAAACTCTAATGTAAAGGGCATTGTGAGATTATTGATCGATCGATAAATTTGCGCAGTGATATTATTAAATCTGAAGAGAAAAATGGGGTTGGAACAAATCAAGTTTAATATTTGAATAATAATTTTGTTTATGCACAACTGCGCAGACGATGATGAAATAGTTTCGGCGACCTAATAAAATATGCAAATGAGTATGTCATGTGGGGTGGGTGGGATAGAAATATCCCACCCTGCTGTCTCACCCGGGACATGCGTATGTTTCACGTATAGTGGGGGGAGAAAGAAATATCCCACCCTGCTGTCTCACCCGGGACACGTGTATGCTTCACGTGTAGTGGGGGAGAAAATTATACCCCATTCTGCATTAGCCCTTAAATCCTCAGATTAATTTTTATGTTAACTAGAGATGTAACTGTCCCTGATGGGACTGTCCATACCCCCGTCGCCCTGATTATTCTAAGACGAAAAGTGTCGCAACTCTGATAAAAAGAGTCAGATTGAAATTATAATTGCATGTGCACAGGTTCCATGGTAGTGAACATCCTAACCAAGTTTCAAGGAATTGACCCACAAACATCTGAGAAAATCTCCGGACAAAATTCAGGCATTCTAAGATGAAAAGGGGCATAACTCTAGGAAGAAAAGTCAGATCGAAAATATATTCATGTATTGGTGTTTAAGGTCACATACTTTTGCACAATGGCTAATCATGACCACAACATGAGCATCAACTCAAGACCAGGGGTGAGCATTAATAAGCCATGTTGCCCACTTTAGAGAGGGGTTGCACCTCCCAAGCATTGGTGACTGGGTCCTATTTTACCAGTGATCGAAACAATAATTGTCAATGCACAGGTTCCCATGGCACTGAACATCCTTACCAAGTTTTAAAGGAATCAACCTATAAACATTTGAGAAAATATCCGGACAAAATTCAGGCATTCTAAGATGAAAAGGGGCATAACTCTGGGAAAAAGTCTTATCGAAACTATAATCGCAGGTGCACAGGTTCCAAAGGTAGTGAACAACTTTACCAAGTTTCAACAAAATCGATCCATAATCATCTCGGAAAAGCTATGGTCAAAATTCTAGGCATTTCAGGCATTCTAAGACGAAAAGGGGCATAACTCTGGAAAATAATTCCGATCGAAACTATAATCACAGGTGCACAGGTCCCCATGGTAGTAAAAATCCATATCAAGTTTCAAAGGAATCAATCCATAAACATCTGAGAAAATCTCCGGCCAAAATTCTGGGCCTGCTTTTTCTAGTCGAAAAGGGGCATAATTCTGGCAAAAATAATCCAACCTGAATTATAATATCAGGTGCATAAGTTCCCATGGAGGTGAACATTCATACCAATTTTCGAGCAGATTGGGCCATGAGCGTCTACGAAAATCTCTGGACAAAATTATGTCTATGGATGAACAACGCGATCCCCCCCCCCCCCCCCCCCCCTCAACTCATTGCAGGGGGTATAATAACGATCATGTACACATGTACAACTACAAATCACTTAACAATGATGTAAAAATATTGTTAAGATACATGCAGCCAACTGGGGCATCTTTTTCAATGCAACATAAAAGTGGCAATATGTGGCCGTGTAGGGACAACAAAATCCTAAGTAGACTCATAAAAAGAGACAGTTAGGCCTCACAAAGTAGATACTCTGTTTCTTGGGCCATTTTTTGTAAAATTGCATGCGTGCGGGCGGTTTTTTATTTTATTTTTTTATTTTTGTAATTATTTCTTTGCCATTAAAAAGTTCATGTTCTTGGTTTGTTTTATCTTTTAGGCACCATAATCTACTTAATAGCATGGGTGGTGGTGTATTACGTCCCTTGAGTGCAAGAAGGCTTTGCAATGCTAAAGCATTGCAAGGCCTTCTTGCACTCAAGGGACAATTTTATTAACTTGGGTGAAATATCAGACATAATCAATTCGATTTTGTTTTTTTTTTAAGTTTGGATAGGCTATAAAAAGAGAGCATGCGGCAGCCAAAAGGACCATGCGGGAGGGCCTGAGAAACAAATTTTTATTTTTTCTAGGCCTTACATAAGATTTTTTGTTTGATTCATGATAACAACATAGATTTGGAAGACAGAGAAATGTTATGGTTTTAGCAGGTACCTGAAAAAAAACAACAAACAGTTTCAATTTGAACAATTTATTTCATGAGAAAAAAAGAAAACTTCACAGGAATTGATGCTGTAATTTTCCCCCATTGGGCCAGAAAATCAACTATGACTTTTGACTCATCTTGCACCAACACTTATTCCTCATGGTAAGCAGACAAGTGGCGTTTTCCAGCCCTGGTCGTATTTGTAAATAAACAACACAGGTTATACGGCCACCTGCAATGACAGTTTCAGTGTGGAAGCAGTTTCTTCCTAGACACTTTACCTAACATAACAGCCAAACGCAGCCTGCACTATTCACAAAATTACAATTCAAGTTTTTGGGGTTCTTTTTTTGTTTTTGTTTTTTTGTTTGTAGTCCAAGAACTACACATAGTTACATGTGGACTTGAAGTTATGGAGTTTGTACTCAATATTGCCAATTTTAATGCAATTTCATAATCACATCCACAGTCTAATACATGATGCTCTTAAAATTAAGCAGGCATTCTAATGGGCAGAGAAAATCCATTGCAGCAATATTCAGCTTGCTGTGAGGCAGGATGAATATTGAGAAATAAAACTCCTCAAATTGACAGTTTTCAGGGGATACAAGAAGGTTCCAGTATTCAAGGACTTCCCGGGACCTTGCCAGATAGTTTTTAAATTACAGGAGTTTCATGGCACCATGGGAACTCTATCATTTTGAAGAAAAGGTTTTGAAAATGACATAACTGGAATGATAATTTATGTGTACAATACTAGAATAATTAGCTAAGTGGATGGTTAACCCTTTACCCAATTCAGACGATATCAAAATTTATTATTTTAAATATTATTTTTTCAAATTTTTCAAAACATTTCAGCAAAATCAGATTCATGTGACCCCCTCATTGGAACGAGCTCGATGAGCTTGTTCCAATGAGGGGTCACAATATAGTTTTGTTGAACTTTTTTGAAAAATTATGCTTTTTCCACTGCTGAATTTGTACATTATGTTGGTGGTTATGGCTGATTCGTTGGGTGAAAGGTTAAACTGGGAAGTTTTATTGTGTGCAACACATATAGTCCAGGCACATTAGACATAAAAATGAGAAAGTAAGGAAAAAAATCGGAGAAAGCTGATTTCTTTATATGTTTCCGGGAAACACATTGCGGATAAAGTGTGAAAACTCCCGGCGAATCCGAGTTGAGCTTTTTTAGTTATAGCGTTTTTTTGATGAAAAAAAAAATTAAAAAAAAAATTCGACCCAGCTCCATATTTCTCATTCTTATTTGCCTTAGTAGGGTTAGAATCATAAATATCGTGCTGAATTATATTGAGAATACATATCCCCAACAGAAAATGCCAACTTTGTACCAATCCTCAGACTCAATGGTGAAATATTCCCGAAAATGTACAAAATTACGAAAAAAAATTTATTGTTTTCATACACACAACGGTACACAACGTCCATTAAATCAAATCTACGACTACTTTGGGAGTTAAATTATATATCAAAATTGCAGAAAAGCAGTGGCTTTATAATGATATATAACAATAGTCATTTATTCCATAATGAACTGGTGAAACGTGTGAAATATTAACCATACCCCCTAAACTCAAATTCAAACGGCATCGACTTTTCTCATTCAAATACCGTATTATACGTTTGTCCAGTGACGTTTGACCAACCACTTTATATCAAAGCAGTGGAGATTGTGTCTTCGTCAGATAAGTTGACAAAAGTTTTCGTTAGACTCGGCGGCTTCCATATGATTATGTCATATTTAGGGGCAATTGGTTCGATCATGGCTGGTAGCGGCTTGGATGAACTTTGGGGGACTGTTTATGCTGGTGGGTCAATCCATCATTTGATCAGTGGTCATGCATATTCAAGAGCAGTTCATGCCCATTTGCTAACACAAATTGCCATTACAAAACTTGTGTTTGAAGAAAGCCGAACACTAGATAACATAGACTGCACAGAAGTCAATGAAATATTCTGTGAACTTGCCAGAGGTGACTGTACAACAGCTGACGCTGTCAATCAAGAAAGTGTCAACCATCTACTGTCAAAATTACACGAACTCCTCCAGAATACGTCCGTAGGACGCACAGGAAAGCTTTGGGTACAATACTACGAGCAAATAGGTCTTCTCCAGTTGTTCTTGAGAGCAGAGCGCACAGGCGACTGGGAACTCCACACATATTGTGTTCGCAATATGATTCCAGTATTTCATGCAGGTGGTCATTTTGCATATGCAAAAAGTTCTCATCTCTATTTGCAGCAGATGAATGAGCTAACAGAAATAATGCAACAGGATGATTTGAAGTTGTTCACTGAGAAAGGTTACTTTACCATAAGGCGCTCAGATAAATTCTGGGACGGGATATATTCTGATCAGACCATAGAGCAGTGTTGAATGAGAATGTTCAAGCTCCCTGGTGGTCTCACACATGGCAGGGGAATAACCAATAGCACTGTTGCGAAATGGGTACATGGACTACCTCTTTGCCTTCCGATATGTAATGCTCTCGAAAATTTTGTTCATGTTCACACTGGTCATGGCGAACAACATCGGGATCTCCATCAAAGTTCACAATTGACTGATGCCAATGATATCACCAAATTATTGAACTGGCTCAGAGTGCATTCCCCCTTTCAGAATAGAGATCCACTACAATTAGTCTCTATAGAGACCAGGCTTGTGGCAGGCGAAACTGTGAACTGTGACCAAGTTCGCAAAATTGGTGAATGTTGCGTATCGAATGTTGTAAGCAAAACGTTCAACAGCATCAAACTACGACGTGTTGACACTGTGAAGTCTTTCGCATCGATGGCAAATAGCATCAAAGTCCGTGGAAGTAAGGTAGTGATTGACCCCACAATTCTGTTCAACCGCATCACATGTGTTATTCAGTCACAAGCAGAGATGGAAGAGTATCTCAAATATGAACTCGCCCCGAAACCACCAGCATTGTTTGATTCTGCTGGAATGAGTTAGACACAGAAAAGCACGCTCGGTAAGATCCTCAAAACATACGGTTCCGAGCAAACTAAAATCCCAGAACATTCTCTGTTTGTTGTAGATGGTGGATTTTTATTGAGGGCAGTTGTATGGCCTAAACAGTCATCATATAAGGACATATGTACATCATATTCCAATTATCTAGTGAGACATTTTGGGGCGAACGTCGTGGTTGTTTTTGATGGTTATGCTTGTACAATGTCGACAAAGGGCATGGAACAAGCCCGTAGATCTAAAGACAGGTATTCCATTGATATCAATATCTCACCCGAGTTACCAGCCACCACACCCCAATCCGATTTCCTTGCAAATGCCAAGAACAAAACCCAACTGATCGATCTTCTAATGCAGGAGCTATCTGCTAACAATATTCAGTCCAAGCAGGCCGAGGCTGATGCTGATGTACTGATAGCCGAAATTGCACTTGACATCGCTCAAGATGACAACAATGTTGTCGTTGTGGGAACAGACACAGACTTGTTAGTCATTCTTACCTCTCGAGTTCAACCGGGATGTAATATTCACATGATGTATTCCATTACCCCAAACTTACTAGTTTCAGTTTGTGAAATAGCAACCAAAATGGGTGACCATAGAAGCAACCTCCTTGTAGCACATTCTATAAGTGGTTGTGACACTACTTCTGCACTCTTTCGAGTTGGTAAGAAGAAAGTATTCAGTACAATTGTCTCCGATGTTACTAGCGACTCACAACAGTATGTCAACACAATTTTGGCGGATGACAGTACACCAAGTGCAGTAGCCGCTGCCGGGGAACAACTTCTCCTGATCTTATACGGGAGTAAAACTGTTTCCTCTCTCGACCAATATAGATATGTCACTTACAAGCGTTATGTAGCAAAATCTAAACTGAATAAACCCATCGACCTAGCCTCACTCCCACCAAGCAGCGATGCTGCACAACATGTCTACAGATGTTATCTCCAGGTCCAACAATGGCTGGGCACTTCGCTTCCTCCGACGGATTGGGGGTGGTCGCTAGACAATGGACTTCTTGTACCGACTGCAGCCACAAAGCCATGTGCCCCCGATAACCTACTGAATCTGATCAGTTGTCGTTGCAAGAGTGCTTGTACAAAAAGGTGTGGGTGGAAGAAGGCAGGACTCTCTTGCTCAGGTTTGTGTAATTGCAGTTCGGATTCTTGTAACAACCACAGAAACACTGTTCTGTCGGAAATTTCTGAGTTCGATGAATAATATGTATATAGGTCATGTCATTTCTGTATATAGCGTTGATAATAGTCAATGTAACTTAATCCATGTTGATTGATTTGTACATTCTGTAAATATTATTTATTGATTTTTGTACATTCTGTAAATATTATTTATTGATCTAATGCTGCCAGACACAGACGTGTCTGTTCGGTCCCAAGCCCGAAAATAGTTGAGTTCTCATGCTGACGAATTTTATGCCAAAAGGGGAACTCGGCCAGAAGCAGAGGGGGTCTTCCATAATGTCTATTTTGTAAGCAATGATAAAAGTCTTCAAATGGTGGTGGATTTTTTATCGTCTGTCCAACTAACATCCCGTTCTGTACTACGACCCTTTGGGCAAATCCGTTAGGAAAATCGTCATTTTTTGCGTAAATCCGATACTTTTTTGTGATTTTCAATAATTTTTCGCAGAAATTGTCACAGAATGCACATTTTCCTCTAGGTAAATGTATATTAGACATTATGTAGCTCGAAATACGCGTAAACAAAAAATACAGTTGGATCAATTCGAGGTTACAAAGTTCGTGCGATTTTTTAAAAAATTTTTTCAAACGCGTTTTCGAAAAAAGGCTGTAGAAAAAAAAGCTCAACTGGGATTTTAGGGGACTTTTGTCTAATCGTTCAGTGACATGTACTCGACATTCCCTGAAAAAATCAGCTTTCTCCGATTTTTTTCCCTAGTGAAACCTAATGTTCTTGGGCTAATAAGGGAATAGGTTTTAGCAACATGAAGACATTTTATGTGCCTTTACTAAAAGATTTTTCCAAACAATTTCAAGTTAGGGTATGTTTCAGTGAACTATTCCAGTTTACTTGGTTTACTATTCCACGTAAACCTATACTGTGGTTTAATAATCCCAATGGAACTGTATGATTAGTGAGAATACTGTTCCATGTAAAAACTGGCTTAATGTCACTAGGAAATGTGCAGTATGGGAGTATTGCTGGGGATATTCAAAGTGTGGGAAACATATCCCTGCTTACATTTTTTAATCCCTTACCCAACATAACGGCCAAAACCGGCCTGTGCTATTCACAAAAATCACCAATTAATTTTCACTACTTTTTCATGTTTTGTCTCAAAAACATAGGTTATGACCCCTCTTTGGAATGAGCTCATCGGGCTCGTTCCAATGAGGGTCATAACCTATGTTTTTGAGACAAAAAATGAAAAAAGTTATACTTACCAATGACCCAGACATAGCTGGTGCTAACTCTTAAAATATAGGGCCAAACACAAATTTTGCCCCCCAATCCCCAAAATTTGCATCTAAAACTAAAGAAAACATGTCCTGAAAGGCCCTCCACACCTCACCCCCACTGCGCATGCGCAGTGTCAAGGACGTTCCGAAATTGGCGCCATTTATCATTCTAATAACCAGTGCCTGGTAAGCGCTATGTACTCAGCGGGGAGGCAAGAGTTCCCAACTCCTGGGAGGGCCATCCCCGTCTGGGTCATTGGTAAGTATAAAAAATATATAAATTACTATAAATTTTTTAACATTTTTATACTGTACCAATGACCCAGACATAGCTGAATAGTAAAAAGGCTGGAGGGCCAAGGACATAGAGCAAAATGGAATACGCTCAATAAAATAAAATAGAGTCATCCCCTGTAGGGAAAAGAAGTAATAGGCCTTACATGTATCTTTCTTATTTATGATAAATTAGAAAGATACAACACCTTCCAAAAATTGAGCTTCATACATCCATGTACTCTATTAATATCCAATAATCCTTATACTAATAATTTTTAAAGTAAGCCAATAATAAAGTAAGTCTAGAGAATAGAGACTCTTATACTCCTAAAAGTGAGTGAGAATTGCATAATCATGTCCGTTGACATATGCAATATTCAAAAGCTATACTTTAAAAACTAAGACTTGAATGAATTTTATAAACTTAAACTTCTCACTAAACAACCATCCCAATAACAGCTCAGAATTACTAACTCCGGAGGAGGTATCCCCTTGTTTTCATAGTAAAAACAGGTGACCCAAGGGAACACCCTCCCCCCCCCCTTTTTCTTGCCCTGGGTCAAATAGCCCAGAGCGAAGAGGGCAGCCGAACGGAGACACTGCCGAAACAGACAGCCTACCTAGCTATAGTAGCAACTGTTAAGAGAATGATATTCTGAGCAGTAGATAATAGACCTAACAATAGAGGCCTCCAGAAATGGACTCGATATTTCTGAGATAAAATTCATGAATGGATGGCTGAGCGCAATGAGCAGCCTTCAAAAATCTATAATAGCAACACTATTAATGTAAGCCCAAGAAGTAGAAGAACTCTTACTTCATGAGCCGAAATCTTAAGCACAACTGCTAAGCCAATGATATACCATAAGCAGTACGCTAGTTAATAGAATCCATTAAAAATAAAATGGAGCGTAACGTCCTTCTACTAGACATCAAAGACAGAAGAAGCTTACGCCCTTGTAATAAACAGATATCTGTTTATAAATACATAAACTGTACCCGGAAAGAGTAAAGGCCTATGCCCATACGAAGACGGAAGGACCTTAAAATAATAGGTTCCGGAAATAGGAGCCTAACTCTTATGCAACAATCCAACCTAAATAGTAACGGAAGTATTGATTCCGAAACTATGAAAGTGAAAATCATCCATCGATAGTGCATGAAACTCACTGACTCTACAGTAAAAGAGAAACCAACAGAATTACTGTCTAAAAGGTCAGAATTTGAAAACTACTGTTTCCAGAGGCTCAAATGATTACATAGCTAAATAAGAACCGAAGTTAAAATCCGTATAGGAATTTAATCTAAAGATTCTAAGTCTATTTATCAAAAAGTTACTAACTGACTTAGATAAAGAGACAAAAGACTCAATTGTAAACTATCGTAGAGTGCATAGGTATGAGGTAACATAAACCTATAACCTAAATAACAACAGGCTGCAGTAGATCTTGTGAAACAAGTATACTAAAAACTAGCAATGCGTAGTATGGAGGGATCAACCATATGAACATAATGATCCCTACACCACGACGGAAGAGCCTCCACTTTAGTCGCATAGAATAGCGAAGAAGAGGATCTCCTATAGTAAGAAATCGCGTCCAAAGCTCGTCCAGTACAGTGCTTACAATGCAATACGGACCACACAACGGAATACATGAAGGTTGCGACCTTGCTGGTTGTGATAAAGATGACACGATTTACCCAGTGAAAAAAGATCCTCACATAGAGGAAGATTCCACGTTAAGATCCACAGTAGACAAGAGAGTAAATTACTCATGATCTCTGTGAAGATAGAGATGCTATCAACAGAAATGTATTGTGGTTGTTTATCTTAGCAATACCTGCTAAAACAACAGCGCCGGAGGATACGCGTATCCTATCGTTCCTTCCTATAGATCAATAGAGCGTTAACAGTATTAGCTCAGAGATCTGGACAAGCCAACACATACGTCTGCAATTGATAAGCAAGCTGTGTCATAAATAAAACATCATTGGGCGCTCCCATAGATAGCAAATCTGATTAAATACTTGTTTGTTGAGAGTCCATTCTGACAGCAACAAGCGACCCGTAAGAGAACGGGAGTGCGATAAAACAATCAGACGACCCAGAATATGACGGACCAAAACTGAACTTGGTGTACTATAACCAACAGACGGATTCTTTCCATTAAATTGAATAACGGAAACGAAAGAGTGCCTCCCTGGTTCCGGAGATACGCCACTACTGTCGAATTAAAGGACAGGAATTTGGGCATGCGTTTCTGAATAATGTTCATGCAATGACATAAAGCAAGCCTAAAAAACATTATTCCGCGGAAGTTAAACTGATAGCTAAAAGACTGCGGAACCCAAAGACCCTGGCACTTCGAATCCGTAGGGATCAGAATATCCCAATCTGTTTGACTGGCAACCGTCATAACAGCCACACTAGGGTCCGGCAACTGCGGCGGCACTCTCTGAGTCAACCACCGAATGTTTGCCCCAGTCTGAATCTCTTGTAACACTAGATAGACAAGAGAATGTATAAATCAAGCAATTCATGGATTGCCGGAAAGTTGCCGTCGAAGAGAAGCTCCTCCGAGAACGAAGCGACTCTGAGAGAGTTCTTAACCTACTATCCATGCGTGGATGTAGCTAGGGCTGCATCACGTCTAACCAACTCCAATCAGCCACTGAAGGGCGGAGTTATACGTGAACAAACTACTGCCCTCAAAAGAAATTACATTGAGAATAATATCCCGTAAATCTTTTCTTGAAGACGTAATGATAACACCTCAGTAAGGCGGATTACGTATAATAAAGCGTCTAAGTTAAGTGTACTATACATAATGTCGTTCCCAACATTGAAATTGGAAAAGACATAAACGGCGAAAAAGAATATATGCAGTCTTTAATCACACCGTCTAGACGCATATGAACTCTCGGTATGCCCTGCTCTGCCAAAATAAACTATATGTAAAAAAGATAAAATGGCAGAAATGAGCCACGCGGACAAGAAACTAAACTATCATGCTTAGTAGCAGGCTTGTATATATATAATATATATATAGCGTCGAAAAATAAAACACATGTTGTAATGACAATATTGGACTGCGTCGGTAAGTCAGGGACAAAGTCCCTGTACCGATCGAAAAATCCGAGTCCAATGACGCTATAAGTCTCTTATCCAAGATCGCAGCAATGAAGTCCGAACAATAATCACTGGAAGAAATGCCAGAAGATATGAAAGGCATCTTCCGATACTACTAAAGGGAAAACTCGAAATCTTTCGAATCCCTTTCGCCATCCTGTCGGACCCTATAAAGCGTTCGGTCGTCCGTAGCTTGATGCAACCGCGGACCGCACCGACCCAGCGCCGTCGGATAATTCCTGATTCGACCGAGAAACCGTCAATTGCTGGGATGCTGCGAAACAACTGTGCTAACTCGGATAGCACGTCCGTCACTGAGGCCTGAGGAGCAGCGGTCTTACGATGCATTGCCGCAGGAAGCTCCGAGATCGTTACCCCGTGCATACTTCCAATATGCGAGCGAACGGAGTGTATAGGCCTCGTGTCCTTTGGCTACCGGATGGCGCGACCTATTCGCTGTGGAATCACTGAATGCCGAAACTGATCGGATACTCGAGGTCACGTAGCCAATGTGCGGTCGTGTGCCCTGCTGTGAGGATGAGGAAGCATTAAAGACAGTCTCTCGGACTGTCAATATAACGGAGCGTCCCGAGCACGGACATATGCTCCGAATGTAAAATATCTGAACCACAACATGCGGTCCCCTATGTTGTTGGCTTCCTCCGATCCGTCCTCAATCTGCCGTCACTGGGTGAGTACTAAAGTAATTAAAGTGCTCGCATCACCCAAATCTCCTTCCTAGACCGCAACGGACGAACCCGGCAGCCGAACCATTCGATGAATGTACGCTACACCGGGTGAGCTAGCGAATGTCACTCCGTAAGCGATAGACCTATTCCATGAGCACTTATTGCCGCTAACTCTTCATTAACTATGACGACAGAGGCACACTTTTGAAGACATCTCCATAACTCTTCGAACAAGAAACCAGAAATGCTTGGATAGCAAGCATAAAATAATAATATATATAGCGTCGTTCAATAATTCGAAAGTTTGTGTGACATTATTGGACTATGTCGGAACTGAGGGACGATGTCCCTGAACCGAACCAAAAATTTCTAAGTCCACCGACGCTATCAGTTTCTTATCCGGCATCGCAGCATATGTTGTTCCGAAAGGGAAAGCTTGAAATCCACCGAATCCCTTTCGGTATCCCGTCGGACCGGATGAAACTTTCGGACGTCCGTACCCGCTTCCGCGGAGCGTCCCGACCCAGCATCGTCGGATAAAATATATGCGACAGATTCAGTTGATGCTGGGATGCTGCGATAAACTGTGCTATTAAGGAAAGCACGTCCGTTCCCGAGGCCTGTGCAGTAGCGGACTTACGATGCATTGCCGCTGGAAGCTCCGTGTACGTTGACTCCCGCACACTTCCTATGCGAACGTCCGGAGTCTGCAGGCCTCGAGTCCCCGGCTACCGACCCAGCGCTGTCGGATAATTCTCGATCCGACACCGTTTCTGTCGGCTGCTGGGATGCTGCGATAAGCTGTGCTATGTGCACAAGAATGTCCGGCGTCGAGACCTGCGGAGGCGCAGTCTATCGGTGCTTCGCCGAGGGCAGCTCCGCATCAGATGGCTCCCGCATACTTCCTATGCGAACGTCCGGAGTCCATCGGTCTCGAATCCCTGGCTGCCGGATGGTGTGACCTGGTCGCCGAAGAATCCTTGATCGGCGAAGCTGGTAATATATCGGCGGTCACGCAGCCAAGGTGCGGTCGTGTGCGCTGACGAGAAGAGGAAGCCTTAGCAGTCTCAGCGGACTGCCTATACAACGGAGCGTCCCGAGCGACGGACGTATGCTCCGCTAACGACACATTTGTACCACAACATCTGGGGCCAGATGTTGTTGAACGAGAGAGGGGCCTCTCTCGCTTGCCGTCCGGATGGACCGGAACGAGCTATGAACCGGACTAAAAGGCTTCCTCCGTTCTCCCTCCGATCCGCCGTCACTGGGTGTGCATTAAGTTAATTTTATAGTGCTCGCATCACCCCAAAATTCCTTCTAGACCGCAACGGACGAACCCGGCTGCCGAACCATTCGGTGAATGGACGCTACACCGGGCGAGCTAGCGGACGTCAAAGGCCGTCGAACCTACTAGGGTCCTCTTAGGCAATTGGCGTATTACATGAGCACTTTTCCGCTAGCCCTTCATTAATTGTGACGACGGAGGCACACTGTTGGAAGACATCACAGATACATCACCCTAATCTTGATCGTCTGAAATAGAAATTGATAAAGTAGAGTGACCCTGCGGGGAAAGGACCGGAGTGTCCAAATCCCCAACAACATACCGTGACATACGCTTCCCATATTGTCATCGAAATCATACGATACAGAACAGGAGTTAATGCGAGTACACTGACCACATATAGAATGATAATAAGGTCAGAGGAAGACTTCCTCTTAAAACAATTGATCAATATCCTTTCAATGTGAAAAGAAAACAAGTCCTGGTACTCGCACTAACCCCTGGCAATCAAAATACATAATAATAATATGATCCATTAATATAGAAAAAATAATTGAAATCAAAATATTTTGAAAAAATATTTTTTCAGAACAGCCCAAGTTTCTGAAAAGTAACGTTGAGCCCAAGCCTAAGTGTGGACAAAAATTTTAAAAATATTTTAAACAATTTATTCAACACTTACGAACAATAATAATGTATCTAGTTATGATTAAAATAACATAAAGATATTATTATTTAGAAATCCCCCCCTCACACAGAGGGCTGTTGTAAATGTAAACAATGAGTGTAAAAACACTAAAATAAGACTCCAGGCACCCAGGCCCGAAATCAGTTACCAGAAATACCCCATCTGATGCAAAACAGAGACTTCCAGGGAAGAAACTGCAGAACATCAGATGGTAGATGCAGAACACAACGCCTAACCACCCGTAGGTGAAGACGTAAACATGGGGAAAGAACAGAATTCATTCTGTTATTAAGCTAAAACTCCCAAGAAATTTTAGTAATAATAATTACAGAAACTATGCCAAAAGCATGGGAGAATAGCAAGGGGGAATTAAAGGACAGGGAGAGAGGAAAAACACTTGAAAAAACAGTGTAACTAAATAATCAGAATGACAACAAAATGGCTGCTGCCTTGAAAATAGGTAACTTAACATAATTTCATTAAAAAATTTTAAGTTACAGCCCTGATAATATTCTGTCACACATTCTTTTCCTCTCCTCCTTTTCTATCCTCCTTAGAATCACCATTTCACTAATATTTATGTGTCTGGCATCATTTAAACTGAGATTTAAAAGCACAAAGATCAGTCAGATGTTAACTGATGAAGGGCCAAACTTAGAATGATAAATGGCGCCAATTTCGGAACGTCCTTGACACTGCGCATGCGCAGTGGGGGCGAGGTGTGGAGGGCCTTTCAGGACATGTTTTCTTTAGTTTTAGATGCAAATTTTGGGGATTGGGGGGCAAAATTTGTGTTTGGCCCTATATTTTAAGAGTTAGCACCAGCTATGTCTGGGTCATTGGTACAGTATAAAAATATTTATAGTAATTTATATATTTTTTATACTTACCAATGACCCAGACTTAGCTGGTGCTAACTCCTTAAATTCTAGGGCCAAACACAAATTTGGCCCCCTAATCCCCAAAATTTGCATCAAAATCCGAAATTTCAATGTCCTATGTGGTCCTCCATACCTTTTATTCACTGTGCATGCGCAGTGTCAAGGAGGTCTTGAAATTGGCGCCAATTGTCATTCTTTGTTTGGCCCTAAATTCAGAAACACCTCACTGATATTTGTTATATTAGTTATTCAAGAATTTTGTTTGCAAGTGTCGTCTGCTTTTCATGTTAGGTAAAGGGTTAAACAATCTTAGAATATCAACATTAGAAAGGCCCTCATAAGAAACTTTCCAATGATTGTGTCAGAAATTGTGTTACTACTATCACAGAAGTAAAATGACCAAAAAGGGTCTTCTGAAAGTTGTAACACAATTTTTCTGAGAGAAAAACACACTTTCAGTTGAGAATCAAATAATTTTGAAAAGCTGCTGTTATTAACTTTTTATTGCTTTTCTCTCTTTAATTATTGCATTTTTCATGTACCTGGCACTGTAAAAAAAAATTTTCACACCCAAAATCAAAATATCTTTTTAATGTTGTGCAAGGTCTAGAAATTTCATGTGCACTCCGCTGCACGTGTCAAGAATAGAATGATAAAGCCGATAACCCTGCTCCCAAGGAGGTTTAGATGGTTTAATCCACAATGATAAACCAGAATATAAACTGCTCAATGAAACAACCTGGTTATTATTCTGTATGTCTGCGCATGCTCACATAAACCAAGTAAACTGGAATAGTTCACTGAAACATACCCTTAGACTAGCAGAAATGTCATTCAGAATTTTAGCCTATAAAAAAAAAATTGTTTCTCAAGCAATTTTCCTACAATTCATGATGAGGGAGGGAGGCTTATTTTTAAAAAAAATATTTTTGTCAATCCACAAAACAGTCTTAAATTTAGCTCCTCACACCATTATGTGGAAAAACAATGTTTTCAGCAGTTAAAATTTAACATAATGCAGTTACAAATTTAACAAACTATAACTTGTTGGACAGAAGTCAGTGAGCTCTGCAAAACAAAATATAGTTGGCTAAATTTTTAATCTTACAAGTGCAAAATACTCGGTAGTGTCATCAAAGAGATTTCCAGGGGAAAAAAAGAAGTGATGAAGCAGATTTTCAATGAGGGAGGTGCCTGAGAAACAAATTTTTTTTATTAGCCTAATCTTCTATATGTTAATCGTAAACTTTACAAAAAAGCCAAATCTGGCCAGATCAAAACACAAAAATTACAATTTAAACCTTGTTATTTTCAAATTTTTGGCTTTTATCCCTTTACCCAATGCAATGGCAAAAACTGGCCAGCACTATTCTAAAATATCGTTAATTTTCATCATTTTGTTCATAGGTTATGACCCCTCATTGGAACAAACTCGTCGAGCTCGTTCTTATGAGGGGTCATAACCTATGTTTTTGAGACAAAAAATGAAAAAAATTAGTTATTTAAGAATTTTTTGTGTCGTCTTCTTTTCATGTTAGGTAAAGGGTTAAAACATAGTATATGACCTCTTTGAGCTTGTTTCAATGAGGGGTCACAAACTATGTTTTGATAGCAAGAATGAAAATTTTTTCATGAATATATTCATGAAAAGATATTTCTTGTGTCATCGACAAGTCAACCATAATGTAAAGAGTGAAACTGCTCCACCTTGATCATAACTGGTATGAAATGAGTGAATAAATGATTTAAGTTAATGATGAAAAGCACAGGCACATATTTTCAGTCACTGTCAGATGAACTATCAGAGCCAAAAATTTCTTCTGCATCTTTCTTTCCTGCATCATTCTCTGCTTCACTTCCACTTTCTCTGACACTTCCTCTTTCACTAGGACTGCTGCTTCTACTACGGCTTCTACTGCGACTACGTCTTGAAGCTGGACTGACACTCCTACTGCGGCTCCCACTTCGACTACGACTCCTACTACTACTTCTGCTGCGACTTCTACTAACACTCCTGCTTCTACTTCTACTTGGGGTCCTGCTGCGACTGCGGCTCCTGCTCCTGCTACGACTTCGACTGGAGCTTCTGCTACTACTTCGACTTCTGCTACTGTGGCGACTACTTCCACGACTTCTGTCTGACCGAACACTTCTTTTATCCTCTTGATCACTCTTTTCTCCCTCATCACCACTTCCTTTTTCACTTCCACTCCGGAATTCTTCATCTGAGATGATAAAAAAGACCATGATCATAATAGTGGCATACAAAATGAATTTTAAATCAATTCTGATCAAAACCAGAGAAAACGTTTACCTTTCTGCCAAACCTTCAAATAAGAAGCCTACTGTGGTCATTGACAGATACAACAAACATGTTAGTCATGCTCAATTCATTTGTGCCTGACATAATACCCAGTACAGAAGAACCTGTCTTGAGAGACTGTCCTTTTTGCCAGGCAAAAGTGGCCTCTCAAAACAGGTGGTCTCTCATGACAGGTCCATTACAGAGTAAAACAACCAAACAGTATAAAGTCACAGTGGTCTCTCAAAATAGGTGGTCTCTCATGACAGTGGTCTTGAAAGACAGGTTTTACACTACAATGTCTTGGAACTGAATATAAACCTTTAACTTAAAAACATGTCCAATTTCAGAAGACTTTACCAACACCAAATTTCCTGACTTATTAACATTTATTTGAAAGTTCTAATCCAAGAGCATTCCAAAAAAACAACAAGAGAAGATTATTGTCTGATACGCTTATGCAATGAACATATTTATTTATTTATTGATGTTTACGGTCACATATTTATCCACAATGGCTAATCATGACCGTGAGTTTTGTGGGTGGAGGAAGCCAGAGTACCCGGAGAGAACCACCGAGCAACGACGTGCAGCTGCCAGCTCCCCAACATCGTAACTCCGCACTGCAGCACAGGCAGGGTTAGATTGGTTGAAGACATGCGTACCATCGACGTGCAGTACGCCTTAGTACACGGCGTCATCGTGCCCCCACACGGGCAATGGAGATGAAGTGTCTTGCCCAAGGACACAATGCGGTTGCCGCAGGTGGGATTCGAACCGAGGACCTCTCGGCTTGCAGCCTGCACCTCTACCAACTGAGCCACCGTGCTCCCATGCAATGAACATAAACATGCGTGTTATAAACTTAACATGCTATACAATTCACCCATGGAATTTAACCTTTACAGTACAGTCCCCGTGGACTCGTCATAATCCATGCATGGGCAGTGATGTCCACGTATGCATTTACCAGGTAATAAAACCATTGTCAGCAAAATTTTAATTTATAAAGCACCGGGTTGTATCCAGTGCTTTGTTAGTTAAATTTTTAATGATTATTCCTATAGTTAGTGTTTGAAATCTAATATTATTGCATCTGCAGAAATATTGCCCACCTGTGACAAGTGACCAGTCCATGGTGGCCATCCTGTAAGTGGGCCTATAGCCACAAACTGCCCATTTTATATTGCTCTATTAAAGTTATCCCTGGTGTATTTTTCCATGAGAACTCTATTGGTAGGATGCATTTATCTTGACAGTGTTTTCACATTATTGCTGGCTGCCTGTACAGACAACCAACAATAATGTAGAAACACTGTAAATTCATCTACAACTATGTAAATGTATATAAAGCAGTTGTTGAGCCTAAAAAAGTTTAAAATCTGTTTCTCAGGCACTTGTGGTCCTTTTGGCTGCCACATGCTCTCTTTTTATAACCAATGCAAACATTCAAAAATTAAAATATTTTACCAAAGTTAATATGTAACCCATATCCTGACGCACAGAAACCAGTAGAATGAATGAAGCTCAATGTGGTCATGACCGTGTAAGCACTTTCGAAAGCCTATCGTTCAATACCGCTGGTGAAGACAACCGATGTTTCTTTTCCCAAGGGCATGATAATCTAATTAGTTTTGATTGTCAATGAGATCCATGCGCCATATGCCCACTCACAGGAGTGCCGTAACAGATGAGATTAGCCTGTTTAATCTGTTTACTCTTATAATATGAGTCGCATGGTTAACCCATTGCTTATTTTAATTGTTTGTGTGTTTTATGTATGCCATACCTTTTTATTCTTGGTCGTGCAATAAACTTTATCTTATCTTATCTTATCTTATCTTAATAAAATTGATAAATTTGTCCTTTGAGTACAAGAAGGCTTTGCAATGCTTTAGCATTGCAAAGCCTTCTTACACTCAAGGGATGACATACACCACCACCCACACTATTCTACAGATTATGAGGCCTAAAACATACAACTATGAACTTTTGATAGGAAAGAAATAATTACAAAAATAAAAAATAATATAAAAAAATGCACACCTGCATGCAATTTAAAATGGCCTGAGAAACAGAAGATCTACTTTGTGAGGCCTTAACGAAAAATTAATCTGAGGACTTAAGGGTTAAGAAGCGACAGTAATAAGCTTTAGTTGACAAAACTATTTTCACCTCTCACAGTGAAGACATGCTGAAAATGATAAACCCACCCAAACCTCTGTTTGTGGGGATTGGATGAAGGTTGTGAAAATATTTCTAGACCTGAATAAATGAATTATAAATGAACTGAAACTATTATTCTTATGGGTGCACTTCCCAAAAGAGAACTGCTGTTTCAAACACCTACAAAAAGATATGGGATGTTTTTCCTTGTAATGGTACACCACACTCTTGGACAGGATTTGCACGGCCATTTGGAAAATGCAAGAAAAAGTTTCATTTTGCAAAAATAAATTTGACAAACTATTTTAACCTCTCATGGTGAAGGGACGCTGAAAATGATAAACCCACCCAAACCTCTGTTTGTGGGGATTGGGTGAAGGTTGTGAAAATATTTCTAGACCTGAATAAATGAATTATAAATGAATTGAAACTATTATTCTTTTGGGTGCACTTCCCAATAGAGAACTGCTGTTTCAAACACCTACACAAAGATATGGAATGTTTTTCATTGTAATGGTACACCACACTCATGGACAGGGTTTGCACTGCCATTTGCAAAATGTAAGAATAAGTTTCATTTTGCAAAAATAAAATTCCATTTTGCAAATTTTTTTCGCAAAAAAAGAAAAACCTTTCTCTTCAACCTTGATTTGTGACCATCAGTACAACCATAATTAACGGATCACATCTCACACCACAAATCAGCGAAAGATAATTATATTTATCATTTAGTTAATCCCCTTTGTCCAGTATTATGGCTTTTGTATTCAGTCATTGGTTTGACACTGAATAATTTACAGTGCCTTATTGTCAATAATGAGGTTTATTGATCGTATATACTGTTCTTTGTTATTAAGATTATGAAATTTAAGACCTGGCTATCTCGTGAATGCAATTTGGGTAGAACATTATTTTTTAAGGCCACACAAAGTAGATCTTCTGTTTCTCAGGCCATTATTTGTGAAATTGCATACGGGCGAGCGTTTTTTTATTTTATTTTTTATTTCAGTAATTTCTTCTTTGCCATCAAAAGTTCATGTTCTTGGTTCAAGTTTTAGGCCTCATAATCTACAGAATAGCATGGGTGGTGGTGTATTTCATCCCTTGAGTGCAAGAAGGCTTTGCAATGCTAAAGCATTGCAAAGCCTTCTTGCACTCAAGGGACAAATTCATCAATTTTTTTAACTTGGGTAAAATATCAGACATAAACCATTGAATTTTTATGTTTTTTAAGTTTAAACTGGTTATAAAAAGAGAGCATGCGGCAACCGAAAGGACCATGCAGGAGGGCCTGAGAAACAGATTTTTTATTTTTTTAGGCCTAATCATGAAAAGTTTGTGACATTAAATGATGCTATAGCAAATGTCATGAAAACAAGTTCATTTTTACTTGAATTTTCATTTGCGTATCATGTTTCATTTTCAATGTGTACTTTTGTCACCGCAACTGTAGAACACAAAATGATAATAAAAATAAAAAATAATTCAATTTTGCATGCGTAAGGATTAAGTTTTTGTGTAAAAGTGTGTGCAAATGTTTTTTTTGATGTAGCAAATGTCGAACCCTGTTACTTGAATGCTACTGAAAGATATCAATTAACAGGCGTATTCAACTGAACACAAATTTGGAAATTTCCTGTCAACCAAGATGTAATAGAGTAAATGCCTATATTTGATGTACAGAGCCAAATAGTTCTATAAACATAAGGAATTTCTTGTCACAGTAATTCAATAGATCACGCCATTTTTTTATTCAATTAACCATATCTAGAGTTTACTCCATAGTCAACAGGCAATAAACAGATCAATTCTGCACTGAAGGTATGGAAATGGTTTTGTGCTTTGAATATACATCCCATTAACAGGGCTGAACAATTAAAAGATATCCAATTAAGAGTGCTCTACTGTAGTTTCCAGAATTTATTGATCTGCCATAGAGTACAATTGCCGTGGACTGGCCGTAATTAATCCACACGTGGGCAGTGATGTCCACGCATGCATTTACCAGGTAATAAAATCATCAGCAGCAAAATTTTAATTAATGAAGCACTGGGTTGTGTCCATTGCTTCATTAATTAAATTTTTGATGATTATTCCTATAATTAGTGTTGGGAATATAATATTACTGTGTCCGTGGAAATATTGCCCACCCGTGGAAAGTGACCAGTCCAGGGTGGCTGTACTGTATCAGGGCTTTCAACTTATTTATTTTGGGCACACCATTTTGCTCTAATTTGGGCACATTAAAACCAGAAATAACACTCTTATCATGTTAGGTTTTATTGCCATGCCTTACTTTGTGTTTCTATGGCCATAAAATTATGGAAATTATTCCCAAATGGAGAAGAGGCACAGAGAATTTATATATTTCCTTGATGTCTTTACACCTTCTCCAATTTGGGCATACCTGAAAACAGTGTGAAATTGGGGCAATCTAAAGGCCAGGCCATATATATATCTACAGTGTGGTCCAAGTACGTGGATACAGCCCTGTAGATTAACCCTGTTAATTGCACAACTCTCAAACACCAAACAATTTTCTATATCTGCAGTGAAACCGTGCTGTGTTAACTGGTTGAGCGCTAAATTATTTTTGGTCATCAAAATTTGTCAACTTGTCTTTTTTGAGGTTGGCACTTGCAAGTCTTGTCATTATAAGAAAATCAAATCCACTGGAATTTGTTCTCATGCAAACAAGCTGAAAACAGGTAAAAATTAATTTATATTAAAGGCCACAACACTGCTCAGTATGGCGGAACTGTATCAGTTTTCGAACCCATTCAACACATTGTTGGGAAAGTCTCACATACCAAATACTGACCAAATCCATTGATAGTTGATCAAGTTATTGCACCAATAAGCTCAAAACAGGCAAGAATTAAGTAATTGAGGGCCATAACTCCATTCAGAATTGTTGAACCACACCAGTTTTCGAACCCCTTCAATACATTGTTAAAGTCTCACATACCAAATATTTACTGAATACATTGATATTTGTTCAAGCTATCATGCTAATGAGCTGAAAACAGCCTAAAATTAACTAATTAAGGGCCATAACTCCGATCAGTATGGACGATGTGTACCAGTTTTCGAACCCATTCAAGACATTGCTAAGAAGTCTCACAAACCAAATACTGACCAAATCCATTGATATTTGTTCATGTTATTGCGCTAACAAGAAGGTGACATCTGCCTGCTCATGCACCTACTTCATCAAACTACAGGTTGAGGTTTTGAAAAAAACTTGAACAATAATCAGCTGAAACAACTCATTGACAACCTCTAAATTCCCTGCTTTATAGGTATCTTTGGCCTCTGTATTTCCAATATAAGTGTTCATTCTATCTTTGACAGAGCTAAATGAGCTTTGGCCAATAAAATATAGTAGAATAAGGACTTAATTTATCTCAAAAATGTTGAATAATTACCAAATTTACTGGATATTCCAGTTAACTGAATACTTTTTCAAAAGATGGCTTTTCAATTAACAGGAGTCTATGATGCTATTTGTCTGATATGAATTTCAGTGACCCTTCTTCATTACTTTCATGGTTTGGGAAGTTTCCCGAACTTTTCATAATGTCACAGGTGTAAGTCTATTGGGTGGCAATAATGTGTAGCCAAGACCAGGCCTGAAAATAAGCAGTCTGACATTTGCAGAATGAGGTCCCCAGAGGGTGAATTTTATGATGCTATCCCATACAGTGGGCCAGTTTATCCTCTTGGTACCTCTTTCTGTTTAGTTTTGAGACCCTTATTCATACTGAGGTTCACAGAGGGTAAATTTAGTAATACTACCCTGCCATGCAGGGCAGCATCACTAAATTCACCCTCTGGTGACCTCATTTTGCAGATGACAGTCTGCTTATTTTCTGGCTTGGCCAAGACTCAACTAGAAAACTAGAAAACTAGTACTAGGAGACTGATAATTCCCAGAAAGACTTCCTCATGACTTCACAGTGAAGCACAGCTTCCGAGGCCACAAAGTTTAACCGTTTATCAATGTTTAACAATCTACTAACCATTACAGCCAAATCAGCGCAACATTATGCACAATATTCACCATTCAAATTCTTTTCTCCCCAATTTTTGCCTCCAAATCATTTGATTTACACTTATTTCCCACATTTGTAGGAGTTAAAAGAAGGTTACATTGGACAATTTATGGCATGTGACATGTGAACACTCCCTGGTATACTCCAATACCATGTCTGATGACCCAGCATAGGATAAAATAAAAGATATGTTCAGACAAGACACAGTTACTAGAGAGAGAGGGTATGGATGTACAGACAGTATGTATGTAAGATAAGGAATACTGATTGGGAAATACTGCCTGTGGAGAGCAAAATAAGTGATGTGATGGTTACCTGACAGTTTGTTAGCCTCCTGAATGTTTTCAATCTCCATTTCTTCTTCCTCTTCTTCCTCCTGTGGTGGTTCTAACATCGTTAATCTTGATTCCTACAAAGGAAAATAATGAAAATAAATGAGACGGATCCACTGGATTGTAACATTCCCTTGACACAGATATTGCGACTCATAGCTTATTGAAACATATGGAAATGAAAAGTATGCCATTTTTGATCATTTTTTTAGTTATTTTTTATTCCAACTTTCTATTACACTCCCAGGACTATATAACACTTTATGTTCATGAATTTAAGAAAATATACATTCCTGCAAGGCACAAAATTCTGTAACTGACGTTAACCTCAAAACACATTACATAGATCTGATATGGCTAAGCAGTCATTTAGCTGAACTTCTGATCAATCAAATCTCTGATTTTTAACTAGTAGCATTCAAAATTATTTTTCAAATGTGATTTTTAACATTTTTTTCAAAGATTTTATTGCTACCAACATGGGTAGCCTTAGTTTAGGCCCCACAAATTAGATCTTGTTTCTCAGGCCATTTTTTTTTATAAAACTGCATGGGGGAAGACATTTTTTATTTTATTTTTTATTCTTGCAATTATTTCTTTGCCATCAAAAGTTCATGTTCTTGGTTTGTTTTATGCTTTAGGTCTCATAATCTACAGAATAACATTGGTGTATTTCATCCCATGAGTGCACGAAGGCTTTGCAATACTAAGCATTGCAAAGCCTTGTTGCACTCAAGGGACAAATTTATCAATTTTATTAACTTGGGTAAAATATCAGACATAAACTATTGAATTTTTTTTTTTTTTTAAGTTTGCATTGGTTATGAAAAGAGAGCATGTGGTAGCCAAAAGGACCATGCGAGAGGGCCTGAAAAGCCGATTTTTAACTTTTTTAGGTTTTGGCAAGATTTTGTTAAAAATAAATTTGTTATAATTTATTGGAGAGTGCCCATTGGCACTCTCCAATAAATTGTAACAAACAATTTCATATATTTTTGTTTTACTGCTGAGAAAACATCAAGCTAATGCACACAGTGTAAAGCCACTAAAGTGGCTTTCAGCACTTTTCAATAGTCATGATAGTGGCTTCTAGCACTCAACAAATTAATCAAGGATCTTCAATGACATGATGTATTCTGCCAGGAGATCAAAGTCAATGTATACTTTAAAGTCATTCATGATAGCTGAAGAAATCCTATTATGTGACATACTGGTATTGTTGGAAAGAGCTCCCAGATTTAAGGAAGAAACACCAGACATTACCTGGTATGTTCCGGGTCAACATAGCTTGGAAGCCATTCAGATCAGGTTGACATTGTGTTAAATCTATGACTGTTTAGCACAAATACATTTTGGCCAATGTGTTAGCTGTAAGTACAGCTGAACCAAAAAATTGGTTGACCAATCAATTTTTCTTTCTTTTTTTGCATGAATTGTTTTTTGGAAACCGTCATAAGAACAAAATGAGCATTCTCTTGAAGCTCTGTTCCTTTGTATAAAAGTGAATGGGCCTCTCCCTCTCTCTGTCCACATTGGCTGTGCATTCCAAAAAGTTTTGAGATGTGGGGATCAAACTTGGCACTCGAGGGGCATTTTGTCCAAGGAGTAGAATAGAATGGGTTCTGATTGTTTCTGGTCATGCCTTTGAGGGTTTAGCATAATTTTTCAAGTTTTCATTACTCAGGAATTTCTGTTTATATGGACATTAAAGAGGTGATCTGATTTATATACTTTTCTGTTTACCAGTACCAATTCCATGAAGGAAACATTGTGGTTATGGGGTTTAGCACCTTATCATAGACAATGCTGTGTAGTATGGCTAGTCTTCCTGTTTTCATAACTTACTCATTTTCTTGTGATAAAAATAACTAACAAGAATTCACTTCAAAGAGCTTGAGAACTCAGAAAAGAAGTTTATGAAAAACAGACACATCTGTGGTGGCCTCTACATAACAAGACATTACTAATTCATGTGATTATAATTTACCCAACCTGATGCCCATAACCAACCATTACTATTGACAAAAATCATGTTACAATTAATTTTTTTTTCAAATTTAGTCTCAAAAACATAGTTCATGATCTAGCTAGACAACTTTTCTTTGTCTAGCACAAGCTAGACAACTTTTCTTATAGGAGCTAATGTGGTGAAATTACCAGAAAATTATCAAGTTACATAAAGGTTAAAAACAACAAAAAAAAAAAGACATGAAAAAATACACAGAGCTAGAGCACTTTAAGAAATATTTTTATATAAATTGACAGAAAATGAAATTTCAGCATTTTGGCAATCAATCAGGGAAATCAGCGAATTTGCAGAACTCTCTGATGACTGGCAAACGCTCTATAAAATACCTCGCTGTATATTGGCCTTGACCCTTTACTTATTGCGACTGCACATATCTGGACAGCTCTATTCATAGAAAGTTGCTATTCAAATTTTATTATTTTTTTCCAATTGATTCCAATGATAGGTCAAGGTTATGTTTTTTAGGCCCATTAAAAAAAATTCCTGATGTCAGGCTATTTTCCCACAATTGTATGAAGGGGATGGGAGTTAGTTTTATTTTTTTTTTTAAAAAACAATGTTGTTTTTAGCAGTGAAAATTTCTCATACTGCCCAATACTTGCAATAGTTAGTTGCCAAAAAAATCTTGAATAACCAATTTTTTTCATTTTTTCTCTCAAAAACATAGGTTATGTCCCCTCATTGGAACAAGCTCGACAAGCTCGTTCCAAAGAGGGGTCATAACCTACGTTTCTGAGGCAAAAATTAAAAAGTTAAAAAATTTATAGTAATTTATATATTTTTTATACTTACCAATGACCCAGACTTAGCTGGTGCTAACTCCACAAAAACCAGGGCCAAACACAAATTTTGCCCCCCAATCCCCAAAATTTGCATCCAAAACAAAAAGAAATCATGTCCTAAAGGACCTCCATAGTACGACTCTACTGCGCATGCGCAGTGACGCAGTCGTCCCGAAATTGGCGCCAAATATCATTCTTACTGGCAGTGCCTGGTCAGCGCTATGTACTCAGCGGGGAGGCAAGAGTTCCCAACTCAGGGAGGGCCATCCCCGTCTGGGTCATTGGTAAGTATAAAAAATATATAAATTACTATAAATTTTTTAACATTTTTATACTGTACCAATGACCCAGACTTAGCTGAATAGTAAACAGGCTGGAGGGCCTAGGACATAGAGGAAAATCCAATAAGCTCAATTATAAAATAAAGAGGTAACCCCTTAAGGAGAAAAGGAGTATTAGGCTTTACATGTATCTTTCTTATTTAATATTTAAATTAGAAAGATACACTACCCTTAATAATTGAGCACAATAACATTCATGTTCTCTATTAACATCCAGTATAACCTTTATACTAATTATTTTTAAAGCAAGCCAATAAATAAAGTAGTCCAGAGAATTGAGACTCTTTATAATCATTTAAAAGTGTCCGAGTATTGTATATTAAAGCCCGTTTGACACTTGACATATACAAATGCTTCACACCGAGCTACACTTTAAAAATAAGACATGAATGAAATTAAACATTAATATTACACTTTAAAACCATCCCGGAAGCGACTCAGAAATACTGTCTTGGAGGAGGCATTCCCTTGCTTTTCACTATAAAGCAGGTGACCTAAGGGAACACCCGCCCCCCCCCCCCCCCCCCCCTTCCCCTTGCCCTGGGTCAAATAGCCCAGAGCGAAGAGGGCAGCCGGACGGAGTCACTGCTGGAACAGAAAGCCTGCATAACTATAGTTGCAACTGTTTAGAGGACGACATTCTGAGCAACAGATAACGGACCTAAACAATGCAGGTCTCCAGAAATGGACTCAATATTTCTGAGATAAAAATTAGTAAATGTGGATGGCTGAGACCAATAAGCAGCCTTCATTAAATCTGTAATAGCAACACTATTAGCATAAGCCCAGGAAGTAGAAAGAGCTCTTACTTCATGAGCAGAAATCTTAAGCACAGACTGCTGAGAAGAAGATAGATTATCATAAGCAGTATGGATAGTTAATTGAATCCATCTAGCAATAGAATGGACCGTAATGTCCTTTCTATTAGGCATCAGAGACAGAAAGAAGCATTTTCGTCCCTTTCTGATAAACTGAGATCTTTGATTATAAATACGTAAAGCTCTAACCGGACAGAGTAAAGGCCTATGCCCGTCTGAAGATGGAAGGGCCTTAATAACAATAGGTTCCGGATATTATAGGAGCCTGATTCTTAGCCAAAAATCCAACATTAGTAGTAAAGGTAATAGTGTTCCCGACACTACAATAGTGAGAATCGTCCACTGAGAGTGCATGAAGCTCACTGACTCATCTAGCAGAAGAGAAAGCTAAGAGAAATGCTGTTTATAAGACAAGAATTTGAAATCTACTGTCTCAAGAGGCTCAAATGGCTTTTCTTTTAGTTTAAGAAGAACCCAAGCTAAATTCCATTTAGGAATTAATCTAAGGGTTCTAGGTCTATTTATCGAGAAGTTTCTAACTAATTTAGATAAAGAGACATCAGATCCAATTTGTAAACTATCATGATGTGCATAGGTATCAGATAACATAGATCTTATACTTACCAATGACCCAGACTTAGCTGGTGCTAACTCTAACAAAACCAGGGCCAAACACAAATTTTGCCCCCCAATCCCCAAAATTTGCATCCAAAACAAAAAGAAATCATGTCCTAAAGGACCTCCATACTACGCCTCTACTGCGCATGCGCAGTGACGCAGTCGTCCCGAAATTGGCGCCAATTATCATTCTTACTGGCAGTGCCTGGTCAGCGCTATGTACTCAGCGGGGAGGCAAGAGTTCCCAACTCCAGGGAGGGCCATCCCCGTCTGGGTCATTGGTAAGTATAAAAAATATATAAATTACCATAAATTTTTTAACATTTTTATACTGTACCAATGACCCAGACTTAGCTGAATAGTAAACAGGCTGGAGGGCCTAGGACATAGAGGAAAATCCAATAAGCTCAATTATAAAATAAAGAGGTAATCCCTTAAGGAGAAAAGGAGTATTAGGCTTTACATGTATCTTTCTTATTTAATATTTAAATTAGAAAGATACACTAC
This sequence comes from Pictodentalium vernedei, assembly GCA_031216915.1. Lineage (NCBI taxonomy): Eukaryota > Metazoa > Mollusca > Scaphopoda > Dentaliida > Dentaliidae > Pictodentalium > Pictodentalium vernedei. Next base: position 168,312,930 of record CM062292.1, read on the forward strand.
CCTTAATAATTGAGCACAATAACATTCATGTTCTCTATTAACATCCAGTATAACCCTTATACTAATTATTTTTAAAGCAAGCCAATAAATAAAGTAGTCCAGAGAATTGAGACTCTTTATAATCATTTAAAAGTGTCCGAGTATTGTATATTAAAGCCCGTTTGACACTTGACATATACAAATGCTTCACACCGAGCTACACTTTAAAAATAAGACATGAATGAAATTAAACATTAATATTACACTTTAAAACCATCCCGGAAGCGACTCAGAAATACTGTCTTGGAGGAGGCATTCCCTTGCTTTTCACTATAAAGCAGGTGACCTAAGGGAACACCCGCCCCCCCCCCCCCCCCCCCCCCCCCCTTCCCCTTGCCCTGGGTCAAATAGCCCAGAGCGAAGAGGGCAGCCGGACGGAGTCACTGCCGGAATAGAAAGCCTGCATAACTATAGTTGCAACTGTTTAGTGGACGACATTCTGAGCAACAGATAACGGACCTAAACAATGCAGGTCTCCAGAAATGGACTCAATATTTCTGAGATAAAAATTAGTAAATGTGGATGGCTGAGACCAATAAGCAGCCTTCATTAAATCTGTAATAGCAACACTATTAGCATAAGCCCAGGAAGTAGAAAGAGCTCTTACTTCATGAGCAGAAATCTTAAGCACAGACTGCTGAGAAGAAGATAAATCTTCATACGCAGTACGGATAGTTAACTGAATCCATCTAGCAATAGAATGGACTGAAATGTCCTTTCTATTAGGCATCAAAGACAGAAAGAAACGTTTCCGTCCCTTTCTGATGAACTGAGATCTCTGTTTATAGATACGTAGTGCTCTAACAGGACAGAGTAAAGGCCTACGCCCGTCTGAAGACGGAAGAGCCTTAATAACAATAGGTTCCGGATATTTATTAGGAGCCTGATTCTTAGCTAAAAAACCGACATTAGTAGTGAAGGTGATAGTGTTCCCAACACTACGATAATGAGAATCATCCACCGATAGTGCATGAAGCTCACTGACTCTTCTGGCAGAAGAGAAAGCTAAGAGAAAAGCTGTCTTATAAGATAAGAATTTGAAATCTACTGTCCCAAGAGGTTCAAATGGCTTTTCCTTCAATTTAAGGAGAACCCAAGCTAAATTCCACTTAGGAATTAATCTAAGAGTTCTGGGTCTATTTATCGAAAAGTTTCTAACCAATTTCGATAAAGAGACATTAGATCCAATTTGTAAACTATCATGATGTGCATAGGTATCAGATAACATAGATCTATAACCCTTTATAGTAACAGGTTGCAGTTTGATTTCGTCAAACAAGTATACTAGAAAGTTAGCAATGTCTGGTATAGAGGGATCAAATATATCAACAGAATGATCCCTACACCAACGACGGAAAACCTTCCACTTAGCTGCATAGTTTAGCGAAGAGGAGGTCCTCCTACAGTTAGAAATCGCGTCCACTGCTCGTCCTGTAAAGTGCTTGCCATGCAAGAAGGACCGCACAACGGAAAAACGTGAAGGTTGAGACCTTGCGGGTTGTGATGTAGTTGGCGCGATTTCCCCTGCCAAAGAAGATCCTCTCGTGGAGGGAGCTTCCGCGGTAGGTCCCACAACAGACACCTGAGTAGATTTATCCACGGTCTCTGTGGCGACAGAGATGCTACCAACAGAATCTTGCATTGAGATTGTTTTATCTTTAGCAATACTTGTTGAATTAACGGCGCTGGAGGATACGCATATCCTATCATTCCGTCCCAAGGGATCGATAGAGCGTCTACTGCAAATGCTCTTGGATCCGGACACGGGGACACATACGTCTGCAACTGATTGTTGAGATGTGTCGCAAATAAGTCTATCATTGGCCGTTCCCATTGGTAGCAAATCTGATTGAATACTTGTTTGTTGAGAGTCCACTCCGACGGCAACAAGCGACCCTTTCGTGAAAGGGAGTCTGCTAGCACATTCAGACGACCCGGTATGTGACGGACCGAAAGAAGAACGTGATGTTCCAACGCAAACAGAAGGATTCTTTCCGTTAGATTGAACAACGGAACTGAATGAGTGCCTCCCTGATTCCGTATATACGCCACTACTGTCGTATTGTCGGATAGGATTTGGACATGAGCATCGTGAATAATGTCCATCCAGTGACGTAACGCAAGCCAGATTGACATCATTTCCTTGATGTTTATGTGCTTGCACAGGAATTGCGGATCCCAAAGACCCTGGCATCTCGAATCCGTTGGGATTAACGATGCACCCCAACCTGTTTGACTGGCATCCGTCATAATGGTAAAACTCGGATCCGGCAACTGCAGCGGAACTCCTTGAGTTAACCACTGAATGTTTGCCCAAGTCTGAATCTCTTGTTTCACTTGATCTGACAAGAGAACGTCTACATCGAGCGAATGAATTTTCACACTCCAATTCTGAGTCAGGAAAATTTGAAGAGGCCGTGTGCGTAGCCGTCCCATCGGAATGAGATCCGCGGCGGCTCCGCACAGACCTATCAGTCTCATAAATTCTCTCGCCGTGACTTTGTCTGTATTCAGACAATAGCGAGCGTAACAACTGACTAATTTCGCTCTGGTTAACGGCAGACGAACGAGATTGTTGTGCGTCTCGAAGCTCATTCCCAGATGAGTGAATGACTTGGACGGCACCAGATCCGACTTCTCCTCGTTTACTATGAAACCGAGACGTCGGAGCAATAGAAGAAGATTCTGAACATCGTTCTGAAGCGTTAACTCATTGCCGTACCTCTGAAGAATGTCGTCCAGGTAGGCCGACGTTACCGCAGACGAATGAGCTCGGAAGTAGATCATTACCGAGTTCATTACCCGAGTGAAAGCCCAGGGTGCTAGATTCAATCCGAAGCACATGGCCCGGAACTGATACACCACTCCTAGGACTGCGAAGCGTAGATACTTTCGGAATGTTGGATGTACCATGACGTGAAAGTACGCATCTTTGAGATCTATGCTCGTTGCATAATCGTTCACCCGAATACTCGCTCTGACCGATCGAATCGTCTCCATATAAAACTTCGGAGCGACGATCAGCTTGTTTATCCAGCTCAAATCTATGACTGGACGGAACGAGCCGTCTGGTTTCGGAACCAGAAACAGATGGCTGTAGAATCCCAGCGATTCCTGGTTTTCTACGACCTCTACCGCGTTCTTCATTAAAAGAGACTGCACCTCTGATAGCAGAGCGTCTCTTTTCTGAGGGTTTGACGGAAGATGAGTCCACTTTGGACTTCGAGTTAATGGAGGCTTTTGTTTGAAGGATATCTTTAGACCTTCCGAAGTCACTCCTCTCACCCACGGGTCGTCCGTAATCGACGCCCACTCTTGAGAAAAACTCGACAACCTTCCGCCAACCGGAACGCGATAGAGGTTTGAGCCATCACCTCCTGGATCTGCGAGGCCTGCGGTAGGAGAAACCACGTCTTCCACGACCCGCACCTCGCCTCGTCGACCTCGGGGCGTCCGACCGATTGTCCCGGCCTGAAGGACGTCCCGAACGAGAGTCACTATCCTGACGGTCTCTCGAATAAGAGCTAGAGGACGCACCGGAACCTCTATAGGAACCTCTCTTGGGCGGATAAGACCCAGAAGTGCCCGCCTTATTCGTGTCTGCTGTATCCGACCTTTTAGGAGCGGATCTAAACAACAGAGAATCACTAGCTTTCTTTTTAATATTATCATAAATAGCGGAAAGCTTGCCGTCAAAGAGAAGATCTCCTGAGACCGAAGCGACTCTAAGAGAGTTCTTCACCTTAGAATCCACTAGTGTGGATGTAGACAGGGCTGCGTCACGTCTAACCAACTCCAGATTTGCCACTGAAAGGGCGGAGTTACACGTGGAATAAGCTACTGCCCTTGAAAGAAGTCTTAAGGAGGATTGTATATCCTGAAACTCTTCCCCTTGAAGACGCAGTGATAACGCCTTAGTAAGGTGATCTGCGTAAGATAAGGCATCTAAATTGGCTCTGTTAGACGCAATAGCTGTTTCCAACACTGCGGTTGGAATAGAAGCTGACGACGGTAATGATAGCTCTAAGTCTTCCGCCTCGTCGTCCATACGCAGAGGAACTCTCGGTATACCCTGACCTGCCGTGTCGAATTTATTCCTTGCATTAATGAAAGGCAGGTTGAGAGTATTTGCGGACAAGAAGCCTGCTTTCCCCGTCCTGGAAGCAAGTTTAAAAATAGCGTCGTTCAATAATTCAAATGTTCTTGCCACATTATTGGACTGCGACGGAAACTCGGGAGCGATGTCCCTGAACCGCTCGAAAAAATCAGAGTCCAATGACGCTATAATTCTCCTGTCCGGAAGCGCAGCAGTCTGGCCCGACGGAACAACTTGAGGAAGAAAGTGCCGGATGAAGTCCACGGCAGCTTTGTGTTGTTCCGAAAGGGATAGCTCCAATTCATCCGTATCCCTTTCACCATCCGGTCGGACCTCCCGATGTTCCCGGTCGTCCGCCCCCGATGCTTCGGCGGAGCGTACCGACCCAGCGCCGTCGGATAATTCTCGATCCGACACCGTTTCTGTCGGCTGCTGGGATGCTGCGATAAGCTGTGCTATCTGCACTAGAATGTCCGACGTCGAGACCTGCGGAGGAGCGGTCTTTCGCTGCTTCGCCGAGGGCAGCTCCGCATCAGATGGCTCCCGCATACTTTTCCTATGCGAACGTCCGGAGTCCATCGGTCTCGAATCCCTGGCTGCCGGATGGTGTGACCTGGTCGCCGAAGAATCCTTCATCGGCGAAGCTGGCAAAATATCGGAGGTCACGCAGCCAAGGTGCGGTCGTGTGCGCCGACGAGAAGAGGAAGCCTTAACAGTCTCTGCGGACTGCTTATACAACGGAGCGTCCCGAGCGACGGACGTATGCTCCGCTAAAGACACATTTTGTACCACAACATCTGGTCCCAGATGTTGTTGTATGAGAGAGGGGCCTCTCTCGCTCGCGGCCCGGCTGGACCTGGACGAGCTAGGAACCGGACTAAAAGGCTTCCTCCGTTCTCGTTCACTATCCGCCGTCACTGGGTGTGCATCTATTATTTTTATAGTGCTCGCATCACCCAAAATTTCCTCTTGGACCGCATCGGACGAACCCGGCTGCCGAACCATTCGGTGAATGGATGCTACACCGGGCGAGCTAGCGGACGACATTTGTCTAATCTCCATGAGCACTTTTGCCGCTAGCTCTGTATTTAATTGTGACGACGGACGCACACTTGAAGAAGATAACATGGAAACATCACCCTGTTCTGGTTCCTCTGAAATAGAAACTGAGAGAGTAGAGTGACCTTGTGGAGAAAGAGCCGGCATCGCTCTTTCTCCAGAAACAACATATCGTGACACACGTTTCCAATGTTTCTCATCCCAATGTTCACAAACAGGACAGGGATTAATGCGAGAACACTGACTACAATTAATGCAATAATCATGAAAGTCAGAGGAAGATTTCTTCCTATTACAATTTGAACAAGTTCCCTTCATTGTGAAAGAACAACAATAAGTCCTAGTTACTCGCAAAAACCCCTGACACAAAGATACATAATAACATGATCCATTAATAAATGAAAAAACAATTGCAAAACAAAATAATTTTGAAAAAATATTTTTTCAGAGAAGCCCAAGTTGCTGAAAAGTAACGTTGAGCCCCGATGGATCCGATGGCAAAGTGTGGTCAAAAATTTTAAAATTATATAAAATAATTAATGAGACACTTTCGGATAATATAAATGTATCTTATAATGAGATAAACTACCTCAAAGGCAAACAGCCCCCCTCAAAAAAGGCTGTTGCCAATGAAAACAAACAGTGTAAACACAGAAGAAAACATGACTCCAGGCACTGAAAAAAACTGGCCCGGAATCAGTCATCAATTACACTCTATCTGATGCAAAACAGAGACTCCCAGGGGAGAATCTGCAGAACATCAGATGGAAGATGCAGAACACAAACGTTATACACCCATGGGTGAAAACGTAACTATGGGGAAAATAACAGAAAACATTCTGTAACCAAGCAACTCTCCCAGGGAATTTTTAGAAATGAAACTTCTCAAAAATATGCCAAAAGCATGGGAGAATTGCAAGGGGGGACTTTAGAAGGTTAGGGGAGAGGAAACACTGAATAAGCAGTGCAACAATTAGCAAGAATGACAACAAGAGGCGTTTGCCTCGAAAATAGGCAACTTAACATAATTTCAACAAAAAATTTTAAGTACAGCCCTGATTATTTTTTGCCACTTCTTTTTTCCTCTCCTCCTTCTATCCTCCTTAGAATCACATTTTCTCCAAGAATTACGTGTCTGGCATCCTTTAAACTGAGATTTACAAGCACAAAGATCAGTGAGATGTTGACTGATGAAGGGCCAAACAGAGAATGATATTTGGCGCCAATTTCGGGACGACTGCGTCACTGCGCATGCGCAGTAGAGTCGTACTATGGAGGTCCTTTAGGACATGATTTCTTTTTGTTTTGGATGCAAATTTTGGGGATTGGGGGGCAAAATTTGTGTTTGGCCCTGGTTTTTGTGGAGTTAGCACCAGCTAAGTCTGGGTCATTGGTACAGTATAAAAATATAATGAAAATTAATTGGTGATTTTTGTGAATAGCGCTGGTTGCTTTTGGCCGTTACTTTGGGTAAAGGATTAAATTATTAGACCAAAAAGTGCAAAATAGTATCAATGATGAGGTTTCCAGGTAAAATACTAGAGTAATGAGGCAGAATTTTAATGATGAGGAAAGAGCCTGAGAAACAAGATTTTTTTATGGCCTGGGACAAAAAATATAATTTTTCAGACATTCAAGAAAGTTAAAAAATTTATAGTAATTTATATATTTTTTATACTTACCAATGACCCAGACATAGCTGGTGCTAACTCTTAAAATATAGGGCCAAACACAAATTTTGCCCCCCAATCCCCAAAATTTGCATCTAAAACCAAAGAAAACATGTCCTGAATGGCCCTCCACACTTCACCTCTACTGCGCATGCGCAGTGTCAAGGACGTTCCGAAATTGGCGCCATTAATCATTCTAATAACCAGTGCCTGGTAAGCGCTATGTACTCAGCGGGGTGGTAAGAGTTCTCAACTCCTGGGAGGGCCATCCCCGTCTGGGTCATTGGTAAGTATAAAAAATATATAAATTACTATAAATTTTTTAACATTTTTATACTGTACCAATGACCCAGACATAGCTGAATAGTAAAAAGGCTGGAGGGCCAAGGACATAGAGCAGGATGGAATACGCTCAATTATATAAAAAAGAGTCATCTCCTCTAGGGAAAAAGAAGTATTAGGCCTTACATGTATCTTTCTTATTTATGATAAATTAGAAAGATACAACACCTTCCAAAATTGAGCATCATACATCCATGTACTCTATTAATATCTAGTATAATCCTTATACTAATAATTTTTAAAGTAAGCCAATAAATAAAGTAAGTGTAGAGAATAGAGACTCTTTATACTCCTTAAAAGTGTCTGAGGATTGTATAATCATGTCCGTAGACACGTGCTATATTCAAAAGCTATACTTTAAAAACTAAGACCTGAATGAATTTTTAGAACATAAACTTCTCACTAAACAACCATCCCAATAACAGCTTAGAATTACTAACTCCGGAGGAGGTATCCCCTTGTTTTCATAGTAAAACAGGTGACCCAAGGGAACACCCTCCCCCCCCCCCCCCCCCTTTTTCTTGCCCTGGGTCAAATAGCCCAGAGCGAAGAGGGCAGCAGAACGGAGTCACTGCCGAAACAGACAGCCTACCTAGCTATAGTAGCAACTGTTAAGTGAATGACATTCTGAGCAGTAGATAATAGACCTAACAATAGAGGCCTCCAGAAATGGACTCAATATTTCTGAGATAAAAATTCATGAATGTGGATGGCTGAGCGCAATGAGCAGCCTTAAAAAATCTATAATAGCGACACTATTAATGTAAGCCCAAGATGTAGAAGAACTCTTACTTCATGAGCCGAAATCTCAAACACAACTGCTGAGTCAATGATATACCATAAGCAGTATCGATAGTTAATTGAATCCATTAGCAATAGAATGGAGCGTAACGTCCTTCTATTAGGCATCAAAGACAGAAGAAGCTTACGCCCGTAGTAATAAACAGATATCTGTTTATAAATACATAAACTCTAACCGGACCGAGTAAAGGCCTATGCCCGTACGAAGATGGAAGGACCTTAATAACAATAGGTTCCGGATATTAATTAGGAGCCTGACTCTTATGCAAAAATCCAACCTAAATAGTAAAGGAAGTAGTGATTCCGAAACTACGAAAGTGAAAATCATCCACCGATAGTGCATGAAACTCACTGACTCTTCAGAAAAGAGAAGCCAACAGAAGTACCGTCTAAAAGGTCAGAATTTGAAAACTACTGTTTCCAGAGGCTCAAATGATTACTTAGCTAAATAAGAACCGAAGTTAAATTCCATATAGGAATTTAATCTAATGATTCTAAGTCTATTTATCGAAAAGTTACTGACTTAGATAAAGAGACATAAGACTCAATTGTAAACTATCATAGAGTGCATAGGTATGAGGTAACATAAACCTATAACCTTAATAATAACAGGCTGCAGTAGATCTTGTCAAACAAGTATACTAAAAAGTTGCAATGACTAGTATGGAGGGATCAACAATATCAACATAGTGATCCCTACACCAACGACGGAAGAGCCTCCACTTTAGCCGCATAGTATAGCGAAGAAGAGGTTCTCCTATAGTAAGAAATCGCGTCCAAAGCTCGGTCAGTACAATGCTTACAATGCAATAAGGACCACACAATGGAATACGTGAAGGTTGAGACCTTGCGGGTTGTGATAAAGATGACACGATTTTACCCAGCGAAAAAAGATCCTCTCATGGAGGAAGATTTCGCGTTAAGTCCCACAGTAGACATCACAGTAAATTTACCCACGGTCTCTGTGAAGACAGAGATGCTATCAACAGAAATGTATTGTGGTTGTTTATCTTAGCAATACTTGCTGAAACAACAGCGCAGGAGGATACGCATATCCTATCATTCCGTCCTATTAGCTCAATAGAGCATTAACAACATAAGCTCAGAGATCCGGACAAGCAAACACATACGTCTGCAATTGACAAGCAAGTTGTGTTGTAAATAAATTATCATTGGGCGCTCCCATTGAAAGCAAATCTGATTGAATACTTGTTTGTTGAGAGTCCATTCTGACGGCAACAAGCGACCCATAAGTGAACGAGAATCCGGTAATACAATCAGACGACCCGGAATATGACGGACCGAAGCAGAACTTGGTGTACTATAACAAACAGAAGGATTCTTTCCATTAAATTGAATAACGGAAACGAATGAGTGCCTCCCTGGTTCCGGAGATACGCCACTACTGTCGAATTAACGGACAGGATTTGGACATGCGTTTCTGAATAATGTTCATCCAATGACATAAAGCAAGCCTAAAAAAACATTATTCCGTGGAAGATAAGTGCTTGCTTAGAGACTGCAGAACCCAAAGACCCTGGCACTTCGAATCCGTTGGGATCAATATTATATCCCAACCTGTTTGACTGGCAACCGTCATAATTATAAAACTCGGATCCGGCAACTGCAGTGGCACTCTCTGAGTCAACCACCGAATGTTTGCCCCAGTCTGAATCTCTTGCTACACTAGAAAGACAAGAGAACGTGTAAATCGAGCAATTCATGGATTGCTGAAAAGTTGCCGTCGAAGAGAAGCTTCTCCGAGAACGAAGCGACTCTGAGAGAGTTCTTCACCTTACTATCCACGTGCGTGGATGTAGCTAGGGCTGCATCACGTCAACCAACTCCAAGCAGCCACTGAAGGGCGGAGTTATACGTGAACAAACTACTGCCCTCACAAGAAATCACATTGAGGATTATATCCCAGAATTCTTTCTCTTGAAGACGTAATGATAACGCCTCAGTAAGGTGGATTACGTATGATAAAGCGTCTAAGTTAAGTCTATTAGACATCATTGTCGTTTCCAACATTGTGGTTGGAAAAGACATAGACGGCGAAAAAGATTATTTCCAGTCTTTAACCACGCCGTCTAGACGCATATGAACTCTCGGTATGCCCTGTTCTGCCAAAATAAATTATTCGTATAAATGATAAAAGGCAGAAATGAGCATTGTGGACAAGAAACTAAACTATCATGCTTGGTAGCAGGCTTATATATATATACAGCGTCGATAAATAATACACATGTTCTAATGACATTATTGGACTGTGTCGGTAAGTCAGGGACAATGTCCCTGAACCGATCCAAAATTCCGTGTCCAATGACGCTATAAGTCTCTTATCCAACATCGCAGCAATGTAGTCCGAATAACAATCACTGGAAGATAATGCCGGAAGATATGTATGGCAGCTTCCGATGCTAGGAAAGGGAAAACTCGAAATCTTTCGAATCCCTTTCGCCATCCTGTCGGACCCTATAAAGCGTTCGGTCGTCCGTACCTGATGCAACCGCGGACCGCACCGACCCAGCGCCGTCAGATAATTCCTGACTCGACCAAGAAACTGTCGATTGCTGGGATGCTGCGAAAAAACTGTGCTAACTCGGATAGCACGTCTGTCACTGACGCCTGTGGAGAAGTGGTCCTACGATGCATTGCCGCTGGAAGCTCCGTGATTGTTACCCCGTGCATAATACTAATATGCGAGCGAACGGAGTGTATAGGCCTCGTGTCCCTTGAATGACAAAACTGATCGGATACTCGAGGTCACATAGCCAATGTGCGGTCATGTAAACTGCTGTGAGGATGAGGAAGTATTATCGACAGTCTCTCGGACTGTCAATATAACGGAGCGTCCCGAGCGACGGACATATGCTCCGAATGTAAAATATCTGAACCACAACATGCGGTCCCCTATGTTGTTGGACGAGAGAGGGACCTCTCTCGCTCACAGCCCGGACGGACCTGGACAAGCCAGGAACCGGACTAACAGGCTTCCTCCGATCTGTCCTCAATCCGCCGTCACTGGGTGAGTACTAAAGTAATTATTGTGCTCGCATCACCCAAATCTCCTTCCTAGACCGCAACGGCTGAACCCGGCAGCCGAACCATTCGATGAATGTACGCTACACCGGGTGAGCTAGCGAATGTCACTCCGTTGATCCTACAAGGGACCTCTTAGGCGATAGACATAATCCATGAGCACTTATTGCCGCTAGCTCTTCATTAACTAAGACGACAGAGGCACACTTTTGAAAGACATCTCCGTAACTTTGCGAACAAGAAACCAGAAATGCTTGGTAATAGCAAGCATATAATAATAAATATATAGCGTCGTTCAATAATTCGAAAGTTTGTGTGACATTATTGGACTATGTCGGAACTGAGGGATGAAGTCCCTGAACCGAACCAAAAATTTCTAAGTCCACCGACGCTATCAGTTTCTTATCCGGCATCGCAGCATTCTGGTCCGATGAAAGAACCTGTAGAACAAGTCATATGACATACACAACAGCATATGTTGTTCCGAAAGGGAAAGCTCAAAATCCTCCGAATCCCTTTCGGTATCCCGTCGGACCGGATGAAATTTTCGGACGTCCATACCCGCTTCTGCGGAGCGTCCCGACCCAGCATCGTCGGATAAAACATTATGCGACCGATTCAGTTGTTGCTGGGATGCTGCGATAAGCTGTGCTATTTAGGATAGCACGTCCGTCCCCGAGGCCTGTGCAGTAGCGGTCTTACGATGCATTGCCGCCGGAAGCTCCGTGTACGTTGACTCCCGCACAGTTTCCTATGCGAACGTCCGGAGTCTGCAGGCCTCGTGTCCCTGGCTACCGGATGGAGTGACCTGGTCGCCGATGATTCTCTGACTGGCGAAGCTGACTGGATATCCGAGGTCACGTAGCCAAGAGCGGTCGTGTGCGCTACCATGAGAATGAGGAAGCCTTATTGACAGTCTCTCCAGACTGACTATATGTCGGAGCGTCCCGAGTGGCAGACGTATGCGCCGAATGCGAAACATTTTGTACCACAACATCTGAGGCCAGATGTTGCTGTACGAGAGAGGGGCCTCTCTCGCTCGCCGTCCGAATGGACCAGAACGAGCTATGAACCGGACTAAAAGGCTTCCTCCGTTCTCCCTCTAATCCGCCGTCACTGGGTGTGCATTAGGTTGATTTATAGTGCTCACATCACCCCAAAACTCCTTCTAGACCGCAACGGACGAACCCGGCTGCTGAACCATTCGATGAATGGACGCTACACCGGGCGAGCTAGCGGATGTCAAAGGCCGTCGAACCTACTAGGGTCCTCTTAGGCAATTGGCGTATTTACATGAGCACTTTTCCGCTAGCCCTTCATTAATTGTGACGACGGAGGCACACTGTTGGAAGACATCACAGATACATCACCCTAATCTTGATCGTCTGAAATAGAAATTGATAAAGTAGAGTGACCCTGCGGGGAAAGGACCGGAATGTCCAATTCCCCACTAACATACCGTGACATACGCTTCCCATGTTGTCATCGAAATCATCAGATACAGAACAGGAGTTAATGTGAGTACACTGACCACATATAGAATGATTATAAAAGTCAGATGAAGACTTCCTCTTATTACAATTGATCAAAATCCTTTCAATGTGAAAAGAAAACAAAGTCCTGGTACTCGCACCAACCCCTGACAATCAAAATACATAATAATAATATGATCCATTAACATAGAAAAAATAATTGAAATCAAAATATTTTGAAAAAATATTTTTTCAGAACAGCCCAAGTTTCTGAAAAGTAACATTGAGCCCCAATGGATCCCAAGCCTAAGTGTGGCCAAAAAATTTAAAAATATTTTAAACAATTTATGCAACACTTACGAACAATAATAATGTATCTAGTTATGATTAAATTAACATCAAGATATTATTTTCAAGAAATCCCCCCCTCACACAGAGGGCTGTTGTAAATGTAAACAATGAGTGTAAAAACACTAAAATAAGACTCCAGGCACCCAGGCCCGAAATCAGTTACCAAAAATACACTATCTGATGCAAAACAGAGACTTCCAGGGAAGAAACTGCAGAACATCAGATGGTAGATGCAGAACACAACGCCTAACCACCCATAGGTGAAGACGTAAACATGGGGAAAAGAACAGAATTCATTCTGTTATTCAGCTAAAACTCCCAAGAAATTTTAGTAATAATAATTACAGAAACTATGCCAAAAGCATGGGAGAATAGCAAGAGGGGACTTAAAGGAAAGGGAGAGAGGAAAACACTGAAAAATCAGTGTAACTAAATAACAAGAATGACAACAAAATGGCTGCTGCCTCGAAAATAGGTAACTTAACATAATTTCATTAAAAAATTTTAAGTTACAGACCTGATAATATTCTGTCACACATTTTTCCTCTCCTCCTTCTCTATCCTCCTTAGAATCACCATTTCACTAATATTTATGTGCCTGGCATCATTTAAACTGAGATTTACAAGCACAAAGATCAGTCAGATGTTAACTGATGAAGGGCCAAACTTAGAATGATTAATGGCGCCAATTTCGGAACGTCCTTGAAACTGCGCATGCGCAGTGGAGGTGAAGTGTGGAGGGCCATTCAGGACATGTTTTCTTTGGTTTTAGATGCAAATTTTGGGGATTGGGGGGCAAAATTTGTGTTTGGCCCTATATTTTAAGAGTTAGCACCAGCTATGTCTGGGTCATTGGTACAGTATAAAAATATATGTTTTCAAGTGCCATCTCCTAATTATGTTAGGTAAAGTGTTAAACTAACACAGGTAATATCATTATGATGGCAGATAGACTACTACAGCCTGTATTATCTGTGATTGGCTAATTACCTGGGCTTTGTTTTCCTTCTCATTCAAATCTCTGTGTTTCACCACCAATCTGGATTTGGCAATTCCACTACCTGCAGTTTTTCGTCTTTTACTGAGCCTTACCCTGAAGTTAATGAAAACATAACTGTTAAATTTTTTCAAAGCACCAAACACTAATATACTACTCACATTTTGCTAAGGATCACTCCTACCCATCTACACAGGTTAACCCTTTACCCAATGCAGACGATATAAAAATTTATTATTTTAATATTAGTTTTTTCAAATTTTTCTAAAAATTTAAATGAAACCATATCATGTGACCCTTATTGGAACAAGCTCAATGAGCTCATTGCAATGAGGGGGTCACATGATATGGTTTCATTGAAATTTAAAAAATTTTTTTTTTAACTACTTAACCCTTTATCTAACATGAAAAGCAGACGACACTTGCAAAAAAAATTCTTGAATAACTATTATTTTCATTTTTTGTCTCAAAAACATAGGTTATGACCCCTCACTGGAACGAGCTCGATGAGCTCGTTCCAATGAGGAGTCATAACCTATGTTTTAGAGACAAAAAATGAAAAAATAATGAAAGTTAAAAAATTTATAGTAATTTATATATTTTTTATACTTACCAATGACCCAGACTTAGCTGGTGCTAACTCTAAAAAATCCAGGGCCAAACACAAATTTTGCCCCCCAGTCCCCAAAATTTGCATCTAAAACCAAAAGAAATCATGTCCTATAGGACCTCCATACTTTGCCCTTACTGCGCATGCGCAGTGTCAAGGACGTTCCGAAATTGGCGCCAATTATCATTCTTACTGGCAGTGCCTGGTCAGCGCTATGTACTCAGCGGGGAGGTAAGAGTTCCCAACTCCTGGGAGGGCCATCCCTGTCTGGGTCAGTGGTAAGTATAAAAAATATATAAATTACTATAAATTTTTTAACATTTTTATACTGTACCAATGACCCAGACTTAGCTGAATAGTAAAAAGGCTGGAGGGCCTAGGACATAGAGGAAAATCCAATAAGCTCAACTATATAATATAAAGGCAACCCCTCAAGGAGAAAAGGAGTATTAGGCTTTACATGTATCTTTCTTATTTTATGTTAAATTAGAAAGATACAATACCCTTCATAATTGAGCACAATAACATTCATGTTCTCTATTAACATCCAGTATAACCCTTTATACTAATTATTTTTAAAGTAAGCCAATAAATAAAGTTAGTCCAGAGAATTGAGACTCTTTATATTCTTTTAAAAGTGTCCGAGGATTGTATATTAACGCCCGTTTGACACTTGACATATACAAATGCTTCACACCGAGCTACACTTTAAAAATATGACATGAATAAATTTTTAACATTAATATTACACTTTAAAACCATCCCGGAAACGACTCAGAAATACTGACTTCGGAGGAGGCATTCCCTTGCTTTTCACTATAAAGCAGGTGACCTAAGGGAACACCCTCCCCCCACCCCCCTTCCCCTTGCCCTGGGTCAAATAGCCCAGAGCGAAGAGGGCAGCCGGACGGAGTCACTGCCAGAACAGAAAGCCTGCATAACTATAGTTGCAACTGTTTAGTGGACGACATTCTGAGCAACAGATAACGGACCTAAACAATGCAGGTCTCCAGAAATGGACTCAATATTTCTGAGATAAAAATTCGTGAATGTGGATGGCTGAGACCAATAAGCAGCCTTCATTAAATCTGTAATAGCAATACTATTAGCGTAAGCCCAAGAAGTAGCAAGAGCTCTTACTTCATGAGCCGAAATCTTAAGCACAGACTGCTGAGAAGAAGATAAACTCTCATAAGCAGTACGGATAGTTAATTGAATCCATCTAGCAATAGAATGGACCGAAATGTCCATTCTATTAGGCATCAGAGACAGAAAGAAACGTTTTCGTCCCTTTCTAATAAACTGAGATCTCTGTTTATAGATACGTAACGCTCTAATAGGACAGAGTAAAGGCCTACGCCCGTCTGAAGACGGAAGAGCCTTAATAACAATAGGTTCCGGATATTTATTAGGAGCCTGATTCTTAGCTTAAAAACCCACATTAGTAGTGAAGGTCATAGTGTTCCCGACACTACGATAGTGAGAATCATCCACCGACAGTGCATGAAGCTCACTGACTCTTCTAGCAGAAGAGAAAGCTAAGAGAAAAGCTGTCTTATAAGATAAGAATTTGAAATCTACTGTCCCAAGAGGTTCAAATGGCTTTTCCTTCAGTTTAAGAAGAACCCAAGCTAAATTCCATTTAGGAATTAACCTAAGAGTTCTGGGTCTATTTATCGAGAAGTTTCTAACCAACTTAGATAAAGAGACATTAGATCCAATTTGTAAACTATCATGATGTGCATAGGTATCAGATAACATAGACCTATAACCCTTAATAGTAACAGGCTGCAGTTTGATTTCGTCAAACAAGTATACTAGAAAGTTTGCAATGTCTGGTATAGAGGGATCAAAAATATCCACAGAATGATCCCTACACCAACGACGAAAAACCTTCCACTTAGCCGCATAGTTTAGCGAAGAGGAGGTCCTCCTACAGTTAGAAATCGCGTCCACTGCTCGTCCTGTAATGTGCTTGCCATGCAAGAAGGACCGCACAACGGAAAAACGTGAAGGTTGAGACCTTGCGGGTTGTGATGGAGTTGACGCGATTTCCCCTGCGAAAGAAGATCCTCCCGTGGAGGAAGCTTTCGCGGTAGGTCCCACAACTGACACCTGAGTAGATTTATCCACGGTCTCTGTGGAGACAGAGATGCTACCAACAGAATCTTGCACTGAGATTGTTTTATCTTTAGCAATACTTGCTGAATTAACGGCACTGGAGGATACGCATATCCTATCATTCCGTCCCAAGGGATCGACAGAGCGTCTACTGCAAATGCTCTTGGATCCGGACACGGAGACACATACGTCTGCAACTGATTGTTGAGATGTGTTGCAAATAAGTCTATCATTGGCCGTTCCCATTGGTAGCAAATCTGATTGAATACTTGTTTGTTGAGAGTCCACTCCGATGGCAACAAGCGACCCTTTCGTGAAAGGGAGTCTGCTAGTACATTCAGACGACCCGGTATATGATGGACCGAAAGAAGAACCTGATGTTCTAGAGCAAACAGAAGGATTCTTTTTGTTAGATTGAACAACGGAACTGAATGAGTGCCTCCCTGATTCCGTATATACGCCACTACTGTCGTATTGTCGGACAGGATTTGGACATGAGCATTGTGAATAATGTCCATCCAATGACGTAACGCAAGCCAAATTGACATCATTTCCTTGATGTTTATGTGCTTGCCCAGGAATTGCGGATCCTAAAGACCCTGGCATCTCGAATCCATTGGGATCAATGATGCACCCCAACCTGTTTGACTGGCATCCGTCATAATGGTAAAACTCGGATCCGGCAACTGCAGCGGAACTCCCTGAGTTAACCACTGAATGTTTGCCCAAGTCTGAATCTCTCGTTTCACTTGATCTGACAAGAGAACGTCTATGTCGAGCGAATGAATTTTCACACTCCAATTCTGAGTCAAGAAAATTTGGAGAGGACGCGTGCGTAACCGCCCCATCGGAATGAGATCCGCAGTGGCTCCGCACAGACCTATCAGTCTCATAAATTCTCTCGCTGTGACTTTGTCTGCGTGCAGACAATAGCGAGCGTAACAACTGACTAATTTCGCTCTGGTTAACGGCAAACGAACGAGATTGTTGTGCATCTCGAAGCTCATTCCCAGATGTGTGAATGACTTGGACGGCACCAGATCCGACTTCTCCTCGTTTACTATAAAACCAAGACGTCGGAGCAATAGAAGTAGATTCTGCACATCGTTCTGAAGCGTTAACTCGTTGCCGTACCTCTGAACAATGTCGTCCAGGTAGGCCGACGTTACCGCAGACGAATGAGCTCGGAAATACATCATTACCGAGTTCATTACCCGAGTGAAAGCCCAGGGTGCTAGATTCAATCCGAAGCACATCGCCCGGAATTGATACACCACTCCTAGGACTGCGAAGCGTAGATACTTTCTGAATGTCAGATGTACCATGACGTGAAAGTACGCATCTTTGAGATCTATGCTCGTTGCATAATCGTTCACCCGAATACTCGCTCTGACCGACCGAATCGTCTCCCTATAAAACTTCGGAGCGACGATCAGCTTGTTTATCCAGCTCAAATCTATGACTGGACGGAACGAGCCGTCTGGTTTCAGAACCAGAAACAGATGGCTGTAGAATCCCGGAGTCTCCTGGTTTTCTACGACCTCTACCGCGTTCTTCATTAAAAGAGACTGCACCTCTGATAACAGAGCGTCTCTTTTCTGCGGATTTGACGGAAGTTGAGTCCATTTTGGACTTCAAGTTAATGGAGGCTTTCGTTTGAAGGATATCTTTAGACCTTCCGAAATCACCCCTCTCACCCAAGGGTCGTCCGTAATCGACTCCCACTCTTGCGAAAAACTTGACAACCTTCCGCCAACCGGTACGCGATAGAGGTTGAAGCCATCACCTCCTGGACCTGCGAGGCCTGCGGTAGGAGAAACCACGTCCTCCACGACCCGCCGACCTCGGGGCGTCCGACCGGTTGTCCCGGCCCGAAGGACGTCCCGAACGTGAGTGGCTACCTTGACGGTCTCTTGAATAAGACCAAGAGGACGCACCGGAACCTCTATAGGAACCTCTCTTGGGCGCATTAGACCCAGAAGTGCCTGTCTTACTCTTATCTGCCGTGTCCGACTTCTTAGAAGCAGATTTGAACAGCAGAGAATCCGAAGCTTTCTTTGTAATTTTATCGTAAATTGCAGAAAGCTTGCCGTCAAAGAGAAGTTCTCCGGAGACCGAAGCGACTCTGAGAGAGTTCTTCACCTTAGTATCCACGAGTGTGGATGTAGCTAGGGCTGCGTCACGTCTAACCAACTCCAGGTTTGCCACTGAAAGGGCGGAGTTACACGTGGAATAAGCTACTGCCCTTGAAAGAAGTCTTAAAGAGGATTGTATATCCTGAAATTCTTTCCCTTGAAGGCGCAGTGATAACGCCTTAGTAAGGTGATCTGCGTAAGATAAGGCATCTAAACTGGCTCTGTTAGACGAAATAGTTGTTTCCAACACAGCGGTTGGAATAGACGCCGACGACGGTAATGATAACTCTAAGTCTTCCGCCTCGTCGTCCATACGCAGAGGAA
The DNA here is from genome assembly GCA_031216915.1 of Pictodentalium vernedei. Classification (NCBI taxonomy): domain Eukaryota; kingdom Metazoa; phylum Mollusca; class Scaphopoda; order Dentaliida; family Dentaliidae; genus Pictodentalium; species Pictodentalium vernedei. The sequence goes on from CM062292.1 coordinate 168,331,989, forward strand.
CTCTCGGGATACCCTGTCCTGCGTGTCGAATTTATTCCTTGCATTAATGAAAGGCAGGTTGAGACTATTGGCGGACAAGAAACCTGCTTTTCCCGTTTTGGAAGCAAGTTTGAATATAGCGTCGTTCAATAATTCAAATGTTCTTGCAACATTATTGGACTGAGACGGAAACTCGGGAGCGATGTCCCTAAACCGCTCAAAGAAATCAGAGTCCAATGATGCTATAATTCTCTTGTCCGGAACCGCAGCAGTCTGGCCCGACGGAACAACTTGAGGGAGAAAGTGCCGGATGAAGTCCACGGCAGCTTTATGTTGTTCCGAAAGGGATAGCTCCAAGTCATCCGTATCCCTTTCACCATCCGGTCGGACCTCATGATGCTCCCGGTCGTCCGCCCCCGATGCTTCGGCGGAGCGTACCGACCCAGCGCCGTCGGATAATTCCCGATCCGACACCGTTTCTGTCGGTTGCTGGGATAAGTTGTGCTATCTGCACAAGTACGTCCGACATCGAGGCCTGCGGAGGCGCAGTCTTTCGCTGCTTCGCCGAGGGCAGCTCTGCATCTGATGACTCCCGCATACTCTTCCTATGCGAACGTCCGGAGTCCATCGGCCTCGTGTCCCTGGCTACCGGATGGTGTGACCTGGTCGCCGAAGAATCCCTGATCGGCGAAGCTGGTAAAATATCGGCGGTCACGTAGCCAAGGTGCGATCGTGTGCGCTGACGAGAGGAAGAAGCCTGAGCAGTCTCCGCGGACTGCCTATACAACGGAGCATCCCGAGCGACGGACGTGTGCTCCGCTTGCGACACATTTTGTACCACAACATCTGGTCCCAGATGTTGTTGTACGAGAGAGGGGCCTCTCTCGCTCGCGGCCCGGCTGGACCTGGACGAGCTAGGAACCGGACTCAAAGGCTTCCTCCGATCTCGCCTACTATCCGCCATCACTGGGTGTGCACGTTGAATGTTTATAGTGCTCGCATCACCCATTTCCTCCTGGACCGCATCGGACGAACCCGGCTGCCGAACCATTCGGTGAATGGACGCTACACTGGGCGAGCTAGCGGACGACATTTGTTTAATCTCCATGAGCACTTTTGCCGCTAGCTCTGTATTCATTTGTGACGACGGAAGTGCACTTGCGGAAGATAACATGGAAACATCACCCTGTTCTTGTTCCTCTGAAATAGAAACTGAGAGAGTAGAGTGACCTTGCGGAGAAAGAGCCGGCATAGCCCTTTCTCCACTAACAACATATCGTGACACACGTTTCCAATGTTTGTCATCCCAATATTGACATATAGAACAGGGATTAGTGTGAGAACACTGACTACAATTAATGCAATGATCATGAAAGTCAGAGGAAGATTTCTTCCTATTACAATTTGAACAATATCCTTTCATTGTGAAAAGTCAACAACAAGTCCTAGTTACTCGCACAAACCCCTGACACAAAGATACATAATAACATGATCCATTAATAATGAAAAAACAATTGCAAATCAAAATAATTTTTGAAAAATATTTTTTCAGCGAAGCCCAAGTTTCTGAAAAGTAACGTTGAGCCCCAATGGATCCGATGGCTAAGTGTGGTCAAAAATTTTAAATTTATATTAAATAATTAATGCAACACTTACGGATAATAAAAATGTATCTTATAGTGAGATAAACTACTCCAAAGGCAAACAGCCCCCCTCAAAAGAGACTGTTGCCAATGTAAAAAAACAGTGTAAAAACACCAGAAAACATGACTCCAGGCACTGACAAAACTGGCCCGAAATCAGTCATCAAAATTACACTCTATCTGATGCAAGACAGAGACTCCCAGGGGAGAATCTGCAGAACATCAGATGGAAGATGCAGAACACAACGTTTATACACCCATGGGTGAAAACGTAACTATGGGGAAAATAACAGAAAACATTCTGTAACCAAGCAACTCTCCCAAGAGAATTTAGAAATGATCTTTCTCAAAAATATGCCAAAAGCATGGGAGAATTGCAAGGGGGGACTTAGAAGACCAGGGGAGAGGAAACACTGAACAAGCAGTGCAACTTTTTAGCAAGAATGACAACAAGAGGCCCATGCCTCGAAAATAGGCAACTTAACATAATTTCATAAAAAATTGTAAGTACAGCCCTGATTATTTTTTGTCACTCCTTTTTCCTCTCCTCCTTCTATATCCTCCTTAGAATCACCATTTCTCCAATAATTACGTGTCTGGCATCCTTTAAACTGAGACTTACAAGCACAAAGACCAGTGAGATGTTGACTGATGAAGGGCCAAACAGAGAATGATAATTTGCACCAATTTCGGAACGTCCTTGACACTGCGCATGCGCAGTAAGGGCAAAGTATGGAGGTCCTATAGGACATGATTTCTTTTGGTTTTAGATGCAAATTTTGGGGATTGGGGGGCAAAATTTGTGTTTGGCCCTGGATTTTTTAGAGTTAGCACCAGCTAAGTCTGGGTCATTGGTACAGTATAAAAATATTAATTGGCAATTTTTGAGAATAACGCTGGCCGGTTTTGGTCGTTACGTTAGGTAAAGGGTTAATATGTAAATTATGCGGGCGGATGCAGCTGATTCATTAGAAAAAGGGTTAAATGTGTATGGTTTCAAGATTGTTTACTTGATCATTAGGGTTTAATGGCCCTTTCAACAGCTTGGATCATATGTCAGACACTTTTACGGATGGAGCAATTTGAACTACACAGAGAGAACCACTGAGCAATGGTGAGTAACTTTTGGACTCTCTAATTTACCATCCTCACATAATCAGTTAGCACTGGTTGAAGGTAAGTGTTGCATTGACATGATGTACATCTATGTCAACGCACTGTATGCCCATGATTCACTTGTCTTCAACCAATGCTAACCCTGCTTGTGCCAGAATGATAAATTAGACCGTGTGGCAGTTTCTCAGCATTGCAGAGTGCTTCCCTATGGGTACTCTGGTTTCCTCTACCCGTAAATTTGTACAACTTTATAAGATCCAAGTCGGCTAAACGTGTCATTGATCCCCAATAAATGAACAAAGAAATAATATACACATTTTTCATCCATGTACAAATTATGTCGATGAATAGGGGATGATCCATAGCAAAATGTGAGCAAGATATTTCAATCAAATGCTCACATATTTTTCTACAATTTAGATGAATGTATCACATTTATTTATTTATTGGTGTTGAAGGTCACATATTTCTGCACTATGGCTAATCATGACAACATTTTTACGGGTGGAGGAATCCAGAGTACCCGGAAAGAACCACCAAGCAACTGTCAGCTCCCCAACATACTAACTCCACACAAGTAGGCTTAGCACTGGTTGAAGACAAGTGCTCCATCCATGTGCAGTATGCCTTAGTACAAAACGTCACCATGCCCCCATGTGGGCAATGGAGGTGAAGTGCCTTGCCCAAGGACACAACGCAGTTGCTGCAGGAGGGATTCGAACCGAGGATCTCTCGGCTTGCAGTCTGCACCTCTACCTTCTGAGCCACCACCCCCCACCCCCCCCCCACCCCCCCAATGCATCACATCCATTATCATGAAGAAAATTCAAGTATTCAAGTAAAAATTCCTGGTATGTTGTACCACTGTATGGAATTTAAATTAATTGAAGAATATTAGAATTATGGGTACAATTAAAAGAAGCAATTTATTTTGCCCCGTATACTTTCTTCAACGCACTCACCTTGTTTCCAGTTCATTGTAGTATATGCCATCTTCTTTGAAAACAAAGAAATATGTTTCCTCATAACCATGTGACAACTTATTCTTCACATTCCAGTTATATTCTCGTGCTAACATGTAATCATACCTGCAATACACAAACAGAAATATATTCTCACAGATGTCATTCAAGTACACGTTTGTAACAAGAAATGAGAAGACCTTTGGGACTCCAATAAAGAATTTGCCATCAGCACACTGACATCGAAATATCAATATTTCAAGCAGCAATTTTTACCCATAATGTAACTATGAATTTTACCAATTCAATCTTGTTTGACAGAGCTCACTGAGCTCTGTCAAACAAGATTGAATCAAGCCAGAAAATAAGCAGACTGTCATCTGCAAAATGAGGTCCCCAGAGGGTGAATTTAGTGATGCTACCCTGCATTGCTGGGTAGCATTGCTAAATTTACCCTCTGTGAACCTCAATCTAAATCAGGGTCTCAAAACTAAACAGAAAGAGGTACCCAAAGGATAAATTGGCCCACTGTATGGGATAGTAGTATCAAATTCACCCTTTGGGGACCTCATTCTGCAAATGTCAGTCTGCTTATTTTCAGGCCTGGACTGAATTGGTTAAATCCCCATTTGCATTATCAGACATTATGGGAAAACTAGCTGGTTGAAATTTTGTTGTTTCGATTTCAGTGTCAGGGGTGTTAACTGTTATGAAGTTGCAAAATTTTTATTTAAAACATCATATTTGACTCGGGGTTTAATGACACTTTCAACAGCCAAGGTCACCTCATGTTGGACAGTTTTATTGGTGGGGGAAGCCAGAGTACCTGGATACAACAACCAAGCAGTGGCAAGCTACTGTTAGATTCCCGAACATACTAACTCAGCACATGCAGTGTCAGCATTGGTTCAAAACAAGTGAACCACTGATGTGAAGTACGCCTCAGAATACAGCACACCATGCCCCCAGTGGACAAACAGGATTAAATGCCTTGCCAAAGGACACAACACAGTTACAACCTGTGAGGATCGAACCATGGATCTTCCAGTATGAATTTCAATGATGTAACCAGTAAGCCACTGTGCTATCTATGTGACGATATATCAGCACAGATTTTCTATGCATGCAAATGAAATCTTCTATTGGTAATATGTAGGTGCCTTGCGATAAAATAACCACACTGTTCTGCTTGGTGCATAGTAGCATTCATTCATTAGCAATGGAAAGGAGAGGGTAGCAATACTTTCCATCAATAATTTCTGTCTGAATACTTTTTTATCTCACCTTGCCAGCAGACAAAACTATGCAGGCCACACCTGATCTAAATATTCCTTACATAAAATGGGAGGGGTAAGTGAGTGGTAAATAAGAATTTATCTTTCTGTGGGTTAGAATAATTGCTTTAAAATTGTTCCTTCAGCCTATTATACTCACACATACTCGCCAAACTTGAACTTAGACCAGGCTACCACCCTGAACTTGCTTAAACTCAAAAGAATCATTAAATCTGTTTGGCATTATATCTAAAAACTGACATTCAAATTTTGTTATTTTTAAAACTTTTGTTTCCAAAATATAGCATACAACTCCATCACGGAACAAGTTCACAGAGCTTGTTCCATTTAGGGGTCATAGACTTTCTTGTGGACATTAACAGTGAATTATTGAGTAATTTAAAAAAAAATATTATGAGTCCTGACATCTAGGCATGTTAGGTAAAGAGTTAACCAAACAGTCAGTAGCCACACCCAAATAAGTTTTCTTAAGAAAGTTAGTTGATTATTAAAGTAAACTACAACCAACAAAAATAACAGGGGGTTCTGCCTCACAGATATTTACAATTTCTGAGAAAATACACAAAATAAATTAACCCCTGCACACTGATGTAGAAATATCTAAATTTTATCCAGCAAATTGATTCCAACAATTATTATTGAAGCAACAACTTGGAATTTATCCAATTCAGTCTTGTTTGACAGAGCTCATTGAGCTCTGTCAAACAAGACAGAATTGGTTAAATTCCTAGTTGCATTTTGGGAAAAATCTGCAGCTTGAAAGTTAAGTATTTATTTATTTATTGGTGTTTAAGGTCACATACTTATGAACAATGGCAAATCGTGACCGTGACACTTTTATGGGTGGAGGAAGCCGGAGTACCTGGAGAGAACTACCGAGCATCAATGAGCAACTGTCAGCTCCTCAACATTCTAACTCTGTTTAAGCTCCGCTCAAGCAGGGTTACAGCAGTTGAAGGCATGTGCAACATCAACATGCAGTACACCTTAGTACACAGCATCATCATGCACCCATGTAGGTAACTGGGATAAAGTACCTTGCCCAAGGACACATCGTGGGTCGATCCGGACGGGGATCAAACTCGGGACCTCTAGCATAGAAGTCCAACAGTCTACCACTGAGCCACCGTGCTCCCTGAAAGTTAAGTATTGTGACATTAGTATGAAGGGGGTAAAGAAACTTCCAGGAACATTGAAACACCCATGAAAATCACAGATGAGTGTGAGCTCTACAACATTCCTGTATTTATAACCTACTGTCTCTGATTCCATATTTTAATATAGGACAAATCCAGTCACTTACTCATCATCAGGTTGATAATGAATTCCCTCCTCTTCATCTCTCTTTCTCTTACCCAACGACTCTTCTGTTGGCAGGAAATATGCTACAAACTGTTCCCCACTCTCATCAACAGCACCTCTGCAATTAAATAATTCACCTGTAAGTCACAATGTTGCACATATTTTTACCTATTTTCATTATCACTTAATCCTTGAATAAGGTTTTCTATTTTGTGCTACTACAGTGGAGTCCACTTAACTGCATATCCATGAACCCTTTACCTAACGCAGACGATATCAAAAATTATTATTTTAAATATCATTTTTTTTAATTTTTCAAAAAATATCAACAAAACCATATCATGTGACCCCTCATTGGAACGAGCTCAATGAGGGGTCACATGATATGGTTTTGTTGAAATATTTTGAAAAATTTAATTTTTTCAAATGCTCAATTTGCATATTACGCGGGCGGATGCGGGCGATTCGTTAGGTAAAGGGTTAACTGAAAAGTCTGTTAATTACATATAATTTCCAAGTGTTTCTAGGCATTTTCCAATAAACTGTAATAAGACAAAGCCACAGAGACAAAACAAGACTGCACCATTTACAGTATGGCCGTTCTGGACTGGTCGATATCCACAGGTGGGCAATATTTCCACAGACACAATAATATTAGATTCTAGACTCTAATTATGGGAATATATATCAAAATTTAATTATTGAAGCACTAGGTTATTAAATAAAGTTTTGCTGATGATAATTTTTATTACCTGGTAAAGGCATGCATGGACACCACTGTATCCACAACATTTTTCAGCTGAACAAGAAACATAACTCTTGAATAGAATTCCCAGCAACACAATTTTTGCATTTTAAGTATTTGGTATATAATATAGAAAATACATACTTAATTTCAATACAATCTGTCCACTATTAATGAAGTTGTGCAAATAATGAAGTCCAAAATGAACATTTTTCAACAATAAACAGGGAAAAACTCTTGGAAGAAAAATTCCAGAACTGTAGTTTCACTTTATCAGTATTTGGCATATGGTGGGGAAGATATACTTTAAATGTCTGTAAAATCTGTCCACCAGTGGAGAAGTTGTGCAAAAATTAAGTCCAACATGTACATTTTCAACAAACAAGGGGAAACAACTATTGGATGCAACTCTCTGACTTTGTAATTTTGCACTGTGAGTATCTGGCTTTATAACTGGGAAAAATACATACTATATGTTTATACTGTACCAATGACCCAGACTTAGCTGGTGCTAACTCCTTAAATTATAGGGCTAAACACAAATTTTGCCCTCCCAATCCCCAAAATTTGCATCAAAAACTGAAATTCTATGTCCTATATGGTCCTCCATGCTAACTCCTTAAATTATAGGGCCAAACACAAATTTTGCCCCCCCCCCCCCCAATCCCCAAAATTTGCATCAAAACCGAAATTCAATGTCTTATATGGTCCTCCATACTTTCTATCCACTGCACATGCGCATTGTCAAGGAGCTTTCAAAATTGGCACAAATGTCATTCTTTGTTTGGCCTTAAAATCAGTAACATGTCACTGATATTTGTGCTTGTAAATCTCAGTTTAAATGATGCCAGACACATAATTATGAAAGAAATGGTGGATCTAAGGATGAAATAAAGGATGAGAGGAAGAAACAGTGGCATAATGTGTTCAGGGCTGTAACTTATAATTTTTTTACGAAATTATTTCATGTTCCCTAATTTTGGGGCATGAGCCTTATGTTGTCATTCTGGCTACGAACTTACCATTGTTTGTGCAGTGTTTTCTCTCTCCCTTCCCTTAATACCCACCTTGCTATTCTCTCATGCTTTTGGCATAATTTTGGAATTCCTTTTTTTTACTAAAATTTCTTACGAGTTTTGGCTTGGTAACAGAATGATTATTCTGTTTTTTCCCCATGTTTACATCCTCACCTTTGGGTGATTAGGCATTGTTATCTGCATCTACCACCTGATGTACTGCAGTTTCTTCTATGGAAGCCTCTGTTTTACATCGGATAGTGTTTAAATTGGTGATGGATTTTGGGCCATGGTTACAGTGCCTGGAGTCATGTTTCCGGTTTTTGTACACTTTTGTTTATGTTGACAACAGTTACTTCTGATAGTGATTACTTGTCTTCTATTAGTTCTGCTCATAGCCAGATACATTAATATTGTCCGGAAGTGTTGCATTAATTTTTAAAAATGTTTTAAAATATTTTGTCCACACTTAGGCTTTTTTGGGATCCATTTGGGCTCATTGTTCCCACTGGGAACTTGTGCTCTTCTGAATATTTTTCAAAATTTTTTTTTTTGAAATTATTTTTCGAAATGTTATAATGGATTGTATTATATTATGTATCTTTGTTTCAAGGGTTAGTGTGAGTTCTATGGCTGTTTATATTTTTTCATTATGAAAGAATATTGTTAAAAATTGGAATGCGAGGAAATCTTCCTCTGATTCTCATGTTCATTGTGTTTCTTGTAGTCAATGTACTCGCACTAATTCTTGCTCTGTGTGTGCTTATTGGAATGACAACGTTGGAGACGTGTGTCACGGTATATTGTTAGCGATGAGGGGTCCATGCCGTTCCTCTCTCTGCAAGGTCACTCTAGTTTATCAGTCTCTTTTTCAGAAGAACAAGAACAGGGTGATGTTTCCATGATGTCTTCAAGAAGTGTGTCTCCGTCGTTGCAGTATATAAGGGCTAGCGGCTAAGTGCTCATGGAAATACGACAATTGCCGAAGAGGTCTCTAGTAAGATCGATGGCGTTGATCGTCCTCTAGTCCGCCCAGTGTAGCGACCATTCATTGAATGGCTCAGCAGCCGGGTTCGTCTGTTGTGGTCCAGGGAAGCAGTTTGGGTGATGCGAGAACTATCAACATTGAACGTGCACACCCAGCGTCGACAGATCCAAGGATAGTACGGAGGAAGCCTGTCAGTCCGGTAGCTAGCTCATCCAGGTCTATCCGGACCGTGAGCGAGGGAGACCCCCTCTCTCTTACAGCAACATCTGCGCCGCGATGTTGTTGTATGTTCGTTCATAAGTCGGAGCATATGTCCACTCCTCCTGGTCGGGACGCTCTGTCGCATAGACAGTCCGACGCGGCTGGTCTATTGGCTTCCTCATCCTCACGTCAGCACACACGACCGCACCTTGGCTATGTGACCACAGATATTCAGGGGACATTCGCATATTATATAAATGCAGGAATGAACATCCTTGAAGCTCCTGCTTCGCCGACCAGAGAATCCACGCCGACCAGGTCACACCATCCGCTAGCCAAGGACACGAGGCCTTTCCAGTTGGGACGTTCGCATATTATATAAATGCAGGAATGAACGTCCTTGGAGCTTCCAGTATCGCGGCTCCACGGGCCTCCGTGATGGACTAGCTATCGCAGATAGCTCAATTCAACGCAGCATCCCAGCAGCTATCAGAACCTTTTTCAATAAAGAACTATCTGAGCAAGCTGGGTCGGTTCGCTCCACTGCAGAGTCAGTAGGGACAACCGAGATTATTATGTGGTCCAGGTGGATGGTAAAAGGGAATCAGCACGGCTGAAATTTTCCCTTTCCGAACAACTTAAGGTGCCGTATATTTCATCACTTTTAGAAGTTGTTTCTCTGGACCAAAATGCTGTGTTACCTGATAAGAAACTGAAAGCGTCACTGGACACATACTTTTTCGGCCGGATTAGGGACACCGTCCCTGAGTTTCCGACCAGGTCCAGAAATGTCATCGACATTTGAACCTTTGAATGACACTATATTCAAGATAGCCTCTAAGAATGGCAAATCCGGTTTCTTATCGCCTGTGCGCTATACAGCTGCCTTTCATCAATGCTAGACATAATTTGAAACGGCAGGACAAGGCGCGCTGAGAGTTCCTCTGCGTTTGGACGACTAGGCTGAAGACCTGGAACGGTCATTGCCGGCGTCCATGTCTATTTACTCCAGTATACTGGAGAACACAATTTAGACGCATTTTCTCATGCAGATCACCTTACCAGAGCATTATCACTACGTCTCGAAGTGAAAGAATTCCAGGATCTTCAATCTTCCTAAAGAGTTCTTTCGAGGGCTATAGCATATTCTACGTATAACTCCGTCCTTCAGTGGCAACATGGAGTTAGTCAGACGTGATGCTGCCCTGGCTGCATCCACAAGAGTGGATAGTAAGGTGATAAAACTCTCTTCCAGCCACTCCGGTCTCAGGAGAGCTTCTCTTTGTTGTTAAGCTTTCTACAATCTATTAGATTACTAAGAAAGCTCTGGATTCTCTGCATTATTCCACTTTGAAAAGGACGGACTCAGCAGGGAGGAGTAAGGCAGGTTCTTCAGGGGCGAATACGTCCAAAGGAAGTTCCTATAGAGGATCAAAGCCTCTACGTCTTACTCCAGTGACCGTCAGAGTAACGACTCACACAGGGGTCATAATGCTGGCCTGAGATATCAGGTCAGACGCCCCTAGGTTGACTGGGCGAGGAGCAATGGTTCCACGTCGATCAGGTCACGCCATCTGCTAGCCAAGGACACGAGGCCTTTCCAGTTGGGACGTTCGCATATTATATAAATGCAGGAATTAATGTCCCTGGAGCTTCCAGCGGCTAATTACGTAAGACCATGGTTCCACAGGCCTCCGTGACGGACTTGCTATCACAGATAGCTCAATTCATTGCAGCATCCCAGTAGCTATCAGGAACTTTTTCAGTAAAGAACTATCTGAGTAGCTGGGTCGGCTCATTCCCCTGCAGAGTCATTAAGGGACGATCGAAATTATTATGTGGTCCAGGCGGATGGTAAAAGGGAATCAGCACAGCTAAGATTTTCCCTTTCTGAAAAACTTAAGGTGGCCGTAGATTTCATCCGGCATCACCTTTTAGAAGTTGTTTCTCTGGACAATAATGCTGCGTTACCTCATAAGAAACTGAAAGCGTCACTGGACACAGATTTTTTTCGGCCAGATTAGGGACATCGTCCCTGAGTTTCCGACACAGTCCAGAAATGTCATCGACATTTGAACTTTTGAATGACGCTATATTCAAGCTAGCCTCAAAGACTGGGCAATTAGGTTTCTTACCGCCTAGTGCGATTCAGCGGCCTTTCATCAATGCAAGACATAATTTTGAAATGGCAGGACTAGGCATGCCGAGAGTTTCTCTGCATTTGGACAACCAGGCTGAAGACCTGGAATTGTCATTGCCGGCGTCCATGTTTATTACTCCAGCATACTGGAGACGACAATATTGTCCAATAGAATTTAGACATATTATCTCACGCAGATCACCTTACCAAGAACAACTTGGACAGCATTCTTCAGGGTTATGACAGCAAGTTAACGCTTCAGAACGATGTTCAGAGTCTGCTTCAATTGCTCTGACGTCTCGGTTTCTTAGTAAACGAAAAGAAGTCGGATCTAGTGCCGTCCTATTCATTCACCCACGTGGGAATGAGGTTAGAGATGCACAACATTCTCATTCGCCTGCCGTTAACCTGCAGAGTGATATTAGTCAGTTGTTATGCGTGCTTCTGCCTTCACTTAGATGTAGTAACAGTGAGAGAATTCATGAGACTGACAGTTTTGTGCGGACCCGCTGCGAATATTATTCCGATGGAGCGGATTCGCACTCGTCCACTCCACAGATATTTTATCTCAGAATTGGAGTGTGAAGACTCATTCGCTCGAATCGAACATCGTCTTGTTGAATAAAGTTGGTTAACTCAAGGAGTACCACTGCAATTGCCAGATCCGAGTTTCACAATAATGACGGATGCGAGTCAAACAGGTTGGGGCACTACTCTGAGCCCAAAAGATTCAGGGTGCCAGGGTCTTTAGGATCCGCAGTTCCTAACAAGTACATAAACATCAAAAATGATGTCAATATGGCTTGCGCTACGTCAATGAATGTACATTCTTCAGAATTCGCATGTTCAAATTCTGTCCGACTATTCCACAGTAGTAGCGTATATTCGGAACCAGGGAGGCACTCATTCCATTCCGTTATTCAATTTAACGGAAAGGATCTTTCTGTTTGTCCTAGAGCATAAAGTTCTATCAGTCCGTCATATTCCAGGTCGTCTGAATGTTCTAGCGAACTCCCTTTCTCAGATAGGTCGTATCTTGTCATCAGAATGGACTCTCAACAACGAGTTTTCAATCAGATTTGCTACTAATGGAATCGTCCAATGGTAGACTTATTTGCGATGCATCTCAACTATCAGTTGCAGACGTATGTGTGCCCGTGTCCAGATCTTCGAGCGTTTGCAGTAGACGCTCTCTCGATCTTTTGGGACAGAATGATAGGATACGCACATCCTTCAGCGCCATTGATTCAGCGATATTGCTCAGGATAAAGCAATCTCACTGCAAATTCTGTTGGTAGCATCTCTGTCACCCCAGAGACCATGGATAAATCTTTTCAGGTGTCAGCTGTGGGACATGCTGCGGAAGATTCCTCCACGAGAAGATCTTCTTTCGCAGGGGAAATTGCACACACTGCATCACAACCCGCAAGGTCTCAACCTTCACATATTTTCGTTGTGCGGTCCTTCTTGCATGGCAAGCAATTTACAGGACGAGCAGTGGACACAATTTCTAACTGTAGGAGGACCTCCTCTTCGCTAAATTATGCTGCTAAGTGGAAGGTTTTCTCACGGTGAGGTAGGGATCATTCTGTTGATACCTATGCACATCATGATAGTTTACAGATTGGATCTAATGTCTCTTTATTTAAGTTAAAATAAAAAAAAAACTTTTCAATAAATAGACTTAGAACCCTTAGATTAATTCATAAGTGGAATTTAGCTTGGGTTCTTCTTAAGCTAAAAGAAGGGCCAATTGAGCCTCTTGACACGGTGGACTTCAAATTCTTATCTTATAAGACAGCTTTTCTCTTAGTCTTCTCTTCGGCTAGAAGAGTTAGTGAGCTTCAGGCACTATCTGTTGATGATTCTCACTTTCGTAGTGTTGGTAATACTATTACCTTGACTACTAAGGTTGGATTTTTGACTAGAATCAGGCTCCTATATGTATCCAGAACCTATTACTATTAAGGCTCTTCCGTCTTCAGACGGGCATAGGCCTTTAATCTGTCCTGTTAGAACTATACGTTTTTTACAAACGTAGATCTGAGTTTATCAGAAAGGAACGTAAACGTCTCTTTCTGTCTCTGCTGCCTAATAGTAGGGACATTACAGTCCATTCTATTGCAAGGTGGATTCATTTAACTATCCGTACTGCTTATGAAAAATTATCTTCAACTCAGCAGTCTGTGCTTAAGATTTCGGCGCATGAAGTATCTGTTCCGGCAGCGTATCTGTCCTGCTTCCCTCTTCGCTCTGGGGTATTTGACCCAGGGCTAGGGAAAGGGGGGGGGGGGGGGATGGTGTTCCCCTAAATCACCTGCTTTATAGTGAAAAGCAAGGGAATACCTCTTCTGGAGTCAGTAATTCCTAGTCAGTGCCGGGATGGTTTTAAAGTGTAAAGCTAATTCATATTTTTAAAAGTGTAGCTCGGTGTGAAACATTTGTTTTTGTCACGGATCATACGAGCGCTAATATACAATACTCGAACACTTTTTAATGAGAATAAAGAGTCTCATTATCTGGACTATCTTTAATTATTGGCTTTCCTTTAATAAGATTAGTATAAGGGATTATACTTGATGTTAATAGAGATCATTGATGATTACTGTGCTCAATTACAGAATGGTATTGTGTCTTTCTTTTTTGATACAAACAAGAAAGATACATGTAAAACCTGTGCTCCTCTTCTCCTTGAGGGGATAATTCTGTTTTCATGTAATTGAGTCTATTGGATTTTCTTTTATGTCCTAGGCCCTCCAGCCTTTTTTCTATTCAACTAAGTCTGGGTCATTGGTACAGTATAAAAATGTTAAAAGATTTATAGTAATTTTTATCTTTTTTATACATACCAATGACCCAGACAGGGATGGCCCTCCCATGAGTTGGGAACTCATACCTCCCTGCTGATTACATAATGCTTACCAGGCACTGGTTGTAAGAATGACATTTGCGCCAATTTCGAGAGCTCCTTGACACTGCGCATGCACAGTGGATAGAAAGTATGGAGGACCATATAGGACATTGAATTTCGGTTTTTGATGCAAATTTTGGGGATTGGGGGGCAAAATTTGTGTTTGGCCCTATAATTTAAGGAGTTAGCACCAGATAAGTCTGGGTCTTTGGTAAGTATAAAAAATATATAAATTACAATAAATTTTTTAACTTTTCATAACAATCTGTCAACCATTGACAAAGTTGTGCAAAAATTAAGTCCATTTTGAAGAAAGAAAGGGGCATAATGCTTAGATGAAATCATGTGGCATCATAATTTTACACTGTAAGTAGTTTGCTCGAGCTGGGCAGTTTTTCGGTTTTCTGGTTCAGTTCCAGTTATTGAGGCAAACTGGAAAACAGAACTACAAGACCCGGCAAAAACTGACCAAATGGTTTTACTGTGTTTGGTCATAAACTGATCAAACTATCTTACCAGGAGGGAATTGGACTAGTAGTCCATATGGACTCTCATCACTTAACCCTTTACCCAACGAATCGGCCGCATCCGCCCGCGTAATATGCAAATTCAGCAGTTGAAAAAATATTATTTTTCAAAGAATAAAAAAAAACATATCATGTGACCCCTCATTGGAACGAGCTCAATGAGCTCGTTCCAACGAGGGGTCACATGATATGGTTTTGTTGAAATTTTTTGAAAAATTTCAAAAAATGGTATTTAAAATAATAAATTTTGATACTGTCTGCATTGCTTAAAGGGTTAATCTAACATGCATAGGGACAATTACGTCATGTTCTCATTGTCACATTTTCTCCCTTATTGACTCATCCACCAGATGAGTTATCCACCAGACGAGTCAACAAGGTAAAAAATGTGACAATGAGAATACAACCTAGAATTGATGAACTTTATACATTTGTTACCTCTAATTTATGTTTTTTTGTGACTGAATAGACTCAACAACTAATCCCATAGAACCCCTTAGAATGATGAAAGGGAAGTTAGACTGATACCAATGATATCAAACAGACAGGGTTTTCTGTGTTGAGTGGTGTCGAATAAACTATTGCAGATTTTTCCAAGTTACAGATCCTAAAATGTTGTTTACTATATGCCCTTTACACAAAGAAAAACTGACCCGAAACCGAGGTTTTTTTTCTGAAACAGAAACCAAATCTAAATGAAAGTGTCAATGACACTGTAGCTCAACTTGTCAAGACAAAGACATGTACATGTATAGTATGTGACACAGCAATGACAAACATCTAGGTAATGACCTGAAAACAAAGGTACATATAAAGTATTGTAATGGTCTGTACATAAATACTGAGCGTTGCCTGTAACAAATGTATAGGTAAAGTATTGTAAAGGTGGGTGACAGTCAGATGCTAAACTAGAAAAGAAATCTTTGAGTCCCAGAGTGGGTCTGACTGAACCCCAAAATATTTGTTCTCATAGCACAGTGATAACAAAGGCACCCCAAAACACACTCATTCCTGTCCCAAGGTGAAAACAAAGGTACCCAAGAAGTTTCGTGAAGATCAGTTCACAAATATGAGCTGTGTAGAAGTTGTGACAAAAAACTGATTGGACATAATTTCGGTACAAAATGGCCACTGGCAGCCATCTTGAATTTCGGACCACACCCAAAAACACTCGTTCTCATCCCACGGTAATAACAAAGGTACCCAAGAAGTTTCGTAAAGATCGGTTCATAAATACGGCATCTAGCCTGAGCCGTATAGAAGTTAAGTACAAAAAACTGATTAGACCTAATTTCGATACAAAATGGCCACTGGCAGCCATCTTGAATTTTGGACCGCACCCAGAAACACTCGTTCCTGTCCCAAGGTGATAACAAAGGTACCCAAGACGTTTCGTGAAGATCGGTTCATAAATACAGCCTCTAGCCCGAGCCGTATTGACATGTGCACTTACAGAGTATAAGTAGCACTGAATAAATCAAAGTTCATCTAATTTGCATAATTTCTGCACGAGAAAAAAACCCGTACTATATGTGATGTATTCCATGTTACTAAACATTCATACAAAAATTTATTCAAATCAGAACTTTCATACAGAAGTTCTGTACAAAAGACTGATTGCACTAATTTTGGTACAAAATGGCTGCTGGTGGCCATCTTGAATTTCGGACCACACCCAAAAACACTCATTCTCATCCCACGGTAATAACAAAGGTACCCAAGAAGTTTCGTAAAGATCGGTTCATAAATACGGCATCTAGCCTGAGCCGTATAGAAGTTGTGAACAAAAAACTGATTAGACCTAATTTCGATACAAAATGGCCACTGGCAGCCATCTTGAATTTTGGACCGCACCCAGAAACACTCGTTCCTGTCCCAAGGTGATAACAAAGGTACCCAAGACGTTTCGTGAAGATCGGTTCATAAATACAGACTCTAGCCCGAGCCGTATTGACGTGTACTTACTGTGTGTAAGCAGCACTGAAAAAATCAAAGTTCATCTAATTTGCATAATTTCTGCACGCGAAAAAAACCCGTATTATATGTGATGTATCCCATGGTACTAAACATTCACACAAAAATTATTCAAATCAGCGCTTTCATATGGAAGTTCTGTGCAAAAATCTGATTGCACCAAATTTCGTACAAAATGGCTGCCATCGGCCATCTTGAATTTCGGACCGGACCCCAAAACACTCGTTCTCGTCCCACGGTGATAACAAAGGTACCCAAGAAGTTTTGTAAAGATCGGTTCATAAATACGGCTTCTAGCCCGAGCCGTATTGGCATTTGCACTTACAGTGCTGAAAGTAACACCAAAAAACATCAAAGTTAGTCTAATTTGCATAATTTACGCACGAGAAAAAAAACTGTATTATATGTGATGTATCCCATGGTACTAAACATTCATACAAAAAATTATTCAAATGAGAGATTTCATATGGAAGTTCTGTACAAAAAACAGATTTCTGCATCGTCGGTACAAAATGGCAGCTGGCAGCCATCTTGAATTTCGGACCGCACCCAAAAACACTCGTTCTCGTCCCACAGTCCTAACAAAGGTACCCTAGAAGTTCCGTAAAGATCGGTTCATAAATACGGCCTCTAGCCCGAGCCATAGCAGCTTGGCACTTACAGCTCTGAAAGTAACACTAAATAAATCAAAGTCAGTCTAATTTGCATAATTTACGCACGAGAAAAAAACCCGTATTATATGTGGTGTATCCCATGGTACTAAACATTTATACAAAACTTTATTCAAATCAGAACTTTCATACAGAAGTTCTGTACAAAAAACTGATTTTTGCATCATCGGTACAAAATGGCCACTGGCAGCCATCTTGAATTTTGGACCACACCTAAAAACACTCGTTCCCGTCCCAGGGTCATAACAAAGGTACACAAGAAGTTTCGTAAAGATCGGTTCATAAATACGACCTCTAGCCCGAGCCATAGCCAATTGTTGACGTACGGACAGATGGACAGACGGACGGATGGACAGACGGACAACGGGCCATGACAATAGCTCAAATTTGACTTCGTCAAAGTTGAGCTAAAAATCAAAACTGCCCGGCTCTATATTTGGCACATGGTGGGAAAGATAGAAAATGAGAAGAAAGAGGAGGCAAATGAGATTTTATTTGGTACAAAAAAACAATTTCAAGCATCCTGTTTATCTTGATTATCTACCTTTTGAGAAAAGAAAATTAATCACTAATTTTCTACTCAGTTGTCATACCCTAGCAGTGGAGAAAGGTAGACACCCCAAACCCAGACCCATCCACCTGGAGAAAAGGCTATGTGGTAATTGTGATAGGAAGTCAGTCGAGGACGAAAAACATTTCATCCTTGTTTGTCCACACTATTCATCATTACGCGATCGCTTCTGAGGAGCCATTGCAACCATGTGGCCCGGTTTACACTTCACACATTCTGATCAACAACTTTTGTTTCTGTTTGAATCAGAAAATGTATGTGTAGTTGAAGCAATTAGCATGTATATCAGCAAAGCGTTTCACATGAGGTCACCCAGACGGGATGTGCAGATAGCAAAATAATACTTTAGTGGTGATAAGAGATGGAACGAGACTTTACGTCCATGACAGTGTTGTAAGTCTACAAGTACTACAGAATAACCAAAGGAACAATGCTTATCTGATAAAACCCATGGGGCATTACATACCATTGTGATCAACTCCTTGAGTTGAGTCCAGTGGTATATGGTTGATTTGGACAGAAAGAATGAACCGGAGGTTTGTGATTCAGCAGGCTGATGCAACCTCTTTTGTCCCATCAATCAACCATACTCAGTTTTGGGTTGCATTTAGACTACATCGCTGTCATGGTACTGACACGAAGTATCCAGTCCAAGAGTACCGTACACTTTCTAGTTATACTATTGTTTTCCTTCTTTATATCATATACAAACACATTTTTGTATTTCTTTTTATGATGCCATACCTTTTCCAAGTATTATGGTTGTGCAATAAAGTATTCTATTCTATACTTCAAGCTAAATTTCATTAGCCTTTTACCTAACACAAAAGGCAGACGACCCTTGCAAACAAAATTCTTGAATAACTAATTTTTTTCATTTTTTGCATCAAGAACATAGCTTATGACTCCTCATTGAAATGAGCTCAGCAAACTTGTTCCAATGAGGGGTCATAAGCTATGTTTTTGTAACAAAAAATGAAAAAATAATGAAAATTGAATGGTAATTTTTGTGAATAGCACTGGCCGGTTTTGGTCGTTATGTTGGGTAAAGGGTTAAAGATACAAATTAGATGAAGTTTATGATTTGAGGCATACAGATGGGCGACAATTTTACAGGCAAACATTTCGAGCTCTGCGTATGACGATGAACAAATTTGGCTCAATATGGTACAGTGGTTTATGAGAAGCTGATAATGTAAAGTTCACATTGGACGATGTACAGACAGAAAGTGATCACTAAAGCTCCTCTTGAGCTTTGCTCAGATGAGCAAAAAAGGAAAATACTTTGTTGTTCAACACATCTTTTTGCCATTGTCACCTTCTAATCATGACAGGTAAAGGATTAATTAAGCTAAAATGCAGAAAACAATCTGGTAGGCATCAGGATCAAAGAATTGTCAACCCTTCTTAACTTAACATGGTTCCCCGAGAGAAGAAAAATCCAATTTCAAACTCTTCTCAGGACCTTCATCTCGAATTATTTCAATTGATGCTTGTATGCATACCAACCAGTTTCCATACCAAAACACTGATGCCAAAATTTAAGCAGTTGCTTTTTTGCATGCAGCAGCTATAATTTTTAACCAATTCAATCTTATTTGACTAAGTCAAGTAATTATGTAAATATAGTTTCCAATGACTTTCCATGACTTTTTTCAAGGACGTTTGACTTTCAATTTTACAATTCAGGGATAAAGCTTGTCCCTGTATTTCATCACAGATATCAAGAAATATAACAAAAGCAACGCAAAGCATGGCATATGCTCCTATGGTGTCATAAAAGGGTAGGTAAGTCTCTTGGGAACATAACCAAATCAAAAGGAAGCTTCCTCTAGACACCAATAATGCAAAAAAAACTTCAAAAATTTATAGTAATTTATATATTTTTTATACTTACCAATGACCCAGACTTAGCTGGTGCTAACTCTAAAAAATCCAGGGCCAAACACAAATTTTGCCCCCCAATCCCCAAAATTTGCATCTAAAACCAAAGAAATCATGTCCTGAATGGCCCTCCATACTTCACCTCTACTGCGCATGCGCAGTGTCAAGGACGTCCCGAAATTGGCGCCATTAATCATTCTTACCATCAGTGCCTGGTAAGCGCTATGTACTCAGCGGGTAGGTATGAGTTCCCAACTCCTGGGAGGGCCATCCCCCTCTGGGTCATTGGTAAGTATAAAAAATATATAAATTACTATAAATTTTTTAAGATTTTTATACTGTACCAATGACCCAGACATAGCTGAATAGTAAAAAGGCTGGAGGACCCAGGACATAGAGGAAATTCCAATAAGCTCAACTATATAAAATAGAGTCATCTCCAGGAGGAGAAAAGGAGAAATAGGCTTCACATGTATCTTTCTTATTTATGATAAATTAGAAAGACACAATACCTTCTATAATTGAGCATCATAACATCCATATTCTCTATTAACATCCAGTATAATTCTTATACTAATTATTTTTAAAGTAAGTCAATAAATAAAGTTAATCCAGAAAATTGAGACTCTTTATACTCTTTTAAAAGTGTCCGAGGATAGTATAATAACACCCGTTTGACACGTGACATATTCAAATGCTATACTTTAAAACTATGACATGAATGAATTTTAAAACATAACTTTTCACTTTAAAACCATCCCAGTAACAGCTCAGAATTACTGACTCCGGAGGAGGTATCCCCTTGTTTTCATAATAAAACAGGTGACCCAAGGGAACACCCTCCCCCCCCTTTTTCTTACCCTGGGTCAAATAGCCAAGATAGCCCAAGAACATTAGGTTTCACTAGGGAAAAAAATCGGAGAAAGCTGATTTTTTCAGGGAATGTCGAGTACATGTAACTGAACGATTAGACAAAATTCCCCTAAAATCCCAGTTGAGCTTTTTTTTCTACAGCCTTTTTTCGAAAACGCGTTTGAAAAAAATAAAAAAAAATCGCACGAACTCTGTAACCTCGAATTGATCCAACTGTATTTTTTGTTTACGTGTATTTCGAGCTACATAATGTCTAATATACATTTACCTAGAGGAAAAATGTGCATTCTGTGACAATTTCTGCGAAAAATTATTGAAAATTCACAAAAAAGTATCGGATTTACGCAAAAAATGACGATTTTCCTAACGGATTTGCCCAAAGGGTCGTAGTACAGAACGGGATGTTAGTTGGACAGACGATAAAAAATCCACCACCATTTGAAGACTTTTATCATTGCTTACAAAATAGACATTATGGAAGACCCCCTCTGCTTCTGGCCGAGTTCCCCTTTTGGCATAAAATTCGTCAGCATGAGAACTCAACTATTTTCGGGCTTGGGACCGAACAGACACGTCTGTGTCTGGCAGCATTAGATCAATAAATAATATTTACAGAATGTACAAAAATCAATAAATAATATTTACAGAATGTACAAATCAATCAACATGGATTAAGTTACATTGACTATTATCAATGCTATATACAGAAATGACATGACCTATATACATATTATTCATCGAACTCAGAAATTTCCGACAGGACAGTGTTTCTGTGGTTGTTACAAGAATCCGAACTGCAATTACACAAACCTGAGCAAGAGAGTCCTGCCTTCTTACACCCACACCTTTTTGTACAAGCACTCTTGCAACCACAACTGATCAGATTCAGTAGGTTATCGGGGGCACATGGCTTTGTGGCTGCAGTCGGTACAAGAAGTCCATTGTCTAGCGACCACCCCCAATCCGTCGGAGGAAGCGAAGTGCCCAGCCATTGTTGGACCTGGAGATAACATCTGTAGACATGTTGTTGTGCAGCATCGCTGCTTGGTGGGAGTGAGGCTAGGTCGATGGGTTTATTCAGTTTAGATTTTGCTACATAACGCTTGTAAGTGACATATCTATATTGGTCGAGAGAGGAAACAGTTTTACTCCCGTATAAGATCAGGAGAAGTTGTTCCCCGGCAGCGACTACTGCACTTGGTGTACTGTCATCCGCCAAAATTGTGTTGACATACTGTTGTGAGTTGCTAGTAACATCGGAGACAATTGTACTGAATACTTTCTTCTTACCAACTCGAAAGAGTGCAGAAGTAGTGTCACAACCACTTATAGAATGTGCTACAAGGAGGTTGCTTCTATGGTCACCCATTTTGGTTGCTATTTCACTAACTGAAACTAGTAAGTTTGGGGTAATGGAATACATCATGTGAATATTACATCCCGGTTGAACTCGAGAGGTAAGAATGACTAACAAGTCTGTGTCTGTTCCCTCAACGACAACATTGTTGTCATCTTGAGCGATGTCAAGTGCAGTTTTGGCTATCAGTACATCAGCATCAGCCTCGGCCTGCTTGGACTGAATATTGATAGCAGATAGCTCCTGCATTAGAAGATCGATCAGTTGGGTTTTGTTCTTGGTATTTGCAAGGAAATCGGATTGGGGTGTGGTGGCTGGTAACTCGGGTGAGATATTGATATCAATGGAATACCTGTCTTTAGATCTACGGGCTTGTTCCATGCCCTTTGTCGTCATTGTACAAGCATAACCATCAAAAACAACCACGACGTTCGCCCCAAAATGTCTCACTAGATAATTGGAATATGATGTACATATGTCCTTATATGACGACTGTTTAGGCCATACAACTGCCCTCAATAAAAATCCACCATCTACAACAAACAGAGAATGTTCTGGGATTTTAGTTTGCTTGGAACCGTATGTTTTGAGGATCTTACCGAGCGTGCTTTTCTGTGTCTTCCTCATTCCAGCAGAATCAAACAATGCTGGTGGTTTCGGGGCGAGTTCATATTTGAGATACTCTTCCATCTCTGCTTGTGACTGAACAACACATGTGATGCGGTTGAACAGAATTGTGCGGTCAATCACTACCTTACTTCCACGGACTTTGATGCTATTTGCCATCGATGCGAAAGACTTCACAGTGTCAACACATCGTAGTTTGATGCTGTTGAACGTTTTGCTTACAACATTCGATATGCAACATTCACCAATTTTGCGAACTTGGTCACAGTTCACAGTTTCGTCGGCCACAAGCCCGGTCGCTATAGAGACTAATTGTAGTGGATCTCTATTCTGAAAGGGGGAATGCACTCTGAGCCAGTTCAATAATTTGGTGATATCATTGGCATCAGTCAATTGTGAACTTTGATGGAGATCCCGATGTTGTTCGCCATGACCAGTGTGAACATGAACAAAATTTTCGAGAGCATTACATATCGGAAGGCAAAGAGGTAGTCCATGTACCCATTTCGCAACAGTGCTATCGGTTATTCCCCTGCCATGTGTGAGACCACCAGGGAGCTTGAACATTCTCATTAAACACTGCTCTATGGTCTGATCAGAATATATCCCGTCCCAGAATTTATCTGAGCGCCTTATGGTAAAGTAACCTTTCTCAGTGAATAACTTCAAATCATCCTGTTGCATTATTTCTGTTAGCTCATTCATCTGCTGCAAATAGAGATGAGAACTTTTTGCGTATGCAAAATGACCACCTGCGTGAAATACTGGAATCATATTGCGAACACAATATGTGTGGAGTTCTCAGTCGCCTGTGCGCTCTGCTCTCAAGAACAACTGGAGAAGACCTATTTGCTCGTAGTATTGTACCCAAAGCTTTCCTGTGCATCCTACGGACGCATTCTGGAGCAGTTCGTGTAATTTTGACAGTAGATGGTTGACACTTTCTTGATTGACAGCGTCAGCTGTTGTACAGTCACCTCTGGCAAGTCCACAGAATATTTCATTGACTTTTGTGCAGTCTATGTTATCTAGTGTTCGGTTTTCTTCAAACACAAGTTTTGTAATGGCAATTTGTGTTAGCAAATGGGCACAAACTGCTCTTGAATATGCATGACCACTGATCAAATGATGGATTGACCCACCAGCATAAACAGTCCCCCAAAGTTCATCCAAGCCGCTACCAGCCATGATCGAACCAATTGCCCCAAAATATGACATAATCATATGGAAGCCGCCGAGTCTAACGAAAACTTTTGTCAACTTATCTGACGAAGACACAATCTCCACTGCTTTGATATAAAGTGGTTGGTCAAACGTCACTGGACAAACGTTCAGTCCCTGTTTCTCACATTCAGTTTGTGCAAACATGAGAGCAGTGTAAATTGTGCTCGGGTTGGATGGATCAAAATTAATAAAGGGAAGTATCTTGACATCACTTGTTTCATAATCATCTGATGATGTGACAATGTGCATATATCCAGCCCAAGATGGGCAAGGTACTCTCAGTACATGCGTCAAAGACCAAAGACTGTTGACTGTTTTTGCGAGTTTCAAATTTTTCGGATCAGATTCACCCAAAGTTGATAAATCCTTCATCACAATTTCGTCAAGACCCGATTTGCTTGGTTTACTGTAACCTTTCAAAGGGATGTACCCGAATTCACCAGAGCCAATATTCGAATGATCACCAGTTAGTCGTTTTATCGGAAACTCTTCTGTGTGATCTCTGCTTGGAGTTATACAGGCGATGCCTCCCATACTATGGAAAGTATTCTTGCCATCTAGCATGCACACAGTACATGCCAATGCATCTTGAGTGTAGGCGAACACCACATTATGTGATTTAATCGAACATGGAAATTGAAACAATGATGCTATAATACGGTATTTGAATGAGAAAAGTCGATGCCGTTTGAATTTGAGTTTAGGGGGTATGGTTAATATTTCACACGTTTCACCAGTTCATTATGGAATAAATGACTATTGTTATATATCATTATAAAGCCACTGCTTTTCTGCAATTTTTGATATATAATTTAACTCCCAAAGTAGTCGTAGATTTGATTTAATGGACGTTGTGTACCGTTGTGTGTATGAAAACAATAAATTTTTTTTCGTAATTTTGTACATTTTCGTGAATATTTCACCATTGAGTGTGAGGATTGGTACAAAGTTGGCATTTTCTGTTGGGGATATGTATTCTCAATATAATTCAGCACGATATTTATGATTCTCACCCTACTAAGGCGAATAAGAATGAGAAATATGGAGCTGGGTCGAATTTTTTTTTAAATTTTTTTTTTCATAAAAAAAAACGCTATAACTGAAAAAGCTCAACTCGGATTCGCTGGGACTTTTCACACTTTATCCGCAATGTGTGTCCCGGAAACATATAAAAAAATCAGCTTTCTCCGATTTTTTTCCTTACTTTCTCATTTTTATGTCTAATGTGCCTGGACTAAGAGCGAAGAGGGCAGCAGGACGGAGTCACTGCCGGAACATAAAGCCTACATAGCTATAGTTGCAATTGTTAAGTGATCGGCATTCTGAGCAGCCGATAATAGACCTAAATAATGCAGGCCTCCAGAAATGGACTCGATATTTCCGAGATAAAAATTCGTGAATGTGGATGGCTGAGACCAATATGCAGCCAACTTTAAATCTATAATAGCAATACTATTTACGTAAGCCCAAGATGTAGAAGAGCTCTTACTTCATGAGCCGAAATCTTAAGCACAGACTGCTGAGTTAAGGATAGATTATCCTAAGCAGTACCGATAGTTAATTGAATGCATTAAGTAATAGAATGGACCGTAATGACCTTTCTATTAGGCATCAGAGCCAGAAGAAGCTTTACGTCCTTACTAATAAACTGAGATCTGTTAATAAATACATAAAGGTCTATCCAGACAGAGTAAAGGCCTACGCCCGCTCGAAGATGGAATGACCTTAAAAACAATAGGTTCCGGATATTATTAGGAGCCTGATTCTTAACCAAAAATACAACATTAGTAGTAAAGGTAATAGAGTTTCCGATACTACGAAAGTGAGAATCGTCCACCGATAGTGCATGAAGCTCACTGACTCTTCAGCAGAAGAGAAGACTGAGAGAATTGTTGCCTTAAAAGGCCAGAATTTGAAACTACTGTCTCAAGAGGTTCAAATGGTTGCTTTAGTTAATAAGAACCCATGCTAAATTCCGAATAGGAATTAATCTAACGATTCTAGGTGTCTTATCGAAAAGTTTCAAACTAACTTAAAGAGACATTAGGCTCAATTGTAAACTATCATGGTGTGCATAGGTATCAGATAACATAGACCTATAACCTTTAAAAGTAACTGGCTGCAGTTGATCTCGTCAAACAAGTATACTAGAAAGTTTGCAATGTCTGGTATGGAGGGATCAAAAATATCAACATAAAGATCCCTACACCAACGACGGAAGACCCTCCACTTTAGCCGCATAGTATAGCGAAGAGGAGGTCCTCCTACAGTTAGAAATCGCGTCCACTGCTCATCCTGTACAATGCTTGCCATGCAAGAAGGACCGCACAACGGAATACGTGAAGGTTGAGACCTTGCGGGTTGTGATAAAGTTGACATGATATCCCCAGCGAAAAAAGATCCTCTCGTGGGGGAAGTTTCCGCGGTAAGTCCCACAGCAGACACCTAAGTAAATTTATCCACCGTCTCTGTGGAGACAGAGATGCTACCAACAGAATTGTATTGTGAATGTATAATCCTAGCAATACTTGCTGAATCAACAGCGCTGGAGGATACGCATATCCTATCATCCCGTCCTACTAGATCGATAGAGCGTTAACTACATATGCTCGGGGATCCGGACATGGTGACACATACGTCTGCAATTGATTGGAGAGTTGTGTCGCAAATAAATTTATCACTGGGCGCTCCCATTGGTAGCAAATCTGATTGAATACCTGTTTGTTGAGAGTCCATTCTGACGGCAACAAACGACCCTTACGTCAGGGACCAGCCTAGGAGGGAATTGTAGGGAGACTTCAAGTCTCCCTCCAGAAAAAATAGGGAGACTGCAGAGTCATGTAGGGAGACTTCATAGGCAAGTGGGGAAAATTAAGAATATTCATGTGCCACCCCCGCCGCCCCTTCATATTTTCAATTTATGGTCCTCCATTAACGTACAAATAATCCAGGTCCAGTTGTCTATGATGCATCTGTGCCAGGTTAAAAAATCACAATGTAATTATTGACTGAAAATCCCCCACTGCTATCTTCTCCTTCATGACCCCTCACCTCTTCTTCGTGCCAATCACCCTCCTGTGGTTGCCTTTCAACAAAGTCTACTAAGCTAATAATTTCCTAAGTCTGAAAGTGTGAACAGGACCAGATGTAAGAAGGTTGCTTGGGAGGTACTTTGTTAGTTAATAAACAAAATACATTCTGGGGTCGAGTATTTTGTAAAGGAAATGTCATTCCGCATCATTTTTATGGCATTCCGGTGTCATTCCACGTCATTTCATATCATTCCGATGTTTAGGAGGACCCTTTTTCAAGATCGTCCACATGCAAACTTGTGTCCTGTACAAAGCTTTTCTTGACATCAAAAAGCTTTTTTTCATGTGTTTCAATTCCATTCGTGTTTTTCTGGGAATAGACAGCCCAACAGTTAACAGTCGTCAGCAAATCGAAATGAAAATAATGTGTTATAAAATACGTCCGTTGTGTGTACATTTTCGGCATCCTAAGCGACGTAACCTACTTTCAAACTGGGTTGTTTGTTGAGTCGCGTAAGTCACCTATTTTCGTTTCGACACTTGAAGCTCCGACTGGAACGCAACAAAATAGAAATAAAAAAAATCCGCCAAAAGCGACAATGGACAATTACTTGTCGTGTGATTTCAAATAAATGGACGTTTATTTGACGAATTAAAATGCCCATTTATCACACTCGAGCACATTCGATTTTTGAAAATACTCGTTTTCATGTAAACCTCGCATCACTCATTCAGTCTTTTCTCATTTTGGCCAATTTTTAGAGGGCGACTTGTAATCGCCCCGACTATTTTTCTAGGCGACTTTGGGCTTAGAAGGGCGACTTAATCGCCCTAGTCGCCCTCACGGCTGGTCCCTGCCTTACGTGAAAGGGAGTCTGCTAATACGATCCGACGACCGAGAATATGACGAACCGAAACAGAACTTGGTGTTCTATAACAAACAGAAGGATTCTTTCCGTTAAAATCAATATCGGAACCGAATGAGTGCCTCCCTGGTTCCGGATATACGCAACTACTGTTGTATTATCGGACAGGATTGGACATGCGTTTCTGAATAAAATTCATCCAATGACGTAGTGCAAGCCAAAATAATATTCTTTCTTGGAAGTTAAGTGCTTGCCTAAAAACTGTGGAACCCAAAGACCCTGGCACTTCGAATCCGTTGGGATCAATATTGTGTCCCGACCTGTTTGACTGGCATCCGTCATAATCGAAAAACTCGGATCCGGCAACTACAGTGGAACTCTCTGAGTCAACCACCGAATGTTTGCCCATGTCTGAATCTCTTGTTACACTTGATTGACAAGAGAACGTGTATATCGAGCAATTCAAGATTGCTGAAAGGTTGCCGTCGAAGAGAAGCTTCACCGAGACTGAAGTGACTCTGAGAGAGTTCTTCACCTTACTATCCACGCGCATGGATGTAGCTAGGGCTGCGTCACGTCTAACCAACTCCAGGTTGCCACTGAAGGGCGGAGTTATACGTGGAAAAACTACTGCCCCTGAAAGAAATCTCATTGAGGATCATATCCTGGAATTCTTTCTCTTGAAGACGTAATGATAACGCCTTAGTAAGGTGGTCTACGTATGATAAAGCGTCTAAGTTAAGTCTATTATCCATCATTGTCGTTTCCAACGTCGTGGTTGGAATTGACATAGGTGGCAAAAAAGATAATTCCCAGTCTTCAGCCTCGCCGTCTTAGACGCAAAGGAACTCTCGGTATGCCCAGTTCTGCCAATAAAAATTTATTTTCCTAGAATTCATGAAAGGCAGAATAGAGCATTGCGGACAAGAAACTAGACTAGCATGTCTGGTAGCAAGCTTATATATAGCGTCGTTCAATAATTCAAATGTTCTAATGACATTATTGGCCTGCTTCGGCAACTCAGGGACAATGTCCCTGAACCAATCCAAAACTCCGTGTCCAATGACGCTATTAGTCTCTTATCCAGCATCGCAGCAATGTAGTCCGACGGAACAACCTCTGGAAGATAATGCCGGAAGAAATGTATGGCAGCTTCTGTTGTTCCGAAAGGGAAAGCTCGAAATCGTCTGAATCCCTTTCACCATCCTGTCGGACCCTATGAAGTGTTCAGTCGTCCGTACCTGATGCAACAGCGGAGCGCACCGACCCAGCGCCGTCGGATTATTCCTGATCCGACCGAGAATCTGTCGTTTGCTGGGATGCTGCGATAAGCTGTGCTATTTTGGATAGCACGTCCGTCACTGAGGCCTGTGGAGAAGCGGTCTTACGATGCATTGCCGCTGGAAGCTCCGTGTTCGTTACCCCGTGCATACTTCTATTATGCGAGCGACCGGAGTGTGCAGGCCTCGTGTCCCTTGGCTACTGGATGGCGTGACCTGTTCGCCGTGGAATCACTGAATGACGAAGCTGGCCGGATACTCGAGGTCACATAGCCAATGTGCGGTCATGTGCGCTGCTGTGAGGATGAGGAAGCATTATCGACAGTCACTCGGACTGTCTATATAACGGAGCGTCCCGAGCGGCGGACATATGCTCCGAATGTGAAATGTCTGTACCACAACATCCGGTCCCATATGTTGTTGCACGAGAGAGGGACCTCTCTCGCTCGCTGCCCGGACGGACCGGACGAGCTAGGAACCGGACTAACAGGCTTCCTCCGATCTCTCCTCTAATCCGTCGTCACTGGGTGTGTACTAAAGTCTATTATAGTGCTCGCATCACCCAAATCTCCTTCCTAGACCGCAACGGACGAACCCGACTGCCGAACCATTCGATGAATGGACGCTACACCGGGTGAGCTAGCGAATGTCAACTCCGTCGATCCTACTAGGGACCTCTTAGGCGATTGACGTAATCCATGAGCACTAATTGCCGCTAGCTCTTCATTAACTATGACGACAGAGGCACATTTTTGAAAGACATCTCAGTAATTTTGCAAACAAGAAACCAGACATGCTTGTAAATAGCAAGCATATAAAAAAATATATATAGCGTCGTTCAATAAATTGAAAGTTTCTGAGACATTATTGGACCGTGTCGGAACTGAGGGACGATGTCCCTGAACCGAACGAAAAATTTCTGTGTCCAACGACGCTATCAGTTTCTTATCCGGCATCGCTGCATTCTGGTCCGACGAAGAACCTCTAGAAGATGAAGTCGGATGACATATACAGCAGCTTATGTTGTTCCGAAAGGGAAAGCTCGAAATCCTCCGAATCCCTTTTGGCATCCCGTCGGACCGTATGAAATTTTCGGACGTCCGCACCTGATGCTTCCGCGGAGCGTCCCGACCCAGCATCGTCGGATATTACATGATGCGACAGAGATTCTGTCGTTGCTGGGATGCTGCGATAAGTTGTGCTATTTGGGATAGCACGTCCGTCACCGAGGCCTGTGCAGTAGCGGTCTTACGATGCTTTGCCGCTGGAAGCTCCGTGTACGTTGACTCCCGCATACTTTATGCGAACGTCCGGAGTCTGCAGGCCTCGTGTCCCTGGCTATCGGATGGCGTGACCTGGTCGCCGAGGATTCTCTGATTGGCAAAGTTGACTGGATATCCGAGGTCACGTAGCCAAGAGCGGTCGTGTGCGCTACCATGAGGATGAGGAAGCCTTATTGACAGTCTCTCCGGGCTGTCTATCTAACGGAGCGTCCCGAGCTGCGGACGTATGCTCCGAATGCGAAACATTTTGTACCACAACATCTGGGGCCAGATGTTGTTGTACGAGAGAGGGGCCTCTCTCGCTCGCAGTCCGGATGGACCTGGACGAGCTAGGAACCAAACTAAAAGGCTTCCTCCATTCTCTCCTTTAATCCGCCGTCACTGGGTGTGCATTTGGTTGATTTATAGTGCTCGCATCACCCAAAACTCCTTCTGGACCGCAACGGACAAACCCGGCTGCCGAACCATTCGATGAATGGACGCTACACCGGGCGAGCTAGCGGACGTCAAAGGCCGTCGCTCCAACTAGGGACCTCTTAGGCAATTGATGTATTTTATGAGCACTTTTCCGCTAGCTCTTCATTAATTGTGACGATGGAGGCACACTTTTGGAAGACATCACGGATACATCACGGATACATCACCCTGTTCTTGATCGTCTGAAATAGAGATTGATAAACTAGAGTGACCCTGTGGGGAAAGGACCGGAATGGCCATTTCCCCACTAACATACCGTGACACATGCTTCCCATGTTGTCATCAAAATTAACACATACGGAACAGGAGTTAGTGAGAGTACACTGACTACATTTATACAATGATTATGAAAGTCAGAGGAAGATCTCCTCTTATTACAATTGAACAATATCCTTTCAATGTGAAAAGAAAACAAAGTCCTAGTACTTGCACCAACCCCTGACAATCAAAATACATAATAACATGATCCATTAACATAGAAAAAATAATTGAAATCAAAAAATTTTGAAAAAATATTTTTTCAGAAAAGCCCAAGTTTCTGAAAAGTAACGTTGAGCCCCAATGGATCCCAAGCCTAAGTGTGGGCAAAAATTTAAAAAATATTTTAAACAATTAATGCAACACTTACAAACAATAATAATGTATCTAGTAATGATTAAACTAACATCAAGATATTATTTTCAAGAAATCCCCCCTCACAGAGAGGGCTGTTGTCAATGTAAACAAGAAGTGTAAAAACACCAGAAACAAGACTCCAGGCACTGATAGCCCTGGCCCGAAATCAGTTACCAATAATACACTATCTGATGCAAAACAGAGACTTCCAGGGAAGAAACTGCAGAACATCAGATGGTAGATGCAGAACACTACGTCTAACCACCCATAGGTGAAGACGTAAACATGGGGAAAAGAACAGAATTCATTCTGTTATCCAGCTAAAACTCCCAAGAAATTTTAGTAATAATTTTACAGAAAATATGCCAAAAGCATGGGAGAATAGCTAGGGGGGACTTGAAGGAAAGGGAGAGAGGAAAACACTGAACAAGCAGTGTAACTTGATAACAAGAATGACAACAACAGACTCTTGCCTAGAAAATAGGTAACTTAACATAATTTCATTAAAAAAATTTTAAGTTACAGCCCTGATTATTTTCTGTCACTTATTTTTCCTCTCCTCCTTCTATATCCTCCTTAGAATCACCATTTCTCTACTATTTATGTGTCTGACATCATTTAAACTGAGATTTACAAGCACAAAGATCAGTAAGATGTTAACTGATGAAGGGCCAAACAAAGAATAATTAATGGCGCCAATTTCGGGATGTCCTTCACACTGCGCATGCGCAGTAGAGGTGAAGTATGGAGGGCCATTCAGGACATGATTTCTTTGGTTTTAGATGCAAATTTTGGGGATTGGGGGGCAAAATTTGTGTTTGGCCCTATATTTTTAAGAGTTAGCACCAGCTATGTCTGGGTCATTGGTACAGTATAAAAATATACCAAAAAATTGATTGGAGTCAGCATTCATTAGTTATTATTAGATGGAAACCAAATTCAATATGGCCACCATGGCAGCCATACTGAATAGGCTAGCTGATTTAAAATAAAAAAAAAGACTCCTCAAGACACCAATAATGCATAACCCAAAACTGAAATTGATTCGAGTCAGTATTCATTAGTTATTGGACGAAAACCAAATTCAAGATAGCCACAATGGAAGCCATAATGAATTGGTTACTGCCAGCAATCTTGGTTCAGCTGACTGGTCCAAAATCGAAAAGGAAGCTTCCCCTAGACACCAACAATGCATAATTTGAAAATCTGGCAAGAGGATCACAGATCCACAAGTCGAGTTTTGATATTAAATTTCGTGAAAAGTCAGAAAAGCAAGTTATTTGTCGCATCAGATCCCAAAATCAATAGGTGTCTTCCTTTCCTATGGAGTAACCTCTGGTGTAAATTTGGTGAAGGTGCAACAAATAGAACTAAAATTATTGCCCGGAAACCAATTTGTTGAAAAAAAATCTATTTATAGTAACAGTGACCTTGACCTTGAGGCTTCAGACCCCAAAATCAATAAGTGTCTTCCTTTCCTATGGAGGTAACCTCTGATGTAAATTTGGTGAAGGAACGACAAATAGAACTAATGTTATTGCCCGGAAACCAATTTATTGAAAAAAAAATCTATTTATAGTAACAGTGACCTTGACTCGAGGCAACAGACACCAAAATCAATAGGTGTCTTCTTTTCCTGTGGAGTAACCTCTGATGTAAATTTGGTGAAGGTGCGACAAATAGAACTGAAGTTATTGCCCGGAAACCAATTTGTTGAAAAAATTTTATTTACAGTAACAGTGACTTTGACCTCGGGGTATCAGACCCCAAAATCAATAGGTGTCTTTCTTTCCTATGGAGTAACTTCTGGTGTAAATTTGGTGAAGGTACAACAAATAGAACTAAGGTTATTTCCCGGAAACCAATTTGTAGGAAAAAATTCTATTTATAGTAACAGTGACCTTGACCTTGAGACTTCAGACCCCAAAATCAGTAGGTGTCTTCCTTTCCTATGGAGTAATCGGTGGTGTAAATTTGGTGAAAGTGTGACAAATAGAACTAAAGTTATTGCCCGGAAACCAATTGTTTACGCCCGCCCGCCGGCCCACCCACCTGCCACTTAATCAAACTATTAGTCGAGTTTGACTTTGTCAAAACTCGACTAAAAATAAAAATCATTCGAGTCAGCATTCATTAGTTATTGGACATTAATCAAATTCAATATGGCGACCATGGCAGCCATATTGAATTGGCTAGCTGGACCAAAATCGAAAGGAAGCTTCCTCTAGACACCAATAATGCATAACCAAAAACTGAAATTGATTATAGTCAGTATTCAGTAGTTATTGGATGAAAACCAAATTTAATATGGCGGCCATATTGAATTGGCTAGCTGGACCAAAATCGAAAGGAAGCATTGTCTGGTCATCCACAAGTAATCCCTAAAATAACGATTTGATCAAATAAGAGATTCTTTAGTTACTTGACGGAAACCAAAAGTTAACTGACTCCAAATTCAAGATGGCCACCATGGAAGCCATAATGAATTGGCCACTGGCGGCCATCTTGTTTCATCTGACTGGTGCAAAATCAAAAGGAAGCTTTCTCTAGACACCAACAATTCATAATTTAAAATAAAAATGATTCGAGTCAGCATTCGTTAGTTACTGGACGGAAAGGAAAACAAATTGAATATGGCTGCCATGATGGCCATATTGAATTGGCTAGCTGGACCAAAATCGAAAGGAAGCATTGTCTGGTTATCCACAAGTAACCCCTAACATAATGATTTGATCAAGTAAGCGTTCTTTAGTTATTTGACGGAAACAAAAAGTTAATGGAGGGATGCCGAATGGACATGGTGAAAACATAATGCGCCTGAGAGAATCTCTCGGGGGCATAATAATACTACAAACCGAATCATAGCCTGTGACATCTCTTCTTGCTGAGCAGGAACAGATCGACCTTTAGGAGCAGGATCAGAGTCAAATATCACTTGTGCAAAAGGTAATCTCCACAGCTGAAGAAAAAAATATATAAAGCACCAATAAAGTAAAACTCCTGAAACAACACTGCACAAAAAATTAGGAAGACCAGAAAGGTAACCTTAACCCTTTGAACAGTGATTGGTATCTTCCATGTCAGTTCAATGGCAGCGATAAGAATAGTCCATATTCATTATTTTGGGGTAGAGTGATTAACAAGACTGAAAATAAGCACACTGTCATCTGCGGAATGAGGGTCCCAGAGGAAGAATTTGGTGATGCTACCCTACACAGCAAGGTAGCATTACTAAATTTACACTCTGTGAACCTCAAATTTGAATTGGGGTCTCAGGCCTAAACAGCAAGAGGAACCCAGAGGGTATATTGAGAGATTCTAGCGCACTGTGTGGGATAGCATCAGCAAATTCACCCTCTGGGGACCTATACCTGCAAATAACAGACTGCTTATTTCCAGGCTTGGTCACATGATATGGTATTAATAATTTTTTTTTTACGTTTGAAAAATGTGTAATAAATATAATAAATTCTGATATTGTGTATGTCCACACATCACTTATCAAAAAAAGTAATGTGAAAAAATAGAATCCCATCTGCTTTCTCCATTCATTTTTCTTGATTTAGTTGTGATTTTACAATATTTTATTCAATAAATTTGAACCAACTGGTGTGTGGAGAGACCAGGTTGTAATCTCATCGAGAAAGAGAACAATTTTGTGATTACAATACTGTGCCATAAATACCACTTCTTCAGAAGATAGGAAGTGCGTGATTTTCTAAAAAAAAAAAGTTTGTTCTTCTTGTGATGACCCTGGAAGAAAATTGAGCACTTTCAAGGGCTTTAGGGGGTTTATGGCTTTATTCAAAGGCCCTTCAGGTTTTGAATTCCAGTTTTCAATATCAAGGGCTTTCCAGGTTTTCAAGGATTACAGGTACCCTATTATATATTTTGATGCAACAGATGCCAAATAGTTATTTTCATTTCAAACAGAATTATTTCTTATAATTAATATATAGTTAATAGAGCAGTCGATACATGGAAGGGGACTGCCACAAAAATCTTAAATTATGTTCAAAATATCATAACAACCACACTCAAAGCTTCAGATTATAGACTTTCAGGTTCAACTGGAGAGTAAGCTTCTGGGTGGAAATTCCACTGTGTTTAGCAGGACAGTGGAGTCCATTTAATTGGATATTCCTTAATGAAATAACCCTCCTAATTGCATATAATTTTCAAATGCCAAACCATCTACTATTCCAATAGTACATATTTGTCCTGTTAATTGCATATGGGTTACATTCCGGTTAACTGAATAAAAAATATTGTGATTTATAAAAAATTCTATGAACAACACTCAAATTCCCAGGGATAACACACCTGGTTCCAATACATGTAAAAGCATTTATACTATTATATCTTGTTTGAGTTACCAAATACAGGTTATTTGAATTTCCTGTTAATTGAATATTTGTAATGACTAATAAAAGTGGCTATTGAATTAATAGGATTCCATTGTAATGATATATATGTTAATGTCAATATTCACCTCAAAGTCTGGGAAAACAGGAAGAACTTCAACTGGTCTGACACCTGGTTTACTATAATGCTTAATAATCTGAAAAATAGAATGAAAGAAGATCATTATCTTACTTCTATAATTGGATAATTTACAATCATCATCAACTATATCATCAATTTTATCTTAATGAGGCCTAAAAAGTAAAAAATCTGTTTCTCAGGCCCTCCTGCATGGTTCTTTTGGCTGCTGCATGCTCTCCTTTTATAACCAATACAAACTTAAAATAATAAAAATTAAATGGTTTATATATTTTACTCAAGTTGATAAAAGCGATAAATTTGTCCCTTAAGTGCAAGAAGGCTTTGCAATGCTTTAGCATTGCAAAGCCTTCTTGCATTCAAGGGACGAAATACACTACCACCCATGCTATTCTGAAGATTATGAGGCCTAAAACATAAAACAAACCAAGAACATGAACTTTTGATGGCAAAGAAATAATTACAAAAAAATAAAAGATAAAATAAAAAAAACTCCTGCCCGCACTGGCCCGCATGCAATTTTACCAAAGAGTGGCCTGAGAAATAGATCTACTTTGTGGGGCTGATCGGATATCAGATAACTGTTCAAAAAGACCATATTTCTTTGTGATTGATGAATAAGTTTAAACATCTCACAGCGACTTCTGACTGTTTGGTGGACATTTCTCTGGCATCATTCATTTGTAAAACAACTGTCTGAAACAATATGACCCTGGCTGTTTAACGTGTCACTGAGACACCAATAGATCAATAAATAAATATATGGTTAAACATGGCTAAGTGGACAGCAGAATAAAAAGTGGGCTAAGTAAGGTAGGCCTTGACAGCAGATGCAAATGGCTTGTACTGAAAGGACGGTACAGGAAACTTACTGGTTTTTTGGCGAGAGCAAACGTTTTCTCAATGGCATCAATCTGACTTTCTTTATCTTTGTATATATCTTCTTCCTTCATAATCTGCTTTATCTTGAAACCGACTCTGAATAACAAAATAATATAGATAATTGGTGTAATGAACAGAAGGAACTGTTACCTGAATGCATATTGGTGGCTATTTTGTAAGCCAAAATATTCAGGGTAATTTTATTATCTAGAATCCTGCAAAATTATCCTCAAAGCAGTTTTGGAAGTTACCTTTTTAATTTTTTTTCACAAGCTTACAGACCTCTCTCAGGAACATGTATGACACAATGAAGTGAAGATTTAACAGCATGTATTTCCATAAACCACCCTTTATCTAAATGAGTAGCAAACAAGACTTGCAAAAAATTTCAGGAATAACTTTTGCTTCAATACATATTTTATGACCTGCCACTGGAATAAGCTTAACAAGGTCATTCCAATGAGGGCTCATGAGCTATGTTCTGGAGGATAAATGTGAAATAAAAGAGAATAAAATTTAAATAGCTTTTTTGTGAAAAGCACTGTCAGATAAGACTATCATGTTTGATAAAGGGTTAACAGCCAGCAGAGTGGACTCTCTACCTGGACTGCAACCCTCAAATCTTGACAAAAAAATGTATTAGAAGCACAAACAAAGTGCCAATTGATCAGCTGCGGGTTTAACCTTAAGGTTCCTCAAATGGTAAGAACTATGTTTGTGCTTATTAGGCTTTTCCACAAAATTTTGAGTTATAAAGTGGGTGGAATCTCCACTCTATTGGTGTTTTGGTAGAAATCCTATCTCAATGTTGTGTACTTCAATTCAGATGAAAAACAGTACTGATGGATTTCCTGTAGCACTGTGCAGAATGACCTATAATTGTATGTATACGATTATTTATTATTACCACTTTAGTGGCGTTCTCTGGTATATTAACAGAGTTTTGCAGGGCAGTTAAACTCAATAATTCATGGCATCATGCAATTGAAAGTGGGCAGTGGGCTTTTAATGAAAACAAAATTTATTAATGGCCTGCTGCCCACTTTCGGTCATGATAATAACAGTAATAACATGATTTTATCGGGCATCCATATTTATTAATGATCCTCGAAGACTGAATAACAACCCTCTGGCTTATTAACAGCCAAATACAAAATCCCAATCTGGTAATAAACTCTCAGGTTGGTATTCATTAATCGCAGGCTATTAATAAACCTTAATGCCCCCCAAACTTGTGTTATTGTTATATTGGTGTTTGTGGTCAATCTCAGCATCTATAGATGTATTATTATTATGACCGCAACAGAAATATAAAGTAAAGTCATGCCAATTGTTTGTACCAATGATGCCAACTTTAGTGGACTTCTACTCTTGGCGTTTGTTACTGGGATCTAATTTACTAATGAAATAAATCATGTTTACTACAGTAAACATGCATTGCTACACTTCCAATGAGGGATTGCAAGTACAAAATCTTGGTTCATGGTTTTAGCATTCATTAGTTTGAAATAATCAATCCAGTTTTTGTATGTTAAAATGGGGGTAAATCTGTGAAAAACATTAAAGTTTCTCAGTGTCTAACAGAGAGCTAAGTCATGCTATTCAAATGTAGAAACTCATTCTTCAGACTCGACACTTGTTAATAATTTCTTCAATTTTCATTCAGTTCAGAAATATTTAACTGGCTGAGTGCTAGAAGCCACTATCTTGGCTCTATTTATTTTTTTATTACTGTTTAAGGTCACATATTTCTGAACAATGGCTAATCGTGACCCCATGGAGATAAAGTCAAGTTTAGTCAATTGTTTATACCCATGTGGCCCATTTTAGAGGACTTCCACCCCAAGCATTGGTGACTGGGTCCTATTTTACCAGTAAAACAGAGCTTATTTATCACAGTAAGCATGCACTGCTTCACTTCTTGGGGTTCCCATGGGGAATCATAGCTCTATTAGAAAGTGCTTAATTTATCTGTACATGTCAACTTGTTTGCTCAGCAGTAGGAAAAAATTGTTTTATTACCATTTATTGGAGCGTGACAATTAGGGCTGCACAATATTTCAATAAACCGGTATTGAAATCTTCACCGGTTGAATATCGTCCATTCTATGGGAATACCGGTATATCATCTCCAACGATATTCGTTCTTAGCACTAGGGCTGCACGGTTAATCGATAAACCGGTATATACCGGTATTCAAACCAATATCCATTGAATACCGGTGTAAATACAAAAATATCGGTTTATCGTCATTATTTATTTACCCACAAGTTATTTTTCAAGATGTCTTGAGTTTTTTAACTGTAGCCTCGAATGAGTAATATTATCCCTTTATCCAAGGAATCATCTGCTTGTGCCCTCGTAATATATAAATTCCGCAGTTGAAAAAATAATTTTAAAAAATTCAACAAACTATATCATGTGACCCCTCATTGGAACGAGCTCAATGAATAGTTTTGTTGAAATCTTTGGGGAAAATCTGATAAATTAATATTGAAAATAATAAATTTTGATATCGTCTGCGTTGGGTAAAGGTGTTTCGAACCACACCATCAAGGCATGCTAATTCATTCCGACTGTGATGCCTAGAGTCTTGACTGTGGTACTTGTGTTCATATATCTGAACAGTTTTTGATATACCAGTACATCACGTTATTTCTTTTAATACCAATACCGGTATTCAGTTTTGAATATCGGGCAGCCCTACTTAGCACGCAGTATAAAACGTAGTAGTCTGCTTTTCCCACCAAAAAGCGATTCAATCTAACAGCTGATCAGAGAAACAGAAAGCTTTTTTTTCACTTCTCAGACAAACACGATGAACAGAGAGATATTAACTGACTTGGCATCTGACCTTTGAACTATGCCATGTTTCGACAAAAAGACATGGTTTTTTAAGACTTGTGGGGAATTTTAGTTTGTTTGTTTTTATCAATAAACTTCATACCCGGTACATTGCATATTCTCAACATATATTATGAGCCAACATTCTCCCAAGTGCTTACTTTACTGACTTTCATTGTACAGAAAGTTTAAAACACAGCAAATCCCCATTGTCCATTAAACTACAATAAAAACACTGTCGGTTGATGTGGGAAACTTAGCTGCGCCACGGTATTGCTGTAATAACTACTCATTGTAAGTTGTTTATGTGTGGCTTAATGAGAAACAAGGATACAGGACAATAATACTTTTGTCTGCTATAATCTTGTCATAACAGTGACGGGCCCACTGAAGAAATTTTAGAGTCGCACTGTACAAACAAATATGCATTGAAGAGTCTATATCACCCAATTATATCCATAAATCATATCAAACTCCCCTGTCTCCCACTCCATATTCCAA
Organism: Pictodentalium vernedei; assembly: GCA_031216915.1. Lineage (NCBI taxonomy): Eukaryota > Metazoa > Mollusca > Scaphopoda > Dentaliida > Dentaliidae > Pictodentalium > Pictodentalium vernedei. The sequence goes on from CM062292.1 coordinate 168,372,278, forward strand.
GGACCATTTCTACTCACGCGTGACAGTATAAATTTATTTAAGCTAACAGGTACATTTACTGCATTGATGCTGTTAACAGTCAACACTAGGTGAAAATGTAACAGCTAATTTAAATAAATTACCTGGCGTGCGGACATTCCATGGCAATTGTCGTTTCAGTAATGCAAGTGACACAGTTGTCTCCCTTAGGCACACTTGAACCAAAACAATTGTAAGCCATTTCCAATCAGGGTTGGGGTATTCATATTCATTATTCGTATTCAGTCGTATTCAAATACAGGTTATCAAGTATTCCCATGTATTCAGCATTCACTGAATGTTATGAATGTTAAAAAATTTATAGCAATTTCTATATTTTTTATACTTACCAATGACCCAGACATAGCTGGTGCTAACTCTTAAAATATAGGGCCAAACACAAATTTTGCCCCCCAATCCTCAAAATTTGCATCTAAAACCAAAGAAAACATGTCCTGAATGGCCCTCTACACTTCACCTCTACTGCGCATGCGCAGTGTCAAGGACGTTCCAAAATTGGCGCCATTAATCATTCTAATAACCAGTGCCTGGTAAGCGCTATGTACTCAGCGGGGAGGCAAGAGTTCCCAACTCCTGGGAGGGCCATCCCCGTCTGGGTCATTGGTAAGTATAAAAAATATAGAAATTACAATAAATTTTTTAACATTTTTATACTGTACCAATGACCCAGATATAGCTGAATAGTAAAAAGGCTGGAGGGCCAAGGACATAGAGCAAGATGGAATACGCTCAATAATATAAAACAGAGTCATCCCCTCTAGGGAAAAAGAAGTAATAGGCCTTACATGTATCTTTCTTATTTATGATAAATTAGAAAGATACAACACCTTCCAAAATTGAGCATCATACATCCATGTACTCTATTAATATCCAATATAATCCTTATACTAATAATTTTTAAAGTAAGCCAATAAATAAAGTAAGTCTAGAGAATAGAGACTCTTATACTCCTTAAAAGTGTCTGAGGATTGCATAATCATGTCCGTTGACACATGCAATATTCAAAAGCTATACTTTAAAAACTAAGACTTGAATGAATTTTTAAAACATAAACTTCTCACTAAACAACCATCCCAATAACAGCTCAGAATTACTAACTCCGGAGGAGGTATCCCCTTGTTTTCATAGTAAAACAGGTGACCCAAGGGAACACCCTCCCCCCCCCCCTTTTTCTTGCCCTGGGTCAAATAGCCCAGAGCGAAGAGGGCAGCAGAACGGAGTCACTGTCGAAACAGACAGCCTACCTAGCTATAGTAGCAACTGTTAAGTGAATGACATTCTGAGCAGTAGATAATAGACCTAACAATAGAGGCCTCCAGAAATGGACTCGATATTTCTGAGATAAAAATTCATGAATGTGGATGGCTGAGCGCAATGAGCAGCCTTCAAAAATCTATAATAGCGACACTATTAATGTAAGCCCAAGATGTAGAAGAACTCTTACTTCATGAGCCGAAATCTTAAGCACAACTGCTGAGTCAATGATATACCATAAGCAGTACCGATAGTTAATAGAATCCATTAGAAATAGAATGGAGCGTAACGTCCTTCTATTAGGCATCAAGACAGAAGAAGCTTACGCCCGTAGTAATAAACAGATATCTGTTTATAAATACATAAACTCTAACCGGACAGAGTAAAGGCCTATGCCCGTACGAAGACGGAAGGACCTTAATAACAATAGGTTCCGGATAATAGGAGCCTAACTCTTATGCAAAAATCCAACCTAAATAGTAAAGGAAGTAGTGATTCCGAAACTACGAAAGTGAAAAACATCCATCGATAGTGCATGAAACTCACTGACTCTTCAGTAAAAGAGAAACCAACAGAATTACTGTCTAAAAAGTCAGAATTTGAAAACTACTGTTTCCAGAGGCTCAAATGATTACTTAGCTAAATAAGAACCGAAGTTAAATTCCATATAGGAATTTAATCTAAAGATTCTAAGTCTATTTATCAAAAAGTTACTAACTGACTTAGATAAAGAGACATAAGACTCAATTGTAAACTATCCTAGAGTGCATAGGTATGAGGTAACATAAACCTATAACCTTAATAATAACAGGCTGCAGTAGATCTTGTCAAACAAGTATACTACAAAGTTGCATAACTAACAGACGGATTCTTTCCATTAAATTGAATAACGGAAACGAATGAGTGCCTCCCTGGTTCCGGAGATACGCCACTACTGTCGAATTAACGGACAAGATTTGGACATGCGTTTCTGAATAATGTTCATGCAATGACACAAAGCAAGCCTAAAAAAACATTATTCCGCGGAAGATAATTGGTTGCTTAGAGACTGCGGAACCCAAAGACCCTGGCACTTCGAATCCGTTGGGATCCGTTGGGATCAATATTATATCCCAATCTGTTTGACTGGCAACCGTCATAACTGCAACACTCGGGTCCGGCAACTGCAGTGGCACTCTCTGAGTCAACCACCGAATGTTGCCCCAGTCTGAATCTCTTGTAACACTAGATAGACAAGAGAACGAGTAAATCGAGCAATTCATGGATTGCTGAAAAGTTGCCGTCGAAGAGAAGCTTCTCCGAGAACGAAGCGACTCTGAGAGAGTTCTTAACCTTACTATTCACGCGCGTGGATGTAGCTAGGGCTGCGTCACGTCTAACCAACTCCAATCAGCCACTGAAGGGCGGAGTTATACGTGAACAAACTACTGCCCTCAAAAGAAATCACATTGAGAATAATATCCCATAAATCTTTTCTTGAAGACGTAATGATAACGCCTCAGTAAGGTGGATTACGTATGATAAAGCGTCTAAGGTAAGTCTACTAGACATCATTGTCGTTTCCAACATTGAGGTTGGAAAAGACATAGATGGCGAAAAAGAATGTTTCCTGTCTTTAACCACGCCGTCTAGACGCATATGAACTCTCGGTATGCCCTGCTCTGCCAAAATAAACTATTCGTATAAATAATAAAACGGCAGAAATGAGCAACGCGGACAAGAAACTAAACTATCATGCTTGGTAGCAGGCTTGTATGCATATATAGCGTCAAAAAATAAAACACATATTGTAATGAAATTATTGGACTGCGTTGGTAAGTCAGGGACAATGTCCCTGAACCGATTCAAAATTCCGTGTCCAATGACGCTATAAGTCTCTTATCCAACATCGCAGCAATGTAGTCCGAAATAACAATCACTGGAAGATAATGCCAGAAGATATGAATGGCAGCTTCCGATACTACGAAAGGGAAGACTCGAAATCTTTCGAATCCCTTTCGCCATCCTGTCGGACCCTATAAAGCGTTCGGTCGTCCGTACCTGATGCAACCGCGGACCGCACCGACCCAGCGCCGTCAGATAATTCCTGGTTCGACCAAGAAACTGTCGATTGCTGGGATGCTGCGAAACAACTGTGCTAACTCGGATAGCACGTCCGTCACTGAGGCCTGAGGAGAAGCGGTCCTACAATGCATTGCGCTGGAAGCTCCGTGATCATTACCCCGTGCATACTACCAATATGCGAGCGAACGGAGTGTATAGGCCTCGTGTCCCTTGGTTACCGGATGGCGTGACCTATTCGCCGTGGAATCACTGAATGACGAACTGATCGGATACTCGAGGTCACGTAGCCAATGTGCGGTCGTGTGCCCTGCTGTGAGGATGAGGAAGCATTATGGACAGTCTCTCGGACTGTCAATATAACGGAGCATCCCGACCGACAGACATATGCTCCGAATGTAAAATATCTGAACCACAACATGCGGTCCCCTATGTTGTTGGACGAGAGAGGGACCTCTCTCGCTCACAGCCCGGACGGACCTGGACAAGCCAGGAACCGGACTAACAGGCTTCCTCCGATCTGTCCTCAATCTGCCGTCACTGGGTGAGTACTAAAGTAATTAAAGTGCTCGCATCACCCAAATCTCCTTCCTAGACCGCAACGGACGAACCCGGCAGCCGAACCATTCGATGAATGCACGCTACACCGGGTGAGCTAGCGAATGTCACTCCGTTGATCCTACAAGGGATCTCTTAGGAGAAAGACATATTCCATGAGCACTTATTGCCGCTACCTCTTCATTAACTATGACGACAGAGGCACACTTTTGAAAGACATCTCCGTAACTTTGCGAACAAGAAACCAGAAATGCTTGGTTATAGCAAGCATATAATAATAATATATATAGCGTCGTTCAATAATTCGAAAGTTTGTGTGACATTATTGGACTATGTCGGAACTGAGGGACGATGTCCCTGAACCGAACCAAAAATTTCTAAGTCCACCGACGCTATCAGTTTCTTATCCGGCATCGCAGCATTCTGGTCCGACGAAAGATGCTGTAGAAGACCAAGTCAGATGACATACACAACAGCATATGTTGTTCCGAAAGGGAAAGCTCGAAATCCTCCAAATCCCTTTCGGTATCCCGTCGGACCGGATGAAATTTTCGGACGTCCGTACCCGCTTCCGCGGAGCGTCCCGACCCAGCATCGTCGGATAAAAAATATGCGACAGATTCAGTTGATGCTGGGATGCTGCGATAAACTGTGCTATTTAGGAAAGCACGTCCGTTCCCGAGGCCTGTGCAGTAGCGGTCTTACGATGCATTGCCGCTGGAAGCTCCGTGTATGTTGACTCCCGCACACTTCCTATGCGAACGTCCGGAGTCTGCAGGCCTCGTGTCCCTGGCTACCGGATGGTGTGACCTGGTCGCCGATGATTCTCTGACTGGCGAAGCTGACTGGATATCCGAGGTCACGTAGCCAAGAGCGGTCGTGTGCGCTACCATGAGAATGAGGAAGCCTTATTGACAGTCTACTCCGGACTGACTATATGTCGTAGCGTCCCGAGCGACGGATGTATGCTCCGAATGCGAAACATTTTGTACCACAACATCTGGGGCCAGATGTTGTTGTACGAGAGAGGGGCCTCTCTCGCTCGCCGTCCGGATGGACCAGAACGAGTTATGAACCCGACTAAAAGGCTTCCTCCGTTCTCCCTCTGATCCGCCGTCACTGGGTGTGCATTTGGTTGATTTATAGTGCTCGCATCACCCCAAAATTCCTTCTAGACCGCAACGGATGAACCCGGCTGCCGAACCATTCGATGAATGGACGCTACACCGGGCGAGCTAGCGGACGTCAAAGGCCGTCGAACCTACTAGGGTCCTCTTAGGCAATTGGCGTATTTATATGAGCACTTTTCCGCTAGCCCTTCATTAATTGTGACGACGGAGGCACACTGTTGGAAGACATCACAGATACATCACCCTAATCTTGATCGTCTGAAATAGAAATTGATAAAGTAGAGTGACCCTGCGGGGAAAGGACCGGAGTGTCCAATTCCCCACTAACATACCGTGACATACGCTTCCCAAATTGTCATCGAAATCATACGATACAGAACAGGAGTTAATGCGAGTACACTGACCACATATAGAATGATTATAAAAGTCAGAGGAAGACTTCCTCTTATTACAATTGATCAATATCCTTTCAATGTGAAAAGAAAACAAGTCCTGGTACTCGCACTAACCCCTGGCAATCAAAATACATAATAATAATATGATCCATTAATATAGAAAAAATAATTGAAATCAAAATATTTTGAAAAAATATTTTTTCAGAACAGCCCAAGTTTCTGAAAAGTAACGTTGAGCCCCAATGGATCCCAAGCCTAAGTGTGGACAAAAATTTTTAAAATATTTTAAACAATTTATTCAACACTTACGAACAATAATAATGTATCTAGTTATGATTAAAATAACATCAAGGATTCAAGATATTATTTTCCAGAAATCCCCCCCTCACACAGAGGGCTGTTGTAAATGTAAAAAATGCCGCTCAGGATCACCGATCCAATGTCGAGTTGTGACAACAGTTCCTCGCACCAAGGCCAACACACCTATGAAGTTTCATGACTCTAGGTTGAACCACTATCAAGTTCTCATCCGGAAACCAATTGTTGCGATATACTATGTTCAAGGTCACTGTGACCTTGACCTTTGACCTGGAGAGTCCAACATCAATAGGGTTCTTCCTCGCACCAAGGCCAACACGCCTGTAAAGTTTCATGACTCTAGGTTGAACCACTATCAAGTTATTATCCGGAAACCAATTGTTGCGATATACTATGTTCAAGGTCACTGTGACCTTGACCTTTGACGTGGTGAGTCCAAGATCAATAGGGTTCTTCCTCGCACCAAGGCCAACACACCTATGAAGTTTCATGACTCTAGGTTGAACCACTATCAAGTTATCATTTGGAAACCAATTGTTGCGATATACTATGTTAAAGATCACTGTGACCTTGACCTTTGATCTGGTGAGTCCAAGATCAATAGAGTTCTTCCTCGCACCAAGGCCAACCCACCTATGAAGTTTCATGAATGTAGGTTGAACTACTATCAAGTTATCATCCGGAAAGGAATTGTTGCGATTTACTATGTTCAAGGTCACGTTGACCTTGACCTTTGACGTAGCGAGTCCAAAATCAATAGGGTTCTTCCCCTCACCAAGGCCAATCTATCTATGAAGTTTCATGAATGTGAGTTGAACCATTATCAAGTTATCATCCGGAAACCAATTGTTTAAGATTTACTACGTTCAAGGTCACTGTGACCTTGACCTTCAACGTAGAATGTCCAAAATCAATAGGGTTCTTCCTCCCACCAAGACCAACCTATGTATGAAGTTTAATGAATGTGAGTTGAACCACTATCAAGTTATCATCCGGAAACCAATTGTTTACGCCCGCCCGCACGCCCGCCCGCCCACCCGCCTGCCTGCCCGCCATTCACCAAACTATAAGTCGAGTTTGACTTCGTCACAACTCGACTAACAATGAATGTAAAAACACTAAAATAAGACTCCAGGCACCCAGGCCCGGAATCAGTTACCAAAAATACACAATCTGATGCAAAACAGAGACTTCCAGGGAAGAAACTGCAGAACATCAGATGGTAGATGCAGAACACAACGCCTAACCACCCGTAGGTGAAGACGTAAACATGGGGAAAAGAACAGAATTCATTCTGTTATTCAGCTAAAACTCCCAAGAAAATTTAGTAATAATAATTACAAAAACTATGCCAAAAGCATGGGAGAATAGCAAGGGGGGACTTAAAGGACAGGGAGAGAGGAAAACACTGAAAAATCAGTGTAACTAAATAATCAGAATGACAACAAAATGGCTGCTGCCTCGAAAATAGGTAACTTAACATAATTTCATTAAAAAAATTTAAGTTACAGCCCTGATAATATTCTGTCACACATTTTTCTTCTCCTCCTTCTCTATCCTCCTTAGAATCACCATTTCACTAATATTTATGTGTCTGGCATCATTTAAACTGAGATTAACAAGCACAAAGATCAGTCAGATGTTAACTGATGAAGGGCCAAACTTAGAATGATTAATGGCGCCAATTTCGGAACGTCCTTGACACTGCACATGCGCAGTTGAGGTGAAGTGTGGAGGGCCATTCAGGACATGTTTTCTTTGGTTTTAGATGCAAATTTTGGGGATTGGGGGGCAAAATTTGTGTTTGGCCCTATATTTTAAGAGTTAGCACCAGCTATGTCTGGGTCATTGGTACAGTATAAAAATACATGTATTCGTATTCAAATACATTAAAATTTGAACTGTATTCATGAATACATTTTGAATACTTTTTGAATACTTTCTATATTTTGGAATTAAAGATTCATATACTGAATAAAAGGTATTTACAGATCAAGCCCATGGACTCCAGACAACAAATTCACACCTCATATCAATATTAAAGACTTAATAATCCCTGATATTATTTATATATGACCAAACACCTTGTCTGAAATTTATGCATTGAAAACAGAAAATAGACTTAATTATCAATTAACTTGTCACAATACAACCTATTTATGTAACAATGGCCACATATCCCCATGGCTTTTTAAATTGCTGAAAACATGGACAATAAAAATAAAAAAAAAAACTTGTGTTATTGGACACAACTCAGTTATTCAATGATATTATATTCTAAAAGTTTGGGATTTATTTAAAGTTTTTCTATTTATCCATTATTTCACAGTGAAAACACATATTTATTTATTTATTTATTTATTTATTCCTGTTTAAGGTCACCTTTGTACAGCTCATTATGTCCAATTATAATCGGTGAAAGCACGTACATATTATAAAGAAAATACTACTGCTGTTAGCAAACTTTCAGCCAACAGACCTCCAGGTTTACCCATGAAGTGCATTGGCTAAAACTTTACTGGTCCTTCTTATGTGGTGTCATTGCAGTTGATACTTAACGTTCAGGAGGAAATGCCAGCCTGTGATTTCTTGTAGGTAATCCACTCACATTTTGTGATGTGTTGTCCATGGTGAGTAGTCTAATTACTATGACACCCACAGAGTTTACTTCCCCGTCAGGTAATTCCTTTAGTTTTCCAACAAAGCATGGTAAGCACAATTAAAGCTTCAGCTAAAGGACCATCAGTTTAAAAATAACTTTTAACCCAACAAACAAAAAACTTAAAGGCCTTGCTATAAATATTTCTAATTTAAAAAGTATTCAAGTATTCAAAAATGTATTTATGAATACTTTGTAATGTATTTGTATTCATATTCAAATACATTTGAAAATTTGTGTATTTGTATTCGTATTCATGAAATTTCAAAGTATTCGTGTTCATATTCGAATACATTTACAAAGTATTTGCCCCAAGCCTGTTTCCAATTGCATGAAATGTTTCGATTGGACTTGCTGTCTCGTAACAATAGCTACCTGTTTCCAGAAATATACAGAACTCTTTCAACAAATAATAATAAGCATATAACCCTCTATTATAATAATATAGAAAAAAGACAATTTTCTGTAGTATCATAACAGCGGTGATACCTGACTACCTTCCCAACTTTAAACAAATTTTCAACGATATACTGGTATATCGCAATATTTTTTTTCATATCGTGACCAGTATTCAAATTTGAATATAATGCAGCCCTAGTGCCAATGGGCATTCTCCAATAAATGGTAATAAAACAATTCTTTGTGTAGAACATCATACTAAATTAAGGCTCCACTTGCTAGTAGCATGGTATCTTGAAAAAAAACTCCTTTGAATAATAACGTAGCAGCTAAGGCCTAAAAAAGTTGAAAATATGTTTCTCAGGCCCTCCCACATGATCCTTTTGGCTGCCTCATGCTCTCTTTTTGTAGCCAATGCAAACTTTAAAAAAATGCCGATAGGATCACCGATCCAATGTCGAGTTGCAACAGCACAAAAGTGGGTTTAATCATTATCAACTTATCATCCAGAAACCAATTGTTTACAATTTACTATGTGAAGGGTCACTGTGACCGTGACCTTCGACCTAGTGATTCTGAAATAAATAGGGCTCTCTCTTGCACCAATGCCAACCTATCTATGAAGTTTCATGAACGTAGGTGGAACCATTGTCAAATTATCATTTGGAAACCAATTGTTTACGATTTATTATGTTCAAGGTCACTGTGACCTTGGCCTTTGACCAAGTGAGTCCAAAAAAAATAGGGGTCTTCCACTCACCTAGGCCAACCTACCTATGAAGTTTCGTGAATGTGGGTCAAACCATTATCAAGTTATCGTCCGGAAACCAATTGTTTATGATTTACAATGTTGAAGGTCACTGTGACCATAGCCTTCCACCTAGCATGTCCAAAATAAATAGGGCTCTTCCTTTCACTGATACCAACATACCTATGAAGTTTCATGAATGCGGGTCGAAACATTATCAAGTTATCATCCAGAAACCAATTGTTTACAATTTACTATGTTGAAGGTCACTGTGACCTTGACCTTTGACCTATTGAGTCCAAAATAAATAGGGTTCTTCCTCTCATGAATGCCAACCTACATATGAAGTTTCATGAATGTGGGTTGAAACGTAGTCAAGTTATCATCCGGAAACCAATTGTTTACAATTTACTATGTTCAAGGTCACTGTGACCTTGACCTTTGACCAAGCAAGTCCAAAATTGATAGGGTTCTTCCTCTCACCGATATCAAACTACCTATGAAGTTTCATGAACATGGGTTGAACCATTATCAGGTTGTCATCCGGAAACCAATTGTTTACGCCCGTCCGCGCGCCCGCCCAACCGCCTGCCAGCCATTCATCAAACTATAAGTCGAGTTTGACTTCGTCACAACTCGACTAAAAATAAAAATTAAATGGTTTATGTCTGATATTTATCCGAGTTAATAAAATTGATAAATTTATTCCTTGAGTGCAACAAGGCTTTGCAATGCTTTAGCACTGCAAAGCCTTATTGCACTCAAGGGATGAAATACACCACCATCCATGCTATTCTGTAGATTATGAGGCCTAAAACATAAAACAAACCAAGAATATGAACATTTGACAGCAAGGAAAGAAGTACAAAAATAAAAAATAAAATAAAAAAATGCCCACCTGCATGTAATTTTACAAAAAAAATGCCCTGAGAAACAGAATATCTACTACTTTGTGGGGCCTTACAAATCACCTTTGAAAAATAATGTAGCACCAGTTAACCACCATATTTTACTAACACAGTAGGACTGACAGTACCATACTGACCCAGGAATAAACCCAGAATGTGTGAAGTGGAAGAGGAAAAAAGTATATATGTGGTCTTATTTACAAGAGGTTGAATCTGCAGATAAAAGTTATAAGAGGTTTCAGATCTATAACTGTCCCATGTATATCAAATAGTTTGTTTACCAGGAAAGGGTAAGCAAGAAATTTGGTGTGAAAATAGGAAAGAGAAGAGGTGTAAATAATACAGTTGATCATTTTGGAAAAACTGTTACTCAATAAATAAATATTTGTAAAATCTATGTGCTGTTGTCATTTCATAAATAGAAGATTTCAGGGAATGGTCACAGAAACTGGAGAGTATCCCTGCTGGCATATAATCCTTGATTTCACATACTCATTCTACCACACTTATAAATGTCAACTTTCAGTTCATGGACCACTACACTGCAGGTTGGCACCACCTAACATGATGCAAGCTCTGACACCATTCTAAAATGTCACAGAGCTACTGTACACTTACTCTGACCATATCACTACAAAATGCCTATACCGTAAGTATTAAGGTGAAGTGTGTTGCTGCTTTGCCGCCTTATATAGTATGGTCACCGTGGACTGGTCACTTTCCATGGGTAGGTTACCACTGCCAATGCATGGATTATGACCAGTCCATGGCAACTGTACTGTATCATCGTATTTTAACTATAAAAATGTTTAACCCTTTACCCAATGAATCGCCTGCATCCGCCCATGTAATATGCAAATTCAGCAGCTGAAAAAATATTATTATTCGAACAATTTTGACAAAACCATATCATGTGACCCCTCTCTGGAACAAGCTTGTCAAGCGCGTTCCAAAGAGGGGTCACATGATATGGTTTTGTTGAAATTTTTTGAAAAAATTAAAAAAATTATATTTAAAATAATAAATTTTGAAATCTTCTACGTTGGGTAAAGGGTTAACGAAAGCTTATAACTACTTACTTTGTTTCTGTTTTATCTGATTTCTGTTGGAACCTGTTGTATTCTGTTGATATATATTCTGTTTTCCTCAACCAGGATACATTGAGGGCATGATGTCTGGATCTACAAGAAAATATGCGGTGGTGTTTATCAATTACACACTAATTTATAAGAAACATATCAATCAATGAGGTTGGTTTGAAAATATCTGGATAAATGATGATTCTCCATGATCAGGCCTAGTAAATCATCATACAATACCTTTTAAAAAATATTTCAATTTTTAAATTACATATTGGTTGATGATCAATGAGAAGTGATCAAATAAATGATCACAAACATAGAAAGTAGATAATAACTTTCCTAATTAAGTTTTAAGGCCCCACAAAGTAGATCTTCTGTTTCCCAGGCCAATTTTTGTAAAATTGCATGCGGATAGGCATTTTTTAATTTTATTTTTTATTTCTGAAATTATTTCTTTGCCATCAAAAGTTCATGTTCTTGGTTTGTTTTATGTTTTAGGTCTCATAATCTACAGAATAGCATGGGTGGTGGTGTATTTCATCTCTTGAGTAAAAGAAGGCTTTGCAATGCTAAAGCATTTCAAAGCCTTATTGCACTCAAGGAACAAGTTTATCAATTTTATTAACTTGGGTAAAAGATCAGACATGAACCATTTAATTTTAAGTTTTGTAAGTTTGCATTGGTTATAAAAAGAGAGCATGCAGTAGCCAAAATGACCATGCAGGAGGCCCTGAGAAACAGATTTTATAGGCCTACCTAGAGGTACTGTGAGCAAGCCCACAAAGTGATACACCCCCCCCCCCCCCCACCTGAAATGTATAAGTTAGATTAGATTATCTCCCCTTGGAAATGTCAGAACGGAATTATATTGCTTCATGCACATCTGCATATGGAGTTCTTCCATTGTGTAAAGTTTCATGAAAATTCTTCAAACGGTTTAGGAGGAGTTGCGCTTACAAGGATGGACAGACGGACGGATGGACAGGGTGATTCCAAAATACCACCCAAACTTTGTTTGTGGGGGTATAATAAGTTTCCTAATTAAGTATTAAAAACAATACATTTATTTACATATTGGGGTTTAATGACACTTTTGACAGCCAAGGTCACCTTGTGGCGGACAGTTTTATGGGTGGAAGAAGCCGGAGTACACGGAAAGAACCACCAAGTAATGGTGAGCAACTTCAGACTCCCCAACATACTAACTTCACACAAGCAGGGTTAGCATTAGTGATGAACTGATAATTGGAATCGGCAATCGGAACCGGCCGGTTATGGGGAATCGGCCGATTATGACAACCGGCAGTTAAAAACTGGCAGTTTCCGGTTATTCTATATTTAACACTGACTATTAAAAATCCCTTTGATATCTGGCCATTTCAATAAAGTTTCCCCATTAAAAACGTGTGTGGTGCATAGCAGAAAATTTAGGGATTGCAGAGCAGAGAGTTTACAAAATGTACCAACTGCAATCGGTACGAGATCGCCACCATTTCCCAGCTGATCGAAGTCACTGGACTTCAATCATGATGCTGTACAAGACTGGGTACATGTAAATAAAATGTGTTCAGCTGGTAGTCTGTAGTACTTCGTGATACAAGCATCACAATACAATAAGAGATTAAAATTGGAGAAAAAACTAAAAAACACTCTTTTTTCAATGATAGATGATTGTTGTGCAACATGTAAGTCGCACGTTTGTCACAAACACGTTTTCAGTTTGCCAAGTTCATTTTTTAATTCAGTTACATCCCTTGATGTTTCTCTCCATTGTTAATTGCAGAGTTCATGTAAACATTGGAGAAACACATCAAGGGAGGTAACAAGTTGAAAAAAAAAACATTGAATAATACATTCTGACATATCTGTGAACAATGTGTCACATGACTTCACACACATTAACATCAAAATTATTATTCAATTAAGACACAAAGTATGTGTGCTCAGTCTACACCTGGTTAATGCAGCCAAATGTAGTGTATCCTTACACAAAACCGTATTAACACTATTTACCAGAATAAAACACAATCTTCACAAGAGAACAATATCAAGTGATTGTATCGTTAATAATGATATTCTCCCCCCCACCCCCCAACTCTCAAAATTGCAAATATTAGTTTGGCTAATATTACCCAGCACTAAATATGCATTCTCTGAGAACTTGAGTGGTATTAAGCTTTCATAATTGGGGATTTATCAACAAAATTCTGTAGTATAACAAGCACCAACAGATTTTCTTCTGCGTCCTATTTCAACCATCAGAATCGGAATCGGAATCGGCAGAGAAATAATCAGTAATCGGTTCATAGCAAATTTTGATAATCGGTTCATCACTAGTCAGCACTGGTTGAAGACAAGTGCACGATGGACGTACAGTATGCCTCAGTACAGTATGCCTCAGTACACAACACCACCATACCCCCATAAAATAAAAAAATCAAGTGCGCAGGAATTTTCCTGGCAAGTATTCATGCTACTGATGTTAGGTAAAGGGTTAATCTCTTTCCACTACAGATGATTCTAACATCAAGAAGAGTCCTCTCAGACCTTAGAAATATTATGTATGTGAGCCATTTTATTTTCTCCGAGTGTTTTTTGTGCCGAGTTTGATCAGGTGAACATAAAATATACATATATTCTGGAGTTTCTTTTAGTAAGCAGATGAGCATGTTCCAGTGAGAAGTTATAAGCTATATTATGAGGATAAAAATGAAAGTTAAAAAATTTATAGTAATTGTTGAAAAATTTATAGTAATTTATATATTTTTTATACTTACCAATGACCCAGACATAGCTGGTGCTAACTCTTAAAATATAGGGCCAAACACAAATTTTGCCCCCCAATCCCCAAAATTTGCATCCAAAACTAAAGAAAACATGTCCTGAAAGGCCCTCCACACTTCGCCCCTACTGCGCATGCGCAGTGTCAAGGACGTTCCGAAATTGGCGCCATTTATCATTCTAATAACCAGTGCCTGGTAAGCGCTATGTACTCAGCGGGGAGGCAAGAGTTCCCAACTCCTGGGAGGGCCATCCCCGTCTGGGTCATTGGTAAGTATAAAAAATATATAAATTACTATAAATTTTTCAACATTTTTATACTGTACCAATGACCCAGACATAGCTGAATAGTAAAAAGGTTGGAGGGCCAAGGACATAGAGCAAAATGGAATACGCTCAATAAAATAAAATAGAGTCATCCCCTGTAGGGAAAAGAAGTAATAGGCCTTACATGTATCTTTCTTATTTATGATAAATTAGAAAGATACAACACCTTCCAAAAATTGAGCTTAATACATCCATGTACTCTATTAATATCCAATAATCCTTATACTAATAATTTTTAAAGTAAGCCAATAATAAAGTAAGTCTAGAGAATAGAGACTCTTATACTCCTAAAAGTGTGTGAGAATTGCATAATCATGTCCGTTGACATATGCAATATTCAAAAGCTATACTTTAAAAACTAAGACTTGAATGAATTTTATAAACTTAAACTTCTCACTAAACAACCATCCCAATAACAGCTCAGAATTACTAACTCCGGAGGAGGTATCCCCTTGTTTTCATAGTAAAAACAGGTGACCCAAGGGAACACCCTCCCCCCCCCCCCCCCCTTTTTCTTGCCCTGGGTCAAATAGCCCAGAGCGAAGAGGGCAGCCGAACGGAGACACTGCCGAAACAGACAGCCTACCTAGCTATAGTAGCAACTGTTAAGTGAATGACATTCTGAGCAGTAGATAATAGACCTAACAATAGAGGCCTCCAGAAATGGACTCGATATTTCTGAGATAAAATTCATGAATGGATGGCTGAGCGCAATGAGCAGCCTTCAAAAATCTATAATAGCAACACTATTAATGTAAGCCCAAGAAGTAGAAGAACTCTTACTTCATGAGCCGAAATCTTAAGCACAACTGCTAAGCCAATGATATACCATAAGCAGTACGCTAGTTAATAGAATCCATTAACAATAAAATGGAGCGTAACGTCCTTCTACTAGACATCAAAGACAGAAGAAGCTTACGCCCTTGTAATAAACAGATATCTGTTTATAAATACATAAACTGTACCCGGAAAGAGTAAAGGCCTATGCCCATACGAAGACGGAAGGACCTTAAAATAATAGGTTCCGGAAAATAGGAGCCTAACTCTTATGCAACAATCCAACCTAAATAGTAACGGAAGTATTGATTCCGAAACTATGAAAGTGAAAATCATCCATCGATAGTGCATGAACTCACTGACTCTACAGTAAAAGAGAAACCAACAGAATTACTGTCTAAAAGGTCAGAATTTGAAAACTACTGTTTCCAGAGGCTCAAATGATTACTTAGCTAAATAAGAACCGAAGTTAAAATCCGTATAGGAATTTAATCTAAAGATTCTAAGTCTATTTATCAAAAAGTTACTAACTGACTTAGATAAAGAGACAAAAGACTCAATTGTAAACTATCGTAGAGTGCATAGGTATGAGGTAACATAAACCTATAACCTAAATAACAACAGGCTGCAGTAGATCTTGTGAAACAAGTATACTAAAAAATAGCAATAAGTAGTATGGAGGGATCAACCATATGAACATAATGATCCCTACACCACGACGGAAGAGCCTCCACTTTAGTCGCATAGAATAGCGAAGAAGAGGATCTCCTATAGTAAGAAATCGCGTCCAAAGCTCGTCCAGTACAGTGCTTACAATGCAATACGGACCACACAACGGAATACATGAACGTTGCGACCTTGCTGGTTGTGATAAAGATGACACGATTTACCCAGTGAAAAAAGATCCTCACATAGAGGAAGATTTCACGTTAAGATCCACAGTAGACAAGAGAGTAAATTACTCATGATCTCTGTGAAGATAGAGATGCTATCAACAGAAATGTATTGTGGTTGTTTATCTTAGCAATACCTGCTAAAACAACAGCGCCGGAGGATACGCGTATCCTATCATTCCGTCCTATAGATCAATAGAGCGTTAACAGTATTAGCTCAGAGATCTGGACAAGCCAACACATACGTCTGCAATTGATTAGCAAGCTGTGTCATAAATAAAACATCATTGGGCGCTCCCATAGATAGCAAATCTGATTGAATACTTGTTTGTTGAGAGTCCATTCTGACAGCAACAAGCGACCCGTAAGAGAACGGGAGTGCGATAAAACAATCAGACGACCCAGAATATGACGGACCAAAACTGAACTTGGTGTACTATAACCAACAGACGGATTCTTTCCATTAAATTGAATAACGGAAACGAAAGAGTGCCTCCCTGGTTCCGGAGATACGCCACTACTGTCGAATTAAAGGACAGGAATTTGGGCATGCGTTTCTGAATAATGTTCATGCAAAGACATAAAGCAAGCCTAAAAAACATTATTCCGCGGAAGTTAAACTGATAGCTAAAAGACTGCGGAACCCAAAGACCCTGGCACTTCGAATCCGTAGGGATCAGTATATATCCCAATCTGTTTGACTGGCAACCGTCATAACAGCCACACTCGGGTCCGGCAACTGCGGCGGCACTCTCTGAGTCAACCACCGAATGTTTGCCCCAGTCTGAATCTCTTGTAACACTAGATAGACAAGAGAATGTATAAATCAAGCAATTCATGGATTGCCGGAAAGTTGCCGTCGAAGAGAAGCTCCTCCGAGAACGAAGCGACTCTGAGAGAGTTCTTAACCTACTATCCACGCGTGGATGTAGCTAGGGCTGCATCACGTCTAACCAACTCCAATCAGCCACTGAAGGGCGGAGTTATACGTGAACAAACTACTGCCCTCAAAAGAAATTACATTGAGAATAATATCCCGTAAATCTTTTCTTGAAGACGTAATGATAACGCCTCAGTAAGGCGGATTACATATAATAAAGCGTCTAAGTTAAGTCTACTATACATAATGTCGTTCCCAACATTGAAATTGGAAAAGACATAAACGGCGAAAAAGAATATATGCAGTCTTTAATCACACCGTCTAGACGCATATGAACTCTCGGTATGCCCTGCTCTGCCAAAATAAACTATATGTAAAAAAGATAAAATGGCAGAAATGAGCCACGCGGACAAGAAACTAAACTATCATGCTTAGTAGCAGGCTTGTATATATATATAAATATGTATAGCGTCGAAAAATAAAACACATGTTGTAATGACAATATTGGACTGCGTCGGTAAGTCAGGGACAAAGTCCCTGTACCGATCGAAAAATCCGAGTCCAATGACGCTATAAGTCTCTTATCCAAGATCGCAGCAATGAAGTCCGAAAAATAATCACTGGAAGAAATGCCAGAAGATATGAAAGGCATCTTCCGATACTACTAAAGGGAAAACTCGAAATCTTTCGAATCCCTTTCGCCATCCTGTCGGACCCTATAAAGCGTTCGGTCGTCCGTAGCTTGATGCAACCGCGGACCGCACCGACCCAGCGCCGTCGGATAATTCCTGATTCCACCGAGAAACCGTCAATTGCTGGGATGCTGCGAAACAACTGTGCTAACTCGGATAGCACGTCCGTCACTGAGGCCTGAGGAGCAGCGGTCTTACGATGCATTGCCGCAGGAAGCTCCGAGATCGTTACCCCGTGCATACTTCCAATATGCGAGCGAACGGAGTGTATAGGCCTCGTGTCCCTTGGCTACCGGATGGCGCGACCTATTCGCTGTGGAATCACTGAATGCCGAAACTGATCGGATACTCGAGGTCACGTAGCCAATGTGCGGTCGTGTGCCCTGCTGTGAGGATGAGGAAGCATTAAAGACAGTCTCTCGGATTGTCAATATAACGGAGCGTCCCGAGCAACGAACATATGCTCCGAATGTAAAATATCTGAACCACAACATGCGGTCCCCTATGTTGTTGGCTTCCTCCGATCTGTCCTCAATCTGCCGTCACTGGGTGAGTACTAAAGTAATTAAAGTGCTCGCATCACCCAAATCTCCTTCCTAGACCGCAACGGACGAACCCGGCAGCCGAACCATTCGATGAATGTACGCTACACCGGGTGAGCTAGCGAATGTCACTCCGTAAGCGATAGACATATTCCATGAGCACTTATTGCCGCTAACTCTTCATTAACTATGACGACAGAGGCACACTTTTGAAAGACATCTCCATAACTCTTCGAACAAGAAACCAGAAATGCTTGGATAGCAAGCATAAAATAATAATATATATAGCGTCGTTCAATAATTCGAAAGTTTGTGTGACATTATTGGACTATGTCGGAACTGAGGGACGATGTCCCTGAACCGAACCAAAAATTTCTAAGCCCACCGACGCTATCAGTTTCTTATCCAGCATCGCAGCATATGTTGTTCCGAAAGGGAAAGCTTGAAATCCACCGAATCCCTTTCGGTATCCCGTCGGACCGGATGAAACTTTCGGACGTCCGTACCCGCTTCCGCGGAGCGTCCCGACCCAGCATCGTCGGATAAAATATATGCGACAGATTCAGTTGATGCTGGGATGCTGCGATAAACTGTGCTATTAAGGAAAGCACCTCCGTTCCCGAGGCCTGTGCAGTAGCGGACTTACGATGCATTGCCGCTGGAAGCTCCGTGTACGTTGACTCCCGCACACTTCCTATGCGAACGTCCGGAGTCTGCAGGCCTCGAGTCCCCGGCTACCGACCCAGCGCTGTCGGATAATTCTCGATCCGACACCGTTTCTGTCGGCTGCTGGGATGCTGCGATAAGCTGTGCTATGTGCCCAAGAATGTCCGGCGTCGAGACCTGCGGAGGCGCAGTCTATCGCTGCTTCGCCGAGGGCAGCTCCGCATCAGATGGCTACCGCATACTTTTCCTATGCGAACGTCCGGAGTCCATCGGTCTCGAATCCCTGGCTGCCGGATGGTGTGACCTGGTCGCCGAAGAATCCTTGATCGGCGAAGCTGGTAATATATCGGCGGTCACGCAGCCAAGGTGCGGTCGTGTGCGCTGACGAGAAGAGGAAGCCTTAGCAGTCTCAGCGGACTGCCTATACAACGGAGCGTCCCGAGCGACGGACGTATGCTCCGCTAACGACACATTTGTACCACAACATCTGGGGCCAGATGTTGTTGAACGAGAGAGGGGCCTCTCTCGCTTGCCGTCCGGATGGACCGGAACGAGCTATGAACCGGACTAAAAGGCTTCCTCCGTTCTCCCTCCGATCCGCCGTCACTGGGTGTGCATTAAGTTAATTTTATAGTGCTCGCATCACCCCAAAATTCCTTCTAGACCGCAACGGACGAACCCGGCTGCCGAACCATTCGGTGAATGGACGCTACACCGGGCGAGCTAGCGGACGTCAAAGGCCGTCGAACCTACTAGGGTCCTCTTAGGCAATTGGCGTATTACATGAGCACTTTTCCGCTAGCCCTTCATTAATTGTGACGACGGAGGCACACTGTTGGAAGACATCACAGATACATCACCCTAATCTTGATCGTCTGAAATAGAAATTGATAAAGTAGAGTGACCCTGCGGGGAAAGGACCGGAGTGTCCAAATCCCCAACAACATACCGTGACATACGCTTCCCATATTGTCATCGAAATCATACGATACAGAACAGGAGTTAATGCGAGTACACTGACCACATATAGAATGATAAGGTCAGAGGAAGACTTCCTCTTAAAACAATTGATCAATATCCTTTCAATGTGAAAAGAAAACAAGTCCTGGTACTCGCACTAACCCCTGGCAATCAAAATACATAATAATAATATGATCCACTAATATAGAAAAAATAATTGAAATCAAAATATTTTGAAAAAATATTTTTTCAGAACAGCCCAAGTTTCTGAAAAGTAACGTTGAGCCCCAATGGATCCCAAGCCTAAGTGTGGACAAAAATTTTAAAAATATTTTAAACAATTTATTCAACACTTACGAACAATAATAATGTATCTAGTTATGATTAAAATAACATAAAGATATTATTATTTAGAAATCCCCCCCTCACACAGAGGGCTGTTGTAAATGTAAACAATGAGTGTAAAAACACTAAAATAAGACTCCAGGCACCCAGGCCCGAAATCAGTTACCAAAAATACACCATCTGATGCAAAACAGAGACTTCCAGGGAAGAAACTGCAGAACATCAGATGGTAGATGCAGAACACAACGCCTAACCACCCGTAGGTGAAGACGTAAACATGGGGAAAGAACAGAATTCATTCTGTTATTCAGCTAAAACTCCCAAGAAATTTTAGTAATAATAATTACAGAAACTATGCCAAAAGCATGGGAGAATAGCAAGGGGGAACTTAAAGGACAGGGAGAGAGGAAAAACACTTGAAAAACAGTGTAACTAAATAATCAGAATGACAACAAAATGGCTGCTGCCTTGAAAATAGGTAACTTAACATAATTTCATTAAAAAATTTTAAGTTACAGCCCTGATAATATTCTGTCACACATTCTTTTCCTCTCCTCCTTTTCTATCCTCCTTAGAATCACCATTTCACTAATATTTATGTGTCTGGCATCATTTAAACTGAGATTTAAAAGCACAAAGATCAGTCAGATGTTAACTGATGAAGGGCCAAACTTAGAATGATAAATGGCGCCAATTTCGGAACGTCCTTGACACTGCGCATGCGCAGTAGGGGCGAAGTGTGGAGGGCCTTTCAGGACATGTTTTCTTTAGTTTTGGATGCAAATTTTGGGGATTGGGGGGCAAAATTTGTGTTTGGCCCTATATTTTAAGAGTTAGCACCAGCTATGTCTGGGTCATTGGTACAGTATAAAAATTATATATTTTTTATACTTGCCAATGACCCAGACATAGCTGGTGCTAACTCTTAAAATATAGGGCCAAACACAAATTTTGCCCCCCAATCCCCAAAATTTGCATCTAAAACCAAAGAAAACATGTCCTGAATGGCCCTCCACACTTCACCTCTACTGCGCATGCGCAGTGTCAAGGATGTTCCGAAATTGGCGCCATTAATCATTCTAATAACCAGTGCCTGGTAAGCGCTATGTACTCAGCGGGGAGGTAAGAGTTCCCAACTCCTGGGAGGGCCATCCCCGTCTGGGTCATTGGTAAGTATAAAAAATATATAAATTACTATAAATTTTTTAACATTTTTATACTGTACCAATGACCCAGACATAGCTGAATAGTAAAAAGGCTGGAGGGCCAAGGACATAGAGCAAGATGGAATATGCTCAATTATATAAAATAGAGTCATCCCCTCCAGGGAAAAAGAAGTATTAGGCCTTACATGTATCTTTCTTATTTATGATAAATTAGAAAGATACAACACCTTCCAAAATTGAGCATCATACATCCATGTACTCTATTAATATCTAGTATAATCCTTATACTAATAATTTTTAAAGTAAGCCAATAAATAAAGTAAGTCTAGAGAATAGAGACTCTTTATACTCCTTAAAAGTGTCTGAGGATTGTATAATAATGTCCGTTGACACATGCTATATTCAAAAGCTATACTTTAAAAACTAAGACCTGAATGAATTTTTAAAACATAAACTTCTCACTAAACAACCATCCCAATAACAGCTCAGAATTACTAACTCCGGAGGAGGTATCCCCTTGTTTTCATAGCAAAACAGGTGACCCAAGGGAACACCCTCCCCCCCCCCCCTTTTTCTTGCCCTGGGTCAAATAGCCCAGAGCAAAGAGGGCAGCAGAACGGAGTCACTGCCGAAACAGACAGCCTACCTAGCTATAGTAGCAACTGTTAAGTGAATGACATTCTGAGCAGTAGATAATAGACCTAACAATAGAGGCCTCCAGAAATGGACTCGGTATTTCTGAGATAAAAATTCATGACTGTGGATGGCTGAGCGCAATGAGCAGCCTTCAAAAATCTATAATAGCGACACTATTAATGTAAGCCCAAGATGTAGAAGAACTCTTACTTCATGAGCTGAAATCTCAAACACAACTGCTGAGTCAATGATATACCATAAGCAGTATCGATAGTTAATTGAATCCATTAGCAATAGAATAGAGCGTAACGTCCTTCTATTAGGCATCAAAGACAGAAGAAGCTTACGCCCGTAGTAATAAACAGATATCTGTTTATAAATACATAAACTCTAACCGGACAGAGTAAAGGCCTATGCCCGTACGAAGACGGAAGGACCTTAACAACAATAGGTTCCTGTTTATATCTGTTTATAAATACATAAACTCTAACCGGACAGAGTAAAGGCCTATGCCCGTACGAAGACGGAAGGACCTTAATAACAATAGGTTCCGGATATTAATTAGGAGCCTGACTCTTATGCAAAAATCCAACCTAAATAGTAAAGGCAGTAGTGATTACGAAACTACGAAAGTGAAAATCATCCACCGATAGTGCATGAAACTCACTGACTCTTCAGTAAAAGAGAAGCCAACAGAATTACTGTCTAAAAGGTCAGAATTTGAAAACTACTGTTTCCAGAGGCTCAAATGATTACTTAGCTAAATAAGAACCGAAGTTAAATTCCGTATAGGAATTTAATCTAATGATTCTAAGTCTATTTATCGAAAAGTTACTAACTGACTTAGATAAAGAGACATAAGACTCAATTGAAAACTATCATAGAGTGCATAGGTATGAGGTAACATAAACCTATAACCTTAATAATAACAGGCTGCAGTAGATCTTGTCAAACAAGTATACTAAAAAGTTGCAATGACTAGTATGGAGGGATCAACAATATCAACATAGTGATCCCTACACCAATGACGGAAGAGCCTCCACTTTAGCCGCATAGTATAGCGAAGAAGAGGTTCTCCTATAGTAAAAAATCGCGTCCAAAGCTCGTCCAGTACAATGCTTACAATGCAATAAGGACCACACAATGGAATACGTGAAGATTGAGACCTTGCGGGTTGTGATAAAGATGACACGATTTTACCCAGCGAAAAAAGATCCTCTCATGGAGGAAGATTTCGCGTTAAGTCCCACAGTAGACATCAGAGTAAATTTACCCACGGTCTCTGTGAAGACAGAGATGCTATCAACAGAAATGTATTGTGGTTGTTTATCTTAGCAATACTTGCTGAAACAACAGTGCAGGAGGATACGCATATCCTATCATTCCGTCCTATTAGATCAATAGAGCGTTAACAACATAAGTTCAGAGATCCGGACAAGCAAACACATACGTCTGCAATTGACAAGTAAGTTGTGTCGTAAATAAATTATCATTGGGCGCTCCCATTGATAGCAAATCTGATTGAATACTTGTTTGTTGAGAGTCCATTCTGATGGCAACAAGCGACCCATAAGTGAACGGGAGTCCAGTAATACAATCAGACGACCCGGAATATGACGGACCGAAGCAGAACTTGGTGTACTATAACAAACAGAAGGATTCTTTCCATTAAATTGAATAACGGAAACGAATGAGTGCCTCCCTGGTTCCGGAGATACGCCACTACTGTCGAATTAACGGACAGGATTTGGACATGCGTTTCTGAATAATGTTCATCCAATGACATAAAGCAAGCCTAAAAAAACATTATTCCGTGGAAGATAAGTGCTTGCTTAGAGACTGCGGAACCCAAAGACCCTGGCACTTCGAATCCGTTGGGATCAATATTATATCCCAACCTGTTTGACTGGCAACCGTCATAATTATAAAACTCGGATCCGGAAACTGCAGTGGCACTCTCTGAGTCAACCACCGAATGTTTGCCCCAGTCTGAATCTCTTGCTACAGTAGACAAGAGAACGTGTAAATCGAGCAATTCATGGATTGCTGAAAAGTTGCCGTCGAAGAGAAGCTTCTCCGAGAACGAAGCGACTCTGAGAGAGTTCTTCACCTTACTATCCACGCGCGTGGATGTAGCTAGGGCTGCGTCACGTCTAACCAACTCCAAGCAGCCACTGAAGGGCGGAGTTATACGTGAACAAACTACTGCCCTCAAAAAAAATCACATTGAGGATTATATCCCGGAATTCTTTCTCTTGAAGACGTAATGATAACGCCTCAGTAAGGTGGATTACGTATGATAAAGCGTCTAAGTTAAGTCTATTAGACATCATTGTCGTTTCCAACATTGTGGTTGGAAAAGACATAGACGGCGAAAAAGATTATTTCCAGTCTTTAACCACGCCGTCTAGATGCATATGAACTCTCGGTAGGCCCTGTTCTGCCAAAATAAATTATTCGTATAAATGATAAAAGGCAGAAATGAGCATTGCGGACAAGAAACTAAACTATCATGCTTGGTAGCAGGCTTATATATATATAGCGTCGATAAATAATACACATGTTCTAATGACATTATTGGACTGTGTCGGTAAGTCAGGGACAATGTCCCTGAACCGATCCCAAATTCCATGTCCAATGACGCTATAAGTCTCTTATCCAACATCGCAGCAATGTAGTCCGAAATAACAATCACTGGAAGATAATGCCGGAAGATATGTATGGCAGCTTCCGATGCTACGAAAGGGAAAACTCGAAATCTTTTGAATCCCTTTCGCCATCCTGTCAGACCCTATAAAGCGTTCGGTCGTCCGTACCTGATGCAACTGCGGACTGCACCGACCCAGCGCCGTCGGATAATTCCTGATTCGACCAAGAAACTGTTGATTGCAGGGATGCTGCGAAAAAACTGTGCTAACTCGGATAGCACGTCCGTCACTGAGGCCTGTGGAGAAGCAGTCCTACAATGCATTGCCGCTGGAAGCTCTGTGATCGTTGCCCCGTGCATACTACTAATATGCGAGCGAACGGAGTGTATAGGCCTCGTGTCCTTGGCTACCGGATGGCATGACCTGTTTGCCGTGGAATCACTGAATGACGAAACTGATCGGATACTCGAGGTCACGTAGCCAATGTGTGGTCGTGTGCACTGCTGTGAGGATGAGGAAGCATTATCGACAGTCTCTCGGACTGTCAATATAACGGAGCGTCCCGAGCGACGGACATATGCTCCGAATGTAAAATATCTGAACCACAACATGCGGTCCCCTATGTTGTTGGACGAGAGAGGGACCTCTCTAGCTCACAGCCCGGACGGACCTGGACAAGCCAGGAACCGGACTAACAGGCTTCCTCCGATCTGTCCTCAATCCGCCGTCACTGGGTGAGTACTAAAGTAATTATAGTGCTCGCATCACCCAAATCTCCTTCCTAGACCGCAACGGACGAACCCGGCAGCCGAACCATTCGGTGAATGTACGCTACACCGGGTGAGCTAGCGAATGTCACTCCGTCGATCCTACAAGGGACCTCTTAGGCGATAGACATATTCCATGAGCACTTATTGCCGCTAGCTCTTCATTAACTATGACGACAGAGGCACACTTTTGAAAGACATCTCCGTAACTTTGCGAACAAGAAACCAGAAATGCTTGGTAATAGCAAGCATATAATAATAAATATATAGCGTCGTTCAATAATTCGAAAGTTTGTGTGACATTATTGGACTATGTCGGAACTGAGGGACGATGTCCCTGAACCGAACCAAAAATTTCTAAGTCCACCGACGCTATCAGTTTCTTATCCGGCATCGCAGCATTCTGGTCCGACGAAAGAACCTGTAGAAGATCAAGTCAGATGACATACACAACAGCATATGTTGTTCTGAAAGGGAAAGCTCGAAATCCTCCGAATCCCTTTTGGTATCCCGTCGAACCGGTTGAAATTTTCGGACGTCCGTACCTGCTTCCGCGGAGCGTCCCGACCCAGCATCGTCGGATAAAACATTATGCGACGGATTCAGTTGTTGCTGGGATGCTGCTATAAGCTGTGCTATTTAGGATAGCACGTCACGTCCCCGAGGCCTGTGCAGTAGCGGTCTTACGATGCATTGCCGCCGGAAGCTCCGTGTACGTTGACTCCCGCACACTTTCCTATGCGAACGTCCGGAGTCTACAGGCCTCGTGTCCCTGGCTACCAGATGGTGTGACCTGGTCGCCGATGATTCTCTGACTGGCGAAGCTGACTGGATATCCGAGGTCACGTAGCCAAGAGCGGTCATGTGCGCTACCATGAGAATGAGGAAGCCTTATTGACAGTCTCTCCGGACTGACTATATGTCGTAGCATCCCGAGCGGCGGACGTATGCTCCGAATGCGAAACATTTTGTACCACAACATCTGGGGCCAGATGTTGTTGTACGAGAGAGGGGCCTCTCTCGCTCGCTGTCCGGATGGACCAGAACGAGCTATGAACCGGACTAAAAGGCTTCATCCATTCTCCCTCTAATCTGCCGTCACTGGGTGTGCATTTGGTTGATTTATAGTGCTCGCATCACCCCAAAACTCCTTCTAGACCACAACGGACGAACCCAGCTGCCGAACCATTCGATGAATGGACGCTACACCGGGCGAGCTAGCCGACGTCAAAGGCCGTCGAACCTACTAGGGTCCTCTTAGGCAATTGGCGTATTTACATGAGCACTCTTCCGCTAGCCCTTCATTAATTGTGACGACGGAGGCACACTGTTGGAAGACATCACAGATACATCACCCTAATCTTGATCGTCTGAAATAGAAATTGATAAAGCAGAGTGACCCTGCGGGGAAAGGACCGGAATGTCCAATTCCCCACTAACATACCGTGACATACGCTTCCCATGTTGTCATCGAAATCATCAGATACAGAACAGGAGTTAATGCGAGTACACTGACTACATACAGAATGATTATAAAAGTCAGAGGAAGACTTCCTCTTATTACAATTGATCAAAATCCTTTCAATGTGAAAAGAAAACAAAGTCCTGGTACTCGCAACAACCCCTGACAATCAAAATACATAATAATAATATGATCCATTAACATAGAAAAAATAATTGAAATCAAAATATTTTGAAAAAATATTTTTTCAGAACAGCCCAACTTTCTGAAAAGTAACGTTGAGCCCCAATGGATCCCAAGCCTAAGTGTGGACAAAAAATTTAAAAATATTTTAAACAATTTATGCAACACTTAGGAACAATAATAATGTATCTAGTTATGATTAAATTAACATCAAGATATTAGTTTCAAGAAATCCCCCCCCCCCCCCCTCACACAGAGGGCTGTTGTAAATGTAAACAATGAGTGTAAAAACACTAAAATAAGACTCCAGGCACCCAGGCCCGAAATCAGTTACCAAAAAAACACTATCTGATGCAAAACAGAGACTTCCAGGGAAGAAACTGCAGGACATCAGATGGTAGATGCAGAACACAACGCCTAACCATCCATAGGTGAAGACGTAAACATGGGGAAAAGAACAGAATTCATTCTGTTATTCAGCTAAAACTCCCAAGAAATTTTAGTAATAATAATTACAGAAACTATGCCAAAAGCATGGGAGAATAGCAAGAGGGGACTTAAAGGAAAGGGAGAGAGGAAAACACTGAACAATCAGTGTAACTTGATAACAAGAATGACAACAAAATGGCTGCTGCCTCGAAAATAGGTAACTTAACATAATTTCATTAAAAAATTTTAAGTTACAGCCCTGATAATATTCTGTCACACATTTTTCCTCTCCTCCTTCTCTATCCTCCTTAGAATCACCATTTCACTAATATTTATGTGTTTGGCATCATTTAAACTGAGATTTACAAGCACAAAGATCAGTCAGATGTTAACTGATGAAGGGCCAAACTAAGAATGATTAATGGCGCCAATTTCGCAACGTCCTTGACACTGCGCATGCGCAGTAGAGGTGAAATGTGGAGGGCCATTCAGGACATGTTTTCTTTGGTTTTAGATGCAAATTTTGGGGATTGGGGGGCAAAATTTGTGTTTGGCCCTATATTTTAAGAGTTAGCACCAGCTATGTCTGGGTCATTGGT
Source organism: Pictodentalium vernedei (assembly GCA_031216915.1). Lineage (NCBI taxonomy): Eukaryota > Metazoa > Mollusca > Scaphopoda > Dentaliida > Dentaliidae > Pictodentalium > Pictodentalium vernedei. Next base: position 168,400,582 of record CM062292.1, read on the forward strand.
ACAGTATAAAAATATTAGACTGTGATTGAAAATTATTTGAAATTAATTGCATTTTTGAAGTGTAATTAATTACATTTCCTTTATCAAATTACATGTAATTGATAAAGGCTTCTGCTACAAATTAATCCAATTAATTTGAAAAATGTAATTAATTAAAGGTAATTACAATTTCAAATTACAATTAACCCATCAAGACACTTTTTTGCTAGTGTCATCCACCAGTCATGTAAGGGTATGGGTTAACCATTAACAAATCAGGATCAACCATTCACGTAATATACAAATTGAGTAAAAATAAGATATGGTTTTGTTGCAATTTTTTGAAAAATTTGAAAAAAAACCCAATAATTAAAATATCGGAAATAAATTTTGATATTGTGTTCTTTGGATTAAGATAGTTAGGATACCTTTTGGAATCTGATGGAGCATTAATATCTTCTTCCAATAACTTTTCATCTTCAATATCTGGTTCACCTGTAAAGAAGAATCATAAAGACAGGGTTATTCTTTTAATCAGTTCCAGTAAATTCAAATAGAGTTCTTTTCCTTGTATCTACAACAATGGAATTTAGCACGTTATTCTGCCTCAGCATGGCTTGGGTTTAATCCTGGGAATGGGAAATCCTGGTTCCGAAAGCCAGTGAAAATACCCAGGAAATATATAACACAGAACCGGGAATCACACATGGAACTGTTTATGTGTTTTCTAAATTGAAAAAATGCTCCAATGTAACTTTGTAAGATTTTGAGTTTTCACACTTCTCTTTGGAAAAGAACTTTTCCGAATGGAGATGACAGAATTGATATGTTCATTTTCACAAAAATAAAATTGTCTTGGTACTCTCGTAAATTTACTTGATATTATCCGGGACATTTACCGGTTCCCGATTCTGAGTGTATTTTCAATCCCATTCCCGTTACAAAAGAAAAACGGGAATATATTAAACCCTAGGCATGACTACCTTGGTGATTGAGCAACTTTATCACTGATCAGCATGGCTAGCTATTAATATGATCAAGAGTTAACAGCAACATACTTTGTGATCAGGTTTCATTATTGTAATTGAAACCGCTTGGTATTATTGATAACTTCCAATCTGATTCAGTTGTGGAGAAAATAGGGAGTGGGGGAGGGAGGTTCATGGCCCTGTCACTTTTTCAGATCATATATTTTTCACACAACCCTCCCCATGACACAAGTGGGTGAATAAAACATTACCCATGGATGTTCTTGACTCAACTTTCATTTATTATTAATACTTAACCCTGCAACTTATTTAAAAAACAGACAACACTTGCCATAAAAATTCTGAAATAAACAAAAAGATTTCATCTTTTTCTCTCAAAAACATTGCTTATGACAACTCACTGGAATGAGCTCAACATGTCAATGTGTGACACCTCTGGTTATGGTTTCATTTTTTTAATGTAAACCAAGTTTCAAAACCTGTAAACTAGATCCCCAAGGCCCCACAAAGTAGATCTTCTGTTTCTCAGGCCATTATTTGTAAAATTGCATGCAGGCGAGCAGTTTTTTATTTTATTTTTTATTTCGGTATTTCTTTGCCATCAAAAGTTCATGTTCTTGGTTTATGTTTTAGGCCCCACAATCTACAGAATAGCATGGGTGGTGGTGTATTTCATCCCTTGAGAGCATGAAGGCTTTGCAATGCTAAAGCATTGCAAAGCCATCTTGCACTCAAGGGACAAATTTATCAATTTTTTAACTTTGGTAAAATACATGTATCACACATAAACCATTTAATTTTTACTTTTTTAAGTTTACATTGGTTATAAAAAGAGAGCATGCGGCAGCCAAAAGGACTTGTGGGAGGGCCTGAGAAACATATTTTTAATTTTTTTTAGGCCTGAGTGTAATTATAACTTACTGTTAATAATCTGGTATGTGTCTGGATTAATCAAATCTATTGTCACTCCTAGATCATGTTCTGTCAGTAAGTCATATTTATAACTTCTCTCAAGGGATGTTGGTTTATAATGAACAAATCTGCAATAAAAAGAATATGAAACCCCAACAGATAAATATTTGGGGCATACAACTATTGTCCATGTATGCAAAACTTAATTTTTTTAAACAAATCTAGGATTCACTAAGAAAGATAAAATTCATGTTAAAATACAGTGTGGTCCTTTTGATCAGATATTTCTAAACTAAATAACACTGTTAACAAAATACCAAATATTTCCCATACCTTCGGTACAAGATTGCCTAGTTATTTGTATATAAATTTCAGTACTGTGATCACAAAAGCAGGCAGAGAATTTTGACCGAATCGTGAATGTTAAACGGGCACTGCTTCACTTCCCAGGATTTCCACAGTGACGATAAAAGTTTAAACCCACACCAACCATAAGGGCCCAACTGGTGCAGTACTATGCACAACACTCACCATTTAAATTCATTTCTATAGCTGTACACGATGTTCAATTGATTTACACTTATTTCCCACACTTGTAGGAGTTATAAGTAGGTTACACTCAACAAGTTATGGATTGTGACACTTTTTCTTCACAGTTTCTGAGGCCACCAAGTTCAACCCTCTATCAAAATTTCTTTATTTATTTATTTACTGGTGTTTAAGATCACATATTTCTGCACAATGGCCAATCCTGACTGCAGCATGGATATAACGTAAAGTCCAGCCAATCGTTTTTTCCCATGTTGCCTATTTTAGAGGACTTTTACCCCAGGCATTGGTTACCGGGTGCTAATTTACCAGTATGTATTTATTTTCCATGTAAAGCATTTTAAAGCACAACCTTGTGATTTTATGCTATATAAAAACTATGTATTATTATTATTATTAAAACAGAGATTGTTTACCGCAGTAAACAAGCAGTGCTTCACTTGCCAAAGTTCCCATGGGGAAGTTGAAGGCAAGTGTACCATCAACGTGCTGAAAGCCTTAGTACAGAGTGCAACCGTGCCCTCACCCAGGCAATTAGGATTTAGTGTCTTGTCCAAGACACAATTCAGTTGCCACTGGTCAAGACTGAACCATCGACCTTTCAGTTTGAAGTTCAATGCTCTCACTGAGGAGCCAATGCATTTCCTTATGACCCAGGTTAAAATTCTCTCGTTCACTTTTCCAAAACACTGTAGACTCTTACTTGTCGAAAAAAGAAATATGTAAACATTGAATGTCTTTTTGTTTGTTTTTCTGGATTCAATCTTGATTTCTCAATACTTTATTTATGAATCCCAAGCTACTGGCATTAAGTGATATCGTGGATGGATCATGATGATCTGATCAAGAATGAGACCACGTTTGTAGTCACAGTACTGCTTGACCAACTTAGAACACTGCAGGTTGTCTCGAATTTCATTCAAGAAGTCTACAGTACAGTTGCTGTTGTAAAGGCTGTAATCCACGTGTGGGCAGTGATGTCCACACATGCGTTTACTAGGTTATAAAAATTATCGTTAGCAAAATTTTAATTAATGAAACACTGGGTACAACCCGGTGCTTCATTAATTACAATTTTGATGATTATTTATCTAATTAGTGTTTGGAGTATAATATTATTGCATCCATGGAAATATTGCCCACCTGTGGAAATTGACCAATCCCCGGCAGCTGTACTGTATGGTACTGTGTTGTGAAATACACTGTTGGAAAGATCACAAAAGGGCCTTTCAATTAGGATGTTACATCATTTCCTAGCCATTGTCAAAGAATCTGTTTATCCTCAATATGAAATACTGCATTTTCTAACAAACTTATTAATAAGAGTGATGGTATTTTCACTGTAAGTCTTACTACAAAATAATAGTGATTGACTTATTGCCATTTTTTAATTGGAATTGAAACAATAAGTCAACAAGTCATTGCCAATGCTGATGTTTGGCACAGTAGACTCTGAATTTCTCTACTGACTAGTTGGAATACAGTGTACAGTTAAAACTAGAAGTCCTGTCAAGAAATCTGCACAAATAGCAAGTCGATCTGTGCGTTAATCTACGCATTATGACCATAATAAAGCTATCAAATTCTGTACATATGGCCTGTGGAGGTCCATTGGCAGAAACATTGCCTGTGTTTGCTATGAGTAACCAGGAGAACCTGCCATGCTTTGGATGCCATTCGATATGGCAATTGCGTGCAATTCCTACGTGCAAGTAAGCCTAGATAAGCGCAGAGTTCGTGACAGGACTTCCAGTTTTAACTGTATTTCCAAGAGCATTAAAACAAAATAAAATAAATGTTTTATTGAATGCCCATCATGGCAGTGTTATTGTCATTCCAAATACGCTATTCTAGCTAGAGTTGTCGCGACTATCAATTTTCGCAGTCAACTAATCTCCATCATTAATCCATGGTTAGCCAATTAATAGTAGTTTCTCATAAATTTAACAAACAATCTTGAATGGACTTACAAATGTAAAACTGCCGATTTATGAATGTGTACAGTTCTGTGTTTGGAAACATCAAAATTTCTCTGACTGATAGGAAGAATTTAAACGGAAGAACGTTTGTGCAAATGCAGTTTCATTTGCATAAGTAATTTCCAGAAATTTAAAACATAAACCTCCCTCTACTCCTACACAAGTTACAATTTAGTACTACAAGTGAACTGACTGTTGTGAGACTTGTGACAACTTTCTTACTTTCATGGTTCGGATTGTTCCAATGTGGCCGTTCAAAGACAAGACCGAAGATTCTATTTATTCTGCAGTGTGCAATAACTTTTGCAATAACTTTCAATAGCGTGAATTATTCAAATGGTTCACTGTTTGAGTGATATTCTTTATTACAGGTCAATAGAGTGCATGTTATACAAAATGGTTCAATTCTGAAAGAATAAAGTTCACAATAGCAAACTAAATAAAAAATGTGGACAGCCGCTAGAGTCGACAGTTAGTTGACTAATCGGATAATTCCAATAGCCCTAATTCAAGTATCTGTTGTACAGTTTTATACCGTTTACCACTTAGTACTAGATGCGGAAGTCGCACAGTAGAATAAAATTATTGACACAATACAATGGAACCCTGTTAACTGAATAGCCACTTTGCCAATGAAAATTATTCAATTAACAGGAATAATCAATTAACAACACTTGTGTCACTTTCCTGTATTCGAGAGATAAACTTAGCATTTATTCTATTATATCTTGTTTGACAGATCTCTATGAGCTCTGTCAAACAAGATATAATAGATTAAATGCCTGTATTGTATGTACTGAGGCAAAATAGGTCTATACACAAAAGAAAACTGGGGAGAGTCAGGGTTTTTTCTCAACAGGTTGCAAGATTTTTTATTCAATTAACCCTTTACCCAACGAATCGGCTGCATCCGCCCACGTAATATTCAAATTCAGCAGTTGAAAAAATATTATTTTTCAAACAATTTCAACAAAACCATATCATGTGACCCCTCATTGGAACGAGCTCGTCGAGTTCGTTCCAATGAGGGTTCACATGATATGGTTTTGTTGAAATTTTTTGAAAAATTTGAAAAAATGATATTTAAAATAATAAATTTTGATATTGTCTGCATTGGGTAAAGGGTTAACAGGGGTTTACTCTATAACCTATATTCAATTAAAAAGTCAAATTTGTACTGGAGGTATTGTAAATGGTTTTGTGTTGGGAAATTATATTAACAGTGTTATTCAGTTAAGAGATATCCAATTAAGTGGACTCCACTGTAATTATAAATTTATAAACTTGTTCATTTACTTGTTAATGGATGTACAGAAAGTGTTGTTTCTGTGGCCTGTCTCTGATATTACAGGTTTGACAAGTGATGTACATGTACGGAAGTGTCCAATCAAAGTTGCTTCAGAAGACATGCTTCCAACTCAAGTCGCGGAAAACGAAGAAAAACTCACAAACTTTTGTTGTATTAACCTCAATGTACAGCAAAATAATATTTTGAAGTGAGGAATATCCATAGTTCCAACAAAACAAGAGGCCCCACGGGGCCTGAAGTGCTCACCTTGAAGTCCAAGAATGAATCAACATTAAGCAATCAATCTCTATAGGATCCATTCAATCTTTGAGCCCCTCAGGAGTGACTAAAATAGTCCAAGCATCATGCCTTTTCTTCAGTTGATCATAAGATAAAAAGCAGAGCTCCACTAAGGAGCCCCTTGATACAACCTATGTGGATTAATCTTAATCACACATCTCTAGACTCTAATTCTTCAGCTACATGGCCAATTCCGGCTCCCATAGGGAGCCCAAATATTAGCCCAGACACTCGATTTGAACCAACTTGAATCTCACCCCACCAGAGATGCAGTATACCAAATATGAAAGCATTCTGACTGGTGGATATGAAGAAGAAGATTTTTAAAGACATTTCCTCATATTCTACCACAGCAAGCCCAAATATTAACCTATGGACCCGATTTGAACAAACTTGAATCTGACCCCCTAGAGATGTTGTATACCAAATATGAAAGCATTCTGATTGGTGGATCTGAAGAAGAAGATTTTTAAATATTATCCCCCATATTGCACTAAGTTAAAACTATTAACCGAGGGACTTGGTTTGAACAATCTTGAATCTGACCCTCATAACAATGATGTACACCAAACATTAAAAGATTCTGACTGGTGGTTCTGAAGAAGATGTTTGAAGATTATTCCCCAAATTGCCCTTAGTTAAAAATTCGGGCTCCTGTATTGAGCCCAAATATGAACCAGGGGGCTTCATTTTAACAAACTTGTATCTGACTCCCCCCCCCCCCCCCCCCCCCCCCCCCCCCCCTTATAGATGCTGTATAACAAATATCACAAGATTCTGACCATTGGTTCTGGAGAAAACATTTTTTTAATGCTTGCAAATATGCTGACTCAGCATTTTTTCGATGTCCACACACCCCCTCCCCCACACACCCCCCCTACAGAACACCCTGACATAACCAATGGCTATTTTTTTCACCATTCAATTCTACTGGTCCCAAGGATGCTTCATATCAAATAACAGTTCTCTGTTCTGTGTGGTTTTGGAAATATGGACATTTGAAAATATTTCTATTTTTAGCTCCTGGGGTTCCCACAATGACACAGGAATTTTTATTTTTTTTTGCATGAGTCAAGTACTTATGACCCAATAATACCGTATACCAAATTTGGTTCAAATCAGACCATCGGTTCAGAAAATACAAATTTTGGGCAGGAGAAAAAATCTTGCCTCTCCCATTATTACAAAGGCAAATATTGCTTCACGAACTTCGTTTGAACAAAACTGATTCTACACCTCAAAAGGGAGCTCCATACCAAATATGAAGTCATTGTACCCACTGGTTCATGAGAAGAGGATATAAAAAATATTTTGGAGCATTTTCCCCCACCCCTCCCTATGGGGCAGGGCATGTTTAGTTGAACAAAATTGCAATGGCCCTTCGGGACCATCACTCACGCAAACTTTCACTTGAATTGATCCAGTGGTTTTGGAGAAGACCAAAACAAGGTATTTACGGATGGACAACTGAAGGAGAGCGATTTGATAAGCTCAGCTTGATTTTGTCAAGGTGAAATAAAAAGGTTATGTGTGGGTTAATCACTACTGAGAAAACACAATTATGCATAAAACAACAGAAAATTATCAGTATTAAAAATACAACAAAGAACCATGAGGTGATGTCACATGCTTAATAATGACTGGTTAAAATATTTGCACATGAAAACAGATCTGTTAAAGCCTATAAATGATTACAAGACAGCTGTCTTATAATATGGATTAATTTTTCTCAAAAAGGAAAATGAAGAAAATAATATGGATTAATTTTCCTCAAAAAGGAAAATGAAGAAATGAATCCTAGAAGTATTCGTTTAAACCATTTGCTTCAATCATTTTGCATTCAATGTGATGTGAAAAGGAAGAATCATTAGGGTGTCCAGATTATACACTACAAAACATCTGGTCTGAATTGTCCAGCTCGAAACATTCAACATACTGATCAAAACGTCTCCCAAACAAAATTGAATCACATTACCACTCTGTTCATATTTTGGTCAAAACATCCCCCAACATCAGTCAAAACCTACCCTGCATTCATCAAAACTTTCCCCAAATTTATTTATTAAAGTATTTCTAGCATGGGTCACTGACCATGCAGGGATGGGGCGGAACAGTAGAAAACTACTTATACTTTCTTTGCCTGATTGGAATAGTACCAAAAAAAAAAACCTGAATAGTTTATAATTTGGGGAAGTTTTTTACCATAGGCAGAGAATGTAAAAATTTAATATTTTTTTCAGTTGCAGCACGTTCAAGGATGTTAAATACTAACATTTCTTTCCTTTGCAGATGTCTTGACTATTGTGTGGAGATATTTTTACCAATACCAGGGTACATTTTGACCAATGCAGGAAAGGGGTGGGGTGGGGGGGGGGGGGTAGATTTTCACCAAATTGCAGGAGCATGTTTTGACAAAAGTGGGGATATTTTGATCAATGCTGGGGATGTATTGACCAGTTCATCATTTCTAAGATGAGCTACCCTGCACCAAACACCTATATATGATGCATCTTATTTGCAACTGAGACCGATTTTGTCTCGCACAACAAAATATTACCAGTGGGATATACATGTACATGTACCTAATAATTCCATGTCACACCTCAGGCCTACTAGAGTTATATAATGGGAAATAATTACATGTACAACTTGAAATTTCAATATTTTGACATGGATGTGCGGAAGGTTAAGTTTAGAAGTTTACAAATGTATAACCCATTAACTTCTTGCATGCTGCGGGCAGATATTTCTACCCAGAACAGGATTTCTCTTGCCACTGACATAAGTATAATAGATTTATTCCCAACAAGACTAATCCCAACAAGACGAATGTCGAAAATGGTCATCCCAACAAGACAAATTTAATTAAAATGACTATATAACCCATTTATTTTGAGCTTTTCCATCATAAACTGCTAACACAGCTTACTTTTGGACAAAGAGATTTCAGTGAACTGGTTGAGTGCTGGAAGCCCATTTTGGGGCTTTATCCTTAAGTGTGGGTACCAGAGCTAAAGGCTTCATATTCTGTGGATGTACTTCAATTAATTTTTGATGTGATATTATTAAGTCCGGATGGATTTGCCCTGTTACAATTAATGGGAGAGTGCCTACAGGCACTCTCTCATTAATTGTAACAAGGTAATAATATGTGAACAAAATTTTGACAACCAAAAAAACATAGAATGCTACCAGTTAACAGAGGTGCCACGCTTTGTTACAAGATGCTATTTGCTAGTTTTTTGTAACTTTTTTATCAACAAAACTCCCCAACATATGCATATTATTTATTTATTAAGGTTTAACGACACATTAACAGCCAAGGTCATATCGTGTCGGTGACAGTTTTACGGGTGGAGGAAGCAGGATCACCCGGAGAGGACCACTGAGCAACGACGAGCAGCTTCCAGCTCTCCAACATCATAACTCCACACTGCCGCACAGGCAGGGTGAGATTGGTTGCAGACATGCGCACCATCAACATGCAGTACGCCGTAGTACATGGCATCATCGTGCCCCCACGTGGACAATCAGGGTTAAGAGCTTTGCCCAAGGACACAATGTGGGAGTCAGAATCGATCGCTCCGACGGTCACCCATCCAAGGACTAAACATGCTCAACATTGCTTAACTCCGATGATCTTACGAGAACTGGTTACTGCAATACCACTGCACCCCCCAAACATACGCATAAAATAAAACTCTAAAATATTTCAAATAGCATACATTGGAATGTACACATTCTTTTAAAAGTACATTTCCCCCATCTTGATGCGAGAAAAAAATTCTTGTCGGGATTTGTCTTGTTGGGATCGATATTTTACCAATTCATTCATCTTTTTGGGATGACACCGTATAATATGGACACATTTAATCAAATTTTCTCCCTGTAACTGCCTGTAAATTTTTTTTTTCACCAATAATGCCTTGTGTTAAATTTAGATCATAACTATATTTGATGCAAAATGGATTCCAGACAAGTGTCTTCCAGGACAAGTGCCCCCAGTCCAATAATAGCCAGTTGGACAACTGCCCATAGTGAAATTTTCACCTTGGATAAGTGCCCCCACCCCCAGTTAAAATGTCAGCTGGGAAAACTACACCCAAAGGAATTTTGTACCTACTACCTAGGATATGTGCCCCCCAATCAGAATGTCAGCGAGGAAAACTGCCCCCCACCCCCACAAAATTATCAGATTTTACCATGCCAAAGGCTTTGAAATATGAACACAGGATTTTAAAAAAAAAAGGCTCAAATTCTATAAAAAATTTATTAACATCAAAACATATCAAAAGTATTACATCTGCATAAGATATTGTCAAGCACTAACTAGTATAATATAGTATTATATATCATTAATTTGCATAACTGTTTAAGTTAAAACCTAATACAGCAACTAACAGCTGCAAGGAATTCTGTCACAGTGTTTCTTCCCATTGTCTTCCCAATTTTATGTTTAAGTATCACACAGCTCAGTTAAGGAGTTTTATTGAATTTTATGTTATAATATCTAACGTACTACTTTTTTAACAGCACTATCTGACAAATATGTGGCTCATGTAACAATTTTTTTTTTGGGGGGGGGGGGGAATTTTCCTAGCTGACATTCTGCCCGGGGAGGGGGGGGGGGGCACATGATATCCTAGGTGCAAACACCCGCTGGGGGGGGGGGGGGGGGGGGGGGGGGGGGGGGGGGCAGTTTTCCTAGCTGACATTTTGACTGGGGGGGGGGGGGGGCACATATACTAGGTGACAGTTTCACTGGGGGGGAGGAGTTTGTTTGATAGAGAAATATGACTGTTTTTCTCTCAAAACAGGAATATCTGTGTTTCATTCAATAAAAACTAGTTGACAAAATTTTCATAACTTTACGACTTACCTGTTTGTTTCAAAGGGATATGTAATAAATTTGGGATCAAATGGAATGTCAGGTAAAGTATTATTGTATTTCACTCTGCATATCAGCTCAGATCTGAAAAGTAAAAATTCCATCTTAATTTTTTGGAAGATCTGAAGTACCTGCATGTAAAAAGAGAATGATTTAAAATACAAAAAGCCATGGTGTGTAGTTTTCCCTCAGAAATTTTGTGAAAAAGTATGCATGTATAACTAATTGATTCTTTAATGGCTGACCAAATTACCTCTAAACCGAATGATTTCAACGGTCCTGAATTAAAAGCCAATATAAAATCATTAAACAAACTCTCTTGAAACCAAATACTCGCTATTCCGAATACCAAACACTCTCAGAGTATTTATCACACTGCTTTAATGCATTTCCACACTTGCTAATCCAAGCACTTGTCACTTTGATCATGAACTCAAACACATGAGCAGAAGCCGATTGATAATCCATGCAAGATAATAGCAAACAACTGAAAAGCACAACTCTGTTGTTTTCTTATAGTGGTAAATTAGTTAACTGATATAGTGAAGTGGAACAGATGTTTTGGTAACTGAATCTTGTGAAGTGATCACATGCATTTAGCAGTTGTTCGATTCTGAGGTTCGCCATGACACTTGCACATAATGGCAGATTTCAAAACCAGCAAGCGATCAAGAGCATGCCTCGAAATTCTTACTAAAATCAGTGCAATAATTTCATTCAAAAATGCAAGAGATGATTCCACACTGTGTACATTAATCCTAGAACATCAAAGCATTACAAATCCCGGAAACAAATAACTTTTTTTTTAGGCCTAATTGGTTAATCGATTAATTAGTTAACCGTTTCAACTCTAGTCAATGGTGTCTTGTCAGTATGAGATCAGTTGTGAAATACGTTTATGCAGTTAGTGAAACAAAGCCTCATAGCCATGTGCGTATGTCGAAGTAGCACAGGGGTTTAGCCAGAGATGCGTCCAGCCGTCTTTTGGATGCCCTGTTTACAATTTGGACGCATTGTTTTTTCAAAAAGACGACCCTTCTGATGTTGCTATGCGTCCCTCACGGTGCCCTGTTGATTGTCTTTCCTAAATGTTACAAATGCCACCGGTTCCCCGTGTGTTAATCGCATAGAAAATACCCCAATTCCAATATGATACTGTCAGATACTGATAGATATCACAGAAATCTGCATACGGTCCGATCCCATTTGAGGGCTATTCCCGTTTCTATGGTCTATTATTAGATTTCTGTAGTATGCAACTATGATACGTCAGTGTAACGTCACGCGATTTTGGTGACAACACGGTTGTGTTTCCACACATGTTTTAAACTTCGAGACGTGAATTTCACCCGTTCAAGTTTCAATGACAAATTTAGTCCACTCACTGACATTTCCATCGAGGTCAGTTGACTGTTGACAGAATAATTCCACATCTACAATGTTTATAGTGTGCACTGAATGCCGCAATCGGAACACATGCATTGCATCAATATGCATGATGGAATGGAAGTTATGGAACGACCATCCATTGTAAGTTGTATGAAGCCAAAACGGACAGATTTGTCAGTGTTATCACAGACTCAGAGGTCAGTAATTGCACTTACAAAGTTATAAGTTACACCCCAATTCCTTTGTCTTCTGCAGCCGGGTTGGTATAATGAGAGATGAATGAAATACCTGATAGAACTGTACTTGAATTGAATACATGTAATCACGTACCAAGATACCAACACGGGTCAATGCGTTTTGTGAACTTTGGTTTAAGACGGTTACTAAGGTAATCTCGCTGCAGGTATTCGTGAATTTGAACAACCTGCCTACGTGCTGTAACACTCACCGCTCGTGGGCAGGTTGTTCAAATTCATGAATACATGAATGTACCTACTACCTCAAGGCTCCACCTGAGTTAGTAACTATTACATCAATACACGGTTGGGGTTAGGCCATTAGGGGGGGGGGTCGGGGAGGGACATAAGTCTGTGGCCCAAATGATTAAATGTCAGTAAATTTGGGTGGGAAAATTGGAAAATTGTAACATGCTGTTAAAAAAATGTCTTTTTGCCCACTCAAAATTAAAAGAAGATTCAACCCCGAAAACTCACCAGAAGGCTCCATTTGATGCTAGATCTAAAATTTTACCCCCCTAAAAGGGCAAGTGCCTTTGGCATCTGCATTTGCCTCCGAAGACTCCAACTTGCCCCTCTCCCAAATTTGGACACCCTATTTTCAAATCCTGGCTAAACCCCTGAAGAAGCATCATCAATTTTCAGGGAATTTCGGTTTTGATTCTGAAATTTTCTCATGCTGAGATTAGTAGTGTGCAAACAGGTTAAAATATATTGTGTTATGATTTTGTATTTCGCCAGAAAGATTCCTGTTCAAAATCTAAACTAAAAACAATATTTATATGCATGGTTTTATTGGATAAGTAGCAAGTTTGTACAAATATGAGTCAAAAGACACAAAACTTTTTCTTATAAATTTGGCAGACAAAACAAAAAACAAAATGTTGAGGGAAGATTTCTTTATGTGATAAAATCAATTCATGATATTCCATCAGAAATCAGCATTTAACTTACATATCATATGTCCATTTTCTGATGTTATCATGTTGCCCCCCCTCTCCACCCCAAATACTCGCCTAAATCTCAAAAGCAGCGAGCGACTGAATGTGAACCTGTGTTTTCAAAATCGAAGGGCTGTATTTAGGCAGATGACTTTGTTCTTTTTTAAAAAAAAAATCCTTTATCAAACCTGTATGTATTTGTTCAGTTTTACATGCTACATGCATTTCACTTAATTTATTTGTCACACTTTTGTCATCCTAAAAATATTTCAGGTTACCTACATGTATTTCTGAGATAAAAGAAGGACATGTCCATGTATCTTACTTCGATTGTGCTTGACAAATCTATATAAACCGAACACCTCTCTAAACAGACCACAACAGTCTGTCTTAAATGTGTATGGATTAGAGGGATTTCACTGAAGATGTTCAATATCAGATTTGCTGATGTCTATGTACACCTCTCAACCTGCTCATATTTAGTCTGCCAAACATTTCAAAATAAATTCTGAAGTTTTACATGCCACTTCAATTAATTTATTTGTCAAACTGTTGTCATCTTAAAATTATTTCAGGTATCTATTTTTGAGATATCAGAAGGACTTACCCATGAACAGTAGAGCTGCTGTGGACTGTTCGTAATCCATGTGAGGACAGTGATGTCCACACATGCCTTAACCAGGTAATAAAAATCATCAGCAGCAAAATTTTAATTTATGAAGAACCGGGTTGTACTGGTGGAAAGTGACCAGTCCATGATGTCTGTACTGTATTTTACTCCCATTATACTTGACAAATCTCAATAAACCAAATACCCTTCTTAACCGACCACAACAGTTCATCCTAAAGGTGAATGGATTAGAGGGATTTCACTGTAGATATTCAATGTCAAATTTGCAGATGTCTATGTACGCCTCTCTACATGTACCTGTACATGTGTCAATTGATTTTTCATCCTGTACATGTCCTTTCATTTTTGTCAGCTTTTCCTACATTATACCTCTATTTGGATATCAAAAGTACATTGCAGGTCTATAGCCAGGTACTGATATCTACATTATGGGGATCCCAGGGGAGGATGGGATCAAGCATTTTCATGATGCAGGCATATCACTCGGAATGAAGTCTGGAGTTGGAAAAAGGTATGGAGGCGATGTCGCTCTAGCATCATTCCCTGGATAATTTTTCTTTTTAAGTCAGTCTCAAATGACACTATTAGAATACAATTTGAGACTCAAAAGAATGGTAGCATGGTATGTCATCTCTAACTTCATTACTTGATACCTCACTAGATCATACAGTTCAGAAATATTATGGGAGGTGGAGGTAGAGAGGGTGTAAAGCTTATTATCTCTTCTTCCACTTGACACTGCCAGTACATGAATCACTGGATGTTCAAAAAGAATGCTGGACAAAATGGCCCATGGACAAATCTGCCCAGATTGATCATTGATTTTGGTCAGAACGGCCCAGATTTCAAGACAGAATGGCCTGCAGTTTTGGACAGAATGACCTTTATTAAAAAAACTCATTTATTAAATAAAATATTTATGCCCTCATTATTTTTTTTTTACTTACTTACAGTGGTATTGAAGTTGATTATTATTATATTGAAGTTGATTGAAGGTCACTTATGACTTTAGCATTTTCTTGCGGTCATTCCACAACTTATTTCGACTGGTACTGTAATGTAGTTTTTTGCGGGTAATGTCAGCGGCTTAAGAAATAAAGGATTATAAAAAGGAATTTTACTACTTTGTAATAAGGTGTACAAAACAATGGTCAACAATTATCAATTTTCGACATGAGTTTTTATTACAATCATTCTGAGTCAATCACAATTATCGAAGAAGGAAATGGAGTAGATTAATTGCTTTGTTACTGTTAAAGCTTATTGTGCTTCGAGTGTTCAATTGATTGGTGTTGGTCCATGAGCTGAAATTTGTTTACCTTTTTATTTTTTTTAATAATGTTACATTTGCAAAATGATGGAAGGGGTGAATTAAACATTTTCACTAAAATTTTAAAGGTTTTTTAAAGCAATACTTGAACTTTTCCCGTCAACTGAAGTGAACACCAGGGCTTGCATTTTAGAATCATCACCAGGCTGATTGATAGGACTGGTGAAGTGGCCGACCAGCCTGATTTTTCTCGACTGGGGCAGATTTATTTTTTTACACTTGCATGTGCATATTATATTGATATTTCATGTATATTGCATTATTTGATGATTTGTTAAGAATAGAAATTAATAATTCCAACCTAATTGTCTTTTATTAATTTGCTATGGGCTATTAACCAGGCAATATTAATACCATGGCAATCCGTGTCTTGCATCTTGGAACATATTCGTGATTTAACCCCCCCCCCCCCCACCCCCCACCTTTCTGCATGTTGAGAAAAAGGTGCCCTATCAATGTTCAAGCCTACTCCCCCAGTTTCGAAAACTTTAAAAGTCAGTGATGCACAGGGTAATTTGAAGCAAAATTAGGTGAGAAGAAATGTGTTCAAGAAATAGATTGTTTCCTGCCTCGATATGTCAAAAGGGTGTAAGTGATTTTATTTTATTAAAATAAAAATTATAAAATTCATTCCGAAGCAAAAATGTTTTTATTTTCAAGAATTCACTTTGCTGAAATCAACAAACTAATAATAGTTTATTGACTTTCATTCCTGTACAGGGTTTATGACACGTAACAATGACACCATGCATTCTCACTTGTCAATTAGTCCCTAAAAATGCCCATAATATATATCACTTAAGAATAATTAAAGCATAAGCCAGTGTGTGTTCAGTGTATATTTTTCCAAACCAATTGTAATTGCTTTGTTTTGTGATGGGTTATTTTCGAGGATAGCTTGGAGGGAGGGGAGGAGGGAATCCACATAAGATGCAGGAATTACAAATTCTTGTGTAAACAATTCAGAATAAACGCTCAATCAATCAGAGGTTATGTTTATTCTCTTTATTATAATAGACGCACATGGTTGTGTTGACAACACAGTCATATACAAAATATTTTTTTTTAAAGTCTGCCGATGATATTCATATGGCTTTAACCATCATATGTATAAAACTTGTGCCAGGCAATCAAACAGTAATCGCAATGGAATGTGGTAATAAATAAGGGATTCAAACTTGTTACACAATATATAAGCACTTGTCTGGAACCTGATGGTTCACTTAAGTCCCACTTAGTAGGTCCTCATGGTGTGAACCGGTTTCGCAAATTATTCAGTTTATGAATAATTCACGACAAAATCTATGCGGGCACAATTCCGACCCCATTCTAATGGTAAGTCCTTTTTTCTAAATCCAAATAAATTTATGAGAAAAGAAAATAATGGGGGCATAAGAAATAAGAAATAAATTTTTCAATGAGGGTCGTTCTATCCAAAAATGTGGACAGTTCTGTCTCGAAATCTGGGCTGTTCCGTCTCAAAATCTGGGCCATTTTGACCATGGGCCGTTTCGTCCTGTTACCTTACAAAATACACCCATTGGTTCATATTTAAGATAAATAGAAAGATATTTGATTGGTTTGTTTGGAAAAGAAGGGGGGGGGGGGGTCGCTGTTATACTTATATATCTATTAAGGAGACAAAAGGGATGATCAAAAAACAGTTATCAAATATCACCTTTCCTTGTTCTCAGCTTGTAGCAAGTGGTTACAATACACTGTTTTGTTTTGGTGCAAACAGCGCCTCTTGAGGTTTGCACCCCAACCTTTAATGGAGGATAAAAGTTCCCTGATTCATCCGATTGGTGGAAAGTTAAAAAATTTATAGTAATTTCTATATTTTTTATACTTACCAATGACCCAGACATAGCTGGTGCTAACTCTTAAAATATAGGGCCAAACACAAATTTTGCCCCCCAATCCCCAAAATTTGCATCTAAAACCAAAGAAAACATGTCCTGAAAGGCCCTCCACACTTCGCCTCTACTGCGCATGCGCAGTGTCAAGGACGTTCCGAAATTGGCGCCATTAATCATTCTAATAACCAGTGCCTGGTAAGCGCTATGTACTCAGCGGGGAGGCAAGAGTTCCCAACTCCTGGGAGGGCCATCCCCGTCTGGGTCATTGGTAAGTATAAAAAATATAGAAATTACTATAAATTTTTTAACATTTTTATACTGTACCAATGACCCAGACATAGCTGAATAGTAAAAAGGCTGGAGGGCCAAGGACATAGAGCAAAATGGAATACGCTCAATAATATAAAATAGAGTCATCCCCTGTAGGGAAAAAGAAGTAATAGGCCTTACATGCATCTTTCTTATTTAAGATAAATTAGAAAGATACAACACCTTCCAAAATTGAGCTTCATACATCCATGTACTCTATTAATATCCAATATAATCCTTATACTAATAATTTTTAAAGTAAGCCAATAAATAAAGTAAGTCTAGAGAATAGAGACTCTTATAGTCCTAAAAGTGTCTGAGGATTGCATAATCATGTCCGTTGACATATGCAATAATCAAAAGCTATACTTTAAAAACTAAGACTTGAATGAATTTTAAAAACATAAACTTCTCACTAAATAACCATCCCAATAACAGCTCAGAATTACTAACTCCGGAGGAGGTATCCCCTTGTTTTCATAATAAAACAGGTGACCCAAGGGAACACCCTCCCCCCCCACCCTTTTTCTTGCCCTGGGTCAAATAGCCCAGAGCGAAGAGGGCAGCAGAACGGAGACACTGCCGAAACAGACAGCCTACCTAGCTATAGTAGCAACTGTTAAGTGAATGACATTCTGAGCAGTAGATAATAGACCTAACAATAGAGGCCTCCAGAAATGGACTCGATATTTCTGAGATAAAAATTCATGAATGTGGATGGCTGAGCGCAATGAGCAGCCTTCAAAAATCTATAATAGCGACACTATAAATGTAAGCCCAAGATGTAGAAGAACTCTTACTTCATGAGCCGAAATCTTAAGCACAACTGCTAAGTCAATGATATACCATAAGCAGTACCGATAGTTAATAGAATCCATTAACAATAGAATGGAGCGAAACGTCCTTCTACTAGGCATCAAAGACAGAAGAAGCTTACGCCCATAGTAATAAACAGATATCTGTTTATAAATACATAAACTCTACCCGGAAAGAGTAAAGGCCTATGCCCGTACGAAGACGGAAGGACCTTAATAACAATAGGTTCCGGATATTAGGAGCCTAACTCTTATGCAAAAATCCAACCTAAATAGTAACGGAAGTAGTGATTCCGAAACTACGAAAGTGAAAATCATCCATCGATAGTGCATGAAACTCACTGACTCTACAGTAAAAGAGAAACCAACAGAATTACTGTCTAAAAGGTCAGAATTTGAAAACTACTGTTTCCAGAGGCTCAAATGATTACTTAGCTAAATAAGAACCGAAGTTAAATTCCATATAGGAATTTAATCTAAAGATTCTAAGTCTATATATCAAAAAGTTACTAACTGACTTAGATAAAGAGACATAAGACTCAATTGTAAACTATCGTAGAGTGCATAGGTATGAGGTAACATAAACCTATAACCTTACTAATAACAGGCTGCAGTAGATCTTGTGAAACAAGTATACTAAAAAATTGCAATGAGTAGTATGGAGGGATCAATAATATGAACATAATGATCCCTACACCAACGACGGAAGAGCCTCCACTTTAGCCGCATAGAATAGCGAAGAAGAGGATCTCCTATAGTAAGAAATCGCGTCCAAAGCTCGTCCAGTACAATGCTACAATGCAATACGGACCACACAACGGAATACATGAAGGTTGCGACCTTGCAGGTTGTGATAAAGATGACACGATTTACCCAGTGAAAAAAGATCCTCACATTGAGGAAGATTTCACGTTAAGACCCACAGTAGACAAGAGAGTAAATTACCCATGATCTCTGTGAAGATAGAGATGCTATCAACAGAAATGTATTGTGGTTGTTTATCTTAGCAATACCTGCTGAAACAACAGTGCCGGAGGATACGCGTATCCTATCATTCCGTCCTATAGATCAATAGAGCGTTAACAACATTAGGTCAGAGATCTGGACAGGCCAACACATACGTCTGCAATTGATTAGCAAGCTGTGTCGTAAATAAATCATCATTGGGCGCTCCCATAGATAGCAAATCTGATTGAATACTTGTTTGTTGAGAGTCCATTCTGACAGCAACAAGCGACCCGTAAGTGAACGGGGGTCCGGTAAAACAATCAGACGACCCGGAATATGACGGACCAAAACAGAACTTGGTGTACTATAACCAACAGACAGATTCTTTCCATTAAATTGAATAACGGAAACGAAAGAGTGCCTCCCTGGTTCCGGAGATACGCCACTACTGTCGAATTAACGGACAGGATTTGGGCATGCGTTTCTGAATAATGTTCATGCAATGACATAAAGCAAGCCTAAAAAACATTATTCCACGGAAGAAAATTGGTGGCTAAGAGACTGCGGAACCCAAAGACGCTGGCACTTCGAATCCGTTGGGATCAGTATTATATCCCAATCTGTTTGACTGGCAACCGTCATAACAGCCACACTCGGGTCCGGCAACTGCGGTGGCACTCTCTGAGTCAACCACCGAATGTTTGCCCCAGTCTGAATCTCTTGTAACACTAGATAGACAAGAGAACGTGTAAATCGAGCAATTCATGGATTGCCGAAAAGTTGCCGTCGAAGAGAAGCTCCTCCGAGAACGAAGCGACTCTGAGAGAGTTCTTAACCTTACTATCCACGCGTATGGATGTAGCTAGGGCTTCGTCACGTCTAACCAACTCCAATCAGCCACTGAAGGGCGGAGTTATACGTGAACAAACTACTGCCCTCAAAAGAAATTACATTGAGAATAATATCCCGTAAATCTTTTCTTGAAAACGTAATGATAACGCCTCAGTAAGGCGGATTACGTATGATAAAGCATCTAAGTTAAGTCTACTATACATCATGTCATTTCCAACATTGAAGTTGGAAAAGACATAAACGGCGAAAAAGAATATTTCCAGTCTTTAACCACACCGTCTAGACGCATATGAACTCTCGGTATGCCCTGCTCTGCCAAAATAAACTATTCGTATAAATGATAAAACGGCAGAAATGAGCAACGCGGACAAGAAACTAAACTATCATGCTTGGTAGCAGGCTTGTATGCATATATAGCGTCGAAAAATAAAACACATGTTGTAATGACATTATTGGACTGCGTCGGTAAGTCAGGTACAATGTCCCTGAACCGATCGAAAAATCCGAGTCCAATGACGCTATAAGTCTCTTATCCAACATCGCAGCAATGAAGTCCGAAATAACAATCACTGGAAGATAATGCCAGAAGATATGAAAGGCAGCTTCCGATACTACTAAAGGGAAAACTCGAAATCTTTCGAATCCCTTTCGCCATCCTGTCGGACCCTATAAAGCGTTCGGTCGTCCGTACCTGATGCAACCGTGGACCGCACCGACCCAGCGCCGTCGGATAATTCCTGATTCGACCAAGAAACTGTCAATTGCTGGGATGCTGCGAAACAACTGTGCTAACTCGGATAGCACGTCCATCACTGAGGCCTGAGGAGAAGCGGTCCTACAATGCATTGCCGCTGGAAGCTCCGTGATCGTTACCCTGTGCATACTACCAATATGCGAGCGAACGGAGTGTATAGGCCTCGTGTCCCTTGGCTACCGGATGGCGCGACCTATTCGCCGTGGAATCACTGAATGACGAAACTGATCGGATACTCGAGGTCACGTAGCCAATGTGCGGTCGTGTGCCCTGCTGTGAGGATGAGGAAGCATTAAGGACAGTCTCTCGGACTGTCAATATAACGGAGCGTCCCGACCGACAGACATATGCTCCGAATGTAAAATATCTGAACCACAACATGCGGTCCCCTATGTTGTTGGACGAGAGAGGGACCTCTCTCGCTCACAGCCCGGACGGACCTGGACAAGCCAGGAACCGGACTAACAGGCTTCCTCCGATCTGTCCTCAATCTGCCGTCACTGGGTGAGTACTAAAGTAATTAAAGTGCTCGCATCACCCAAATCTCCTTCCTAGACCGCAACGGACGAACCCGGCAGCCGAACCATTCGATGAATGTACTCTGAGGTGCCAAATAACAGTGATGGCCAAATAACAGTGATGGCTCAGATTTTGGTCTGAAAATAATAACAGTGATGGCATTTTTGCTCTATGTCTCAATGCCAAATAACAGTGATGGCAAGGAATTTTTTAGCAAAATTAATAAGCATGTCGACACTCTCATTTGGCACCTCGGAGTACGCTACACCGGGTGAGCTAGCGAATGTCACTCCGTAGGCGATAGACATATTCCATGAGCACTTATTGCCGCTAGCTCTTCATTAACTATGACGACAGAGGCACACTTTTGAAAGACATCTCCGTAACTTTGCGAACAAGAAACCAGAAATGCTTGGTTATAGCAAGCATATAATAATAATATATAGCGTCGTTCAATAATTCGAATGTTTGCGTGACATTATTGGACTATGTCGGAACTGAGGGACGATGTCCCTGAACCGAATCAAAAATTTCTAAGTCCACCGACGCTATCAGTTTCTTATCCGGCATCGCAGCATTCTGGTCCGACGAAAGAAGCTGTAGAAGACCAAGTCAGATGACATACACAACAGCATATGTTGTTCCGAAAGGGAAAGCTCGAAATCCTCCAAATCCCTTTCGGTATCCCGTCGGACCGGATGAAATTTTCGGTCGTCCGTACCCGCTTCCGCGGAGCGTCCCGACCCAGCATCGTCGGATAAAAAATATGCGACAGATTCAGTTGATGCTGGGATGCTGCGATAAACTGTGCTATTTAGGAAAGCACGTCCGTTCCCGAGGCCTGTGCAGTAGCGGTCTTACGATGCATTGCCGCCGGAAGCTCCGTGTACGTTGACTCCCGCACACTTCCTATGCGAACGTCCGGAGTCTGCAGGCCTCGTGTCCCTGGCTACCGGATGGTGTGACCTGGTCGCCGATGAATCTCTGACTGGCGAAGCTGACTGGATATCCGTGGTCACGTAGCCAAGAGCGGTCGTGTGCGCAACTAAGAGAATGAGGAAGCCTTATTGACAGTCTACTCCGGACTGACTATATGTCGGAGCGTCCCGAGCGACGGTCGTATGCTCCGAATGCGAAACGTTTTGTACCACAACATCTGGGGCCAGATGTTGTTGAACGAGAGAGGGGCCTCTCTCGCTTGCCGTCCGGATGGACCGGAACGAGCTATGAACCGGACTAAAAGGCTTCCTCCGTTCTCCCTCCGATCCGCCGTCACTGGGTGTGCATTAGGTTGATTTATAGTGCTCGCATCACCCCAAAATTCCTTCTAGACCGCAACGGACGAACCCGGCTGCCGAACCATTCAGTGAATGGACGCTACACCGGGCGAGCTAGCGGACGTCAAAGGCCGTCGAACCTACTAGGGTCCTCTTAGGCAATTGGCGTATTTATATGAGCACTTTTCCGCTAGCCCTTCATTAATTGTGACGACGGAGGCACACTGTTGGAAGACATCACAGATACATCACCCTAATCTTGATCGTCTGAAATAGAAATTGATAAAGTAGAGTGACCCTGCGGGGAAAGGACCGGAGTGTCCAATTCCCCAATAACATACCGTGACATACGCTTCCCATATTGTCATCGAAATCATACGATACAGAACAGGAGTTAATGCGAGTACACTGACCACATATAAAATGATTATAAAGTCAGAGGAAGACTTCCTCTTATTACAATTCATCAATATCCTTTCAATGTGAAAAGAAAACAAGTCAAATCAAAAATCAAAATCAAAATACATAATAATAATATGATCCATTAATATAGAAAAAATAATTGAAATCAAAATATTTTGAAAAAATATTTTTTCAGAACAGCCCAAGTTTCTGAAAAGTAACGTTGAGCCCCAATGGATCCCAAGCCTAAGTGTGGACAAAAATTTTAAAAATATTTTAAACAATTTATTCAACACTTACGAACAATAATAATGTATCTAGTTATGATTAAAATAACATGAAGATATTATTTTCCAGAAATCCCCCCCTCACACAGAGGGCTGTTGAAAATGTAAACAATGAGTGTAAAAACACTAAAATAAGACTCCAGGCACCCAGGCCCGAAATCAGTTACCAAAAATACACTATCTGATGCAAAACAGAGACTTCCAGGGAAGAAACTGCAGAACATCAGATGGTAGATGCAGAACACAACGCCTAACCACCCGTAGGTGAAGACGTAAACATGGGGAAAAGAAACAGAATTCATTCTGTTATTCAGCTAAAACTCCCAAGAAAATTTAGTAATAATAATTACAAAAATATGCCAAAAGCATGGGAGAATAGCAAGGGGGGACTTAAAGTACAGGGAGAGAGGAAAACACTTAAAAAACAGTGTAACTAATTAATCAGAATGACAACAAAATGGCTGCTGCCTCGAAAATAGGTAACTTAACATAATTTCATTAAAAAATTTTAAGTTACAGCCCTGATAATATTCTGTCACACATTTTTTCCTCTCCTCCTTCTCTATCCTCCTTAGAATCACCATTTCACTAATATTTATGTGTCTGACATCATTTAAACTGAGATTTACAAGCACAAAGATCAGTCAGATGTTAACTGATGAAGGGCCAAACTTAGAATCATTAATGGCGCCAATTTCGGAACGTCCTTGACACTGCACATGCGCAGTAGAGGCGAAGTGTGGAGGGCCTTTCAGGACATGTTTTCTTTGGGTTTAGATGCAAATTTTGGGGATTGGGGGGCAAAATTTGTGTTTGGCCCTATATTTTAAGAGTTAGCACCAGCTATGTCTGGGTCATTGGTACAGTATAAAAATATGAACTGAGCTTGTAAGTGTGAATACAATTTTAAAGTGCATGTTTTGAAAAAAATATATCAAATATTTGTGACAATTGTGTTCTGAAATTTGTGAGAGAAGATAACTAGACTGACGTCACGCATGCAGCCCGACTTTCCCAGGAATGGCAATGCTTAAATGCAAAATAGTCGGAGCGATATTTTGTTAACAGTTTACCTAATATTTATTTATTTATTGTTGTTTACGATCACATACTTCTGCACAATGGCTAATCAGGACCACAACATGGAGATAAAGTGAAGGTCAGTCAATCGTTTATACCCCATGTTGCCTATTTTAGAGGACTGGCACCCCAAGCATTAGCGACTGGGTCCTATTTTACCAGTGAAACAGAGCTTGTTTACAACATTAAACAAGCACTGCTTCACTTCCCGGAGTTCCCAAGCTTGTTTACCACATTAAACAAGCACTGCTTCACTTCCCGGAGTTCCCACGGGGGAACAGTTTACCTAACGAATCTGCCATATCTGCACTCGTGATATACAAAATTTGCTATTCAAATTCTATTTTTTCATTTCTCTACTTCAAAACATACCTCATGACCTATTAATGGAACAAACTTGATGAGCTTGTTCCAATAAGGACTAATAAGCCGTGGTTAGAAGTAAATAAACAGCTGTGCCATGAGCGCATGATAGGCCCATTATTAATTACAAGAGGGAACCACACAATATGAATATACATGTGTACTTGTCAGGTTACATATACTTGCCACCAAAAAGTCATGAAAATTGCTCAAAGTCCAACATGTGGAAAATTGCCTATATTTTGATGAATAAAGTCCCATAACTCCGGAATGACAAATCGGACAGCGATACAAATCGAAAGGGAGATTCCTTATATCAACATATACTTGCAACCAAAAATCATGAAAATTGCTCCAAGCATTTTCAAGTGATTGTTCGACATGTGAAAAATAAAGTCCCATAACTCTGGAATGACTAATCGAACGGCGACACCAACCGAAAGGGAGCTTCCTTCCATCAACATAAACCACCTACCAAAAAATCATGAAAATCTCTCGAAGCGTTCTCGAGTTATCGTACGTGTAAAAAATCAACAATTTTCTAAGTAATCAAGTCCCATAACTCTGGAATGACTAATCGAATGGCAACACTAAACGAAAGGGAGCTTCCCTCCATCGATATACACCACCTACCCCAAAATCCCTCAAAGCGTTCTCGAGTTATCGTACGACGTGTAAAAAATCAACAATTTTCTAAGTAATAAAATCCCATAACTCTGGAATGCCTAATCGAACGGCGACGCTAAATGAAAGGGAGCTTCCCTCCATCGATATACACCACCTACCCAAAAATCACAAAAATCTCTCAAAGCGTTCTTGAGTTATCGTACGACATGTGACCGGACAGACAGACAGATGGACAGCGGTGTACCATAATACGACCCGTTTTTCAAAACGGGCGTATAAAAATGAAAATGAAAGTGTCAATGACACTGTAGCTCAACTTGTCAAGACAAAGACATGTACATGTATAGTATGTGACACAGCAATGACAAACATCTAGGTAATGACCTGATAACAAAGGTACATAGAAAGTATTGTAACGGTCTGTACATGAATACTGACCGTTGCCTGTAACAAATGTATAGGTAAAGTATTGTAAAGGTGGGTACCAGTCAGATGCTGAACTAGAAAAAATCTTTGAGTCCAAGAGTGGGTCTGACAGTGACTGAACCCCAAAATATTTGTTCTCATAGCACAGTGATAACAAAGGCACCCCAAAACACACTCGTTCCTGTCCCAAGGTGAAAACAAAAGTACTCAAGAAGTTTTGTGAAGATCAGTTCATAAATACGAGCTGTATAGCACTTGTGACAAAAAACTGATTGGACCTAATTTCGGTACAAAATGGCCACTGGCAGCCATCTTGAATTTTGGACCGTACCCAGAAACACTCATTCTCATCCCAAGGAGATAACAAAGGTACCCAAGAAGTTTTGTGAAGATCGGTTCATAAATACAGCCTCTACCAGGGCTTGATTTAATCTGAAAATTTTGAATAGCAATTTACTATTCACCCTGGAAAATTGATTAGCAGTTGATCCAAAAGCACTTGAAACTAATAAATCTTGAATAGCAAAATTCAGAAATTGGAGAGCAAAGTGCTATGCTAATCCAGTTAAATCGAGCCCTGTCTACCCTGAGCCGTATTGACATGTGTGCTTACATTGTGTAAGTAGCACTGAATAAATCAAAGTTCATCTAATTTGCATAATTTTGGCACGAAAAAAAACCCCTTACAATATGTGATGTATTCCATGTTACTAAACATTCATACAAAAATTTATTCAAATCAGAACTTTCATACAGAAGTTCTATACAAAAGACTGATTGCACTAATTTTGGTACAAAATGGCTGCTGGTGGCCATCTTGAATTTCGGACCACACCCAAAAAACACTCGCTCTCATCCCACGGTGATAACAAAGGTACCCAAGAAGTTTCGTAAAGATTGGTTCATAAATATGGCCTCTAGTCTGAGCTGTATAGAAGATGTGTACAAAAAACTGATTAGACCTAATTTCGGTACAAAATGGCCACTGGCAGCCATCTTGAATTTTAGACCGCACCCAGAAACACTCGTTCTCGTCCCAAGGTGATAACAAAGGTACCCAAGACATTTCGTGAAGATCAGTTCATAAATACAGACTCTAGTCTGAGCCGTATTGACATGTGTACTTACTGTGTGTAAGTCGCACTGAAAAAATCAAAGTTCATCTAATTTGCATAATTTTTGCACGAGAAAAAAACCTGTATTATATGTGATGCATCCCATGGTACTAAACATTCACACAAAATAATTATTCAAATCAGGGCTTTCATATGGAAGTTCTGTGCAAAAATCTGATTGCACCTAATTTTGTACAAAATGGCTGCCATCGGCCATCTTGAATTTCGGACCGGACCCAAAAACACTTGTTCTCGTCCCATGGTGATACCAAAGGTACCCAAGAAGTTTCGTAAAGATCGGTTCATAAATACGGCCTCTAGCCCGAGCCGTATTGGCATTTGCACTTACAGTGCTGAAAGTAACCCCAAAAAACATCAAAATTAGTCTAATTTGCACAATTTACGTACGAGAAAAAAACCCGTATCATATGTGATGTATCCCATGGTACTAAACATTCATACACAAAATTATTCAAATTAGCGCTTTCATTTGGAAGTTCTGTACAAAAAACAGATTTCTGCATCGTCGGTACAAAATGGCGGCTGGCAGCCATGTTGAATTTCGGACCGCACCCAAAAACACTCGTTCTCGTCCCACGGTCATAACAAAGGTACCCAAGAAGTTTCGTAAAGATCGGTTCATAAATACGGCCTCTAGCCTGAGCCATAGCAGCTTGGCACTTACAGCTCTGAAAGTAACACTAAATAAATCAAAGTCAGTCTAATTTGCATAATTCACGCACAAGAAAAAAACCCGTATTATATGTGATGTATCCCATGGTACTAAACATTTATACAAAACTTTATTCAAATCAGAACTTTCATACAGAAGTTCTGTACAAAAAACTGATTTTTGCATCATCGGTACAAAATGGCCACTGGCAGCCATCTTGAATTTCGGACCACACCTAAAAACACTCGTTCCCGTCCCAGTGTCATAACAAAGGTACACAAGAAGTTTCGTAAAGATCGGTTCATAAATACGACCTCTAGCCCGAGCCATAGCCAATTGTTGACGTACGGACAGACGGACAGACGGACGACGGGCCATGACAATAGCTCAAATTTGACTTCGTCAAAGTTGAGCTAAAAATCTGATGTTTCAGAAAAATAATTTGTACTGTTGGCTTCAACTTGTGTTAGGTAAAGGATTAAAGATGCAGTACATAAAGCAATGTTGGGCTATATGAGTCAATTTTCTTTTTTGCATGTAATAATTCCCAATCCTTCAAAATGCATTTTGGGAATAATTGCCTAAGTGACACATTTGTGTGTGTGTGTGGGGGGGGGGGGGGGGGGGGAGGGGTGGGTGGGTGGGGGAGGGAGGGAGTTGTGGAACCTATATTGAAACCTGGCCTGTATTACAAGCTGGAAAATACACATATCAACTTTCGTTGAAATCAAATAATCCATTGCATGAATGGCCCTGGGTGAGGAGGAGGTGTGGTGGGGGGGGGGGGCTGTTGAGGGGGGGGGGGGGAGTGTGTTAGGGGAGTTCATTTTTTTTCCACATGTGGTGGTCAGTCTAAATGCTTCAGAATGCATTTTGAGCAGGGGGGGGCGCGGTGGCTCAGTTGGTAGAGGTGCAGGCTGCAAGCCGAGAGGTCCTCGGTTCGAATCCCACCTGCGGCAACCGCGTTGTGTCCTTGGGCAAGACACTTCACCCCGATTGCCTACATGGGGGCACGATGACGCTGTGTACTGAGGCGTACTGCACGTCGATGGTGCGCATGTCTTCAACCAATCTAACCCTGCCTGTGCTGCGGTGCAGAGTTCAGAGTTACGATGTTGGGGAGCTGACAGCTGCTCGTCGTTGCTCGGTGGTTCTCTCCGGGTACTCCGGCTTCCTCCACCCGTAAAACTGTCACGGTCACAATTAGCCATTGTGCATAAGTATGTGACCTTAAACACCAATAAATAAATAAATAATTTTGAGCAGGGAAAAAAAAACACCTAACTTGCACCATGGGGGTGGGGTGGTGTTTGTCTGGGTTTTTAACCACAAAACTGTAAAAAAGCATTTTTGACAAAAAGAAAAAAAGTGCCTAATTGCCCTCCCCCCCCCCCCCCCCCGGGAGGTGTGGGGGGGGGGATATGTGAGTTTCAAAATGCATATTGGAGGAAATTAAAAAAAATGCCTAATTGGAGGGGAAGGGGGGGGGGGGCAGTGGTGTTTGTCTGGGTTTTTTACCAGAACTGTAAACAAGCATTTTTGACAAAAAAGAAAAAAAAGTGCCTAAAATGGCTCCCGGTGGAGAGGGGAGGGGGATGGGGTGGGATGGGGAATTGGGGGGGGGGGGGGTACGTACGGTTAAAAAAAAAGGTCCACATGTAGTGACTGTAAA
Source organism: Pictodentalium vernedei (assembly GCA_031216915.1). Taxonomy (NCBI): domain Eukaryota; kingdom Metazoa; phylum Mollusca; class Scaphopoda; order Dentaliida; family Dentaliidae; genus Pictodentalium; species Pictodentalium vernedei. Next base: position 168,429,971 of record CM062292.1, read on the forward strand.
TAGTTCAAAATGCATATTAGAGAAAAGAAGAAAAAAAAAGCCTAATTGGGGGGGGGGGGGGGGGGGAGTAGGGGGTGGTGGTGTTTGTCTGGGTTTTTAACTACATACTTAGAGTCATCCTACCAAGCTACAATGAAATCCCTTCATAATTTTGGCCTGTGGAATATTTTAAAGGTTTTCGGGCTTCGGGCCTCTGTTGCCGTCACAGTTGCCCAAAAGGGGATGTTCTCATCTAGACATTATATGAAGTCAACCTATCAAGTTACAATGAAATCCCTCCATAAATATGACCTGTAGAATGTGATAAAGGTTTTCGGGCTTTGGGCCCCTGTTGCTATCACAGTTGCCCAAAAGGGGATGTTCTCATCTAGACATTATATGAAGTCAACCTATCAAGTTACAATGAAATCCCTCCATAAATATGACCTGTAGACTGTGCTAAAGGTTTTTGGGCTTTGGGCTCGGACAGCCATCATGGTTGAATGATCGCAACCAAATGGGAACATTCTCATCTGGGCATCATGTGGATTGATCGTACGAAGTTACAATGAAATCCCTTCATAAATATGACCTGTAGACTGTGCTGAAGGTTTTCGGGCTTTGGGCACCTGTAGCCATCACAGTAGCCCAATCATGTCCAAAACGGGACTTTCTCATGTAGACATTATATGAAGTCAACCTATCAAGGTAGAATGAAATCCTTCCATAAATATGACCTGTAGACTGTGCTAAAGGTTTTCGGGTTTTGGGTTCGGGCAGTCGTGATGGTTGATAGATCACGCCCAAATGGGGAAATTCTCATGTAGACATCATACGGAATCATTGTATCAAGTTACAATGAAATCCGTCCATATTAAACATGACCTGCAGACTGTGCTAAAAGTTTTTGGGATTCGGGCTTGGGCAGCCATCACGGTTGACAGATCATGCCCAATCAGGGACATTCTCATCTAGGCATTATAAAGAGGCATTGTATGAAGTTGCAATGAAATCCCTTCATAAATACGACCTGTAGACTGTGCTGATGGTTTTTGGGTTTTGGGCTCGGGTATCCATACCGGTTGACCGTTCACGACCAAAAGGGGACGTTCTCATGTAGACATGACCTAAAACCTGCATATGAAATTTTGTGACGATCAGACAAGAACTACCGGGGATAGCCTGTACTTGAAGGTTGAATAAAAAACTCTAACCACAAACTTTAACCAAAACTCCAAATGTCAACTAAACAGGAAAAGAAAACAAAAAAAAAACAAAAAACAAAAAAAAACCCACTTGAACCTTCAGTAAACAACTTTAACCACAAACTTTAACCAAAACTCTAAAAGTTAACAGATGGACAGATGGACGGACGGACAGACGGACGGACAAAAGTCATTACTATAGCCCTCACTGTAAACAGTCGGGCTAAAATTTGGGTGGGGGCAGGTAAAAATATGTCTCTTTCGTTCAGTGTGAAACAGGACGAGAGTATAGGGACACACTAAAATGTGTACCCGGCCCTGGCTCCAGCTCCGGAAAAGGTGTGCCTGGGAAATATAAAGTTGTATTTCTTTCTTATTCGTATGTATAATGTGATCATTTTTTGTATGTAGCATCCTTTAGGGGTACTTTGAAGGTTTATGGAGGAATATTTAGAATTATTTTATTTTGGTGAGTTTTATCGAAGTTTTCCCTTCAGAAATACACTAAAAAGTTACCCCGGCTGGGTCGTTAATTAATTGGCCACAGTTTTTCTGGTGATTATATACTATAATCTGATCACACCTTCATGGAAACAATGGAAGTGTTGTAGGAGTGCATTCACAGTTCACAGGCAATTTTCTCAAAGTGCATAACAAAACTGAACTTGGTCAAATTGGTCTCAACTTTTTTAAAAGGTTGTTTTTTTGTATCTTTTGATGTTAACAGTTTCTAACGGTAGTAAGAACACAAACTTTCAGCGAGTTTGCTCTAAAACAACTTTGTACGAGTGTCTCTACAGTATTTTACCGTCATCCAAAAAATGGACTGGCAGTTTCAATTTGGACTAGAGGTTTGAATTCTTGCCACCAGGAGATCGTGTACACTATCAGAGAAACATGATTTGATTAGATGTCAAGGAAATAATTTCAATATTTTCCAATCCAGATATAGATAAAATCTCACAATGTCTCCCACAGAAACCACAATTCGATTAAATTCGGTAATATTTTTATATGTGCGCGGCAAAGGCTAAATTGTTTGTTGAAGGGTAATTTTTTTAACTATTATATTCGCCTTAAACATAGCTCATGCTCCCTCATTAGAATGAACTGAATTGATGTCGTTGCAATGATGAATCATGAGCAATGATGTTTAGAGGCAAAACAAAACACAATTCGATTAAATTCAGTAATATTTTTATATGTGCACGGCAATGTCTAAATTGTTTGTTAAAGGGTAATTTTTGGACTATTTTGTTCTCAGGGTATTGCCTCAAAACATAGCTCATGCTGCCTCATTGAAACGAACTTAATTGGGGGGGGGGGGGGGGGCCTCCTTTTCTTCCTCATTTTATTTTTCCCTAATCAAATTGTGTGTGCAATGTAATGAACTATTGAACTTAAAGAAAACGTTTTTTTTTCATTTGATAATGTAAGATATTGTACAAGTAATACACTGAATATTCACTTCACTGTCTGATTACTTTGACTGAAAATGGTTAAAATAAAAAATATTACAAATATTCATATTCATTGTGTTTCACCATTTCTTGTTGAAACACCCTAGACCTGGGCACGTTATCAATGATTTTTAAGTAACCTTCCAAATAATATTTATTGGAAAATCATAAATGGACACCCCCACACACACACAAACACAATCATATTATAATAATAACACATGCTACATATATTATTATACCATTATTTGATGTCCCAGTTATGATTTTTCTAATAAATATTATTTGGTACCGGTACTTAAAAATCATTTGTAATGTGCCACAGTTATCCAGGTGAATCGTCCTAACGCTGAATGTCACTTTTATTTGTCTGTATGGAAACCATCCTCATTTTATCCAACCAAGAATGTCCTAATAACTGAATAAGATGAATGAGAATTATAATCCACTTAGCGAACTGGTAGGGCAATTAAATCAAGTTTTTATACACTCAACTTGAACAACACCTCCAATGTCATCTGATTAAAGTGCAAGCTAATTAATTAACGACCCGGCCAGGGTACACTTTTTAGTGTGTTTCTGAAGGGAAAACTTTGATAAAACTCACAAAAATAAAATAATTCTAAATATTTCTCCATAAACCTTTAAAGTACCCCTAAGGGATGCTACATACCAAAAATGATCACATTATACATACGAATAAGAAAGAAATGCAACTCTATATTTCCCAGGCACACCTTTTCCGGAGCCGGAACCGGGGCCTGGGTACACATTTTAGTGTGTTCCGGAATATACATGTAGGAGTCACCAAATTTAAAGGCAAAAGTCATGTGGCAACCTATGACCATAGGCTATATTTTTTTCATTAGGTGATAAACTAAATAGATAGATGTTTGTTTTTGCCCAAATCAGCTTGATGAGACGGGGAGAGAAGGAAAGATTAGCAATGGATAAAAAACAGTGTATTGACTAAATTGTAACCAGATTGAGGTAGTTCAGCGATCTGAAATTAGTGGCTACCCCTCTATGTTCAGATTCTCCCCATTCAATCCTATAGAAAAAGTTCCTATCAAGTTTTTATGGGAACTCAAAACTCGAAATTAGGAATATATATCAAGCTTTTGCCGTTATTACTGGCTGCAATCGATAGTACACAGATTTCCTTACATTTGGGCAGAGTTTATTGATCCAAACTATGTTTTATTCTTTAATTACCGTCATTTGAATACTCGTGAGGCATCAATGGAGACTTCGAAATCGACCATGTTTTTGTTTAAATATAAAACAATAACCCAGTAATGGCGCCGAAATGAATAGACCTTTTCATCAATGCGGAATGGTAATTTCGATCTCATTCGCACAGAGGAAGTCATCAAACTTGGTCGTATTCGCACAGAGCAGATTATCAACCCCCCCTCTGCACAATTGCGATCAAATTTTCGATTCTGCATCGATGAAAAGGTCTATTCATTTCGGCACCATTACCGGGTTATTGTTTTTACTGTTTTATAGTTAAACAAAAACATGGCCAATTTTGAAGTCTCCGTTGACGCCTCAAGGGTATTCAAATGACGGTAATTAAAGAATAAAACACAGTTTGGATCACTAAACTCTGCCCAAATTTAAGGAAATATGTGTACTATCGATTGCAGCCAGTAATAAGGGCGAACGCTTGATATATATTCCTAATTTCGAGTTTTTAGTTTCCATAAAATCTTGAAGGGAACTTTTTCTATAGGATTGAATGGTAAGAATCTGAACGTAGAGGGGTTGTCACTACGTTCAGATCGCTGAACTACAGATTGAGGCTGAGCCGAGTACGAGTGTCCTATCAATAGTTTTCTTTTTTCTATATGTTGTTGTTGAAAGTTTCTGACAAGATACAAAACAAGGAATTTTAAGGTTTGTTGACTCGACATGTTTTGATCAAGTTTACCATCTAAATTAAACCATGATAAAATAAACTGAAAATTTGGCAGTAAAAATTATTTTCGACTTTTCGTGATTTCGGTATTTATTTAGTCTTTACAATAAGTAATTAAATTTATCATTTAAAATCAACCTTTTCTCTCCGGTTGGCCTTTTTCTGTCTCTGTCTTCCCGGACGCCTGTCTGAATTGTTGGTGGCATAATTCAAAAAATAGAGATGAGCAAAATTTTAAACTTTCACGTATCGAATCGCATTCTCAAATAGTCAATGAAGAAAAATGCCGGAAATGAAAATTGCTTTCGGAATCGAGAAAGATAAGAATGAATGACGGTTAGACAGAGGTACGCTTCGACGGGAACGAGAAGATCCCCGCCGGGGTCCTTGCTTTTCAGCTTTTGGCTGAACATTAGGTCTGCCGTTTTCGGCTCGGCTATTTTCGGCCTCGGCCTCTGATGCTTTGAGTCGGGCAAAGGGGTGTTATTGGAAATTTCTAAAAACAAGATAAAAAAGGTTACTGGACGTTCCGTCACAAAATTACAACCGGGACGATTCGTCCCAAATATATCGGGACGATTCGTCCCAATATTGTTTTCAGAGTATAGAGACGCTCTTTCCTTTTTACCCAACCAACATATGGAGCCACCATTTCATCACTTGTATTCAAAGGCCACCACCGAGCAGTCGGGAACGGGTCAACTCGCCACCGGGTCAACTCGCCACCGGGTCAAGTCGCCACCGGGTCAAGTCGCCACGGGTCAACTCGCCACGGGTCATCTCGCCACCGGAAAAAATAACTCAATACGGATTTGTGAAACACTATTTTTTTTTATTAAATGTTGTCATATTTTTTCATCATTTTTATTTAGTAATTTAGTAATTTTATTTAATAAAAGTAGACTATTTTAACATCGATGCTTTTTCAATTATTGGTGGTTACAAATACATAATATAAATAATATATACATCAAGTTTATTTTGACATCGAGCACTAATTATTTATATAAAACATGCACATAACTAATTTAAGAATCTGAAATTGAATATAATGTAGCACAGCGCCTCAAAAATCCGGTCGACGTCAGTTCATGTTCTGAATACAGCCTCCATGCTTCCTCTAGTTTCTTGGATAATTTGGTGTATTTTAATCGCCGATCACCTTCTAAATCATTTGATGTAACGCTCATTTCAACTGTCTTGGATTCTTTCATCAAAATCGGTACCAGTTTGTAGAATGTTAAACTATGTCCCCGGCAATTCAACCTCCTATGCCATGCTGAAAAAAAAATCGAATAAATATTTAATTGGCGCGTCATTATATGAATGAACAAAGGACGAAAGGAGGGAAGGGGGAAGAAAGGAGGAAAAGAGCGAAGGAAGGAATGACGGAAGGAAAGAAGGAATGACGGAAGGAAAGAAGGAATGAAAGAAGGAATGGGCGAAATAACGGACGTGTGAATGAACAAACAATTACCTTCTATATCATTATTCGTTCTGACAGTGTGGTCATGGATGCACCAGTCTTCAATGGGGAATGCTGGGTTGTTGATCCACTGTGTCTCAAGATATTCCACGAAATCTTTGAGTTGTTGGGTGTTTGCTCTTTGCTCAAATGCTCTGAATGTATCCTCAATGTGGTTAGCCGGAAGGAAAGGAAGAGCTAATAGTTGTCTGATGTAGTTGTATACTGGCCCCTTTTCTCTGTATGCTGTTGCTAATCCAAGACTTGTCACCTTCCTGTAAACAGACTGTGTCCAGTGGAAGACACAGCCCTTGACTTCTGCAGCTGGAAAAACCTGCCTCACGGCCTGCCAAGCTCCTGAAACGTAAAAAATAGAATAATTTAAATAACAGAATAATTTCTTAATAATAGAACAACGAGTTTTATATTAATCAACCTGTATTTTTGTTGTTTTTTATTCATAAAGTAATAAAAAAAATCTCACCTTGTTCAAAGTCTAGTACAAAGCTCTCCACCAATGGGTCTTGAACTTTACTGAGAATTGCTTCCAAAACCTCAACATAATCTGTCTTTCGCCGTCTTGACATCAGGACGTAAACCATCGGGAACTGTTTCTTTTTTCCGTCTTTTTGGATGAATGCATTTATTGTCATTAGTTGCCCATTAGTGCTGAACGGCGTACCAACAATCTGAAATTAATATTTGAAAATGAAAATTTATAAATTTATATATCTCCAAGTGTTGTTGGAAAAAAACAGGAAATAGATATTTTTCAGTATCAAGAAAGGCTTACTAAATCTCACCTTGAAAGTTCCATCAATAAACCATCTCTTGGACTGTTGAAGTAGATTTAGTTGGAATGGTGAAGAAAAAATTATGTGTCTGTATGTGTTCATTTTTATATCGGCCACCAAAAATTCATCACAATTTAGGAAGTCCGTGTCTATTTCAAAATGTATATCTGAGGGTGGCTGGGGTCTTGTCTTTGCCCGATATCTGTTCAAATTTCTTTTGACGACAGCTGTCTTTGGTTTTAAAAACATGTTGTCACCGGAAATAACTTCATGAATCGCATCTTCCACTAAACTGGTAGCTGGTCTGAAAGCGTCGGTGTCGGCAAGGGTTCTAGTCTGAAATTAGAAAAAAAGGGTCAACCTTGTCACCGGGACCGAATGTTATAGAATTCTAAATACATATAGAATACTATAGCACTCAGTAAAAACACGATAGATATTACAAGTCGTAGAAAAGTACTACTTACTTTTTGATAAATTTTTTTTTTTCGGTTTTAATTTCAAATCTGGAGGATGACTGTGGCTCTGCTTCTGCGACATAAAATTATCACCAATTTGTGCAACCATCACCCCACAAGTATTTGTCTTGTTCCTTACACTACATCGCCAGCGAACTTTACTGTCAGTTTTTTTCTGTAAAAGATTGGAAGTAAAATTTTCATAGTTATTTAAAATTAATAATAATCGCGCATAATATTAGCATGAATTATGGAACAAAACCGAAAAAAAGAAGAAAAAAAAAAAACACAAAAAGCAAAAAACTGAGATTTTACTTACAAAAATAACATAAGAAAATCCGTCACTGGAAACAAGAAGTGGTCCTCCTCTTTGGGTTCCATTTGGTATAATTTCATATGTTGTAGGCCTATCGTCTGGCAGATCCGACGGAAGTGTTGGTTCTGCTATGGAAGTTTCTAAGGTCTCTGGTCTTTCAGATATTTGTCTGTGGGGGAGGTCAAAACTCCCATCTAATTCTGAAGATTGTACATCACCATTATTCTGATGTTCCATATTTGGGGTAGCAGACTCATCTGTTCTCACATTGTCTTCTGTTGCTTCGACTTCAATTGTTTCTTCATCCCGTCCATTTCTTTCTTCCATTAGGATGTCTGATGCATTAGTTTCCATCATTTCAACAAGCATGGCTGTGTTAGCATTGTCAAGGGAATTGCTGTAAATTACAGATAAATGAATGAATGAATGAATGAATGAATGAATGAAATACTCAAAGATATGTAAACTAAATACTTACAAACAAGTTTAACGTAAATAATTGAATAAGTAATAAGTAATAAATGAACTTACAAGTGAATTACTGAATAATAACGAACGAACGAATGAAATACTTAACAAAGGTATGTAAACTAAATACTTACAAACAAGTTTAACGTAAATAATTAAATAAGTAATAAGTAATAAATGAATGAAATACTCACTTAACAAAAGATTTGTAAACTCAATACTTACAAGTGAATTATTGAATAATAACGAACGAACGAATGAAATACTTAACAAAGATATGTAAACTAAATACTTACAAACAAGTTTAACGTAAATAATTGAATAATAAGTAATAAATAAATAATAAATGAATGAAATACTTAACAAAGATATGTAAACTAAATAAATGAATGAAATACCGACGTATCAAAGATAAATGATGAATATTTAAGAAATGAATTACTCACTAAACGAAAACGTGTAAACTAATTAATATTAACGTAAATTATGCAATGGCTATACATATTAAGTGAAATTACCTTTCAGAACATGGTCCACAAAGAAAATTCAATTCAATAACTTCTCTCTGTGCCTGCATGTAGTCTTGGTACGATATTCCCGTATCACATTTCCGATGCGTCCATCCCTCGCATCTGTCACAGGAGACAGCATGTTGCCTCGGCCTGACTTCTTCATTGCATTTGATACACAAATACATTTTGGTAGATTGTGAAGCTGATGGATAATGCATCCAATATATATGCTTAGTGATCGGTGCATCAAAAAGAGTAGTCACTATTTCATCAAAAGGTATGAACAATATCTCATGATTAGAGATTACTAAGTTTGCATTCAGGCATTGTGATAACAGCTTACCTATATGGTTTCATCGGAACAAATTACAAACTTTCATTGAGCCGTCATCACCTTTCATGGACCGCTGTTTTTACAATCATTGCAATCCAAACAAACCTAAACTATCTGCTAGTTTCTCATTTTCAAGTAGGAGTTATTCTTGGACAGACGTGGATTAAATAGTAAGTACATATTTGTTTGTTTGTTTTTTTTTTGAAAAAATGCGTAAAGTAAGAAAAAAAAACTTTTAAAATCTTTGGAAAAGTGGGTCAAGTCGCCACCAAAAGTGAGTCAACTCGCCACCAAATTGGTGGCGAGTTGACCCGCGGAAAGTACAGGTGGCGAGTTGACCCGGTGGCGAGTTGACACGGACCCGAGCAGTCATCCCCTTGACATCATTGAGTATGTTGTCTATTATTATCTATTATTATGATATTTGTTTTGCAATATTAATTTCTTGACATAGGAAGAACGGGAAACCATGCGGTAAGTTTCAGACGACTAAAACCAGTATCGAAGTATTGTGCATTTTGTGAATGTCATGTAATCATAATTATATTTATGAAAAATTGATGAGGTGACATGTTCACAAGTAGGTCGAATGTTGTAGGTGAGTAACGTTAATTCAATCATTTATTCCAGTTAATTATTTTCCATCCATCTATTCATTCATTGCATCGGTGAATCAACAATCGATCACATGGACTGTCTTTTTATGTGTTTCTACTATTTCTCAAGAAAGAAGCAGAGTTAATTAACCACCAAGTTCGCCTTGTACAGGATAATGTAGTGAGAACGACTGCTGGAGGTGGGTATTTCTCGAGGTAAACACTTTCAGTCGCTTGATTATCTCCCGTGATATGCTCATGTTTGAGATTAACTCTATTCTTGACATTCATTAAAGTTACTTCGTTCCGAATAGACGTGTCAATTTTGATTATTGATTATTGGTAATTCTTAAATCCGAACGTAGTGTTGCTGTTTCTTTAATGGATCACTGGTAAATTATCCACCAAATTTACCACACTGGCGTCGCCGACAGGATAAATTATTTACCAAATTTACCACACTGGCGTCGCCGTAAAAAGAAGGAAGCAAGGAAAATGTATTCTTTCTTTCTTATTTTATTCACTCACTCGACACTTCGTGAGATGAATTCACGACAGTTTTTCGTGAAGTCTTTTGTTTGAATGAATGATCACTGTGCAAAGAGCTGAACAGAGAGGCCCCAGCTTCTCGTTCGTAATTTTTGAAATCATTTCTTCAAACGTTTTCGTGTTGTAATAATAACTACAAATATTTTATCATGGTACGCCTTAACGTTCAAACTGCCACTCACGGCCGAGCAGTTACAAGAACTGGAATACATTGATAAACGTCAGGCCCAGAAACTGGTAAATATCAGAAGAGCCCATGGTTGCTTGACACCAGGTGATTTGAGGGAAGTGACTGGTATGAGTTTGTCGACATTGATGGATTTATTATAAGAGAAGAAACTGACTCTGATATCGGACTACTTTAAAATTGACGACGCATCTTCAACGAAAAAAGTACCACCCAAATCAAGTTATACTGATCTGAGTGAAGATAAATCACGCTCTCGGGAGAGTAGCCACGTTAGATTAGATTAAACATATTTTATTTGTTTATAATCAACAAAAAGGATTGGATAACAAGTGCCCAGCACTTAGATTATATCCTTTCCTGAAATACGTTTACAATTACAAATTATGACATGTTTACAAGCAGTTACATGAATTTATATGTAATGGCGAAACGAAATGTAGTATGTATATATTGAAACAATTTTGTGTATGTACAAAGTTTGAGAAGAAAGCTGATGGGTACTCAACTTTGCAAGAGACAGAACAAAGAAGTGAGGGGGGGGGGGGGGGAGAAGAACAATGAAATGCCACACTACAACACTGCTGGCTTGGGTCAACAAGCCTATGGGCCACATTTCGGCACTACCGCTACCCCGACGGAGTCCACACCACTACTTTGCCAGGACAGACAGGACAAACAAGCGAATAGAAATGAGCCATGTGTGAGATAAACGGAGATGACCACTGACTTTAAAGATCAACAGAATAGGAAAAGGATGCTTTTAGACTCCTGTGCTCGTCTTGCGGTCTGGTCTTAAAACCGCTTCCTGGTTTTTATGAAATTTTGTACACTGCGAAAAAGGTGAATATTGACGGAACCCGGTAAGTTTGGAATACCATAAAGAAGATCATTGGCCGTTCTTATTGGCAGATGCACACGATTTCTCTGTAGAACAAGTCTTTCGTCTGAGTAGTTACTGCAGTTGAAGAAGTAATGGTTCGCGTCTTCGGTCTCATAACCACATGAACAGTTAGGTGTATTTTGAATATAGTTAGAGTACTTATCAAAATGTAGGTCGCTACAGGAATTTCGCAGCTTGCAGTGTATTATATTAACCGCCCTATCGCCATTGTTGAAGTACGTAGGTGGTCTACACACGCCTGTATTGAAATATTTAACAAAGTTATTCAGTGAATCAGACTGTCTAACTTCTAGAGGTAGTGCATTCCATTCGGAAATGCAAGAGGGAATAAATGACCGCTTAAATACTTCCTTGTGTGTAAGTGGTAGTTGAAAATTGGAATGGAACCGGGTGCTATACGGAGAAATGTCCTCAAACGTTCTGGGTAATAAGTCCGATAGGTATCTGGGGGCCTGGTTATTTGCAATTTTGAAAAATGTGATCATTTTGTGGAGATGGCATCTATACCTAAGGGTTTCCCAGCCAAGTTCTGCAAGTAGAGTAGATACTGGGGCAGATCTCGTTAGACCGGATATTATTCTAGCTGCATCGGCGTGGATTCTATCCAATTTTGAAAGTGGGTAATCCGGTGCACCAGCCCATACCACATCCGCGTATTCTGAAATAGGGAGTATAAATGATTTATATAGAATTTGAAGGCTTTTTCTACCAAGGATATACTTAAGTTTTCTTAGCTGGGATAGCCTGGCGGTGGCCTTTTTACATAGTCTATTAATTGGCTATGCCAGTTTAGGTCCCCCTCTAAGGTCAGGCCGAGGTGGGTGTGTGACATTGCGAGTTCAAGTGGCGTCTTACCAAACATTACAGCATTATTTAGGTTAACCTGTTTCTTGGAGAATAGAACAATTTCGGTTTTTGAAGGGTTAAACGTAACTAACAATGTATTTGCCCATTCGGAAATGGCTTTGAGGTTTTCATTGGACTTTGTAGCAATGCCATCCGGTTCGTGCCCACTTTCTGTTAAGCTTGTATCATCCGCAAATAATCGACACACGTCCGGTGAATCCAGATTTTCAGAAATGTCATTGATGTATATCAAAAAGAGGAACGGACCCAAGACAGAACCCTGTGGAACACCACAATTAACAGATAAGTACTCGGAGGAAATGGAGTTACAAGTTGTGATATATGTGTGAGAGGCACAATTCATGTTCTGATGTTATAATGTTGAGTCGCGTCATGCGCAGTGTCATGTTACGTCTTGGTAAAAATCACGTATGGTTGTATGTGCACTTCGGTTCAATAAATAGTTAAAATTACGTTCTTCTCACGAATACGCCTTCCCAACACGACAACTGGCGACGACTACGGGATCAATCTATCAGGGAAAGTATAATTTTATGTTGGAAAACGCATGTAGACTGATTATTTGGAAGTTATTGATCTGAAATTTCGCGGCCAGAAATTACAGATCACCACAAAAACGCTCACAAGCGTGATTCAAAGGGAGGCATTCCATTTAATTGGAGTATGAACAGTTTCATCTCACATTGGGGATCGGTCTACTTTGTGTTTACGAATACAGATATCATTGTTTATGATTAATTACGAACAGTTCGGTGAAATTCGTGTTTAGAGGTCTTAAAACGGAACATTTTAAGGCAAATATTAGCGTATATTGCATTAATTTGTTTAAAATGGCAACGCATAGGACAGTTTTTGAAGAATTTAACGTTGGCGATGGTGATATTGAATGTTATTTGGAAAGACTTTGTCAGTTTTTTATTGCCACTGATGTGCCTGACAATGTGGACAATGGGCCGAAACGTAAGGCAATATTATTAAGCAGTATTGGTGCTGAACCTTATAAAACGTTGAGGGACTTATGTTTTCCAAAGTCTCCAAATGAAAAAACATACACTGAACTTGAGCAGTTGTTAAAAAATCATTACAGACCTCAGCGATTGACTGTGGCAGAAAGATTTAGATTTCATTCATGTAGGCAGCAGCCGGGGCAGTCAATAACAGAATTTTCTACCTCACTAAAAAAGATTGCGAGTCACTGTGATTTTCAGGGAGATGAGTTGGAACATAGTCTTAGAGACCGGTTTGTATGTGGTTTAACGTCCGACTATACACAGAAGAAATTGTTGGCACGCGAGTGTAGCTTCGAGGAGGCTTTCAAGATAGCCATCGCAGACGAGGCGGCAAATAAAAATGTTCGTGACATTAGTATGAACTTACATAGTAACCCTGTTAATAAAGTTACCCATTCACGTGGATTTCCGCACAGAAGTGCTGGGGGTACAACTCAAATAAGAAATTCTAAACGCTGTGATAGGTGTGGTCTTTCTAATCACACTAGAGACACATGTAAATACAAGAATGCAACATGTTATGGTTGTTCAAAGACAGGACATCTTAAATCGGAATGCAGGTCAGCTAAAAGTACCACAATGTTTAATACTGGTTCAACGCCAAGGAAGCCAAACATGTACAAAAAAGTTCAAACAAATAATTTTCGCACACGTAGTCGAGTAGACTTTGTTGGTGAAGACGAGGAGCAGGTTACGTCTGACAATGTTGATTTTGTTGACTCAATTTTTACTGTAACTGATAAAAAGAGTGAGTCAGCTTAACAAATGCAGCGCCAGTTTTGAAAGTGACAGTTTTGGTTGAAAATGTTGATTTATGTATGGAAGTGGACACGGGAGCTTCGGTTAGTGTGCTAAATTTTTCTGACTATGAAAAACATTTCAAACACTTAACGTTACACCCTACAAGAAAACCATTACATGGATATTCCGGTTTGCCATTAGAGGTAGCTGGTGAAATTTGGGTGAATGTAAAATATGGCAATCAAGAGGCCTGTTTGCCATTGGTTGTGATTTATGCTGAAAAATATGCTCCACCTTTATTTGGAAGGAATTGGCTAATGAAAATTAATCTTGACTGGACCATGCTATTTTCAGGTGGTCAGTATACTATCAGCACTGATATGTTAGAAGGACTAAAGAGAAAATACAATGATATTTTCATTCCAACTTTGGGGACTGTCAAGGATGTAAAAGCATCCTTGCACTTAAAAGAAAATTGTATTCCAATATTTTACAATTACATTTGCTCTACGTTCTGCGGTAGAAAAGGAACTTTCTAGAATGCAAGAAGAAGAAATTATTGTTCCCGTCGACTACAGTGAATGGGGCACACCACTTGTTTGTGTTCCAAAAGCCGATGGAACGGTGCACTTATGTGGCGATTATAAAGTTACTGTTAATAAATCGATACATACTGATCAGTATCCTATTCCGACGCCTGAGGAGGTTTTTGAGAAAATGTCAGGGGGAATTAAATTTTCAAAAATTGACCTCAAATGTGCTTATCAACAAATGTTGCTGGATGAGAATTCACAAAAGCTTGTAACAATTAATACCCACAAGGGTCTTTTTCGGTATACTCGTTTACCATTTGGAATTTCGTCAAGTCCCGCTATTTGGCAAAGATTTATCGACCAAGTGATTTCAGGGCTTCAGAAAACATGTGCTATTATGGATGATGTGTTAGTGTCAGGAAAAGATGAAAAGGATCATTTCCAAAATCTTGAAAAGTTATTTGAAAGATTTAGAGTCTTTAATTTGAAAGTAAAAGCTGACAAGTGTGAATTTTTCAAAGATAGTGTTGTGTATATGGGTAGGAAAATTTCAGGTCAAGGTATTCAACCAACAGAGGAAAAAGTTTCTGCTATTCGTAACACGCCAACTCCACAAAATGTTACCGAACTTCGTTCTTGGTTGGGGATGGTTAACTTTCAGGCTCAATTTGTACCAAATTTATCAACACTAATTTATCCATTAAATGAACTGTTAGGAAATAGACCTTTTAAATGGACACAAAAGTGCGATCAGTCATTTAATGCAGTTAAGGATGCTATTTCATCCAATCTTTATTAAGTCATTATGACTCCAAATTACCCTTAGAGCTGGCAGTTGATGTTTCACCCTATGGCCTAGGTGCCGTCATCATGAATGTTTTTGAGGGGAAGATTAGAAAACCTGTTGCATATGCTTCACGGACATTGGGACAACATGAAAAAGGGTATTCCCAATTAGACAAAGAAGCTTTGGCTATAATGTTTGGATTAAAGCGGTTTCGTACTTACTTGTATGGCCGTCATTTTTCAATATTGACAGATCACAAACCATTAGAGCGCATTTTTGGACCTAAAACTGCAAGTCCTACACTGGCAGCACAAAGACTGCAAAGATGGGCTGTCACGTTATCTGCTTTTGACTATGAACTTCGTTATATACCGTCTAAAGACAATGTCATAGCGGATGCACTTTCAAGGCTACCACTACTCTCTACAGTAGTAGAGACTGAAGAAACATTGTTCAATATCAGTTCAAAAGTTTTAGACAATTTACCTATAACAAGTAAACAAATAATACAAGGGACAAAACGTGACAAAATATTATGTAAAGTGTTGGATTATTAAAAATGGTTGGAATACATCTGATGTTGAGATTGATTTGGAGCTAAAGCCATTCTACAATCGGAGACATGAACTCTCTATAGAACAAGACTGTATTTTATGGGGAATGAGAGTAATTATCCCTAAGATATTTCAGACGAATGTGTTGGACGAACTACATGTTTCACACCTGGGCATAGTGCGAATGAAGGAAGTGGCAAGAAGTTTTGTTTGGTGGCCCGGCATAGACAGTAACATTGAGAAAACGTTTAGGAACTGTCCGAAATGTCAACAAGTTAGAAATGTGCCAAGTGTAGCCCCGTTGATGCCTTGGGTATGGCCAGGTGCTCCATGGCACCGTGTGCATATTGACTTCGCAGAAAAGGATAAGAAAAACTATTTAGTTGTAGTTGATGCATATTCTAAGTGGCCAGAGGTGGTTTTCATGAACTCTACAACATCGTCAGCTACTATTGCAGTATTGCGTGACTTGTTTAGCAAATATGGCTTACCTTTGCAGATTGTTAGTGACAATGGCCCTCAATTTATCAGTGAAGAATTTGAACGTTTCATGAAGTTGAACGGTATTAAACACGTACGTGTAGCACCATATCATGCGGCTAGTAATGAAGCAGTAGAACGAATGGTCCAAGCTTTCAAGCGTAGTATCGGCAAGGAGACCGGTGATTCTACACGAACTCTTGCAACATTTTTATTCACCTATAGATCAACGAAACATTCAACTACAGGATGTACGCCTGCAAGTCTATTTTTGGGTCGTGAACTTAGGACACGGTTGTCACTATTACGACCTGACAATCGGTCTAGTGTCCTCAACAAACAAAGTGACCAAAAGTATTTTCATGATAAACGCCAGAATTTTAGGGAATTTTACCCTGGTGACCCAGTGATGGTTAAAGACTTTCGAAGGGAGGAAACGTGGTGGCCTGGTACGATTGCTGAACGCTCAGCACCCAAGTCGTACATTATTGTTTTGGCTGATGGCAGAGTTTGGAAACGACACGTTGACGCAATCGTTCGTGGGTGCACGGAAACATTGACTGATTCTGCAGGCAATGTTCCCCTTGCAGGTACTTACGATGCACATGGGGAAACAGATTTAAATACATCAAGAGATGTTGAAATTTCAGACAAGGATAGAAGTCAGTCTGATCCTTCAAGTGTAAGGCAAGAAGAGATAGATGTTTCACCTGGGAAGCTTTCCTCTGGGGAAGTTGCTTGCGAGAAACACACATCTCCATTGCCACTTCGTAGATCAAGTAGGCTTACAAGTAGTAAAGCACCCACTCGACTTATCGAGACAATTTAGTTTCCAAAAGTATTAGAAGTTAGAACAAGTAACATTGCAATGGACATTGGAATCAAATTCTGTTGATTTGTAGTTTTTTTTCAATAACGTATACATGTACGTGGACATGTAGGAAACATGTCACCCATATTAATTTTACATGTAGGACCCGCATTAGCTTGACGAGGGAGGAGATGTGATATATGTGTGAGAGGCACAATTCATGTTCTGATGTTATAATGTTGAGTCGCGTCATGCGCAGTGTCATGTTACGTCTTGGTAAAAATCACGTATGGTTGTATGTGCACTTCGGTTCAATAAATAGTTAAAATTACGTTCTTCTCACGAATACGCCTTCCCAACACGACACAAGTTACCCTTTGTTTACGATCAGACAAATAGCTGCTGGTCCACTCGATGAGGGGTCCAGATATACCGTTTTGTCTCAGTTTATAAATAAGTCCTTTGTGCCACATTCTATCAAATGCTTTTGATATATCACAGAATGCTCCAAGAGAAAACTGGTTCCTATCAAAGGCCAAGCAGAGATTATGATATATTTCGATGAGTTGGTAAACGGTGCTATGCTGGGGCAGGAAACCAGACTGATATTTAAAAAATAAATTATTAGCACAACAATTTTCGTACATTTGATTAAAAACAATCCTCTCCATAACTTTACTGACACAGCTAAGAAGAGAGACTGGTCTGTAGTTATTAGGATCATGGGCATCTCCCTTTTTAAAAATCGGCACGACTGTTGCCAGCTTCCATTCTGATGGGTAGACACGTAAGGAGAATGAGAGCCTAAATAACTGAACCAATGGCTTGCATATTGTGGTTTTGGTTTCTTTTAGCATACGGTTGCTAATACCGTCGTGTCCAGTTGCTTTTTTGGTATCCAGATTGCTAAGAATCCGGATCACTTCATCTTCGGAAAAGTCAATTTTAGACAGGCTCTCAGAACATTTTGGTCTGAAATCAGGTAAGCT
Organism: Pictodentalium vernedei; assembly: GCA_031216915.1. Classification (NCBI taxonomy): domain Eukaryota; kingdom Metazoa; phylum Mollusca; class Scaphopoda; order Dentaliida; family Dentaliidae; genus Pictodentalium; species Pictodentalium vernedei. Next base: position 168,447,894 of record CM062292.1, read on the forward strand.
ATGTCCATCATCATTCATTTTACTATTCGATAGAAATGTTTTATTGAGCAGACTGGCTTTGTCTTTGTTACCTGTTATTACAACTGTGCTGCCTGCATCATCTTTGTGGTTTAGAAAGGGGACGGAAGGCTTACTCACAAAATTATTCAGTAACTGTTTGACAGTGTGCCAAAGACTTTAAGGTTTCTACTCGGTGCAAGTGAAGTATCTAGATTTGAAAAATAAGTAGATTTAGCCTTCTTTTTCATATTATTTAATTTGTTACGGGCATGTTTATATTTTTCAATTATTAATGGGTTTCGGTCTTTCAAAGCTCGTTTACGAAGACGATCTCTCTGACGAATTTCACTGCGAAGAGCCGAGTCAAACCAGGGTTTATCATTAGGACGGATGACTACCCTGTGAGATGGAATACATTCTGTGGCAATATAAAAAAAAAATTGTTGCAAATTTGTGGTATGACGCATCAAGTGTAGCAGTGTCGGAAATAAAAGACCAATCTGTTTCGGATATCAGAGTGTTCATTTTGGGGAAATCAGCCCTGTTGTAATTCCAAATCTGTCGAATTTTCGTTTCGTTCTGTGTTATGCCTGTCTCTATAGCTGCTGATACAGCCTTATGGTCGGAGACACCAAGTTCGTGGACTTCTGAGTTTAAAACCACAACACCATCACTTACTATTATAGGGTCCAATAAAGTACTTGAGGTTGGTGTTACACGAGTCGGTTCTTTGATGGCGTTATGGAGGTTGTAATAATTTATAATTTCATTTAAACGACTAGAAGGGTTAAGAAGGTCGCTATTCAAATCTCCGGTGATTATCAGGGACGGGTTTATACTGAGTGAGTCTTCAATGGCGCCTTCCAGCTTCTCCCAGTATTCGTTACTAGAGAATTGAACTGATCGATATGTTAAACACAGCAAGAACTTGCGTTTTGAGGTAATCTCAAACCATAAGACCGACTGGTCAAATTCTAGTTCCGGTAAACGTTTGGCATATATTTCATTTGAGAAATAAACCGCGACACCGCCACCGTGTTGGTTCCTGTCCTTTCTGACTGGTGGGAGGTAACCCGGGATTAGCACATTGTCGGAATTAAAACTGGGATCGAGGTGCGTTTCGGTGAAGCAGATTAAATCAAAATCGTCTATATCACATGTAATATGATCGAGCTTATTTCTGATGCTTCTGATATTATAACTGAGTATAGAAATACTGGTTATATCTACTGATTCAGTTCTGGATGACCCAGAGTTAACTTCATTGTCCCCGGACAAAGGAATGATACCAAGGATGACACACAGAGCCAATGAGAGACGGAGTTTAACGGTGCGGATCTTCACAGAGTGCTGAGTTCCGATCGGTTGTCTGGTCATACAGTACCAACACACGAGAAAATTATAATTAAGTCCGATTGCCGACCTGTGCTGCTCTATGTTAATACTCATGTTTAGGGGCTAAGTGACAGGTGGAAAGAGGGTGTCAGTGCAGCGTGGAGTGCGGTTAGTGTTTTTGGTATAGAATGTTTGTGTGGCAGTAAGAGTGTGTTGTAGTGTCTTAAGGGGGTGAAAGGAAAAAAAGGAATTATAAGATTACAAGTATATACAGTTTGTAACACAATAAGATATATTATACACATGTCATACTGGATAGGTTGTGAGGTGGTATCGGCTTGTAATTCAGAGAGCTGAGGTATTTCTCAACTCTTCATCTAGAGCAATTTACATACATTGGACAGTACCAACTGATCTTCCAAAACACAGTCTCTTTATGTCACCCTTCCACAAAACACAGCCCACAGTCCCCATCGGAACAAGCTCAATGAGCTCGTTTCGATCATGACCACAAGCCCTGTCCTGCAAGGAAGAGGCAAAAACAATTAAGTTTGAATGGCGAGTTTTGTATATCACATGGGCTGACTCAGTCAACTCGATACGCAAAGGGTTGAAGAAAAAATTTAGTGGGAAATTTAGCCACGTCAAAGTCACAAATTGAACAGCTCAAACTCAAACACCCGAGCAGCCAGATCATTCCATCAGGTCACATTGTGAAAAAGAAAATTAAGTTTCATTTAAACATTTTGGAGAAGCTTAATACTTTACAGAAAATGTTGCAAACAGTGTTTGATTTTTTAATAAATGAACAAGCAAGCTGCAACAAGACGGAAAACAACAGCAATAACGGCAATGGTTTATTAAGCAAAAACAGGGGCAGGTCTGGCAGAACCATCAACAAAGAATCTCCTGCTGCTAAAAATAAAAAGTCGAGAAAGAGTCAACAAAAACAGGGAGGTGGAAGCGAAAAACAATTTAACCCTCATACCACAGATCAGCGATCTCGACAGGAGAATAGAAAATCCCAACGAATCACAGCTGAGTCTTCCGATGGTGCATTTTTTGTTCGCGTGTGAGCTGTTATACCACCAGGTGGTGTGTATAATCCAACCGCACTGGACACAGAGAACAAACAGTGCTCATCTAAAACAAAGCGAAGGCCCACAAAGTAACAGAGGATAAAAACTAAATGTCAAAATTCAAGTAAAAGTACAAAGTTCGATTCACCTGAAGTTAAAAAATCTCCAGCTTGATGGCGCCTCTCCTTCAGAAAATAAGGAATTTGAAAAACTGAAATTATCTCTGCTAGAAAAGAGGAGGGAAAGCAGAATCCAACACAAAAGGCAAATCCTACAAGGGAGATCGGCGAAGTGGCTAAGCGTTGGACTTCTCAACCTTCGGACTATTCCTACATGGGCACAATCATTAAACCATCAACGCTTTTATCAAATGAGTTTGGATTTGATGAAGTTTTTAATAATGTTAAAGCCATTACTCAAGATGTATCGTCAGTCAGTATGTTCACTTCACCAAAGCCACAGATTCAACCGAGGAGGTCTCAAAACGTCTGTTCTGCTTCACAGAGAAGCCAGGTCAGGGGGGATTTTAGTGGAGTCTCCTGCCAAGACAATTCAATGTCTGTTAAAAACAGACGCACCGAATTGAAAGACGGATGGCAGGAACTGTGGGCTTCTCATTTGGAACGTACACTTCCTTATATGGCTTGGAGTGATGGTATCGGCACTAAACCCCGTAGTGGTTTGATGTATATGTATGTACAATTTTGGATTACTGCAAGAAATTATTTGATAGCTCAACAAGTGGTGGATTAAGATATTTAACAGCATGCATAATGCTGCACTGATTCTGCAAATATGGTGACAATGGATGTCTCAAAGTATGTGGAAAAAACATTGTTGTTGGTTCTATCTGACACAATAACTGTTCCACACCGAAGCACCCATTGTCGCTGAGTTTGCAGAATAAATGTTACCGACATTCAAAAACAATCTGTAAAAATTCAAATTGGCATCAGAATTTCGACAGCTTTAAGACGATTTCAGACAAATTAATTTCAGTTTTATAATTCCAAAGTCTGATTCGATGTCGAAATATTTCAGCTTGTGTTTTGATAACAATAATCAGAAAATAAGTTACCTTCATAAAATCGATGCCACTTTCTTGAAGCATGCCAATTGTATGTATGCTCCTGGAAAGAGCATAAAAAAGTAATGCATGTGTTATACCGCATATTTGAGTTCATTATGCTTGCATGAACACTGCAAACAGTTGCGTTGTCTTAAGTACAATCACAATGACACCTACCTATTTAACAACTTCTTTCTTTTAACACATTGCACCCACACACGTCTTTCTCTCAAAAACTTGGCATTGTTAATTTTACAACCTCCTGCAGCGTGTTACTTTCTTCTCTTGTTTATTTTCATAAGCAGAAAAAACTTACGTTATATGTACATACATGTAATTGCCAACAACTAACTTTAGGATGTCACCTCTTTCGGCCTCTATGTGCCGCTAGGTGAAGCAGTCAGGTTATGTTAACGCCTGTATAAACTAGTGACGGGGATCAGAAGGTTACACCTTTCGATCACCACCCAATCTGATAGTTTGAGGACTATTTTTCTGAATTTGTTAATCAATCTTAAGTTTATTGTCATTATAGACAGAGAAATTGTGTTTGTGTACATACATAACGTTTTACTATTGATAAGATTGCAATGAAACAGCCCACGTAGTTGAGCATATTTCCACTCCTCTCGCAACAGAATTTTATGTACAAACGTGAAAGTTTATTCTAGCAAGCTTCATTTGAATTTTAAAAGTTATTTTGAACCATTAGTGATCTTGTTAGAACAAGAAATTATAGTTTAGTTTCACAAAATGGGGAGGAGTGTAGTGAGAACGACTGCTTGAGCTGGGTTTTTCTCGAGGTAAACATTTTCAGTGGCTTGATTATCTCCCGTGATATACTCTTGTTTGAGATTAACTCTATTCTTGACATTCATTAAAGTTACTTCCCACCGAACAGACGTGTCAATTTAGATTCCTAAATATTGATAATTCTTAAATCTGAACGTAGTGATGCTATTTCTTTAATGGATCACTGGTAAATTATCTACCAAATTTACAACCTTATCAGCTGGGGCAATCAACAGACATATTGCAAGACACAGTCACGCCTAAATAAAATTTGGGACAACTACAGGAATGGCCTTATTAGCAACAAGCACACTTTTGAATACCCCAAAGTCAGTGATATGTTAAGACCAGTTTTAATTGGAACAGCAGCACGGGATGGAAAACTAATGTTACTGAATCTGAGTTAACACGAAATATCACTAGTAATGCTGAATTATGGAGAATATTTAGTATTCAAGCTACCTTTCCACTTAAACATTAATTTATGCATTCGTACTAAATACCTATTATTTCGGCCAACAATAAAGTGTAAATCACAGGAAATGACTTAGATTTACACTTTTTTAACGGCCGAAATATCAGACAACAGCACTCGGGGATATTCTTCCACTTGACTGATACTCCCAAACAGTCGATTATCATTTATATCACCAAATTACTTTTCAGGTCGAATCGACCCGGTTCGATAATGTATTTAGGTCGAATCGTCCCGGGACGAACTGGTTTTGGGACGAAATGTCCCGGAGCTGATAGAAAATACTATTCGAAAACAATGTGGAAAAGAAAAATGAACCTGAATTTATGTAAGATATACAAATTATTCGGCTAAAAATAATACTTATTGTCGTTATTCGGCCCAAAAAGTGGGGCTTTTCAGTCCAATATGAGGCCGAAAAGCGATAAAAAAAATAATGCTGGGGTCGAAAAGCAATGGAGCTATTCCGCCTTTGGGTTTTTTCTCGAAAATTTGACCTTGGAAGTTACAGCCAGGACAATTCTGATAGTATTAATAAGCCCATTGCCGATTAGCCATCTTTGACGTTAATGATATGCAAAGTCAGAGGTAGCTTCGGGTAAACACTTCGATCAGACTATCTGTCAAGACTGTCATTCATGCGACAGAAACAACCAAAATGTTTCGCTGGAAACGAGAAACTGTGCATTTTCGTTTTAATACCAATAAAGATAGAAAAATAACACCCTTTCAATACTTCATTTAATGCACAGGGCAAAATAATATTAGCCATATTATTAGCTGGTCCCAGTGGGATCACTCACTGCCTTAGGACTAGCTGGGTGTTTAGCCAGACTGGACCGGTTGTGAGGGGTGATCGTACTGGGGCTTAGGGTGGTGGCCTGCATCGAATATGCAGTAATATGTCCTGTAGGGGTTGTACCACTATATTTAATGTATATACATAGGTGGTCCTAGCCATTCTAATGTGGACATCATTGGGACCAACTTCAGGAGCCGATTATGATGTGGTCCTCATTTGCGTAATTTACAGAGGTAAACTATATAAATAAACTCTTTGGTTAAGACATTTAAATTGCCCCAGAACTACCCACCCCTTCCCGTCCAACCCCCTCCTCCCCTATAAAGAATATGGCGTCCCGCCCAAACTTAGCTTAGACTGTAATTACCTCGGCTATATGAACCGGGAATAAGTAACGGTTGTCACGTTCGTTTAATTATTAGATGTTATTAGGATAGCTATCTTGTAGGATTTATGGTGTAGTTTATTTTAGTTTATCTTTAGCACTAGACTTCCTAGCGCTGGTCTCCGTGGGACCACTCACCGCCATTGACCTAACTGGGCTTTGAGCTCGGTTGGGCCTAGGGCGGTGTGTGTTCGTACTGAGGTTTAGAGTTTATCCTGCGATGGATTACTTGTTATTTGTCCTGATCGTGGTTTTGCATATGCCACTGTATTTAATTTTCAGTATTTACTGATGTATAGGATATGTACTTTGTATGTAATAGCCGTATGGATGTGGATGTCATTGGATCATACACTAGTCACCGGTAATGATGACATCCACATCTATGCATTGTAATGAGGAACTCACATATTGAGTGCATTTATCTTGGTTAGGGGGCACGTTTTACTACCCCGCCCCCTTCCCTACGTAAATGTGCCACTACATTCTGCCAAGTTTAGACTATACTAGTAGTTACCTTGTTTAATGTAAAGTTGTAGTGCAGCCGTCGTGGGTGGGTGGGTGGGGGCCGCTAGTTGGCGTTTTGCCCACGGACGCGATTGTAGCTAGACCGCTGTGGTTTCCATCCATGAAGCGCCAGGATTTATCCCTGCTTCATTAATGGTGGTTCGCTTGGTGCCGTGGCGGTTCGTATTTTGATAATATGCGTGGATGTGGTGCCCATTGGTGTGTTTCGCCCCGTCTACGGTGGTCGTACTTTAATTATTAGATAATATTATACTCTCTGTTTTGTAGTTCATATTTGGACCCCCGTCGCTGGTCACAGTGGGGCTACCTACCGCCTTGGACCTAGCTGGCCTTTTAGCCCAGTTGAGCCAAGGGTGGTGGGTGACCGTGCTGAGGCCCGGGGTAATGGTCTGTATCGGATAATTAGGTAATTTGTCCTGTAGGGGTTGTACCCACGCCACGGCATGTATTTTCCAGCCTTTTACTAACCACCACCCTCCCGCATGTATCTGTGTCCCATCCCCGCCCCCCCCCCCCTCTTCCTTTTTTTCTGGATTCCCTCTATTGAGTTCAATATTAATTTAGTTTTCCTTCTGGCAGTAATACGCAAAGGGCTGGTTGCTAAGATTCTGAAGCAAGAGCATTGCAGTTTTATTATAATCCCGCTATAACGTTGAGATATTGCTAATCTGGCATTTATGTTCACAGCCCGTCGCGTATTGCGTCGGCGTACGTCAAACGTTCCAACGAAACTGTGTGATGGTTTTCTTTTCAATGTTGATTGTTGTTTAGTATAGTGCGGAGATGTAGTTTGAAAATTTATTAACGGTCCTTGAAGAGGACCAAGAGGCCGAAACCTTGACGAAGAGCAAGATTGATGAGATGCAAAATAATATTGATTTTTTAGTGAAATGAATACCGCAATGAACCCCATCCCACAAGCGAAAGTAGACTCGGCATCATGGTTTTGTTTTGTCGACGAGTGAGAAAACTGCACATATATCACTGAAATTGCACAAAAATGTTTGCGTGGGTGAAACTGCAAACCCTGGGTATCCAAACAACCAACCCATACAAATATTTTCAAGCATAACACACAGATGTTCCAGCTGGAAGAGGTTGGGGTGAATGCAAATCGTCTGCTAGTAGCAGTATCGCGTGTCGTTATTGTCACTTTGAAGTTTCTGCCGAGTTTGTTTAGTTTTGGCAGTACTTCGCAAGTTGTTTCTCTCGTTACCCAATGTGTATTTGTTTTTATTGTGATATTCTGTAGAGAGATCTTTATTGTTGTTGATTGATTCATGGAAGTTACCGGTGAGATTGTTTGTTTCTTTACTAAATTAACTATTATTGCCTCCCCCCCCCCCCCACACCTCTCACTCTATGACCCTCAGTTGATACACCGAGCGTCGCATAACATGAAGATGAATTAATACGAAATAAAGTTATTTGGGTCGCAAGGGATTTCAAATCCTACATAGTCCCTGTGCGCCTTCGGCGCGCCGACACTTTTCGAAACACTGTACGCCACATACTGGGTAAGTCTACTTACCGAGAAAAATTAAATTAATAAATAAATGCAAAAATAAATATTTATTGTTAGCATGTAGGTACTCTATGTTGTATAAAAATAATAAAAGTCAAATTTAGAGGTTTTAGACCGACTCAGTCTGTGGTGATGGGGATTATTTATCAATTTCCTATTCGCCGCCAAACCGAGAAGAGACAACTTGCCGAGAACAAGATTGTGACTGTTAATTAACACTGACTGCATGTAGCTTCATTTGTACTCGGTAAGTAGTCTGTTCTCGGTGTAAATACAAAATTAATAAATAATCCCAATCACGTCTACTTTAAATTTGTTTTTTTTTAAATATAGAAGCACAATTCCCATCACCATTTACGAGGGCTTTGGACCTGCAAGTCATAGACTTGGCTGGTTTAAAATTGTCTGTTCTTTTGTCGCCTATACTGGTACACACAATTCCCATCACCATTTACCAGGGCTTTAGACCTGCAAGTCAAACATGTAGACTTGGTTGGTCTAAAATTGTCTGTTCTTTTGCCATGCATACCGGTACGCACTTCTTTTTTATAAGGGGACACTGTGTAGTGATCAGTTAACTTGATGGTGCCAGCTGTCCCCGTCATAGGTTGTTCTATAATTGGAATCTTACCATCATCGGAAAAAGACCTGCGTCACCTAATATACTCACTTATTTTTGAATGTGGGAATTAAAAAATAATCCCATACACCATAGACCTGGCTGGTTTTAAATTGTTTTGTTACTAATTTTTACATAATATAGAGTAGACACATGCCTTATACGCTAACAATAAACTTTTATTTTCATTTTTAAATATTATTTTGTTTTGTTCTCGGCAAGTTGTCTCTAGAGTTAGATACATGCCTTATACGCAAACAATAAACTTTTATTTTCATTTTGAAAAAATTATTTTGTTATGTTCTCGGCAAGTAGCCTCTTCTCAGTTCGGCGTCGAATTTGGGAATTAATAAATAATCCAATTCACCATAGACCTGACTGGTTTAAAATTGTTTGGTTACTAATTTGTACATAATATAGAGTACTTACATGCTTTATACGCTAACAATAAACTTTTATTTCGATCTTTATATATTATTTTGTTTTGTTCTCGGCAAGTCGTCTTTTCTCGGTTAGGCGCTGAAGTCCAAGGTTTAATGAATAACCCCCTTCACCATAGACTTGGTCGGTCTAAAGTTGCTTTTTTCTAGCTTTTACATAAATAGAGTACCTATATGCCTACAATTAATATTTATGTTTGCCTTTATTTTTCTATTTTTTTTGTTCTCGGTTGTTTTCGGTAAGTAGTCTCACCGCTCATATTAAAGGAAATAAACTATAATTGACAAGGAAATAGCTTCACTATGGACCAGCTTTTGAGACGTAGATGTTAGAATGACGGAATGCCTCCATGTTTACAAATAAAATTTACAGACTTGGAAAAACTAAAAAAAAATCAATTTTGTGTTGTTGGTTGTCAAATAATGTTATCTAATGTTATTTGAATTAATAAATAATTACCTTAAACCTCATGTCATTGTCAATAATATTGTCAGTTATGTCAATTGCCAAACCCCCAGACAGAACATGGATAGACTAATTACCAGTCCATCACTGAGGACATGGGCTGAATCTTCCTGGCCGAATCTTCCCAGGGCCGACATATCCAAGGCCGAATCTCCCCAGGGTCGAATCTTCCCGATCCCTTATCTGGCGGCACTGATTAAAATAACTGACTTGGAAAAGCCCAGAGATCACGAAATCAAGCTGAAGGACAGAAAGAACCCATTTTTAAAACTCTTTTCAGAACCAGTTCAGAGCCCCCCCCCCCCCCCCTGCGCCCCCTAAAAAATATAATAATAATAATACTGTCTTAACCAAACTAACACACACTGTGTATTATAATGGATGCAGACGATTTGGCGCCTGGACGATTCAGCACTTGGACGATTCGGCACTTGGGTTGGATGATTCGGCACCCGAGTTTGGACGATTCGGCACCTGACTTTGGACGATTCTACACTTAGGTTAGAACAATTCGGCCCCAACGAATATATATTATCTTCGGGTATTACAGATAAATATACATGTAATACTTATGGAGAAAATATATAAATTGTATATTCACGCGTGTCAGGATGATAACATTTGAACGATTCGGCACCTGGGTTTGGACGATTCGGCACCTGTTTGTTTGTGGTATTTTGCTCTTTTTTAACATTTGTAGGGTATCAGGTGCATAATATTCCGATATTATATTGCCGAGATTTGAAAAAAAAATTAATAGTTTGACTTATTTGTTCAGTATTAAGTCGAATTAATGAAGTTTAGAAACGATTTATGCCTGTTTAGATTTAGCCAGGAATTATACAATTCCTGTTACCGGTTCACACCACGGGGAGGTACCAAACAGGACTTTGTGAACCATCTAAATTAAAGAAACATTATTAGCTTCTGTGAATCTGTAATAAAAACAAAATGGTAAATTAGCTCCTGGAAGAAAAAATATTAGCTTCTGTGATTCTGTTTATCTGCGTCTGAAAGGAAAGAAAATTCTGATTAATAAGCTACAATTACTGTATACCTGCCGTTCAAGGAACATAAATACCTGCACACTTTCTCAACAACTGACTGGATGTCAAATCGCCATCGGAGTACTGCTTCCAGAGCTGAAACAGCTTTGCCTGCACTTCACCTGCTGCCTTTCTCTATCGTCTCTGAAGTTTACCCTCCGATACCATCTTCAAAGTGACCGGGATCGATGATGCTTTTCTGTGCAGTTCCACAATAAGAAGATAAAATGGGACTCGTTCTCTGTTGTTCATCATTCTGTTCAGTCTTATGCCACCCCTCAACATCATTATTTGTTCTGCCGCTCGACATGAAGATGCTCCAGTTGTCAGTATTGAAGGTGGTGCTTGAAGCCATGTTGCTCTCACATATTCAACCAGTGTTTTTAATTTGGGTGTCCCGGATCTGTCTTCTAGCTTCTCGAAAGCTGGTATGATGTGCTCTGGTGGAAGGAAGGGTAATGTCATGATCTTTCTAATGTATTTGTACATGTCATCCTTCTGATTGTGCTCAGCCTGTAAACCAATCTCTTGGACCTTCTTGAAGACTGCTTGAGCCCAATGAAAGACGCACCCCTGGATAGGTATCTCTAACGATCTTGATCTTAGTGCTTGCCTAAGTCCGCTTTCAAAATCGATCACTATTCTTTCGAGCGAGATTCTTGAAGGTAATTTCCTGTCGATGGCGCGTAATACGGCATAGTAATCTTTGGTTCATTTCACAGACATGATACAGAATATCAGTGGAAGTTGTTTGATGTTGCCAGATGACTTTATAAAGGCATGAATCGTGAACAGCTGAACCCAGGGTTTATTCACAACGCGGAAAGTGTCATCCATATACCAAGTCTTTGCTGTTTGAAGAAGTTCAAGTTGCCGGTCGGTATAAATCAATAAATGGGTTACGGGTCGTTTCGTACCTTTTCCCTTTCGTACTGGGTCGTTTCGTACTGAGTCGTTTCGTACCTAAAAAGGAACGAAACGACTCAGGTAATTTTCACCTCTATTTTTCTAAATTTTTATTCGAAAATTTTAGGCATAGTTTTTAACTTTAAAGAAATCAATACAGCGTATAGATTTTTTAAAGAACATTATGCCTAAAACGGCAATTTCAGCGAAAACTTTAAATAATCAAAACTGTTCGCGGCGATCTGTTCATTCCATAACTTATTCGGCGAATATATATTGAAATTATATTGAAATTATTAGGTGTGTACTTAAAAATTTCGATAGGTCTATATTTTAGGGTAATTTTTAATTATATATTTCTAAACTTCATTTATGTACTTACTTGTAAGAAAAATAGGGTGAATGTACGAACTGTCCTGTGAATAACTCCAGCTCGTTCCACTGAAGGAATAATTTGAATTTAGTGTTTAACATGAGAGACCTCCTAGCCCTGAATAAAGCCACACTCACTTGTAAAACGTAATGAAACGTGTTTTCACTGTAATGTTTGGTTTTGGTTTGGGCGGCACAGCAAAGTGTCTTTTGAACTGTCTTTTCTAGTATCCGGGTTTGTTTATACAATATACACAAGTTCCTAGCCCAAAGAGAGCGGTACATCAAAGTGCTTTTTGAAATCACGATTTCACTACAAGCGCACCGATTGAATATAGTGTTAGAAGGCGGTTCACAAAAAGCTTGTTTTTTTGTTTGTTTTTTTTTTTTATTTCTTTGTTTTGGGGAGGGGTGTTGTTGTTTTTTTGGGTTTGTTTGTTTTTTTCTTGTTTCTTTTTTTATCAAAGCCGTTAAAAATATTGTACAACACAAAGATTTTGACATGGCTTGAATTGGGCTTGTGTTTTTTTAATGTTGGATATAAATATACCTTATATCTGCCTTAAGATATGATCATTTTTCCCAGCATCGTGAACGTTTAAACATGCCTGGGAAATATCCCTGTCTAAACTGTTCTAGAGGAGTTCGTTCAAACAGCTTAGCTGTGCATTGTGATGTATGTCGAAGATGGTGCCATATACGTTGTGAAACAAATATTTCACGGACTGAGTATCAGCAAATGTGTGACTCCAACTCTGACTTTGCATGGGAATGCAATCAGTGCACGCCATCGCAAACAAATTCCACCACATCAGAACACACATCACCTCAAGCACACAGGACTCCAACATCACAACACACATCACCCCAACCACACATGTCTCCAACACCACAGCAGGCTTATTTCAGCTGGACAGTATTTGAGAAACACTGTTGTTGTAAAATTTCGCAAGTGCTATTTCGTTGTTTATTTCTTTATGTGAAAATTGAAAAAAATGGTGAAACTCGGTTGAAATAAAAACATGTATTCACATCGTTCATTTGTTTCTTCTTCTACAGCCCAAAATTACTTCATTTATGTCATCATTGGAGGTTTTACTTTTAAAATTGTTTCTAAGTTCTGCGTGTGTATTTAACTTGTGAAGAATTGAGCGTAGCGCCACAATTCTTCACAAGTTAAATAAACATCAAACGATTTCAAAAGCCATTTACCAAGCTTAGGATAGTCCATATGCATCGTCCCTAGAAGACTTTAAATACCCATGATGATTACATGCGCACTATCGGCGTGCAGTACGCCTTAGTACACAGCGTCATCGTGCCCCCATGTGGCAATTGGGGTTAAGTGCCTTGCCCAAGGACACAACGCGAGAGCGCGAATCAGTCACTGAAATGGTCACCCATCCAGCTACTAACCGCGCTCGACGTGGCTTAACTTCAGTGATCTGACGAGAACCGGTTACCGCGACGCCACCGCGCCCCCTATTCCTTTTTAGTTGTCATTTAGGTCCGCTCGCTTCTTCCCTCAAAATCTGAGTCGTTTCGTCCCCCTTTTTATGTGAGTCGATTCGTTCCTTTTTATTTAGGTGAGTCGTTTCGTACCTAAAGGGGTACGAAACGACCCAGTACGAAAAGGTAAAGGTACGAAACGACCCGGGGGACGAAAGGGAAAAGGAACGAAACGACCCGTCACCAATAAATGCCGTCTCTCGTCCACTGTGATGTCATTTTTAAAGATGTCTGGGGCATTCTCATCAAGAAACTCCAGAGCAAGCTGAAAAGAAAAAAGTCCATTATATCTCTTATAATTATATAATTTATATATATTATGTTATTTATTTTTGTATTATATTTATTATATAATCGATTCATATTTCTTGAAGCTTATCAGTTCTAACCCTAAACTGATAATCATATACCATTTACTACTGTTATCTTAATCATTTGATTGGATTAATGTCTTCAATCAAGGAATTGAATGGGAGGCTTATATAAACAAATCTCACCTCGGAGTGTAGTTCTTCTGGGTCATGTGGTCTCAAGTTCTGTCTTAATCTGTTTACACCTCTCACTAAATTGTCAGGTTTTGGCCGACTGGGCTCTGGTGCCTCGTCATCTAAGTTGTTTGATATCGATCGCTTCTTCTACAACACGGGCAGCTGCCTTTTCAAACAACGATTGATGTGCCATCTGGTTTGCCTGTGGCATAAGTAATATATATAAATATATATTGGTATAAAATTAAAACTTAATTACTGAGTGCCTTTGGTTTCAAATTAAAGCTTAATTAATGAGTGCATTAGGTTTAAACTTAAAACCAAATTTCCTTTGATAGCACCCAACAGAAAGGCATTCAAAATCCGGTAGTTCTAAAATGAGTCCGCAGGTAGAAAAAGAGACCGTAAGAGTCCGTAAGAGACCGCAAGTAAACTATGGGGGTTAATGTTCTGAAATGAATGGTTTCTGGTTCTTTGGGTTACAAATAATACACATCCGAAATTTGGTGTTGATATTTCAACGTTAACCCCTAAAATTTCCCTATTAATGTATAGCGCGTTTTCAAACTTACCGACTCATTTTTCGCAAGACGGGCCAAAGAGTCCGCAAATGAACTACTAGTCATACAAATATCAAATGAACGGTTTCTTAAACAAAATCAAACAAGGAATTTTCCGACATATTCCGGGTATTAGAGAGATTGTTGGTTCGGAAAAAGAATTCGTTGCAACATTTAAAGGAAATTGAAAAACAAAAGAAAATGGCAGCTCCAAAACCGGGTTTCCCTTTGCAACCTGGCATGCCTGATACTTCTCACCTCCAGCCACAACCTCCTCAAGTTCACCAACACTCTTCACAATCACAACAGGGGGATGCAGATCCTGTGTCAAAATTCAAATTGTTATTACCAAGACTAAAGGAAGCCCTCGCGGTTTGTAATTCAACTATCCTAATTTCGAAGTATGCGATTCACCGAAATAACTAAAAATGCTTTAATTACATTAATCTCCGTCTTAATCTAACTAGATTTGAGGCGGATTTTCTAAATTCAGAGCAGAACAGAGCAGTAGAAAAATAAGGCAGATAAATGAAAAAAAGGCCCTAAGGTGGTATATTACTAGTTCAGCGATCCGAATGTAGTGGCTACCCCTCTACGTTCAGATTCTTACTATTCAATCCTATAGAAAAAGTTCCCATCAAGTTTTTATGGGAACTCAAAACTCGAAATTAGGGATATATATCAAACTATCGCCCATATTACCGACTGCAATCGATAGTATACGTATTTCCTTACATTTGGGCAGAGTTTATTGATCCAAACTCTGTTTTATTCTTTAATTGTCGTCATTTGAGTACTCATGAGGCGTCAACGGAGATTTCGAAATCGGCCATGTTTTTGTTTAAATATAAAACAGTAAAAACAATAACCCGGTAATGGTGGCAAAACGAATAGACCTTTTCATCGATGTAGAATCGGAAATTCGATCGCAATTGCGCAGAGGGGGTTGATAATCTGCTCTGTGCGAATGCGACCGAGTTTGATGACCTCCTCTGTGCGAATGAGATCGAGATTCCGATTCCGCATCGATGAAAAGGTCTATTCGCTTCGGCGCCATTACCAGGTTATTGTTTTTACTGTTTTATATTTAAACCAAAACATGGCCAATTTCAAAATCTCCATTGATGCCTCACGAGTATTCAAATGACAGTATTTAAAGAATAAAACATAGTTAGGATCAATAAACTCTGCCCAAATGTAAGGACATGCGTGTACTATCGATTGCAGCCGGTAATGAGGGCAAAAGCTTGATATATATTCCTAATTTCGAGTTTTGAGTTCCCATAAAAACTTGATGGGAACTTTTTCTATAGGATTGAATGGTAAGAATCTGAACATAGAGGGGTAGCCCCTACGTTCAGATTGCTGAACTAGTATATTATTAGCTGCGACGAGCAGCTCTATATGTGGCAATGGCGATCTGTCTGTCTGTTGGTCTGTCACCAACGAGTTTAACTACCTGATGGAATGACACCAAACTAGGTATGCAAGTGTATCTTCATGGTGTCTACTCCCTCTCAATAGTGCATGACATTCGGATAATTTCTGTCACATTTATGGACTTGTCACTAATGAGTTTTTGAATCCTAGTCAAAACGTCCCCAAACCAAAATGTCCCCAAATGTTTTGGTCAAAACGTCCCCAAATAGTTAGTCAAAACGTCCCCAACAATTAGTCAAAACGTCCCCAACAGTTGGTCAAAACGTCCCCAATAGTTGGTCAAAATGTCCCCTTTGTTTTTCTTGACTGAGGCCATTGGAAAAACTTGCGATGTTATTTTAAAACAAATTTATTGTTTTACAAAACATTAATTATAAATATCCCCGCTTCTGTCAGGCCGATGCGTGCCTCCCCTAATTTCGCGTGTGCCTTATGAATAGAAAACACTTATTAATACCAGTGCCAGGGAAATGGAAATTTGGTCCCCAGGGTTAATTCTGTCACAAATCTCCCTTCAAAAGTGTCGGAATACTGATGCAGATGCCAAAGGCGGGCACGAGCGTTGATTGGGTTGGACGCGAGTAACGATCGATGATAGGGGTGGGGTGCCCCCCCCCCCCCAAAAAAAATCAGTTATAAATAGAGACTTCTGGTGGGTTTTGGTACCCCAAAATCACGTTATTTTTTTTTGACCGTCATTTTTAGCAGTATGTTTTGAATTCTGAAGTTCATCAGTGAGTATCTAGTGATCTAGAATTATAGCTTTTAACTGCACAATTATTGAAGTGATAATTTTATTACGTCAAGTTGATTTAATAAAGTTATTACTTCAAGAATCACACAGTCACAAATTACAACTGTTGGTCAAATGCAGAGCTCCATTCGCGATGCACCCCAATTAACCGTCCGTTAGCACAAGGGTCCGAAACTTGGAGGGGGGAGGGGGGCTAGTCGAAGATGGCCTGAAAGCCCGTATTTTAATTTTCGTTTGGTACGTCCTTTGAAAGACGTACCAAGCCCAGAAAAATTCAAATACTTTATTTGAGGTTATTTTTGGACTGGAGGAGGGGGCAGGTCTAAACCATTTGTAACCATTTGATTGTTGAAACAACACGTTTGCCACCACTGCTAACTGATAGACTGTTTACACGGAATCATCTAATATCTCGCTAATTCATTATAATTGGCTTATTAATAGATAGGTGTTGCTTCGTTTTATATCTGCACATGCTTACATTCATGATTTTATAACGGATCTTTCTTTTCAGCGTGAGTTTATCCTACCCACTTTGATTTTAGAAAATCAACTTCTCGAGTCTGTTTTCTATGATTACAAATCCTCTGCTTTTAGCACGAGGTGACTTCCACGTATTGCGTGAGACGATTCTTCCACAACTAATGTGCGAGTTGAGATTCCTCTGCAACTACTGTGTGAAACGATTCCTCCACAACCATTGTGCGAGATGAACTTTAGAAAACAATACCTCAACATAATTCCAGGGTACCCACCCGATACAAATCCTCTGCTTTTAGCACGAGGTGACTTCCATGTATTGGGTGAGACGATTCCTCCACAACTAATGTGCAAGTTGAGATTCCTCCGCAACTACTGTGTGAAACGATTCCTCCACAACCATTGTGCAAGATGAACTTTAGAAAACAATACCTCAACATAATTCCGGGGTACCCACCCAAGTACTAATAGCTGATAAAACCATACCCACCTCAACCTTGCACGTAGTGTAAACAAAACCTATGGCTTATACCAACTTCTCTACGCACTGATAACAGCTGTTTGAATGATCCACTGTACGTGACAATTTCACAAACTGATCTAATCATATCAGTTATATACATAGCGTAGTTTCAAAGTCTACATAATACACCATTCTTAACACACTGATACCAGTCGTGTACACGGTCTTCTTAGAGACTGAATTGATTAGCAGAGAGTAAAAGCACAAGGCTATTCTCTTCTATAAACATAATGACTGAGTGAGCCTAATCCACGCTCTGTAGTACCACTCATCCTCTGTAGTGTAAAATCGCACTTCAGTACAGCTTCAACAAGCTGCTTGTCACTACAGACAAAACAGTCAAAATATTTCTCAAGCGCATACATGCTATAATAACTGACCACAACATAACTCCAAGTAGTCTATGTAAACACAATCTAAACATGAAATCTTATGTATTTGTTTATTTGATAAGACCTTATGGTTGAAACTATAGTCATACCAGCGGCTCTGCCGGGCAAATACTACGAGGTTTCCTTTCCCCCAACACGGGGCTCTACATTCTAACTCACTGAAACAAATACAAAAGTCTGCCTCACACAGTAATGGACAAACATAGAAACATGCCTCCCCCGGACTCCTTCAGTCCAAATGCTCAAGGGGAGTAAGGTAAAAAAACATCCGACTGACTATGAGAAAGGCAACATCTCCATGTTGATTCCAAGTGACTTCTACGGAACCAAATGAATGAGAAAATACAAAATATAGTGGTCGGTTAGCAAAACACAACTGTATATGCACAAGCCTATTTTGTTACACATTCTGACAACGATAAAATAGTATGAATGATAGACTTCATACCGGTACCTAGCAAACTCTTCCAAATATGATAGGTGAACTGTTCAAATAATGAATAAGTGAAGCTCTTCTATAAAACAGTCAAACGCTACGCTTACACAATCAAGCTCGTCGACAAAGCAGCCAAGCTCCCCGATAAAGCAACCAATAGTCAAATAAATAACCCTTAAATAAGGGTGCTGACATCTGATACAGCCTAATCTGTTCTTAACGGCAATAAAGGGTTATATAATCCCAATGAGTGGAAATCCACCCACATGATTTTTCAGCACAAACTAAGTGCAAATAAAGGGCACTAGTTGACAAATAATAGCATACACTGCACTCTTGCTCTCAGTCTATCGACAATATCCTTTGAAATGTCGATAATTAATCACTCAGCCTAATAATTGGAAAGCATATTACCTCCATCAATACAGCACACACATGCTAATTAGCCTTTTGGTACGGCCATATTTCATACTGCGCGCCGACACTGGTACGGCCTTACACGCTAAAAATAGGGCCAAATTATTTTACTGGAAACACTGACGACCTCAGCGTCATATCATGGAAAGCACATGCATTCAACAATATAGCATGCAATTATAGATGAGCCTTAGAGCGATGTCTAGGGGTGAATGGAGGAAACAGGTATCTAAGCCATCCACCTTTGGTCCTCCACCAGTGCCATCGACCATCACGCATGCCAAATACTGATACGATCTCACAAATAAAACAGTGTACTAGGATATTCGAATTGCACCCAATTAGTGAAACATGTATTCTCACGCGCAGCAGTTACTCAAAAACCACAAACAACACGCTGTATCATGCGCTAAATAAGTAACCTGTACCTATGCTCAGCCTACAAAAGTGTCGGGATACTGATGCAGATGCCAAAGGCAGGGGCGAGCGTTGATTGGGTTGGACGCGAGTAACGATCGATGATAGAGGTGAGGTGGCAAACTGAATTTTGGGGGTGCTTACCCTTTAATAGCGTATGTTTTACTAAGCATCCACTCCATAGTGTAAAGTGTTACATGGTTTACACTGGAGAGAATGATTAATAAACATGCATTAATTTGACCAGTTCAGTTTTTAACACCATTTTTGACATGAACCAATGAAATAAAAGTGTATAGGGATCAAAGAAGGCATAGAACAATAGACTACTATTATATGGCAGTCACATGGCTTGTGGAATAGCCAATCGGAATCAACACGATGAAGCGTTTAATTAAATTATTGAGAAAAAGTTATGACAAATAGTGTAACGATAACTTGTTTGTGGATTTTATGCAGCATTAACTGATTTTTCCAGCTTGTAGGAATATTTTGTTGAATTTTTCACTGGATGAAATTTATTGAAAAAGGACTAAAACATATCATTGGTTTATGTCACCGATATTGTAAGTGGGAGTGGCCTATACTTTATTTATTCTGTCCAAATTTGTCATTTGCTAATTCAGATTAATTGTGGGATAATTCTGGCTTGGTGGAAACACATCGTAGGTTGTATGAATATTAGTTACAGTGGAAGTCACCAACGTGTTTAAAGTAACAATGGCTTACGGTAACAAAAACAGTTGATATTTTAAATTATCGCAGTTCTCAGACGACAAACGCATGTGGACAAATTTTGGGGATATAATAAAAGTCTTTGTCGTTGTGGGGGGGGGGGGGGGGGGTGTAGCCTACCATCACCCCGTCATCCGTTCCCCCGAAGGCAGACCAGATGGCCAAGGCTCAGCGTCCACTCTACCTTATAGGCTGATGGGTGACTCCCATCTTTCAATAACACATATTGGTGTAATTTTTCCTTTGTTATAACCGTTATGGATAATATGTACTGGGGCTGCTCCCGAACACCAAATGTTTGGGTTTCTTTTTCTTTTCTTTTTTCTAAGACAACCATCAAAGTGCAGTTTCAGTATTACCATCCCTATAAATATGAACCGGGTTTCTAAGTAAAATACAGAGCAGAATCTCGTAGTTATGCACAATTCCAAGTCACCTTCCATTTCTAAGTTATCGGGGGTGGGGGTGGGGGGTCTGACCCCAGTACCTTACTGTCCGTGCGCACACTCAAACCAAAAAGAGTATTGACCCTCGCTTCCGACCCTTGTGGATCCATAAGCAAGTAAAGTTATTCGGGTTGAAGGGGATTTCAATCCTACATCGTCCCAGTGCGATTTCTTTGGCGGCCTGAAACTTTTCATTCATTCATTCGATGTTTAATTCCAGTCTGCTGAAGTCCTGTTCTTGCCCAGCCGAGTGCAGAGTATTGGTACAACTGACTTAGAGTCCTAGATTTCGACCGAAAAATAGTATAAACATTGCTAAATTAAATATGAAACTATGAAAGAAGGAAAAAGGAGTCAGGGACGTTTTGACCAACTCTTGGGGACATTTTGACCAACTCTTGGGGACGTTTTGACCAATTGTTGGGGATGTTTTGACCAATTCTTGGGGACGTTTTGACCAATTGTTGGGGAAGTTTTGACCAACTCTTGGGGACGTTTTGACCAAAAAAATTAGGGGACGTTTTGGTTTGGGGATGTTTTGGACTAGTACCCAAGTTTTTTTGTCACCAACAAGTTTTTTCTGTTACCAACAAGTTTTAAAACATCATTGGTGTTGCACGAATCACCACAGCTTCGGCACTGTGACTGTGCTCTAGTTATTAAGACGATTCAAAAAGGGAACTTAAGGGCCAATATAAGTAATCAGATTTTGTTTATTTTGAAAATTCTCACCTCTGATATTCCTTCAATGCAAATTAAATATATACAAAATGTACATCAAAATGAAGATACAGAAGTATAGAACACGAAACACATGTGTAATCAACTCATAGAGTCAACTGTAGTCACCACTGGTTCCTGGAAGTTTGCTGCCGTATTCGTACCAGAACTGGTAATTTAATTTCACAAAAACAACTTGTGGCCAAATGTGTTTTACATATCCAAGAACAAAGCTAGTAGATCAAAATTCTTCAAAACACGGCGACAGAGCTGCATGGTGGTAAATTCCAAAGCCTTTGCTTTTGTTTACGTATGAATATACTTTCGATTTCCGGTCGACGTCATCGGATGGAAAAAACATATAAAAACAACGCCGTCTAAAATCAAATAATGAAAAAGATAGCCTTCATACAGTACACTGTTATTAGATAGAGATTGCACAGTTGCCATATTCAGTGCAAGGTATCATGGTACCTGTTGAAATTTCTTAGAATTACGATTTTGTTTTTCGATGTAAATTCATGGTATCGAGTGATTTGCACATGTCTGTTGAACATGGAAACCATCTTCAATAAAAAATGCAGACAGTGTTGTCCTTTTCCAAAATGCAGTCCTATCGCTGCACTCGAAAGTGTTTTGAATGCCTACATGTAGCTTTGTTATTGAATATCTGAAGCACATTTGGCCACAAGTTGTTCTTGCGAAATATTATTTTATTATCAGTTCTGGTGCGAATATTATAGCAGACTTCCAGGAACCAGTGGTGCCTGCTGTCAACTCTATGAGTTGGTTGCATATGTGTTTCGTGTTCTATACATCCCATCCTTTATTTTGATGTATAATTTGTGTATATTTAATCTGAATTTAAGGAATAGGAGAGGTGAGAATTTCAAAATGAACAAAATTTCATTACTTAAGTTATATAGGTCCTTAAGGTGCTGTATAAGTAATAGAATTTTGTTTATTTTGAAATTCCCACCTCTGATATTCCCAAAATTCAAATTAAATACACACAAATTATACATCAAAATGAAGGTTGAGATGTATAGAACATAAAACATACATGTAATCAACTCATAGAGTTGACAGCAGGCACCACTGGTTTGGGGAAGTCTGCTACCGTATTTGTAACAGAACTGGTAAAAAAATAATATTTCACGAGAATAACTTATGGCCAAATGTGCTTCACATATCCAAGAACAACGCTATGCATTCAAAACACTTAAAAGTGCAGCGATAGGACTGCAATAAGCCTTTTTCGAAACTGGCATCTTGGCTTTTAATCTATGCAAGGTCATAGGTCGTGGGGTGTAAACAAAGCGATTTCCATGTTCATCGCATTGAGGTCTGTGTCAGCCAAGTCAATTAGATTTGCAGGCCTCGACAATTGAGGCGAACGATCGTTCTGTTCACTTGGAGGTTACCCAAACAAAAATTCAGGCGAAAGAATGATCGGTTAATCCAAAAATATTGATCGGTTAACCAATTTTTTTAAACTGTCGCAATAACAGATTTCTTATCAACCTACCTTACAATTGTTTACAACAGGCTTGCACTACAGTGGAAGTCCCTAACTCGGAAAAATGCTCTCTATTTTCTTCTTTCCCAAGTGATTTGGGAAAGAAAATTGGTGCAAAAACACCAAGAAAAAATAATCCAAAACTGGGTCGAGTGCGACTGGTGCACACCCAGTAGGGGACACTCTTCTCCTTGTACTAATGCACAGCTTCCAGAACCAGTGCGCAGATGTGTAACCAATGTGTCATTCTGTTTTTTCCGCCATCTTACAAGGATGTGGATTGTCTCACTCTTCAACAGTGTTATCTTTTGATTCGTTGTTAACGATGTTTCCTGTTCTGATATGTGGATTTATAGCTGGTTCTTCACTATCCAGACATACAGGGCTGTGTTTCTATATATTATCTCGATTATTTACTGTATCTTTTGTGATAAATCTCTATACCGATTTTGCGCCCGATTTTCGCATACCATGCTGTTTCGGTCTTTTGTTTGATTAATACTAACCCTTTGATTTCTTATTTTAACTGAGTTAGGTGTCAACTGGGGGTGGTTGTGGCAGCTTTTCTCCCCTCTGTTGAGGGTAGATTTTCTGCCATTTCCCTTTTGGCTGTTGGGGGTACTTTTCTATTCCCGTTGGGCCTTTCTGTCCTGCACTTTACTCTGGTAGCTGAGGGTGTCCTGATTTATTTTTTTTTTGGGCTCACCTTCCCATCTACATCAGGGCTTGCCTTGAGTCGGGGCTGATCAGCCCAGGCCCCGAGATCAGCCCCGAGGAGCACTTGCTGGGGGCTTTTTTTCAAGCCCCGACATTTTCCACAAAAAAGCACTAACAATAATGGACAAAATGGAAAATCAGCCCCGAAAAGGCCCCGACCTCAATACGTGGGGCACTTTGTTTAGGCCCCCCGACCATTTTACCGAATGTCGATCCTCTGGATCTGGTGCTTCAGTTACCAGCTTCTCTTCATGGTCACCTTCTTCCCTGGACAGATGTTCAGTGAATTATGCAGGGACTTCCGTTGGAACTTGCCCATGTCCGATCGTGTTCTGATGGGTGATGCCAGCGATCTCGGATTGTGCATGACGTAGAATCCTCTGGTCTTTCCTTTCCCTTCAGTATGTATGAGACCAGGATCATGCAGCTCTTCACATCAACCAGAAGGAGCTTCTTGCTCTTCTGCATTTCTGGCAGTGGATCCCCACCTTTTGAATTGGCAGCTCCTTCTGTTGTCCGACGATTCAACAGTGGTTGCATACATTTGGAACCAGAGTGGCACGCACTTGGTTCCCATTTACGAATTGGCTCGGGATCTTTTACTGCTCGCTCAGGATGTCAATGCCGGGGTGTGGTTCGTCACATTACCGGTTGTCTGAACGTCCTAGCTGACTCCCTGTCCCGACGGGGCAGGTTCTTTTCCACTGGGGAGACGCTTCACAGGGCAGAGTTCCAGTCGGTTTGTGATCTCTGTGGTCATCCCCACTTCGATCGTTTTATGACCCATTGGAACACTCAGGTGTACACGTTCATGTTTTGATCCTGCGGCTTTTTCTTTGGATGCTCTGTCACTCGATTGGAACGGTCTAGTCGGCTACACCTTCCTGTCGGTTCCGATTCTGCCTCAGGTTCTAACCAAGATACGAACCAGCAGTTATCAAATCCTTATGATCGCTCCCCTGTCGGCTCAGCGGGTGTGGAGCCGTCAGCTCCACTCTCTGTTGGCGACAGTTCCAGCGTGTCTCCCTCTATGTCACAGCCTCTTTGCAAGATCACCTGAGGAGGTTTCACGTTGACCTGACTTCATTGTGCCTTCATGCATATCTTTTGTCAGGTCATGTCTCCTCCATAGAGGTTGTTTGAGATTAGCAGTGGAGTGCATTTGCTGATAACTCTGTTGATTATGTAGATCCTTCGATAACACAGATTGCAGAGTTTCTAGTATATCTGTTTGATTCTCAGGGTCTCCACCTGTTACCATCTAAGGGTACGGCACCATACTTTGGGAGACTTCTTCACTTGTCGGAAAGCATTGTAGCGGCACTATTCTGTCCCTCTCCAACCTTATTTGGCACTTTTCTTTGAAAAGACCTAGGATTTTGCAGCTTACCCCATGATGGTGTCTTTCTTGGGGGTGGGGGAGGGGGGTGGGGGTGGGGGGGGGGTGGAGGCACTGTTCGAACCTTTATCCCAGGTGGATGTGCATCTTCTGACTTCTCACATACAAGACGGCTTTTTCTGATGGCTTTGCCTCAGCCAGAAGGGTTAGTGAGCATCACGCCCTCTCTGTTGATCCAGACTTTTTCAGGAGCTCCGCTGACAGTGTTACTTTACCACTGGTTGCTCCTTTCTCGCCAAGAATCAGATGCCAGAAACTACTCAACCTCCAATCTGTATCAGTGCTCTTCCTTCTGCTGAGGGTAATCGCCCTTTGCTCTGTTCGGTTCGTGCAATTTGCATTTACCTCAACTGGACGCAGTTCATTAAGAAAGACAGGAAAAGATGTATTTTTTATACAACAACCAATGGCCCAGACTAGCTGGTGCTAACGCAAAAAAATAATCGAGGGCCAAACACAAATTTTGCCCTCAGTCACCAAAATTTGCGTGCAAAACCGAAAAGATAATGTCCTATCTGGTCCTCCATACTTTTCAGATCTGCGCATGCTCAGGAAGACACCGAAATTGGTGCCAACCATCATTTTTTCTTTGTTTGGCCCTGAAGTCAGCAACAATGAATTGACATCTGTGCTTTTAAATCTCATTTTTGAGGATGCCAGACACAAATCAATGGAAAAATTGGTGGATCCAAGGACTTAATGGGATGATGGATGTGAACAACGGTGGTTTGGAACGTTCAGGGCTGTAACTTTATAATTTTTATCAAAATCATTTCATGTTTCCCAGTTTTCGGGACATGGGCCTGACGTCATCATTCTTGCTAATGATTTATCCACTGTTTGTTAAGTGTTCCTTCCCTATCCTTCCTTGAAGCCCTCCTGTTAAACTCCCAAGCTTTTTGGCTTATTTTTTATTGAAATTTTTTATTAAATATCTTGGTAGTTTAACGTGTATTACAGAATGTTTATTCTGTATATCCCCATGGTTACGTCTTCACCCTAGGGGTGTTGGGTCATTTTGGTCATGCATCTTCTATCCGATGTATCGCTTTTTCTTCATCTGAAGATCTTGTAATACATCTGGTAGCTTTAAAATCTGTTACTGACTTCGGGCCTTTTTTATTCAGTGCCTGAGGTTTTGTTTCCGGTTTCTATTGACGTTGCTTACATTGGCAATGCCCTATAAATATATGTAGTTTCAACTTATTATTACTGTAGGATTGTTTTAAGATACATCATTTCTATACTATATTTTAGAATGTATGTATGTCTGTCTGTCTGTCCCCGACAGAAATGAATATGGGGCCACCCCGAGTGTCCAAAATGGGTCTCCTAGGAGTACTTTTTCATGGCGGAGATCATTGTCAGGTTTAAAAGAATGTGTGGGGTGGGGGTGTAGGGGGGCACCAAAAGTTATGACCCAAATTTTTTTTACCGATACATTTCTTCAAAGGGGTCTACTAGGGGTACGTTTTTAGCTTAACTTGACATAGTCAAGATAAGCTATTGCCACCACGCGTGCGGAAGTCTGTTAGTCTGTGAATCTGTGAGTCTGTTCACATTTTCCTTTAGCATGGGCTACACCCCGCAGTTCTTGTCTGATCGTCACAAAATTTCATATGCAGGTTTGGGGTCATGTCTAGATGAGAACGCCCCCTTTTGGTCACGATCGGACAACCGGTATGGCTGCCCGAGCCCAAAACCTGAAAACCATTAGCACAGTCTACAGGTCGTATTTATGAAGGGATTTCATTGTAACTTGGTAGGATGCCTCTGTATAATGCCTAGATGAGAACGTCCCCTTTTGGGCATGATCTATCGACCATCATGGCTGCCCCAGCCCAAAACCCAAAAACATTTAGCACAGTCTGCAGGTCATGTTCAATATGGAGGGATTTCATTGTAACTTGGTAGGATGACTCCTTATGATGTCTAGATGAGAATTTCCCCATTTAGGCATGATCTGCCAACCATGACGACTGCTCGAGTCCAAAACCCAAAAGCCTATAGTACAGTCCACAGGTCATATTTATTGAGGAATTTCATTGTAACTTGGTGGGTTGACTTCATACAATGTCTAGATGAGAAAATCCCCTTTTGATCCTGATTGGGCAACTGTGACGGCTACAGGGGCCTGAAGCCCGAAAACCTTTAGCACAGTCTACAGGCCATATTTATGAAGGGATTTCATTGTAACTTGGTAGGATGACTGCAAATAAAGTCTAGATGAGAATGCCCCATTTTGATCGCAATCATTCAGCCTTGATGGGTGCCCGAGCCCAAAAACCTTTGGCATAGGCAAAAGGTCATATTCATGGAAGGATTTCATTGTAACCTGATAGGCTGACTCCATATAATGCCTAGATGATGACATCCCCTTTTGTTCGTGATTGGTCAACTGTGATGGCTACAGGTGCCTGAAGCCCGAAAACCTTGAGCACAGTCTACAGGTCATATTTATAAAGGGATTTCAGTGTAACTTCGCAGGATCACTCCAGATGATGCCCAGATGAGATTGTCCCCTTTGGTTGCGATCATTCAACCATAATGGCTGCCTGAACCCAAAGCCCGAAAACCTTTAGTACAGTCTACAGGTCATATTTATGAAGGGATTTCATTGTAACCTGGTAGGTTGACTTCATATAATGTCTAGATGAGAATATCCCCTTTTGGACACGATTGGGCAACTGTGACGGCTACAGGGGCCTGAAGCCTGAAAACCTTTAGAACTGTCTACAAGTCATAATTATGAAGGGATTTCATTGTAGCTTGGTAGGATGACTCCAAATAATGTCTAGATGAGAACATCCCCTTTTGGTCGTGATTGGTCAACTGTGATGGCTACAGGTGTCCAAAGCCCGAAAATTTTGAGCACAGTCTACAGGTCATATTTATGAAGAGATTTCATTGTAACTTCGTAGGATCACTCCAGATGATGGCCAGATGAGAATGTTCCCTTTGGGTTGCGATCATTCAACCATTATGGCTGCCCGAGCCCGAAGCCTGAATACCTTTAGCACAGTCTACAGGTCATATTTATGAAGGGATTTCATTGTTACTTGGTAGGTTTGACTTTATATAATGTCTAGATGAGAACGTCCCCTTTTGGACACGCTTGGGCAACTGTGACAGCTACATGGGCCCGAAGCCCGAAAACCTTTAGAATAGTCTACAGGTCATTATTATGAATGGATTTGATTGTAGCTTGGTAGGATGACTCCAAATAATGTCTAGATGAGAACGTCCCCTTTTGGTTGCGATCATTCAGCCTTGATGGCTGCCCGAGCCCAAAAACCTTTAGCATAGTCTATAGGTCGTATTTATGGAAGGATTTCATTGTAGCTTGGTAGGATGACTCCAAATAATGTCTAGATGAGAACATCCCCGTTTGGTCGTGATTGGTCAACTGTGATGGCTACAGGTGCCCAAAGCCCGAAAATTTTGAGCACTGTCTACAGGTCATATTTATGAAGGGATTTCATTTAACTTCATAGGATCACTCCAGATGACGCCCAGATGAGAATGTCCCTTTTTGGTTGCGATCCTTCAACCATGATGGCTGCCCGAGCCGAAAGCCCGAAAACCTTTAGCACAGTCTTCAGTTCATATTTATGAAGGGATTTCATTGCAACTTGGTAGGTTGACTTCATATAATGTCTAGATGAGAACAACCCCTTTTGGACACCATTAAGCAACTCTGATGGCTACAGGGGCCTGAAGCCCGAAAACCTTTTGCACAGTCTACGGGTGATATTTATGAAGGGATTTCATTGTACCTTGGTAGGATGACTCCAAATAATGTCTAGATGAGAACGTCCGTTTTTGGTTGCGATCATTCAGCCTTGATGGCTGCCCGAGCCCAAAACTCCAATACCTTTAGCATAGTCTATAGGTCATATTTATGGAAGGATTTCATTGTAGCCTGTTAGTTTGACTCCATATGATGCCTAGATGATGACATCCCCTTTTGGTCGTGATTGGTCAACTGTGACGGCTTCAGGGGCCCGAAGCCCCAAAACCTTGAGCACAGTCTACATGTCAAATTTATGAAGGGATTTCATTGTAACTTCATAGGATCACTCTGGATGATGCCCAGATGAGACTGTCCCCTTTTGGTTGCGATCATTCAACCATGATGGCTGCCTGAGTCCAAAGACCAAAAACCTTTAGCACAGTCTACAGGTCATATTTATGAAGGGATTTCATTGTAACTTGGTAGGTTGACTTCATATAATGTCTAGATGAGAACGTCCCATTTGAACGCAATTGGGAAACTGACGGCTACAGGGGCCCGAAGCCCAAAAATCTTTAGCAGCACAGTCTACAGGCCATATTTATGAAGAGATTTCAGTGTAACTTGATAGGATGACTCGTTTTGGAATAATTTCACTGTAACTTGGTAACTTTTGTTGATATACGTTAACTGTTAGGGCCACATACATTAACTGTGAGATCATATTAACCCACCCCTCAGCTCTTTAGTACAGTGTACACCTCATATTATTTTTTATCAAAAACATAGCATAAAGGGAACAGAAATGAACATATTTCCAATTATCACAGTTCTTGTCTTATTCCATAATCCTTTCATAAACATTGAACATTATCCTTTTTATCAAACACAACATACAAGTTAAGCTACAGTGTCATTGACACTTTCATTATCATGAATCTAATGGTGAGGTATAAAAAAGTATCGGGGTGGGGATGTAGAGGGGCACCAAATATTATGACCAAAATTTTTCTCACCGATTTCTCAGCGATATAGGTCTTCAAAGGGGTCTACTAGGGGTATTTTTGTAACCAGGAATCTAATGGCGAGGTTTAAAAAAGTGCCGGGGTGGTGTGGGGGTGTAAAGGGGCACCAACAGTTATAATACTCTCCTTAGCCCGAGCAATGCCGGGTAACCCTGCTAGCCTTATAATATTCCGGTAGTGTAGCAATAATTTTTTTGATTTTGTCCATACTTAGGCTCTATTGGGATACCCTTGGGCTCTTCATGTTCCCTTTGGGAACTCGGGTTTTTGTCAAAATTGTTTCGAATTTTTTTAAAATTAATTTTTCGATTTGTATTTTGAATGTTGATTATTATGTATCTTTATCATATATTTATTGTGGAGTTGGTGGGAGTTCAATCGACTTTGTTTGATTAATCATGAAAGCTTATTGCTCAAAATGCTAGGCGAAGAAGTCTCCTTCAGATTTACATGCTTCTTGCCTTGCTTGTAGTCTATGTACTCCCACAAATTCTTGTCCTACATGTGTTGATTGGGATGACAAACGTTGGACATGGGTGGCACGGTATGTTGTTAGCGATGAGAGGCCAATGCCGGTCTGCTCGCCGCAGCGTTATTCAAGTTTCTCCATTTCTTTTTCATAGGAACAAGAACATGGTAATGGTTATGTGACACCTACCAAAAGTGTGCTACCGTCGTCACGCTCTGTGTGCAAACAGAGCTAGCTGCTAAGGTGCTCCTGAATATTAGGCAGGGAATAAGGCCACTAACCGGTGGTTTTAATCCTTTGCCAGCAGCTAGCTCAACCAGTGAAGTGGTTACTCCGTCCATGGGAGCTGTGATGCCAGGTATGTCCATTGCGATCGAAGGAAGTGTAGTGGGTAAAGCGAGCACCTTAAAATCTAAACATGCTCACCCAGCGATGACGAAACTAGGGAAAAAGCCAGCAAGTGTTTTTGGCAGCTTGGTGAGGTCTGAAAGGACCTCGAGCAGGAGAGGTCCCTTTCTATCCCAACAACATCTGAGGCCAGATGTTGTGGTGAAGAACTTGCGCGGGCCGGAGCATACCTTCACATCTGCCATTCGGGACGCTCCGTATAGATTGCAGCTGGCCTCGACTACAGTCACGGCATCTTCCACTTCGAATACAAAGCACACACGATCACATCCTAGCTGCTACCCGACTTTGGATATATCCAGTCTGCTACGCGAAGAAGGGAACACTCTTCGCCCATGAAGTCGGACCATCTGGTAGCTAGGGAGAAGATACCTTGATCATCGGGATTTTCGGATAAGAGACGCACCGTCCCAGGAGCAGCAAGCGGCTAAGAAACAGAAGACCGCTGCTCCTCAGGCCTCGGTAACGGACTTGCTGTCGCAGATTGCCCAGCCGATCGCAGCAGCCCAACAAGTGCAGGTGCAGCATCCCTCAGACTCAGAACCTGAGCTGACAGATGGTGCTGGGTTGATCCAGTCGTCTGTTCACGCAGATGCAATGGCCCAAGATTCACAACTGATTCTCTCAGATGGTGAAAGGGATAAGGAAGAGGATTACCCTTCCCTTTCAGAACAACACATGGTTGCAATGGATTTCATCCATCAATACTACCCTGAATTTGTTCCAACAAATCAGAATGCTGTGACGACAAGAGAGAAACCGTTGCCGTTGTTGGACGCTGACTTTATTCTGACAAAGGAAAAAGTCCTTTCTTTTCTGGTTCAGTCTAGGCAGGTGTCTCAGGCCTTCGGCCATATAGACACCGCCATATTTAACCTCTTGAGTGCGAGGGAAAAAGGCGGTTTCTTAACTTCATCTTCCATAAACATAACGTTTCTTGGACCACGTTCATTTAAAACGGGGAGTTCCTCTGCGTTTGGATGAGCAGGCCGGAGATCTAGATGTATCCTTACCTGCATCATTCACTATTCACTCGGACACAATTGAGATGGCAATTTCATCAAATAGAGCAATTTTGGACACTATGTCATATGCAGATCACCTTACCAGAGCTATGGCGCAACATCTCAACGGAAAGGAATTTGACGATGTTCGTACCTTTCTTAGAGTTCTTTCCAGGGCAGTTATGTATACCACATATGACTCCGCCCTAACAGTGGCTAATCTGGAGTTAATCAGACGTGATGCTGCCCTTTGCGTCGTCATCACTTATAGATGGCAAGGTGAAAAGCTCTCTCCGAGTCGCTCCAGTCTCCGGACATACTATTTTCGATGACAAGCGTTCATTAATCTATGAACAGGCTACTAAGAAATCGTCTAGTGCTCTGCTTTTGAAGTCGGCATCTCAACAACCTGCTTCAGCAGACAAGAGTAAAGGAGGGTATTCCAGACAAAAATCGTCAAAAGGGAGCTCCTCACAAGTTTACAAGAAACCCTCTTAACAATCACTCTGGAGGTCGTCAGTGTAGTGACTCGGAAAAGGGGTGTAGGTCTGATCGGGACTATCAGTCAGATGCTCCTAGGCCGACAGGACGAGGTTCTTCACGGGAGGACGTAGTTTCTCCTCTTGTAAGCCTCGCTGGTCAAACAGGTGATGGTCAAGACCTCTATTGCTTGCCAGTTGGCAGAAGGTTATCAAACTTCACGAGAAACTGGATAACAGTCACGGAAGATCAGTGGGTGAGAAGAGTAGTCTTGGATGGCCTACGGTTATCATTCCAAGCGAAACCCCCATACACAAGCTTATCCTGGCTCCAGAATTCTATATGGAGACTATTCGGTCTGTGAGAGTGAGCGGTCGAGTTAACGACTATGTGGAAAGCATAGATCTAAAGGATGCATACTTTCATGTCCTGGTACATCCGGCATTCAGAAATTACATACTGTTCGCCATACAAGGGAATGTGTATCAGTTCAGAGAAATGTGCTTTGGTCTGAACCTGGCTCACTGGGCATTTACTCGAATAATGAACTCGGTAATGTCATACTTCCGAGCTCATTTGTCTGCGGTAATGTCAGCTTACTTGGACGACATTCTACAGAGATATGGCAACAGAATTATTCTTCAGAACAATGTTCAGAGTCTGCTTCTATTACTCTGACGTCTCGGTTTCATCGTAACGAGAAAAAGTCGAATCTAGCTCCGTCGTTCACTCACTTGGGAATGAGCTTCGAGACTCGCAACAATCTGATTCGTCTGCCGTTATCCAGAGGGAAATAAGTCAGTTGTTATGCTTGTTTTTGTCTACACCCAGACGCATTAACAGTGAGGGAATTCATGCAACTGATGGGGTTATGCAGAGCAGCTGTGGATCTTGTTCCGATGGACCGTCTGTGCACGCGTCCCCTCCAGATATTCTTTACTCAGAACTGGAGCGTGAAGATGCATTTACTCGAAAACAGTATTGTTTTAACGGACCTAGTAAAACAAAGGGTTCAGATTTAGGCACAACTCAGGGAGTTCTGCTGCAACTGCCGGATCCGGCTTTCACGATTATGACGGATGCGAGTCAGACGGGTTGGTGCATGACCCTAAGTCCCACAGACTTGAAGTGTCAGGTTCTTTGGTTCCTAGAGAAGCACATAAATGTCAATGAGATGATGTCAATATGGCTAGCACTACAACATTGGATTCACATTATAGCGAACGTCCATGTTCAGATTTTGTCAGACAGTTCGACAGTAGTAGCTTACATCAGGAAGCAAGGCGGCACTCATTCAATTCCATTATGTGAATTAACAGAGAAGATTCTCCTATACATCATGAATCATCATGTTCATCTTTCTGTCCGCCATATACCGGGTTGTCTGAATGTACTAGCAGACTCGCTCTCTCGGAAAGGTCGCCTGTTGCCATCGGAGTGGACTCTCAACAAGCAAGTATTCAGGCAGATTTGCTACCAGTGGGATCGCCCCATGATAGATCTGGTTGCAACGCACCTGAACAATCAGTTACCGACGTTCATGTTGCCATGCCCAGATCATTGAGTGTACGCAGTAGACGCTCTGTCGATCTCATGGGACTGAATGATAGGATATGCGTATCCTCCAACTCCGTTGATTCAGCAGATTCTGTTAAAGATCAAATAGTCTCATTGCAAAATCCTGCTAGTAGCTCCTCTGTCATCACAGAAACTTCCTCCACGAGAGGACCTTCTTTTTCAGGGGAAGTCACGCGCACTGCATCACAACCCGGAAGGTCTCAAACTTCCCGTATTTCCGTTGTGCGGTCCTTCTTGCACAGAAAACAGTTTACAGGACGTGCAGTGGATGCAATTTCTAACTGTATTAGGTACTCCTCTACATTGAACTACGCAGCGAAGTGGAGGGTTTTCTTCTGTTGGTGTCAGGTTTAGTCGATAGACATTAGTGATCTGTCCATAACAAATATTGCCAATTTCCTGGTCAACTTAGTTGATGATCTCAAACTGCCGCTGGTCACTATTAAGGGCTATAGGTCTATATATGTTATCAGACACTTACGCTCATTATGATAACTTGGCTATTGGATCAAATGCTTCATTGTCCAAGCTGGTTAGAAATTTATGTAGACCTAGAAAACTCAGATTAATTCCTAAGTGGAATTTGGCTTGGGTTCTGTTGAAACTCAAAGAAGCTCCGTTTGAATCGTTGGACTTTGTAGAGTTCGAATTCTTGACCTATAAAATGGCATTTCTCTTAGCCTTTGCATCTGCCAGATGAGTCAGTGAACTTCATGCGTTATCTGTTGATGAATCTTACTACCGTGGTGTGGGTAATACCATTACCCTCACTACAGAAGTGGGATTTCTGGCTAAGAATTAGATTCCAGACAAGCGGCCTGAGCCTATTATCATTAAGGCTCTGCCGTCCTCGGACAACCATAGACCGTTGCTGTGTCCAGTCAGGGCTATGCGCATATATAAATGTCGATCAGTTTGTATTAGAAAAGGAAGAAAACGTTTCTTTTTTACATTGATTCCTAAGAGGAAAGATATTTCTGTTCATTCAGTTGCTAGATGTATTCAGTTGGCAATACGCATTGCCTATGAAAATCTATCTTCGGATCAGCGTTCTGTTAATAAGATATCAGTGCACGAGGTTAGAGCGCTGTCCATTTCTTGTGCTTATTCTAACAGTATAGCCATTACTGATCTCATGGAGGCTGGGTACTGGACACAGCCCTCTTCATTTACCAAGTTTTACCTGAGAAATTTAGAGTCCATCTCCGGTTACCTTAAATCTTCAAGGTCCTCTTTCTGTTGCTCAGAATGTAGTCCTTTAATGGTTACATCTATAGTTATTTAGGCAGCCCGTTCCAGTAGTGATGCTGTTCCGCTGCCCTCTTCATTCTGAGGACATGTACCTCAGAACAAGGGGTATGGGGGGAGGATGTTTTTTTCCCTTATGATCATCTGGCTTTATAGTGAAAAGCAAGGGAAGACCTCCTCCAGTAGTCCTAAGTTGGTACTGGGATGGTTTTAATGTGTAGCTCGGTGTGAAGCAATAACTATGTCTAATTTATGTACTGGTTTTAAAGTGTAGCTCACTGTGAAGCATTTGTATATGTCACGTGTCAAACAGATGTTAATATACAATCCTTGGACACTTTTATATGAGTATAAAGAGTCTCATTCTCTGGACTATCTTTATATATTGGCTTTCCTTCACCGAATTAGCATAACGGGTTATGCTGTCATTAAATGGAGAATTATATATTTTGAAATGCTCAGTTACATTGTTGGATAGAAAGAATGATGATTGGTGCCAATTTCAGTGTCTTCCTGGATACTGCGCATGTGCAGATCTGAAAAGTATGGAGGACCAGATAGGACATGATGTTTTCGGTTTTGCATGCAAATTTTTGGGATTGGGGGGCAAAATTTGTGTTTGGCCCTGGATTATTTTTGGAGTTAGCACCAGCGATTCTGGGCCATTGGTAAGTATAAAAAATATACAAATTACTTAAAATTTATAATTTTTCTGTCTCTTATCCTTGGTTGACAGAAGATCTCTCCTCAATACATTTCTAGATGGATTTGTCTTGCTATTCGCACATCATACGCTCGTCTAGTGACTGACGATTGTATTACCAATCGTTTTTCTGCCCACCAGTTGCATGTATTGCCTACCACCTCCTGGGCTTATGCTAACTCTGCCGGTTGTCGTATGTTATGCAGGCAGCCTACTGGAGAAATACTTCTACTTTCTCCGCCTATATGCATCATTTGCAGGAGCAGTCTGAGGACCTTTTTTCTTTGGCCCTCTTTTCTTCTGCTCTGACTGTCATCAACCCTAGCCATTAGGGTTCTTGCAAGGTCAGTTCTAGCCCTGTTATTGGTACTGTCCTTTCTGTCTGTGTGTCACACAGGGCCATACGCTTCATCTCCCATTGTCATTTACTAATGGTGGTGATGCTCTGGTTTATAGGCCTAGGGAACTCTTCTTCTGTCCGCGGTTCCAGCGCAGTCGGGTAATGTGGAAGTTGGTTATGTGGTTCCCTCCTCCTCCTGTTGTCTGTTCAGCCTTTTAAAATATGCAAATTACTTTGTGGTCATGTGACCTGCAGTCACAAGCAGAGACTGTCCTATTTTGGTCATGTGACCCATATTCCTTTAGCACTGTCTACAGGTTGTGTTTTATGAAGATTTGACATGTAGATGAGACTGTCCTATTTTGGTCACAATTGGTCAACCATGACTGCCGGCCTGGCACATGACCTAGATTCCTTTAGCAAAGTCTACGAGTTATATTTGTGAAGCGATTTCATTGTAACTTTCGACGATGACTCGTTTTAGAATGATTTTACAGTACCTTTGTAACTTTGGTTGACATATGTTAACTGTGAGGGCCACATCAACCCATGCCTCAATTCTTTAGTACAGTCTACACCTCAAATTATTCAAATTATTCTTGTTGAAAACATGCATGTTGGGTACAGAACTTAACATATTCTCAATGATCACAATTCTTGTCTTATTTCATAATCCTTTCATAAACATCAAACATTATCCTTTTCATCAAACACAACACACAGTCATGTTAAGCTGCAGTGTCATTGACACTTTCATTTTAGTGTAGGCTTGTAATGAGATGCGTATATATCATGCCCTTTCCCTAATTCAAGGAACCTCATAACGAGTATTGGGGGCAAACTAATACCCTACTGTAATTGATGCAGGAAAGCATTGATATAAAGATACAACTTGAGGTACTAATGATGAAAAAACTTTCCTTATTGTTGTTTCTATATTTCAAAGAGTATGATTAAAGGTGATTCGTAATTGATTATTTTTCTTAGAAAGTTGATTATGAAATTTCATAATCATACCAGCTCTAGTTACAGCCCTTGCTTTGTCAAATTTCCAGTGATTTTTCATTTTTGTTGGCCATCCATGTCAGTTCGGAGCCATATCTCAGCTGTGGGTGGATGGATTTCAATGACATTTGATATACAGTATCCTTGGGATGACCTGCTTCTGCCACATTATTTACAAAGTCACTCACATTATTTTCTTCTGAATCACAGCCCTTACTTTGTCAAATTTGAAGTGATTTTTGTTGGTCACTTTAATTTGCCCATCTAGAGCCATTTCTCAGCTGTGGCTGGATGGATTTCAATGAAATTCAGTATGAGGTATCCCTGTGATGACCAACTTCTGCCACCTGTTTAATGGAGTTGCTCACACTATTTTTATCTGAGTTATGAGCCTTACTTCATCAAATTTCAGTCTGGAGCCATATCTCAGCTGTGGGTTGACATATTCAATGAAATTCGGTATGTTGTAACACTGGGATGACTTGCTGCTGCCACATGTTTAACAGAGTTGCTGACACTATTTTCACCCGAGTCATGGCCATTCCGAGTTTTAGTAATGGGAAATTAGGGGACTGTAGAAATCTGCCATGTCTGTCTGTGTGTGTGTGTGCATCTGCCTGTTTGTCCTACCTGATTTGGTTTCTGGAAATCTGGCACGTCTATGTGTCCTACCACCTGTTTGTCCATCCCAATTCGGTTTCCGAATATCTAAGTTGTTATAACAAGATAGTTAAGTTGTTATTACAATACAGTATGGTTAAGTTGTTATAAGAAGATAGCTAAGTTGTTATAACAAGATAATTTAGGTGTTATTATATACTGTTATAACAAGATACCAACAAAGATAGCCAAGTTGTTATAACAAGGTAGCTAAGATGTTATAACAAGATGGCTAACTTGTGTTTGTTCTTATGGGATCCCAAATGTTAACTTGGTTCAATATGAGGAATATTCTTTAATATTCTCTTAAAAATGTTCTTCAGATCCACCTGCCGGAATCTTTTTATACGCCCGTTTGAAAAAACGGGACGTATTATGTTATGGCGTTGTCCGTCCGCCTGTCCGTCTGTCCGTCTGTCCGTCCGTCCGTCCGTCCATCCGTTTGGTTTCCGAACAATAACTTTAGTATTTGTTTTCCGAGCGGCTCCAAATGTGGTATGTGGTTTAATCACAACAAAATACAGGTCAAGTTCGAATATGGGGTTCGGTCCGAACATTTTTCGCCTGAATTATGGCCCCAGTTGGACTTAGAATTCGTCAAATATTTGGTTTCCGGATGATAACTTTAGTATTTGTTTTCCGATCGGCTCCAAATTTGGTATGTGGTTTAATCACAACAAAATACAGATCAAGTTCGAATATGGGGTCGGTCCGAACATTTTTCGCCTGAATTATGGCCCCTGTTGGACTTAGAATTCGTCAAATATTTGGTTTCCGGATGATAACTTTAGTATTTGTTTTCCGATCGGCTCCAAATTTGGTATGTGTTTTAATCACAACAAAATACAGGTCAAGTTCGAATATGGGGTCGGTCTGAACAATTTTTGCCTGAATTATGGCCCCTGTTGGACTTAGAATTCGTCAAATATTTGGTTTCCGGATGATAACTTTAGTATTTGTTTTCCGATCGGCTCCAAACTTGGTATGTGGTTTAATCACAACAAATACAGGTCAAGTTCGAATATGGGGTCGGTCTGAACAATTTTTGCCTGAATTATGGCCCCTGTTGGACTTAGAATTCTTCGTCAAATATTTGGTTTCCGGATGATAACTTTAGTATTTGTTTTTCGATTGGCTTCAAACTTGTTAGTCTTTTTCTCAAATGACCGTAACATATATATATATGCCAGTATAAATTTCTCGCACTCTAAAAAAATTGCAAATGTGTTAAAATGGTACAATTTGAACAGTTCACAGGCGTATGATGCAATGCCCAGCGGTGCTCTTGTTATATTTGGTATACAGCATCCTGGGGTTGGGAGTCGAATTCAAGTTTGTTAAAGGCAAGTTTCTAGGTTCTTATTATACCTGAAGAGTTTGGGGCTATACTGGATTACATGCATCTGTCTGTCTGTCTGCCTGTCCATCTAGATCCATATCTCAGCAGTGAGTGGATGGATTTCACAAACAGGAAAACATCCCGAAACTGTAACAAAACCCACATGGAGCTGTTATCAGGGTCGGATCCAGGAATTTTGGGGGGACACCTGTTTTTTGCTCACCAACGAAGTTGTTTGAGGTTATGTCATGACCCGAGGAGCGTTGGCATCAACATTTGTGTTGAAGTTATTGTACGAGTCCATGTTGACTTTCAGCACTGTTGCTATGCACCTCATACTGTGTTTCTCTAGCTTACAACTACCTATAGACCCTTACATTAACTCTTGGAGATTTTGGACCTTTTTAATACAATGCTAGACTTTTTTGTCACTGTGGACTTAGAAAATTTCTGACCTGTTTTGCTATGCATGTTCATGACCAGACATTTTTTGCAGATTTGTAATAAGACTAGGTTTATTGCATGTCATGAGCTAATGGAGATGGGCACACCCCTCTTGTTCAATTGAGGATGTCCCCAAATAAATTTAGATGTCCTAATACAGATGATTAGACCATGGCTTGTGTCTTGAAGTAGTTTTTTATCAACAGCATGTGTATAGATTTCTTCTAAATATTGGAAATAATTGCTTCAAACTGGTAGATTTCAATGTTTGAATGATATTTTCTTGCAGGAATTTGGGAACATTTGGGCTTCAAAGTTTGGGAGCCCATACCTGTAACAGATATCAAATGGGCTGTGGATCTATCCCTGCCTGTGAGGAGCTGTTACATGAACTTACCACTATACAGGACAAGCCCCCCATCCCCATCCCATTAACCCTTATTCCTCAGATTAATTTTATGTTTACTCTTTACCCAACGCAAATAATATCAAAATTTATTACCTTAAATATCATTTTTAAAAATTTTTAAAAATATTTCAACAAAATCATATCATGTGACCCCTTGTGGGAACGAGCTCGTTCCAGCGAGGTGTCACATGATTTGGTTTTGTTGAAATTTTTTGAAAAATAATATTTTTATACTGTACCAATGACCCAGACTTAGCTGGTGCTAACTCTAACAAAACCAGGGCCAAACACAAATTTTGCCACCCAATCCCCAAAATTTGCATCCAAAACAAAAAGAAATCATGTCCTAAAGGACCTCCATACTACGCCTCTACTGCGCATGCGCAGTGACGCAGTCGTCCCGAAATTGGCGCCAATTATCATTCTCTGTTTGGCCCTTCATCAGTCAACATCTCACTGATCTTTGTGCTTGTAAATCTCAGTTTAAAGGATGCCAGACACGTAATTTTTGGAGAAAATGTGATTCTAAGGAGGATAGAAGGAGGAGAGGAAAAAGAAGTGGCAAAAAATAATTCAGTGTTTCCTCTCCCCTAGCCTTCTAAAGTCCCCCCTGGCAATTCTCCCATGCTTTTGGCATATTTTTGAGAAATTTCATTTCTAAAATTTCCTGGGAGAGTTGCTTGGTTACAGAATGTTTTCTGTTATTTTCCCCATAGTTACATTTTCACCCATGGGTGTATAACGTTTGTGTTCTGCATCTTCCATCTGATGTTCTACAGATTCTGCCCTGGGAGTCTCTGTTTTGCATCAGATAGAGTGTAATTGATAACTGATTCCGGGCCAGTTTTTTCAGTGCCTGGAGTCATGTTTTCTAATGTGTTTACACTGTTTGTTTTCATTGGCAACAGCCTTTTTTGAGGGGGGCTGTTTGCCTTTGTGGTAGTTTATCTCATTATAAGATACA
This sequence comes from Pictodentalium vernedei, assembly GCA_031216915.1. Classification (NCBI taxonomy): domain Eukaryota; kingdom Metazoa; phylum Mollusca; class Scaphopoda; order Dentaliida; family Dentaliidae; genus Pictodentalium; species Pictodentalium vernedei. Next base: position 168,488,494 of record CM062292.1, read on the forward strand.
TTTATATTATCCGAAAGTGTCTCATTAATTATTTTATATAAATTTAAAATTTTTGACCACACTTTGCCATCGGATCCATCGGGGCTCAACGTTACTTTTCAGCAACTTGGGCTTCTCTGAAAAAATATTTTTTCAAAATTATTTTGTTTTGCAATTGTTTTTTCATTTATTAATGGATCATGTTATTATGTATCTTTGTGTCAGGGGTTTTTGCGAGTAACTAGGACTTATTGTTGTTCTTTCACAATGAAGGGACGTTGTTCAAATTGTAATAGGAAGAAATCTTCCTCTGACTTTCATGATCATTGTATTAATTGTAGTCAGTGTTCTCGCATTAATCCCTGTCCTATATGTGAACATTGGGATGAGAAACATTGGAAACGTGTGTCACGATATGTTGTTTCTGGAGAAAGAGCGATGTCGGCTCTTTCTCTGCAAGGTCACTCTACTCTCTCAGTTTCTATTTCAGAGGAACCAGAACAGGGTGATGTTTCCATGTTATCTTCTTCAAGTGTGCGTCCGTCGTCACAAATGAATTCAGAGCTAGCGGCAAAAGTGCTCATGGAGATTAGACAAATGTCATCCGCTAGCTCGCCCGGTGTAGCGTCCATTCACCGAATGGTTCGGCAGCCGGGTTCATCCGATGCGGTCCAAGAGGAAATTTTGGGTGATGCGAGCACTATAAACATAATAGATGCACACCCAGTGACGGCGGATAGTAAGCGAGAACGGAGGAAGCCTTTTAGTCCGGTTCATAGCTCGTCCAGGTCCAGCCGGGCCGCGAGCGAGAGAGGTCCCTCTCTCGTACAACAACATCTGGGACCAGATGTTGTGGTACAAAATGTGTCTTTAGCGGAGCATACGTCCGTCGCTCGGGACGCTCCGTTGTATAAACAGTCCGCAGAGACTGTTAAGGCTTCCTCTTCTCGTCAGCGCACACGACTGCACCTTGGCTACGTGACCGCCGATATATTACCAGCTTTGCCGATGAAGGATTCTTTGGCGACCAGGTCACACCATCCGGCAGCCAGGGATTCGAGACCGATGGACTCCGGACGTTCGCATAGGAAAAGTATGCGGGAGCCATCTGATGCGGAGCTGCCCTCGGCGAAACAGCGAAAGACTGCGCCTCCGCAGGTCTCGACGCCGGACATTCTTGTGCAGATAGCACAGCTTATCGCAGCATCCCAGCAGCCGACAGAAACGGTGTCGGATCGAGAATTATCCGACGGCGCTGGGTCGGTACGCTCCGCCGAAGCATCAGGGGCGGACGACCGGGAACATCGTGAGGTCCGACCGGATGGTCAAAGGGATACGGATGACTTGGAGCTATCCCTTTCGGAACAACATAAAGCTGCCGTGGTCTTCATCCGGCACTTTCTCCCTCAAGTTGTTCCGTCGGGCCAGACTGCTGCGCTTCCGGACAAGAGAATTATAGCGTCATTGGACTCTGAATTTTTTGAGCGGTTCAGGGACATCGCTCCCGAGTTTCCGTCGCAGTCCAATAATGTTGCTAGAACATTTGAATTATTGAACGACGCTATATTTAAACTTGCTTCCAGGACGGGGAAAGCAGGTTTCTTGTCCGCTAATACTCTCAACCTGCCTTTCATTAATGCAAGGAATAAATTCGATACGGCAGGACAGGGTATACCGAGAGTTCCTCTGCGTATGGACGACGAGGCGGAAGACTTAGAGCTATCATTACCGTCGTCAGCTTCTATTCCAACCGTGGTGTTGGAAACAGCTATTGCATCTAACAGAGCCAATTTAGATGCCTTATCTTACGCAGATCACCTTACTAAGGCGTTATCACTGCGCCTTCAAGGGGAAGAGTTTCAGGATATACAATCCTCTTTAAGACTTCTTTCAAGGGCAGTAGCTTATTCCACGTGTAACTCCGCCCTTTCAGTGGCAAATCTGGAGTTGGTTAGACGTGACGCAGCCCTAGCTACATCCACACTAGTGGATTCTAAGGTGAAGAACTCTCTTAGAGTCGCTTCGGTCTCAGGAGAACTTCTCTTTGACGGCAAGCTTTCCGCTATTTATGATAAAATTAAAAAGAAAGCTAATGATTCTCTGTTGTTCAGATCGGCTCCTAAGAAGTCGGATACAGCAGACACGAATAAGACAGGCACTTCTGGGTCTAATGCGCCCAAGAGAGGTTCCGGTGCGTCCTCTTGGTCTTATTCGAGAGACCGTCAGGATAGCGACTCTCGTTCGGGACGTCCTTCAGGCCGGGACAATCGGTCGGACGCCCCGAGGTCGACGAGGCGAGGTGCGGGTCGTGGAAGACGTGGTTTCTCCTACCGCTGGCCTCGCAGGTCCAGGAGGTGATGGCTTAAACCTCTATCGCGTTCCGGTTGGCGGAAGGTTGTCGAGTTTTTCACAAGAGTGGGCGTCGATTACGGACGACCCTTGGGTGAGAGGAGTGACTTCGGAAGGTCTAAAGATATCCTTCAAACGAAAGCCTCCATTAACTCGAAGTCCAAAGTGGACTCATCTTCCGTCAAATCCACAGAAAAGAGACGCTCTGTTATCAGAGGTGCAGTCTCTTTTAATGAAGAACGCGGTAGAGGTCGTAGAAAACCAGGAATCTCTGGGATTCTACAGCCATCTGTTTCTGGTTCCGAAACCAGACGGCTCGTTCCGTCCAGTCATAGATTTGAGCTGGATAAACAAGCTGATCGTCGCTCCGAAGTTTTATATGGAGACGATTCGATCGGTCAGAGCGAATATTCGGGTGAACGATTATGCAACGAGCATAGATCTCAAAGATGCGTACTTTCACGTCATGGTACATCCGACATTCCGAAAGTATCTACGCTTTGCAGTCCTGGGAGTGGTGTATCAATTCCGGGCGATGTGCTTCGGATTGAATCTAGCACCCTGGGCTTTCACTCGGGTAATGAACTCGGTAATGATCTACTTCCGAGCTCATTCGTCTGCGGTAACGTCGGCCTACCTGGACGACATTCTTCAGAGGTACGGCAACGAGTTAACGCTTCAGAACGATGTTCAGAATCTTCTTCTATTGCTCCGACGTCTCGGTTTTATAGTAAACGAGGAGAAGTCGGATCTGGTGCCGTCCAAGTCATTCACTCATCTGGGAATGAGCTTCGAGACGCACAACAATCTCGTTCGTCTGCCGTTAACCAGAGCGAAATTAGTCAGTTGTTACGCTCGCTATTGTCTGCACGCAGACAAAGTCACGGCGAGAGAATTTATGAGACTGATAGGTCTGTGCGGAGCCGCCGTGGATCTCATTCCGATGGGGCGGCTACGCACACGTCCTCTTCAAATTTTCCTGACTCAGAATTGGAGTGTGAAAATTCATTCGCTCGATGTAGATGTTCTCTTGTCAGATCAAGTGAAACAAGAGATTCAGACTTGGGCAAACATTCAGTGGTTAACTCAAGGAGTTCCGCTGCAGTTGCCGGATCCGAGTTTTACCGTTATGACGGATGCCAGTCAAACAGGTTGGGGTGCATCATTAATCCCAACGGATTCGAGATGCCAGGGTCTTTGGGATCCGCAATTCCTGTGCAAGCACATAAACATCAAGGAAATGATGTCAATTTGGCTTGCGTTACGTCACTGGATGGACATTATTCACGATGCTCATGTCCAAATCCTATCCGACAATACGACAGTAGTGGCGTATATACGGAATCAGGGAGGCACTCATTCAGTTCCGTTGTTCAATCTAACGGAAAGAATCCTTCTGTTTGCGTTAGAACATCACGTTCTTCTTTCGGTCCGTCACATACCGGGTCGTCTGAATGTGCTAGCAGACTCCCTTTCACGAAAGGGTCGCTTGTTGCCGTCGGAGTGGACTCTCAACAAACAAGTATTCAATCAGATTTGCTACCAATGGGAACGGCCAATGATAGACTTATTTGCGACACATCTCAACAATCAGTTGCAGACGTATGTGTCTCCGTGTCCGGATCCAAGAGCATTTGCAGTAGACGCTCTGTCGATCCCTTGGGACGGAATGATAGGATATGCGTATCCTCCAGCGCCGTTAATTCAACAAGTATTGCTAAAGATAAAACAATCTCAATGCAAGATTCTGTTGGTAGCATCTCTGTCGCCACAGAGACCGTGGATAAATCTACTCAGGTGTCTGTTGTGGGACCTACCGCGGAAGCTTCCTCCACGAGAGGATCTTCTTTCGCAGGGGAAATCACGCCAACTCCATCACAACCCGCAAGGTCTCAACCTTCACGTTTTTCCATTGTGCGGTCCTTCTTGCATGGCAAGCACTTTACAGGACGAGCAGTGGACGCGATTTCTAACTGTAGGAGGACCTCCTCTTCGCTAAACTATGCGGCTAAGTGGAAGGTTTTTCGTCGTTGGTGTAGGGATCATTCTGTAGATATATTTGATCCCTCTATACCAGACATTGCAAACTTTCTAGTATACTTGTTTGACGAAATCAAACTGCAGCCTGTTACTATAAAGGGTTATAGATCTATGTTATCTGATACCTATGCACATCATGATAGTTTACAAATTGGATCTAATGTCTCTTTATCGAAGTTGGTTAGAAACTTTTCGATAAATAGACCCAGAACTCTTAGATTAATTCCTAAGTGGAATTTAGCTTGGGTTCTCCTTAAATTGAAGGAAAAGCCATTTGAACCTCTTGGGACAGTAGATTTCAAATTCTTATCTTATAAGACAGCTTTTCTCTTAGCTTTCTCTTCTGCCAGAAGAGTCAGTGAGCTTCATGCACTATCGGTGGATGATTCTCATTATCGTAGTGTTGGGAACACTATCACCTTCACTACTAATGTGGGTTTTTTAGCTAAGAATCAGGCTCCTAATAAATATCCGGAACCTATTGTTATTAAGGCTCTTCCGTCTTCAGATGGGCGTAGGCCTTTACTCTGTCCTGTTAGAGCACTACGTATCTATAAACAGAGATCTCAGTTTATCAGAAAGGGACGGAAACGTTTCTTTCTGTCTTTGATGCCTAATAGAAAGGACATTTCAGTCCATTCTATTGCTAGATGGATTCAGTTAACTATCCGTACTGCTTATGAAGATTTATCTTCTTCTCAGCAGTCTGTGCTTAAGATTTCTGCTCATGAAGTAAGAGCTCTTTCTACTTCCTGGGCTTATGCTAATAGTGTTGCTATTACAGATTTAATGAAGGCTGCTTATTGGTCTCAGCCATCCACATTTACGAATTTTTATCTCAGAAATATTGAGTCCATTTCTGGAGACCTGCATTGTTTAGGTCCGTTATCTGTTGCTCAGAATGTCGTCCACTAAACAGTTGCAACTATAGTTATGCAGGCTTTCTGTTCCGGCAGTGACTCCGTCCGGCTGCCCTCTTCGCTCTGGGCTATTTGACCCAGGGCAAGGGGAAGGGGGGGGGGGGGGGCGGGTGTTCCCTTAGGTCACCTGCTTTATAGTGAAAAGCAAGGGAATGCCTCCTCCAAGTCAGTATTTCTGAGTCACTTCCGGGACGGTTTTAAAGTGTAATATTAATGTTTAAATTCATTCATGTCTTATTTTTAAAGTGTAGCTCGGTGTGAAGCATTTGTATATGTCAAGTGTCAAACGGGCTTTAATATACAATACTCGGACACTTTTAAATGATTATAAAGAGTCTCAATTCTCTGGACTACTTTATTTATTGGCTTGCTTTAAAAATAATTAGTATAAGGGTTATACTGGATGTTAATAGAGAACTTGAATTTTATTGTGCTCAATTATTAAGGGTAGTGTATCTTTCTAATTTAATATTAAATAAGAAAGATACATGTAAAGCCTAATACTCCTTTTCTCCTTAAGGGGTTACCTCTTTACTATATAGTTGAGCTTATTGGATTTTCCTCTATGTCCTAGGCCCTCCAGCCTGTTTACTATTCAGCTAAGTCTGGGTCATTGGTACAGTATAAAAATGTTAAAAAATTTATAGTAATTTATATATTTTTTATACTTACCAATGACCCAGACGGGGATGGCCCTCCCTGGAGTTGGGAACTCTTGCCTCCCCGCTGAGTACATAGCGCTGACCAGGCACTGCCAGTAAGAATGATAATTGGCGCCAATTTCGGGATGACTGCGTCACTGCGCATGCGCAGTAGAGGCGTAGTATGGAGGTCCTTTAGGACATGATTTCTTTTTGTTTTGGATGCAAATTTTGGGGATTGGGGGGCAAAATTTGTGTTTGGCCCTGGTTTTGTTAGAGTTAGCACCAGCTAAGTCTGGGTCATTGGTAAGTATAAAAAATATATAAATTACTATAAATTTTTTAACATTTTTTCAACTGCTGAATTTGCTTATTACATGGACGGATGCGTCCGATTCGTTGGGTGAAGGGTTAATAACTACCACATGTACATATACACAGCGGTAGATGACTTGACAGTGTTTCTACATTATTGTTGGCTGCCTGTATATTCAGCCAACCAATGATGTAAAAACACTGTCAAGATAAATGCATTCTACCAATAGAGTTCTCAAAGAAGAATACACTTCGGACAACTTTTTCAGAGAAAAGGGGCAGTTTGTGGCTGTATGGAGACTTAAGTGTTAGAACTGTGCAGTATACTGTTCATCTATATACCATGCAATAATCACACTGCCCAATTGGTTCTCAGATTCTGTAAGCAATCAGAGGATTCTCTGTTGCTGTTCATAAATTTCTATGTTGAAATTGCGTCTTTTTCACCCAGTAGATGCGGTCGCAGAGCAGATTGTTAGTCACTGGAGTGAGATGGAGGGGTATGTATCGACTCCTTTGCATTTATCAAGTAGCGGAGTGATCTACTGAGGCTCAGTTCATCTGAGAGAAACATAAGTTATGTTTCAAGCAGGAAAATAGGCTGCACAAACATAGAGGGGTCTGGTAGAATGTCTATCTTGTGGACAATTAGGTGGATTTTTAACCAATTTGTAGGCATAATTCTGATAATTTGGGGAATTTTAGGGATATACTGGAAGCAAAATAAATTGGGAAAGAAATAATTATCTTGCTAGCTTCTCCCATATGACCCATTGCTCCGCCAAGTTGTTTCCAGCACCAAACAGATCACATTTATGAATAAAACAGCTTTGACGCTATCAAAAGAAATAATTATTTGGATGATTTCAAATTACACATGAGAAATGAACAGTATCAATGTTTTTTGTCCCCCGAAAATCTTTTGTGGGGGGGGGGGGGGGGGGGGTTTATTAAAATAGCCAGTGGGCCTCCATCCATCCATCCATCCATCCCCATCCATCCATCCATCCATCCATCCCACTTTGCTTTCCTAATGATAACTTTTGTTATAGTTGGCCAAATCAAATGAAATTTGGTATGTAGGTGTATCAATCTAGGTGTATCGTCTGACAATTTTTGCCAGAGTTATGCCCCTGTTTTGACTTTGAAAATTCCTTTCTTATCAACCTACTCACAATTGTTTACTACAGGCTTGCACTACAGTGGAAGTCCCTAACTCGGATAAAATACTCTCTATTTTTGTCTTTCCCAAGCAAGTTGGGAAAGAAAAGTGGTGCAAAAGCACCAATAAAAATAAGCCAAAAGTGGGTCGAGTGCAACCGGCGCAGACCCAGTACGGGACGCTCTCTCCCAAGTACAACTCCACGACTTCCGTTGCCAGTGCGCATATACCATCTCTAAAGACTCATTCTTTTTAAAATCCACTTCGTGTCGAGATGTTTTTGCACGCTTATCAATGTTCCACCAGCTCGATGTTTGATGATTCCTGATTCATTATACCACAGTGTATCCTTTGTATTCTCAGGAACAGTGTTTTATATATTCTCTTTTCTATTATATGTCCATAATGTATTTTTATTTGCTCTCTCTCGAGTCGCTCGCGAATTTCGCGTGCCACGCGGTTCGGACTTAGATTTTTTCACAATTATTGTTAATGCTTTTTTTGCAAAATTTTCTAATTGTGTTAGAGTTAGGTGTCAGCGGGGTACCACTCCTGCAGTGTTTCTTCTTTCTTTTGAGAGTAGTCTTCCTGTTGGGTGGTTCCCGGTCGACCTTCTGGGGTCTTTGTTTCTGTCACCTTTCTCTCTTCTTTGGGGGTGTTCTGTTTTCTCATCTCCACTTCTCTGCTCCTCTCACCTCTATCATGCCTAAGACAATTCCCTGTGGGCAATGTCTGCTGCCAAAGCATGTGGACGATGTACATTTGTCTTGTTCCTCCTGTAATGGGTGTTCGGCCGAGCGGCCGTGTGGTGTCTGTGGAACATGGTCTTCCACCTTCTGGGGGTCAGTAAACCGTGTCGTTCGTTCTCGTGGCCGTGCCTCCCGCTCCCGCGGGAAAGGAGAACATGGTCGTTCGGGGCCTCCCGAGTCGACTTTGTCTGGTGAGAGTTATTCCTCCTCCGTGGGGGATATGCAGTCTTTTCCTGTGGTGGATACTGCGGGAGCCGTTGAGTGTTCTGGTGTAGAGATGCCTGGTTCCGGGACTACGGTCCCCCTCCAGTCGACATCTGAGGCTGTCACTAGGGTTGTGACTCCTCCTTCGGAGCTGAGCCGGTGTGCTCTCTCCACTTTTTCACCAGCCTCAACGACTCTCGACGTATCTACTACTGCTGCTGGCCCGTCTGCTTCGTTATCTGTTTCAGCCGGCCTCGGCTTTTCGCTGCAGGGGACTGCAGGACTGTCCGATACTGTAGACGTGGGATATCGGCCTCAGCCTTCCCTGACTTCAACTCGGCGAAGTCGGAAGGGGCTGCCGGCCGAGCCCCTCGTTGTGGTCTCTTCGCCGTCGAGCACCACAGTTGTGTCTTTGGATTCGGATGTTCGTAGTGGAAACACTATGAACTCCGTGGCATTTCCGTCTACTCACTCTGGTCACACGTCCAGTTTTGGGGGACCAACGCCTTTTGTGCAGCCTGGACCTTCTGCCCCGCAGAGGTCCGCGGTGACTCTCATGAGTTCTCGAAATATTGATCCTCGGGGTGCATCGTACCGCTATACACGTCTGCCTTCAGATGTTTCGGCTGCCACCTGTCGTCCCGCGTCGGGTGTTTTGGAGGATCGTGACCCTTCGCTGGTTAAGAGGGTCAGAGGTGAAGCCACTTTGCCGGTTCGCTCCCCTGTCGAACCAGTCGGTACAGGCAGTGACCTTAGGGAGGCCCTCTCCTTACTCACTCATGTTCTTTCTAAGAGCCTTCCTGTTGCTTCCAGCGAGGCTATGGGTGGTTTCCAGGCACCTGCTTTGGCGCCACCTCCCGGGATTGGAAACAGGCTGGTTTCCGATTCCTCTGGTGTCCCGACACCATGGGAGGCGTCGGCTGGTTTGCCCACGATGGGCTATGTGTCTTCCGACTCTGGGGAGGAGTCCGACATGCTTGAGGTCGAGGGCCAGCAGTCTTCGGACTTGGGGGCGGCTCTTGACTTTGTGTTTGGGTTTCTGACTGAGCTCAAACCTGCTAACCAGCCGACAGTGTCAGCCTGGCCGCGATCATCGGTCGCGCGCCAACAGCCTATGGAGCAACCTGCTTCTGGGCGCCTTCGACCGTGCCAGTCGGTACAGGTGGTTGAGGCTTTTTCAGCATTGGATGCCAAGCTGAATTCCAAGGCTTTGAAGACTTCGTTCTTCACCAGGGTTGACACCTTTTTGCCTCCTGTGCGTTATCGTTCCTACGATTCCGCCAATCCGTCAGTCTGCCAGGCTTTGACGGTTCTGGATCAGGACTCCACTTCCCTCGGGCTTTCCAAGCCCAAGTCTGCCGTCATTCCAATGACGACTCTGGAGTCCACGTTGGGCTTATCTAGAGAGATGCTTGGCATGCTTTCTCTCTCAGATCACGTCGTCTCAGCTTTGGCTGCTTATCTGCCTCCAGATAAGTTTGACGAGGTACAGGCTCCTTTGCGTGTGCTGTCCAAGGCGCTTATGCACCTTACTCACATGCATGTCTGTAACACGGCCAATTTGGAATTAGTTCGAAGGGACGCTGTGCTGGACACAGGACGATCCCTTCCCGAGGAGCAGCGTGCTACTCTTCGATCTGCTTCTTTGGCAGGTCCGCAACTTTTCCATGGTTCCGTGTCGACGGTCCGGGATGACGTCCTACGTCATTCCAAAGATCAGCTGCTGTTTCGTCAGCTTGATCAGCCTTCTCGGGGAGGCAAGGGCCGTTCCAAGCCTAACAAGTACCCTTCTGCTTCCTCTGTGAAGCAAAAGGCTGGTCCTTCTGCCGCCGCCTCTACTTCTTACTCATGGGGTAAAGGTAGGGGTCGGCAGAATCGAGGGAAGTCTCTGGATTCTTCATTTAGCAGAGGAGGTGGTTTCTCCTCTCGCGGGCCTCGTCGGGGCTCGAAATGAAGGTCCTCACCTCGACTCGTCCCAGGTTGGAGGAAGGATAGCAGAGTTTGCAGACCATTGGACCACCATCACATCCGATCCATGGGTGTTAGATGTTGTTCGGTCCGGGCTGCGCATATCCTTCCGACGGCACCCCACTCTGTCAAGGGTGCCTCTTCCAACCACAGTTCCTTCAGACGTTTTACGTCGGGAACTTTTGTCCACGGAGATTGCCAATCTCCTGGCAAAGGGGGCGATCGAGGTCGTCAAGAACGTTCAGTCAGTGGGTTTCTATTCCCGCCTGTTCTTGGTGCCGAAGAAGGACGGCCGACTCCGACCGGTTATCGATCTGAGTATCCTGAACCAGTCTATCATTGCTCCCAAGTTCAGCATGGAGACTTTCAGGTCGGTCCGCCAATCCATTCACCAGGGAGATTTCGCAGCCAGCATCGACCTGCGAGACGCTTACTTCCACGTTCCGATGCATCGGGCGTCACGGAAGTATCTCAGGTTCGCTTTTCTGGGGCGAGTTTACCAGTTCAAGTCCATGCCTTTCGGCCTCAACCTGGCTCCTTGGGCGTTCACCAGACTGATGTCGCATGTGATAGCGTTCCATCGCACACAGTCCAGGGTGACTACTTCGGCATATCTGGACGATATCCTCCAGAGGCATTCCAATGCTGCCTTACTGGAATCGGATGTCGCCACTCTGTTGAGCTTGCTCACGTCGCTAGGATTCAGAGTCAACGAGGAGAAGTCGGACCTGGTCCCTTCTCAGTTGTTTTGTCATCTGGGGATGTCTTTCCAAACCAAATTCAATTTGGTGGCTGTTCCCCAGGCCAAGGCTGTGATTCTCTCAGCTTTTGCTCTGACTCTGTCCCAGTCCAGGTCCGCGACCGCTCGGAGTTTTCTCCGGCTGATCGGTCTCTGCGGTTCGGTGACGGATCTCATTCCTTTAGGTCGGCTGCGTGTCAGACCTCTCCAACACTTTCTGCTCAGTCGTTGGAGACCGAATGTAGATTCTCTGGATCAGGTGCTTCCGTTTCCGGACTCTCTGTATCCTCACCTTCTTCCCTGGACAGATGTTCAGTGGATTACGCAGGGTGTTCTGCTGGACTTACCCACGTCCAATCGCGTTCTGACGGCAGATGCCAGCGATCTCGGATGGGGTGCGACGTTGGATCCTCTCGGTCTTTCCCTACACGGGATGTGGGACCAGGATCAAGCAGCTCTACACATCAACCAGGAGCTTCTTGCTCTTCTTCTGAGTTTCAGGCAGTGGATCCCTCACCTGTCGAATCGCCGGGTCCTTCTACTATCCGACAATTCGACAGTGGTTGCTTACATTCGGAACCAGGGTGGCACGCACTCGCTTCCGAGGTACGAGTTAGCTCGGGATCTTTTACTGCTCGCTTAGGATGTTCACGCCGGAGTGGTTGTTCGTCACATTCCCGGTCGTCTGAACGTCCTAGCCGACTCCCTGTCCCGACAGGGCAGGGTTATTTCCACCGAGTGGATGCTTCACAGGGCAGTGTTCCAGTCGCTTTGCGATCTCTGGGGACGTCCCCACATCGACCTCTTTGCGACTCGTTGGAACCATCAGGTGGACACTTTCGTGTCCCCGTGTCCAGATCCTCTGGCTTTTGCCGTGGACGCTCTGTCACTCGATTGGAACGGTCTAGTCGGCTACGCCTTCCCGCCGGTTCCGGTTCTTCCTCAGGTTCTCGCCAAAATTCTAACCTGCAGTTGTTGAATCATTCTGATCGCTCCCCTGTCGCCTCAGCGGGTGTGGATCAATCAGCTCCGCTCGCTGATGGCGGCGGTTCCGGCACGTCTCCCGCTACGTCGCGACCTTCTTTGTCAAGGTCGCCCGAGGAGGTTTCACGTCGACCCGACTTCATTGTGCCTTCACCCATATCTTTTGTCAGGTCCTGTCTCCTCCGTAGAGGTTTTTCGAGACGAGCAGTGGAGTGCATTTCTTCTTCAAGGAGGCACTCCACTGGTTTAGCTTATGCAGCTAAATGGAAGGTCTTCTGTCGATGGTGTGCTGATCACTCTGTTGATTATGCCAATCCTTCGATTTCACAGATTGCGGAGTTTCTGGTATATCTGTTTGATTCTCAGGGTCTCCAGCCTGTTACCATCAAGGGTTACAGGTCTATGCTTTCAGAGACTTTTTCTTATGTGGGGAAGCGTCGTATCGGCACTAATCCTTACCTCTCCAAGCTTGTTCGGCACTTTTCTTTGAAAAGGCCTCGGACTTTGCAGCTTACTCCACGATGGAATCTTTCGTGGGTGCTGCTTTGCTTGGGGGGGGGGGGGGGGGGGGGGGGGGGCGCCGTTCGAACCTTTATCCCAGGTGGATATGCAATTTCTCACATATAAGACGGCTTTTCTGATGGCATTTGCTTCGGCCAGACGGGTTAGTGAGCTTCACGCCCTCTCGGTTGACCCGGCCTTTTTTAGGAGCTCTCCCAACAGTGTTACTTTTACCACTGATTGCTCCTTTTTGGCTAAGAATCAGTTACCAGATACTACTCCTCCTCCTATCTGTATCAGGGCTCTTCCCTCTGTTGAGGGTACTCGCCCTTTGCTCTGTCCGGTCCGTGCTATTCGCATTTATCTTGATCGGACACGCTTCATACGGAAAGGCAGAAAACGTTTTTTTTCTGTCTCTCATTCCGGGTCGACAGAAGATCTCTCCTCAATCCATTTCTCGATGGATTTGTCTTGCTATTCGTACGGCTTATAGTCATTTAGCAGCTGGCGATTGTATTACCAATCGTATTTCTGCCCACGAGGTGCGGGCACTGTCTACCTCTTGGGCTTATTCTAACTCCGTCAAGTTGTCGGATGTTATGCAGGCAGCCTACTGGAGAAATGCTTCTACTTTCTCCACCTTTTATTTACGCCAGTTGCAGGAGCAGTCGGAGGACCTTTTTGCCCTGGGTCCTCTTTCTTCTGCTCAGGCTGTTGTCTGCCATAGCCATTAGGCTTCTTGAAGGTCAGTTTCAGCCTTGTGCTGTTACTGCCCTTTTTCTGTCTGTGTGTCACACAGGCTCATATGTCTCTTTTCATTGTCCTTTACCAATGATTGCGACATTATGGTTGATAAGCCTCGGGACCTCTTCCATCTACTTCACGGTTCCAGTGCACTAGGGTTATGTGGGGGTTGGTTATGCGATTCCCTCCAGCCTTTTGTCTATTCAGCCTGTAGTAAACAATTGTGAGTAGGTTGATAAGAAATCTAAATTTTATAGTAAATTTCCTTTCTTATTATACCTACCACAATTGTTTACATGGAGGCCCTCCCGTCTTCTTTACGGGTAAAGAATCTTTCCTCCCCGCTGATCACATAACTCTAACGTTTACGGATTCAAAAAGAATGAGTCTTTAGAGACGGTATATGCGCACTGGCAACGGAAGTCGTGGAGTTGTACTTGGGAGAGAGCGTCCCGTACTGGGTCTGGGCCGGTTGCACTCGACCCAGTTTTGGCTTATTTTTATTGGTGCTTTTGCACCACTTTTCTTTCCCAACTTGCTTGGGAAAGACAAAAATAGAGAGTATTTTATCCGAGTTAGGGACTTCCACTGTAGTGCAAGCCTGTAGTAAACAATTGTGGTAGGTATAATAAGAAAGGAAATTTACTATAAAATTTAGATTTTTTTTGGTTTACTGATGATAACTTTAGTTGTTGTTGACCGAATCAAATACAATTTGGTATGTAGGTGTATCAGCATAAAATATAGATCAAATTCAAATCGGGGTTTGGTCCACCATATTTGGACTTGAAAAAATTCAATTTTTTCAACTACCTCAAATTGCACACTTTTTTTTTTTTGGGGGGGGGGGGGGGGGGGATGTGTGGTTGAGTGGCCTTTTATAATGATCAGAATTAGGTAATTACCTAAATAGGACACAGCAGCAAGCTACATCTTTTGTACACTGTTCATGGGTGCTTAACCCTTTTGGACTGCTGCCTCAAACAGGAGCGCGGTGGCTCAGTGATTAGGGCATTGAACTTCAAACCAAAAGGTCCACGGTTTGATCTCTGCCAGGGGTTACTGCATTGTGTACTTGTGCAAGGCACTTAATCCCAATTGCCCATGTGGGGGCATGGTGGAGCTGTGTACTAAGACATACTGTACGTCGATGGTGCACCTGTCTTCAACCAGTGCTATCCATGCTTGTGTTGAGTTAGTACATTGGGGAGGCTGATAGTTGATCAGTGGTTCTTTCTGGGTACACCAGCTTCCTCCACCTGTAAAACTGTCCGACACACGATGGCTCTGGTTGTCAAAAGTGTCAGTAAACCCCAATAAATAAATATAAGGAAAATAACGCCTCAAACGGGTGCTTCTGCATGGAGTGATGGTGAAATGTCTTCTAGAAAATGACAAAGTTATCCTGGCAGTAGTTTCTACAGGGCTTCAAATTGCTCCAAAAAGCAATGGTAAAAGCTGCGCCCAAATAATGTATTTGTGCCCAAATGAAAGTGGTATTTAAAAATGTTTTGTGAAGTTTTGCAGCCTTCCAGCTATATATAGTTTGGTCAAGTTTTCGAGATGCATGCAATATAGTTTAGGACGAACCTGTGGATTCAAACAATGCAACAGACAAATAAGTTTAAAAAGCCGCACAGTTTGCCAGTAATCTGCGTCAACACTGTCATATACAACACTGTTGACACAAATTACTTTTCACTGTGTGCTCTGTATGAGCATGTACACAAAACTTGCGATCTGATATATTTTTATACTGTACCAATGACCCAGACATAGCTGCTGGTGCTAACTCTTAAAATGTAGGGCCAAACACAAATTTTGCCCCCCAATCCCCAAAATTTGCATCTAAAACCAAAGAAAACATGTCCTGAATGGCCCTCCACACTTCACCTCTACTGCACATGCGCAGTGTCAAGGACGTTCCGAAATTGGCGCCATTAATCATTCTAAGTTTGGCCCTTCATCAGTTAACATCTGACTGATCTTTGTGCTTGTAAATCTCAGTTTAAATGATGCCAGACACATAAATATTAGTGAAATGGTGATTCTAAGGAGGATAGAGAAGGAGGAGAGGAAAAATGTGTGACAGAATATTATCAGGGCTGTAACTTAAAATTTTTTAATGAAATTATGTTCAGTTACCTATATTTTTATACTGTACCAATGACCCAGACATAGCTGGTGCTAACTCTTAAAATATAGGGCCAAACACAAATTTTGCCCCCCAATCCCCAAAATTTGCATCTAAAACTAAAGAAAACATGTCCTGAAAGGCCCTCCACACCTCGCCCCCACTGCGCATGCGCAGTGTCAAGGACGTTCCGAAATTGGCGCCATTTATCATTCTAAGTTTGGCCCTTCATCAGTTAACATCTGACTGATCTTTGTGCTTTTAAATCTCAGTTTAAATGATGCCAGACACATAAATATTAGTGAAATGGTGATTCTAAGGAGGATAGAAAAGGAGGAGAGGAAAAGAATGTGTGACAGAATATTATCAGGGCTGTAACTTAAAATTTTTTAATGAAATTATGTTAAGTTACCTATTTTCAAGGCAGCAGCCATTTTGTTGTCATTCTGATTATTTAGTTACACTGTTTTTTCAAGTGTTTTTCCTCTCTCCCTGTCCTTTAAGTTCCCCCTTGCTATTCTCCCATGCTTTTGGCATAGTTTCTGTAATTATTATTACTAAAATTTCTTGGGAGTTTTAGCTTAATAACAGAATGAATTCTGTTCTTTCCCCATGTTTACGTCTTCACCTACGGGTGGTTAGGCGTTGTGTTCTGCATCTACCATCTGATGTTCTGCAGTTTCTTCCCTGGAAGTCTCTGTTTTGCATCAGATGGTGTATTTTTGGTAACTGATTTCGGGCCTGGGTGCCTGGAGTCTTATTTTAGTGTTTTTACACTCATTGTTTACATTTACAACAGCCCTCTGTGTGAGGGGGGGATTTCTAAATAATAATATCTTTATGTTATTTTAATCATAACTAGATACATTATTATTGTTCGTAAGTGTTGAATAAATTGTTTAAAATATTTTTTAAATTTTTGTCCACACTTAGGCTTGGGATCCATTGGGGCTCAACGTTACTTTTCAGAAACTTGGGCTGTTCTGAAAAAATATTTTTTCAAAATATTTTGATTTCAATTATTTTTTCTATATTAATGGATCATATTATTATTATGTATTTGATTGCCAGGGGTTAGTGCGAGTACCAGGACTTGTTTTCTTTTCACATTGAAAGGATATTGATCAATTGTAATAAGAGGAAGTCTTCCTCTGACTTTTATAATCATTCTATATGTGGTCAGTGTACTCGCATTAACTCCTGTTCTGTATCGTATGATTTCGATGACAATATGGGAAGCGTATGTCACGGTATGTTATTGGAGAATTGGACACTCCGGTCCTTTCCCCGCAGGGTCACTCTACTTTATCAATTTCTATTTCAGACGATCAAGATTAGGGTGATGTATCTGTGATGTCTTCCAACAGTGTGCCTCCGTCGTCACAATTAATGAAGGGCTAGCGGAAAAGTGCTCATGTAAATACTCCAATTGCCTAAGAGGACCCTAGTAGGTTCGACGGCCTTTGACGTCCGCTAGCTCGCCCGGTGTAGCGTCCATTCACCGAATGGTTCGGCAGCTGGGTTCGTCCGTTGCAGTCTAGAAGGAATTTTGGGGTGATGCGAGCACTATAAATCAACCAAATGCACACCCAGTGACGGCGGATCAGAGGGAGAACGGAGGAAGCCTTTTGGTCCGGTTCATAGCTCGTTCTGGTCCTTCCGGACGGCGAGCGAGAGAGGCCCCTCTCTCGTACAACAACATCTGGCCCTAGATGTTGTGGTACAAAATGTTTCACATTCGGAGCATATGTCCGTCGCTCGGGATGCTCCGGCATATAGTCAGTCCGGAGTAGACTGTCAATAAGGCTTCCTCATTCTCATGGTAGCGCACACGACCACTCTTGGTTACGTGACCTCCGATATCCAGTCAGCTTCGCCAGTCAGAGAATCATCGGCGACCAGGTCACACCATCCGGTAGCCAGGGATACGAGGCCTGCAGACTCCGGACGTTCGCATAGGAAGTGTGCGGGAGTCAACATACACGGAGCTTCCGGCAGCAATGCATCGTAAGACCGGTCCGACGGGATACCGAAAGGGATTTGGAGGATTTCGAGCTTTCCTTTTCGGAACAACATATGCTGTTGTGTATGTCATCTGACTTGGTCTTCTACAGCTTCTTTCGTCGGACCAGAATGCTGCGATGCTGGATAAGAAACTGATAGCGTCGGTGGACTTAGAAATTTTTGGTTCGGTTCAGGGACATCGTCCCTCAGTTCCGACATAGTCCAATAATGTCACACAAACTTTCGAATTATTGAACGACGCTATATATATTATTATTATATGCTTGCTATAACCAAGCATTTCTGGTTTCTTGTTCACAAAGTTACGAAGATGTCTTTCAAAGTGTGCCTCTGTCGTCATAGTTAATGAAGAGCTAGCGGCAATAAGTGCTCATGGAATATGTCTATCGCCTAAGAGATCCCTTGTAGGATCGACGGAGTGACATTCGCTAGCTCACCCGGTGTAGCGTGCATTCATCGAATGGTTCGGCTGCCGGGTTCGTCCGTTGCGGTCTAGGAAGGAGATTTCGGTGATGCGAGCACTTTAATTACTTTAGTACTCACCCAGTGACGGCAGATTGAGGACAGATCGGAGGAAGCCTGTTAGTCCGGTTCCTGGCTTGTCCAGGTCCGTCCGGTCTGTGAGCGAGAGAGGTCCCTCTCTCGTCCAACAACATAGGGGACCGCATGTTGTGGTTCAGATATTTTACATTCGGAGCATACGTCTGTCGGTCGGGATGCTCCGTTATATTGACAGTCCGAGAGACTGTCCATAATGCTTCCTCATCCTCACAGCAGGGCACACAACCGCACATTGGCTACGTGACCTCGAGTATCCGATCAGTTTCGTCATTCAGTGATTCACGGCAAATAGGTCACGCCATCCGGTAGCCAAGGGACACGAGGCCTATACACTCCGTTCGCTCGCATATTGGTAGTATGCACGGGGTAACGATCACGGAGCTTCCAGCGGCAGTGCATTGTAGGACCGCTTCTCCTTAGGCCTCAGTGACGGACGTGCTATCCGAGTTAGCACAGTTGTTTCGCAGCATCCCAGCAATCGACAGTTTCTTGGTCGAATCAGGAATTATCCGACGGCGCTGGGTCGGTGCGGTCCGCGGTTGCATCAGGTACGGACGACCGAACGCTTTATAGGGTCCGACAGGATGGCGAAAGGGATTCGAAAGATTTCGAGTGTTCCCTTTCGTAGTATCGGAAGCTGCCATTTATATCTTCTGGCATTATCTTCCAGTGATTGTTATTTCGGACTACATTGCTGCGATGTTGGATAAGAGACTTATAGCGTCATTGGACTCGGAATTTTGGATCGGTTCAGGGACATTGTCCCTGACTTACCGACGCAGTCCAATAATTTCATTACAACATGTGTTTTATTTTTCGACGCTATATATGCATACAAGCCTGCTACCAAGCATGGTAGTTTAGTTTCTTGTCCGCGTTGCTCATTTCTGCCGTTTTATCATTTATACGAATAGTTTATTTTGGCAGAGCAGGGCATACCGAGAGTTCATATGCGTCTAGACGGTGTGGTTAAAGACTGGAAATATTCTTTTTCGCCGTCTATGTCTTTTCCAACCTCAGTGTTGGAAACGACAATGATGTCTAGTAGACTTAACTTAGACGCTTTATCATACATAATCCACCTTACTGAGGCGTTATCATTACGTCTGCAAGAAAAGATTTACGGGATATTATTCTCAATGTGATTTCTTTTGAATGCAGTAGTTTGTTCACGTATAACTCCGCCCTTCAGTGGCTGATTGGAGTTGGTTAGACGTGACGCAGCCCTAGCTACATCCACGCGCGTGGATAGTAAGGTTAAGAACTCTCTCAGAGTCGCTTCTTTCTCGGAGAAGCTTCTCTTCGACGGCAACTTTTCAGCAATCCATGAATTGCTCGATTTACACTCTCTTGTCTATCTAGTGTTACAAGAGATTCAGACTGGGGCAAACATTCGGTGGTTGACTCAGAGAGTGCCACCGCAGTTGCCGGGCCCGAGTGTTGCAGTTATGACGGTTGCCAGTCAAACAGATTGGGATATAATATTGATCCCAACGGATTCGAATTGCCAGGGTCTTTGGGTTCCGCAGTCTCTTAGCAACCAATTATCTTCTGCGGAATAATGTTTTTTAGGCTTGCTTTATGTCATTGCATGAACATTATTCAGAAACGCATGCCCAAATCCTGTCCGTTAATTCGACAGTAGTGGCGTATCTCCGGAACCAGGGAGGCACTCATTCGTTTCCGTTATTCAATTTAATGGAAAGAATCCGTCTGTTGGTTATAGTACACCAAGTTCTGTTTCGGTCCGTCATATTCCAGGTCGTCTGATTGTTTTACCGGACTCCCGTTCACTTAGGAGTCGCTTGTTGCTGTCAGAATGGACTCTCAACAAACAAGTATTCAATCAGATTTGCTATCTATGGGAGCGCCCAATGATGATTTATTTACGACACAGCTTGCTAATCAATTGCAGACGTATGTGTTGGCTTGTCCGGATCTCTGAGCTAATGTTGTTAACGCTCTATTGATCTATAGGACGGAATGATAGGATACGCGTATCCTCTGGCGCTGTTGTTTCAGCAGGTATTGCTAAGATAAACAACCTCAATACATTTCTGTTGATAGCATCTCTATCTTCACAGAGACCATGGGTAATTTACTCTGTTGTCTACTGTGGGACTTAACGTGAAATCTTCCTCAATGAGAGGATCTTTTTTCGCTGGGTAAATCGTGTCATCTTTATCACAACCCGCAAGGTTGCAACCTTCACATATTCCGTTGTGTGGTCCGTATTGCATTGTAAGCATTGTACTGGACGAGCTTTGGACGCGATTTCTTACTATAGGAGATCCTCTTCTTCGCTATTCTATGCGGCTAAAGTGGAGGCTCTTCCGTCATTGGTGTAGGGATCATTATGTTCATATTGTTGATCCCTCCATACTACTCATTGCAACTTTTTAGTATACTTGTTTGACAAGATCTACTGCAGCCTGTTATTATTAAGGTTATAGGTTTATGTTACCTCATACCTATGCACTCTAGGATAGTTTACAATTGAGTCTTATGTCTCTTTATCTAAGTCAGTTAGTAACTTTTTGATAATTAGACTTAGAATCTTTAGATTAAATTCCTATATGGATTTTAACTTCGGTTCTTATTTAGCTAAGTAATCATTTGAGCCTCTGGAAACAGTAGTTTTCAAATTCTGACCTTTTAGACAGTATTTCTGTTGGTTTCTCTTTTACTGAAGAGTCAGTGAGTTTCATGCACTATCGATGGATGATTTTCACTTTCGTAGTTTCGGAATCACTACTTCCTTTACTATTTAGGTTGGATTTTTGCATAAGAGTTAGGCTCCTATTATCCGGAACCTATTGTTATTAAGGTCCTTCCGTCTTCGTACGGGCATAGGCCTTTACTCTCTCCAGTTAGAGTTTTTGTATTTATAAACAGATATCTGTTTATTACTACGGGCGTAAGCTTCTTCTGTCTTTGATGCCTAATAGAAGGATGTTACGCTCCATTCTATTGCTAATGGATTCTATTAACTATCGGTACTGCTTATGGTATATCATTGATTCAGCAGTTGTGCTTAAGATTTCGGCTCATGAAGTAAGAGTTCTTCTACATCTTGGGCTTACATTAATAGTGTCGCTATTATAGATTTTTGAAGGCTGCTCATTGCGCTCAGCCATCCACATTCATGAATTTTTATCTCAGAAATATCGAGTCCATTTCTGGAGGCTTCTATTGTTAGGTCTATTATCTACTGCTCAGAATGTCATTCACTTAACAGTTGCTACTATAGCTAGGTAGGCTGTCTGTTTCGGCAGTGACTCCGTTCTGCTGCCCTCTTCGCTCTGGGCTATTTGACCCAGGGCAAGAAAAGGGGGGGGGGGAGGGTGTTCCCTTGGGTCACCTGTTTTACTATAAAACAAGGGGATACCTCCTCCGGAGTTAGTAATTCTGAGCTGTTATTGAGATGGTTGTTTAGTGAGAAGTTTATGTTTTAAAAATTCATTCAAGTCTTAGTTTTTAAAGTATAGCTTTTGAATATTGCATGTGTCAACGGACATGATTATGCAATCCTCAGACACTTTTAAGGAGTATAAGAGTCTCTATTCTCTAGACTTTCTTTATTTATTGGCTTACTTTAAAAATTATTAATATAAGGATTATATTGGATATTAATAGAGTACATGGATGTATGATGCTCAATTTTGGAAGGTGTTGTATCTTTCTAATTTATCATAAATAAGAAAGATACATGTAAGGCCTATTACTTCTTTTTCCCTAGAGGGGATGACTCTATTTTATATTATTGAGCGTATTCCATCTTGCTCTATGTCCTTGACCCTCCAGCCTTTTTACTATTCAGCTATGTCTGGGTCATTGGTACAGTATAAAAATGTTAAAAAATTTATAGTAATTTCTATATTTTTTATACTTACCAATGACCCAGACGGGGATGGCCCTCCCAGGAGTTGGGAACTCTTGCCTCCCCGCTGAGTACATAGCGCTTACCAGGCACTGGTTATTAGAATGATTAGTGGCGCCAATTTCGGAATGTCCTTGACACTGCGCATGCGCAGTAGAGGTGAAGTGTGGAGGGCCATTCAGGACATGTTTTCTTTGGTTTTAGATGCAAATTTTGGGGATTGGGGGGCAAAATTTGTGTTTGGCCCTATATTTTAAGAGTTAGCACCAGCAGCTATGTCTGGGTCATTGGTAAGTATAAAAAATATAGAAATTACTATAAATTTTTTAACATTCATATTTATTGTATTTTCTATTTACTCTTAAAATTTCAGATTAATTTTACACAATATTAACTACATGTCCTGGAACAGCAGCAGTTTACTTAACTGGTAGAGTACTGGAAGCCCATATTTGGGCTTCATTCTGAAGTGCAGGTGCTGCAATTTAAAGGCTTCAAATTCAGTGACTGAGCTTCTTATTATCTTTGAAGTGATATTATTTAATCTGTTAGCATCTGCCTTGTTACAATTCATAGGAGAGTGCCCACAGGCAGGCACTCACTCTCCTATGAATTGCAACAAGGAAAAGATGTGTGAACAAATTTTGGTGGCCCAAAAATAATTTAGCACTCTACCAGTTCACAGTTTTTCTGCATTATTGTTGGCTGCCTCTACAGACAGCCAACAATGACGTAAAAATGTTGTCTAGATAAAGGCAGCCTACCATTACTGTTCTCAAGGAAGAATACAGTTGGAGCAACCAGGGGCCCTGGAAGCACTTCAGGTAGGGCGACTACTCGAATTTCGAGTCGAATCTCGAGTCAGAACGCAAATTCCTTTTTCTAGAGTCATAAATAGATAAATGACAGAGTTTTTATTGTGAGTTCTTTCTTTAAACGATGCAATAATCCAGTTTGGCCATGAAAGAAATAGGAAAATATGTTACAAAACCCTATTCATATCACTGTTAAATAATACCAACATGATTTACTGACGCCTCATCGCGACCTTAGTAAAGTCGGCATTATACATAAGTCATAACAGAATGCTAAACGGTTGTTTCTCATGCGATTTGCACTCATAAAGTCCAATGTGCCGTGCCTAATTTGGAAAACGTGTTAAAACTTGTCAAAATTGTTATTTGGAGGTTCTAACAGGCAAGAAAGGTAGTAGCTTGAACCAAAATATGTTTACATTAAATAGTTAGCCGATTGAAAGTTGCATTTACGCGATGAAAGAACGTTAAATCCCTCTCTGTTGAGAAGAAATCGGGCTGTCGGTTTTATAAGAATCGACTCAAAAAATGACTCGCCTCACGAGTTTTAAACTAGAAACGAATCAAGAATCGACTTGAACTAAAATATCTGACTCGCAGGGCCCTAACTTCAAGGCAAGGGAGTCACACTCAGGAAAAGGGTATTTACTCGCACTAGCAGCCCCACCATGACATGCTGAAGAATGCCTGTCTTGAAGGCTGTAGGCCCGAGAAGGGGGAGTTTGAGAACAGATACCCACCTCCCATTAGGAGGGGGCACCTCCCAAACTCCCCAACCTCCTCATTGAATTTTGAAAGCTCCCAGAACGGATTTTGGGTGTATTTTAGCTTTACTTTGAGAATAAAACATTGAAAAAATTTAAGGGACAAACCTGGGAAGTGCATTGTTTGCCCCCTCTTGCCACCGTGGTCTGAAGGCAGGGAGGGCAGCTGCCCAATGCTTCATGCATCCCTGCTAGCATCTTTTTCAAAGCAATATAAAAGTATCTGTTTGTGGCTGTATGGGTACTTGAGGGTAAAACTTTATGCATACTTGTAATTATACCCCCCCACAAACAAAGTTTGGGGGGTATATAGGAATCACCCTGTCCATCCATCTGCCTGTCCATTCTTATAAGCGCAGCTCCTCCTAAACCGTTTGAAGAATTGTCATGAAACTTTACACAATGGAAGAACTCCATATGAAGAAGTGCATGAAGCAATATAATTCCGTTCTGACAGGCGCAGGGGGTATCACTTTGTGAGCTTGCTCACAGTACCTCTAGTTTAAATTTACATTTAAAAAGGATTTTGACTCAAAACCCTAAAAATATGAAGCCTGAAATAAATTTTAGTTCAAGAAGAACCAGTAATAATGGTGAAGACCTGCAAAAGAGGCTGTAAACTATGGTTCTATCTCCACAGGAAGTGAAGCAGTATATTTATTTATTGGTGTTTAAGGTCACGTACTTAAGCACAATGGCTAATCATGACCATGACAGTTTTACAGGTGAAGGAAGCCTGAGTACCCGGAGAGAACCAACAAGCAACTATGAGCAACTGTCAGCTCCTCAACACTCTAACTCTGTTCAAGCTCTGCTCAAGCAGGGTTACAGCAGTTGAAGTCATGTGCACCATTGATGTGCAGTACGCCTTAGTACACAGAGTCATTGTGCCCCCATGTATAACCAGGATAAAGTGCCTTGCCCAAGGACACAACATGGGTTGTCCCAGATGGGGATCGAACTCTAGACCTTTAACATAGAAGTCCAACAGTCTACCACCGAACTGCCGCGCTCCTAGTGAAGCAGTGCTTGTACAGTAAACAAACTCTGTTTCACATGTAAGATAGGACCTGGTAACCAATGCCTGGGTTGGAAGTCCTCTAAAATGGGCAACATAAAACATAAACTATTAGCTAAACTTGACTTTATATTCACGTTGCCGTCTAAGCCAGTCATGCTTAACCATTGGGCAGAAATATATGTGACCTTCAACACCAACAAATGAATAATATAAATGCTATGGCTCTAAGTACTGGGAGGGGACCTGAAAAGTACATGAGACAGGTGTTGAGAAGGTGGGAATAACTGCACTCTTCTCTCCCATCAGACCACAGTACAGTGGGTCAGTATATCCTGTTGTGTCCAAATTAGACTGATCCAAAGGAGGTCTGGATATAAAGAGCTTACATTGTTACCTGTTAGCAGCTTGTGCTATAGAACATGGTGGTAACCTAATAGAAAAATAGTGTTGTGATGCTTTACTGCCTTCTCTGTTTTACTATGTAAGTCATGTTGCTTACATCTTGACAGAATTTCTGCCAAAATAAATAGCAACAACTAATGTGCGATCTCGCTTTGATGAGATCACCATTTAGTTTGTTGCTGTTTACATGTATTTTGATTACAATCGTGTTAGGATGTAAAGGGCATGTCAATCTAGTCATATGTGGATCAAGACTGAAAATAAGCAGACTGTCATCTTCAAAATGAGGTCCCCAGAGGGTGAATTTGGTGATGCTACCCTGCACAGCAGGGTAGCATCACAAAATTTACCCTCTGTGATCCTCGGTCTGAATCAAGGTATCAATCCAAAACAGAATGATGTACCTAGAGGATAAATTGGCCCACTGTATGGGATAGCATCAGCAAATTTTCCCTCTGGGGACCTCCTTTTGCAAATGACAGGTTGCTTACATTCAGGCTTGATGTGGATGTAAGCTATAACCTTTGAGTTGAGTTTGTTCCAAAATATTGTCATATCTGACCTACTAAAGGCCTGGGTTGACATCATTGACAGCCCTCTGAAACAACAGGTTGTGGTGAAGTGGAATCTCTGGAAAATTACCCCAGTCCTTTGGGTTAACGTTCTCCCAATGGGTACCCCGGGAACTGAAGCAGTGCCTGTTCCCTATGGTAAACAGGCTCTGTTTTACTGGTAAAATAGGACCCAGTCACCAATGCTTGGGAGGTGCAAACCCTCTCTAAAATGGGCACAATGGCTTATTAACGGTCAACCCTGGTCTTGAGTTGATACTCATGTTGTGGCCATGATTAGCCATTGTGCACAAATATGTGACCTTAAACACCAATAAATAAATAAATAAATAATATTGGGGTTAAGGTTCAGAGCAGTTTGGGGAACTGGGAAATACTATTTGGCAGTTGCAAATAATATGGACTAAATCACATTGAGAATGGGTCCCATAAATGTATCTTGTGCACCACACAAAAACTCTCTGTTTATGAACTATAAATATTTTGCAGTTGCTTATTTCATGGACGAAACTAAAATCTATAAGACTCGAGGTATTTTGTCTATGGCATTTGTACAAAAGGGATCAGTGAAAAATGAATATCTGAAATTATCAATGCTGAGAACCATTTCTTTCTCCTTACAGAATCTTATGAAAATTGCTGGCCATGCTCTCCATCAAGCGTCAGTTACAGACAGTTCTGTGTAAGTAAATTTTTTTCCTTACTAAAAAAAATAGTTCTTGTCATTCCATACTAAAATCACTGCATGCATTTATTTATGATGATAGGGACAGAGTTTCAATGTACATATACTAAGATTCCATATTTAATGAATGTTTACACATTTGTATGAACAGTGGATTCAGATTTTTGCAGATGTTGCTTTCCATCAAACCTGGACATAAAACGCTTACATCATAACCTATTTGCAGGTTATGCTATATAACATGGTGGAAACCTAACAGAAAAGAGTGTTGCGATTCTTTTCTGCCTTCTCTGTTTTTGCTACACCAGCCTTTCTGGCTGCTCACATCGTAACAGAAATTTCTCCAGAATAACTATATGCAGGAACAACCAATGTGTGATCTCACTTTTGCGAGATCGCACATTGGTTGTTGCTATTCATGTTTGTGGAAGTAAACAGTATGCCACTATATTCATATGTGGATGCAATTAATGACCCTCTTGTCAAGTTAGTTGCAAAAGATTTTTAGGCTGACTGGCAGAACTCTCAGAATTAGGAATTTATTTTATGTTAGATTATTTTGTTGTACCCTGTAGCTTGTTTGCATATTTTACAATTGACGTAACCCCCACATAACCTAAATGATCGTTTGTGGGTTATTTCCAGGCTTGCTTTCCATCCTACCTCACCAATACAACATGTCTATCCTTATCCACCTCTCTTCTTTGAAAAATGCAAGTCTTGAGGCAACCCATGGATTTGGGCCGAACCGGATGGGCCTGAGGACAAAAGTGCATGGTGCACTTTCGTGGTCTCATCTTCTGCATTCTTGTATGCTTGGAGGTCTTGTATAGGTTCTAATCCCTTCCTGTCTAATCTCATTCAGCATTTTGCTCTTAACTCATTGAACTCTGATGCTGTCTTCCATGTCAGTTCAATGGCAGCAGTTGGAAGAGTGAGTCCATATTCATTATTTGGGGATAGACCAGTTAATATTTTCCCCCTGTTGAAAATATTGATTGGTCTACCCCAACACATTCTTGTAGCAGTCATTCTACTTGATGAAATGTTGATGTGTTATGTTCCGGGGATGGAAAAGCAGCCTCTCGCTTTCAAACTTCAATGGGTTAAAAGACCAACTGCACTAAAACCTAAATGGTATTTATCACAGGTATTACTTTTCTTAGGGAGGGGGCACCTTTTGAGTCTTTTGATAATGTTCATATAAGCCATAGGATTCTTTTGGGTTTCAACAGGGACCAAATATCAGACCCATTCCCAATGGTGTTCAAGCATGAATTTTTCTAATTTACAACCCCAAATTTCCCAATCTTAGTTCCCACTCAAACAAACATTTAATTCACAATTAGTGTCCTGAATAAGATGGTAAAAAGTCCTCAAATAACCAATAATACCGAAACCTAAAAAGCAACTCAGTCTAAATTCAGAAAATTGGAGGTAATGTGAAGAAGTGATTGCTGCTTTTTTAAAAGGTGGGATAACATTACCGTGACAGTTCAACCCAGGGTTATAAGTTAAATGAGTGCAGCAGCGGCCATATGTTTATTTTTATTAAATAACTGCTGGACAATATTGGGAAAACTAAGTATTCCAGTGTTCAGAAAATTATACCACTATATACCATCATACTGATTGATTTTTAAAATTTGAAATTATTTTAAAGATTCTATGGCACTTACTGGTTACCATACTTTTCACGAATTGGGGACAAAACTCCTGCCATCCAAAACATTTGCTGCAATTTCACCCGAACATTCTGCTAATTAACTTCTGAAACGTTCACTAGATATTTTTAGGGGGTTTTAATTCATTTTTACATGTCTTATGAAGTATTTTCAAGGTAAAATAATAAAAATGACAAACTTGCATTTAGTTGAGTTTTTCTCCTTTCCATTTTTAGACGAGATAAATAAATTAGTTGATCGATCTGACAAAACAGCTGACACTGTTGTGTGTGACATCTTGTACTGATGTGGCTTTGCATTTTGTAACAATTAGGGTCAGTCTCAGGATCAGAGATGATTGTTGTCATACCATGTTTTGATTGAGGAAATGGAAAAGTCCAAAACACCAAGCCAGACACCAGCTTGTGTTGCTATGCTCCTCGGTAAAATCAGTCTAAAAATGCATAAAACACTACCTAAAATGTAAAAATGCATAGTTGTCATTGTTTTCTCTGATGACAGGGAAGGACTTAAAAAATAAATGGAATAACCGAAGGAGGGGAACGACAACTTTATCTAAAAAGGAGAAAAACTAGGGAAAAAAATGCTTAATTGTAAAGATTTTTACCGATTACAGATGAGATTAAAAAAATGTTAAAAAACATCTTAAGACATACAACTTTTTTATGTTAGTTTCAGAAAAATATGTAACCTATGTACCTTTCAACCCTTAGTCATCCTTTGTAGTATGGCAGATGGCATTTAATATAAGTACAAGATTGAGCCATTTTAAATATATATCTGCATGGGTTGTTGGCCAAGCACTATGAATAGAACACTACTCTGGGCTCCATCTTGGATTCCAAAATACTTCATTTACCAGTACTTACTTTTTTTTACAAAATTGATATAACTTGAATGAAAAAAATTTAACTGTCTGAATATTATTTTTAGCTCACCTCAGCAAAGCACAAGGAGATAGATCTTTAGTGATTACTTTCCATCTGTTGTCTGTCCATAGTCTGACATGAACTTTATATTATTGCCTTCTCATATCGACTTCTTATAAACTGCCAGGCCAAATTGAACCAAATTAGATATGCATGTTCCTCATGATATGTCTATTCAAGTTTGTACAAATAAAGTTGCTACACCATTGGGGAGTCCCACAAGTGTCATTAATCTGTTAGTATCCCTAGAGTTTTTTAAAAATCTTCTTTTTCAGAACCACCAATCAGAATCTTACGATATTTGTTAAACAGTATCCTTAAGGAGGCCCTGCAGATATCCAATGTTCGATTCAATTAAAAAATGCAATGAAACATCGATTCAATTTGATTTTAATCTGTTTCCAGACACGATATTACAAGTTTCTGCTTTTGAGCGAAGGGGCCTGTAAACGAGATGCTGAAAACAACACACACAAACATTTGGGCCTAATGAAAACCTTATTATAATGCCTTGCCCCCACTCCTCCATAAAAATAACTGGGTTTTTCCATGAAATGCATGTGCAGTTTGAGGCATTGTCAGTGTTTCAGGCCTGCCGGTAAAGAGTTTGTTTATTTCTGATTCCCTATTTTTAGCTGCGACTAGCAGCTCAATAAGTGGCAATGTCGGTCTGTCTGTCGGTCTGCCTGTCGGTCGGTCTGTCGGTCTGTCTGTGACCAACAAGTTTCAGAACTCAATAACTTTTGAAATACTTGATGGAATGACTTTATATTTGGCGTGTAAGTGTATCTTATTGATGTCTAGCCACTGTTCAATGC
Organism: Pictodentalium vernedei; assembly: GCA_031216915.1. Classification (NCBI taxonomy): domain Eukaryota; kingdom Metazoa; phylum Mollusca; class Scaphopoda; order Dentaliida; family Dentaliidae; genus Pictodentalium; species Pictodentalium vernedei. Next base: position 168,518,080 of record CM062292.1, read on the forward strand.
ATGTGTTGTTCAAAATATGTTACTTGGAGTTATGGCCCTTGATGAACTTAGAATTTTGTGAGATTGCACCACCCGTCGCAGCTATGGCGTCGATGTCGCGATTTTTAGCTGCGACTAGCAGCTCAGTAAGTGGCAATGTCGGTCTGTCTGTTGGTCGGTCGGTCTGTCTGTGACCAACTAGTTTCAAAACTCAATAACATTTGAAATACTTAATGGAATAACTTTATATTTGGCATGTAAGTGTATCTTATTGATGTCTAGCCACTGTTCAATGCATGTGTTGTTCCAAATATTTTTCTTGGAGTTATGGCCCTTGATGAACTTAGAATTTTGTGAGGTTGCACCACCCGTCGCAGCTACGGCGTCGATGTTGTGATTTTTTGTTTTGTTTGCAAGCAACATCATGAGTTTCTCGAAGTTTCCTGTAAACAAAACACAAGTGTCTGTTTGGCATGGCAGAAATAAAAAACTCTTTGATTACAATTTATTGTCAGATAAATTCATCTGTAAATTATGCTCTTTAAAGTTAACTGCACATAAGTATGGTACGATGTTGCACCTGTGGAACCATATGAAAAACAATGATGCATAATAAAATTGTATTCACAGGGTCCTAATACTTAGGAGGAAGTTCGTTCAGATCAAGACCCTGAGTTCTTGTTTGGTCTCTCTATTTTTACTTAGTTCAATATGAGAAAAATTCTTTAAAAATCTTCTTCAGATCCACCACTACTACCAGTCAGAATCTTTTGATATTTCTAACATATAGCATCCTTGGTGTGTGGAGGACATGTCCCTCAGATTAAAGCTTGTTCAACTCAAGTGTCTGGGTTCATGTGTGGGCTCTATAGTGTTAATTAGCCATAGATGCTGAATGTGACATTAAATCCTTCTTAAAACAGGTGAGCAATTGAGGCCCCTTGGGGCCTCTTAAAATCTAGAGGGCATTTTGGGGCAAAATTGCTGGTGGATGTTTCAGGGTTCCTGGCAGATGTTTTGAATTAAATTATTTGCAGACCTTTTGGCTAGCAGATGTTTCGTTTCTACACGTTTTTCACAATGTTGGATTTTTTTCTCACCCAGTTTTATGAGCAGATAAATATCACAAATGACCAAAGACCAGGAAAGATATCATCACTTAAATGGCATTTGCTAAATATGAATTAAATGATTATTTCAGAAATCATATTTCAACTACCTTTGATATTAAATTACACTAAATGTCTAAAAACAGATCTGAGAAATCTATAAAAGTAGTTTTTAGTCTGTATTACTTTTTAGCTCACCTGACTGAAAGTCAGGGGGAGCTTTAGTGATCACTTTTTGTCTGTCATCTGGTATCCATTGTCTGACATCCATCGTCTGTCATAATAATTCTGAATAAAGTTGATGTTTGCAACTTCTCAAAAACTGCAGAACCGATTTCTTTTAAATTGGAGGTGCTTGTTTGTTCTAATATCACATTTTGTTTTTGGTAAAATCAACATGCTAAGCCCCATAGGGATGGGGTGAAGGTTAAATACTCCCAAATTTAGAAGAAAAAAATCTACTTCTCATGAACCATTGTGTATTTGTGGCTTGATATTTGGTACTGAGCTTCCTTTTGAGGTGTAGAATTAAAGTTTTTTCAAACAAAGTTCATGGAGCAACATTTGCCTTTGTAATGGGAGGGGCAAGATTTTTTCCCTCCATTAACCCTTTAACTAACATGAAAAGCAGATGACACTTGCAAACAAAATTCTTGAATAAATGTTTTCATTTTTTGTCTCCAAAACATAGGTTATGACCCCTCTTTGGAACGAGCTTGACGAGCTCGTTCCAAAGAGGGGTCATAACCTATGTTTTTCAGACAAAAATGAAAAAAATAATGAAAACTAATTGGCGATTTTTGTGAATAGTGCTGGCCAGTTTTGGCCATTACTTTGGCTAAAGGGTTAAGCATCAGTTACAGACAGTTCTTTGTAAGTATAATATTTTTCATAACTGAAACAAATAGTGCTTTCATTCCAGACTACAATTTTTGGCCAAAGTAATTCCATAATTTCAATTGGGAATTTCCATAAACTGGCTTTTATACCTGCAATGTAGACCAACAGTATACCTGTAAAGTAAAATCATTTCCTGTAATCGAAATTATTCTCAGTTTTATTTAAAGGTAACATGCCTAATTCTTTGTATGATTCGTGTCATGAGATCTTTGGCCCTCACAGAGCGAATTTCCCCAATGTTAACTGGTTGAGGGCTATATATTTTTGGTGGTCTGAATTTGTTCAGCAAAATTAGTTTTAGTACAAATTATTGGAGAGTGTATGTGGGCAATCTCCAATAATTTGTAATAAAACAAATTTATATAAACAAAATATTATTTGCGTTTGTCTGAAATATAAACATGAGTGAAGAAAATGTTGGCTTTTGCTCTGGTACCCTAATTTTTTTGAAAGCCCTGATCGTGGCTTCTAGCACTCAACCAGTTAAACATCAGTTACAAACAGTTCTTTGTAAGTATAATATTTTTCATTTCTGAAAAAAATAGTGCTTGTCATTCCAGACTACAATTTTTGGCCAAAATAATTCCATAATTTCAATTGGGAATTTCCATAAATTGGCTTTTATACATGCAATGTAGACCAACAGTATACCTATAAAGTAAAATCATTTCCTGTAAATCGTAATTATTCTCAGTTTTATTTAAAGGTAACATGCCTTATTCTTTGTATGAATGATTCTTGTTATGAGATCTTTGGCCCTCACAGAGCGAATTTTCCCAATGGCATCAGCTCTGGACCCTTTCACAAAGAGGGCAGAATAATCCCCGGAACCTCCTAGTATTTTTCTAGCTTTGCCTTGGCTACTCAAGTTAGTGAATTCCATGCTGTGTCTATTGAACATGAATTCTTTAGAAGTGTAGGCAATACTGTCACTTTCACCACAAACACTTCTTTTCTGGCTAAGAATCAGGTTCCAGATGGCTTATGACTTGAAAAACTAAAACACACTCTAGAGTAAGGGGTAAAAATTTAAATTTTCTACACAATTTTGTTTCTTTATATACCAACACCAACTCAATGTGTCTGTCGTTATCCATCTCTCTTCTTTGGAAAATGCAACAACTTTGAGTCAGCCCAAGGATTTGCTCTGTCAGACAAGATTAAATTGGTTAAATTCCTAATTACAGTTTGGGAAAAATTTGCTTGAAAAGTTCAAAATCTACATGCATTGGAATTTTGAGTTCTGTATCGGTATTTTCAGGGGGTACACCACAGTATCAGTTTGGTATTTGACTGAGATTTGCTTATAGTACCAAAGGGAAATTCACGCAGAATACAGAATAAGTTTGTTATTGTAGCATTCTACCACATTGCCATAAATGCCACTTTCAATGACTTCAGCATTAACATTCTGTTTCCAACACAAATCATATCTGCAGTAATTTTGTTACTTGTTTCAAACACACCATAACCTTTAACCCTTTACCTAACATGAAAAGCAGACGACACTTGCAAAAAAATTCTTGAATAACTAATTTTTTTCATTTTTTGTCTCAAAAACATAGGTTATGACCTCTCATTGGAACGAGCTCGATGAGCTCGTTCCAATGAGGGGTCATAACCTATGTTTTTGATACAAAAAATGAAAATTAATTGGCGATTTTTGTGAATAGTGCTTTCCGGTTTTGGCCGATACATTGGGTAAAGGGTTAAAAGCCTATTTGAGGGTTTTATGATCTCACTCTCAGAGCATGTGCCCTTAACATGCTATCATTAGGAGGAGGTCTTGCTGACAATAGACAAATCACCTGGGCAGTGATTTCTTAACAGACAGCCAAGATTTGACTAGAAATCCCTGCTAAGTAACTGGACATGCACATAAGGTTGTAGTCTTGTGGAATTCACAACCATTGCCAAGGTCCTCAAGGGTTAACAAAACTGAAAAGAAAATTGGACACTTCCTTCATGTAAATGAACATTTCAACTGCTATTCTGCCCAAAAAGGCCTGATAAATGGTGAATGTTGGAAAATTTTTAAAATGCATATGGTTTCGATATTCAATTCAATGATTGGTTCAGTTTGAGTTTTCAGTATCCCCATGATATCAGTATCGGTTTTGTTTTTCAGTATATTGCCCACCTGCATTGAAAGGTTTATATTTTGACATCCGTGTGTAAAGAGTTAAACAGCATTTTGAATGTCTCTGTAATACTGTGTCTGCTTAGACTCAGCAGAGACCGATTAACTTTTACATGAATGGAAAAAGATCCTGCCATCATGCATTTGTGTTACCTTTGTCTGACAGACAGGACAGTATGTGGAGAGTCAATTTAATAAAACACCTGTGGAGTACTGTTTTTAACCGGACAATAATAATGGTCAATTCCAGTTGTAATTCATAAGGACAAGCAAACTTTTAGCAAATGACCCTCTGGGTTGCTGAAACTTTGCTTGTCATTCTTATGCTTTTTAGCTCACCAGAGCAAAGCTCAAGGCGAGCTTTACTAATCACTTTCCGTGAGTCGTCCGTCCATCCGTCGTCTGTCAGTCCGTCCATCCGGCGTTAACTTTATATTATCGACTTCTTCTCACAAACTACTCAACCAAATTGAACCAAATCTGGTGTGCATGTTCCCTATTACAGTTCAATTTTGTTCAAATCAAATTGACCCGCCCCTTGGTCGGGTCACCCCCAAAAAGTGAGCCTGAATCTTAAAAAATCTTCTTCTCATGAACCAGCAGAAGCAGAGACTTGATATTAGGTGTGCAGCTTCCTTTTGGGGTGTAGACTCAGATTTGTTCAAGAGAAGTTCTAGGGGCTATATTTGCCATTGTTATGGGAGGGGCAAGAATTTTTGCCCCGCCCAAAATTTCTATTTTCCAAACCGAGAGGCTGATTTGAACCAAATTTGACATGAGGTTTTATTGGGACACAAGTAGTTAATTTATGCCAAAAAATATTTTCCTGTCACCCCATGGGAACCACAGGAGCTAAAAATAGAAAACAATTAAAACGCCCATATCTCCAAAACTACACAGCACTGAGAATTCATATTTGGTGTGAAGCTTCCTTAGGACCAACAGAGTGGAATGGTAAAAAAAAATTGCTATCAGTTTTATCATGGGGTACTTTTTTGGGACTTTAAAAAAGTGCTGAGTCAGCATTTTTTAACACTGTGGTTAATGGGAAAAACATTTAAGACTACTTTTCTCCCAAACCACTGCTCCAAAAGCTTTCAAATTTCACATATGATATCTTTGGAAGATTGTTTCACATGTTTATTGAAATCAATTCCCTGGGTCCATATTTGGGCTCTTTATGGGAGCCCAAATGTTTAAATTAGTGCAGTATGAGGAATGTTCTTTAAAAATCTTCTTCTTCAGATCTACCAATAAGAATCTTTTGATATTTGGTATGCAGCATCCTTAGGGGGGTGAGATTCAAATGTGTTCAAGCCAAGTCCCTGGGTTCATATTTGGGCTGAAAATTTGGGGTCCCAGTCTGGACTTAGAAATTTTGGACCCAAATCCGGAAATGAGTTTTTTGGGTTTTTTTTATGCATTTCAGTCAATTTTAAGACAAATTTTTTTTTTTTTTTACACTGAAAATTTGGGGTCTGGGTGGGACTTAAAAAATTTGGACCAAAATCTAGAAATTAGTTTTGGGGTTTTTTATGCGCTTTATCAATTTTAAGAAAAAAAAAAAAATTTTAGTCTGAAATTATTTTGTTTCGGACTTCAAAAATTTCTGAACAAAAATAAAAAAAATCTGCTTTTATGCGTTTATCTCAATTTTGGGACGTAAAAGTTCAGAAACTGAAAATAGAAGGAAAATCCTGTGCATTGTGTGGGCACAATCGCTTCATCTAGTTGGTATATGCTTTTCTTAGGAGGGGCGTATGCAGCTTATTCAAGTCAAGTCCCTGGTTTGATATTTAGACTGCCATGTTAGGTGAGCACCCTCAGGCCCCCTGGGGCCTCTTGTTTTTACAAACAATGTGTTTTTGTCTTAGTTGAAACTCCAGTCTGGGTGTGTTTTAGTGGTCATCTACTCACCAAATCCTGAAAAGGAACACTCAGGTTATATAAAACCTTCTAGAAATACCAGCATTTCACAGTAAAGTCTAACAGTACAGGACGCTTCCAACACAGTCATTTAACTCTTTATCTAAGGAATCAACAGATTCCACCTCCGTTACTTACAAATTGAGCAGGCAAATTTTTTTTTTTTTAAATTTCAACAAGTGGAATGAGCTCATTTCAATGAGGGGTCACATGCTAAAGTTTTGTTGAAATTTTAAGAAAAAAAAAAAATTTGAATAACAAAATTTTGATATTGTGTGCATTGGGTAAAGGTTTCATATGTAACAGTCTTTTGCAAGGACAGTTGTCTTTGAAATTGATTCTTGTGACCCTTGTCACAAAAGATCTCCATATTTTCCACCTCCTATCAAGCCTGGAAATAAGCAGACTCATCAGCAGAATGAGGTCCTCAGAGGGTGAATTTGGTGATGGTACCCTGTGCAGCAGGGTAGCATTTCTAAATTTACCATCTGTGACCCTCAATCTGAATCAAGGTTTCTGGCCTAAACGGAAAAATGTACCCCAAGGATAAGTTAGGGGATTCTAGCCCACTGTTTGGGATATCATGATCAAATTTTAAATTCACCCTCTGGGGACCTCATTCTGCAAATAACAAATTGCTTTTTTCTAAGCTTGTCTCCTATTCAGTGACACGAGCATTGTAAGTAAACATAGACCTGTGACTCTTAAAATGTATTTATCAATGTATTCACATTGCATTTTCTTTTCAGAAAACCTGTTGATGAATATCAGCATAGATTTGAGAAGAGTTTAGAAGAGTTTTATGCTATATGTGATCAAATTGAAATAAATCTGGTAAGCCACCTTCTTGTTTTTTCAGTATTTTCAGTTTTATTAAAATGTGTATTTATCCACCATTAACTCAGATCCAGATATGATGGCTACTCTTTTTGTAAGAATTCAGGCCAAACACTTGATCAAAAATTTGTTGGAAAATATAATTTTTCTTCTTCTATAGATGAATATACTTGGTCTAATATCACACTGCCTATCTACAATTGGTACCTTTTGAAAATGTTAAAATACATTTCTCAAAATATTTAAGGGTTACAAAATGCATTACAAAAAATTGTGCGGTACATATGCATATTTTCCACTCTAGGTGGTACAGAGATGGTGTATTGAAGTCTGGATCATGTCTCTCGGCCATATAATGACTGGACCAGACTGGTCCTTTTGGATTTGTTGATACACACCCAGAGACGTGGTTTCATATAGAATATACCCATAGTAGCTTGGTGTACCAAATGTTCTCCACGAGTGGTGAAGTGGTGTTAACTACGAGTGTTCGACACGTCGTTAACACCACTTCACCACGAGTGGTGAAGATTTAGTACACCAGGCTACTTTGGGTATATTTTATTTATGCCATGATCATCAGATTATTAAGTGTCGCTATTATTTTTTCTTGATTATACTGAGCAGCAGTTGTACAAATTTGTTTTTGTTTACATGAGCATCGGTGGGTACTTCCGCTGTCAATTTTATCACCAAAAGCAAATAGAAAAAGAAACAGGGGCCTTTTTCATTTTAATAACATAATAATATACTATTTTGAGTTATAGATGCTTTATTAACATAAGACAATGCGTGTTTGATAATTTTTGGTATTTTATGAGGTACTCATTTAAAAATGTAATAAATAATTGGCACTTTCATTTCACTCTTCGCGAGGCTACATGCGATAAATTTACACAAGTTTGCATTCAGGTCGACCACCAAAAGTCAAGTTGGATGTAGTTCCACTGTAGGTGTAAATTTTAACTATTGAAATCCCAGTGCTGGCATGTTCACCATGGTTGGCGTATAAATTTAAATTTATGTCATAGACTTTTCATATACAGTAGAATAGGTAATCATGGTATAAAGTTCAATTCACCATCTCAGAACTCTCAGGGTGGTAATGACCAATTTATCTTACAGTGTATCAGGGCTTACATTTTGTCCAAATTTGGGATAATCCATCTGGATTCTCGTAAAAATGGTTGCAAGAATGCATACCTGCTCTAAGTGTCCCAAGATCCTATGAGGCCACCATGGTTGGACCCCTGTTGTATACTTATAACACATGTTAACCCTTTACCCAACTGAATTTTTTTTAAAATAAACAATATTCACCAATAAAACCTTACAAATATGGATGTTATTGGAAATGGCTCAATGAGCTGGTTCCAATTACAGCCATATTTGTACAATTTTATTAACATTTTATTGACAAAGTAAGCAAAAGGATATTTCAGGTCATGTTAGCCTTGTATTGGTTAATTTGTTGCCATTATGTTAGTTAAAGCACTAAATTTTCACGCGAATTCAAGCAGTGGTGCAGCGCTTCTCACTGGTTTTGTTGTGTGAATTGATTCTCGGTTTCTCATCGAAATATAAGCCCTGGTATACCCTTAAGAGACTGATCATTTGAACAAGGAACTATTTTGTTATGCACAAACCAAAACATGGCTTCATTTTTATGAGTGATTCGCTCATTGTGAATAGACTTTCCTCTTCAGTTGAGCATAAACCAATTGATTTTCGAGTGTTCTTGACATTGTTATGCATCTTAAATTACTTACCTTTATTGACTTGATTACAGTACAGCAGCCGTGGACTGGTCGCTTTCCATGGATGGGCAATATTTCCACAGATGCAATAATATTAAACTCCAAACATTAATTATAGGAATAATCATCAAAAATTTAATTAATGAAGCACCGGGTATAACCCGGTGCTTTATTAATTAAGATTTTGCTGATGATTTTTAGCTTAACTTTACAAAGTCAGGATAAGCTATTGCCATCACGCACCTGTCAGTCTGTTCACATTTTCTTTGGCACAGGCTACACCCTGTAGTTCTTGTCCGATCATCACGAAATTTCATATGTGCGTTCGAGGTCATGTCTAGATGAGAATGTCCCCTTTTGGTCGCTATCGGTCAACTGTGATGGATGCAAGAACCCAAAACCTGAAAACCTTTAGCACAGTCTACAGGTCGTATTTATGAAAGAATTTCATTGTAACTCGGTAGGATGACTCTGTTTAATGTCTAGATGATTAAGTCCCCTTTTGTTCACGATCAGTCAACTGTGGTGGCTACAAGAGCCCGAAACCCAAAAACCTTTAGCACAGTCCACAGGTTATCATATTTATGAAGGGATTTCATTGTAACTTTGCAGGGTGACTTCATATAATGTCTAAATGAGAATGTCCTCTTTTGGTCGTGATCGGTCAATTGTGACCGCCACATATTTATTATTTATTGATGTTTAAGGTCACATATTTATGCACAATGGCTAATCATGACCGTGACAGTTTTATGGGTGGAGGAAGCCGGAGAACCCGGAGAGAACCACCGAGCAACGACGAGCAGCTGCCAGCTCCCCAACATCGTCACTTCGCACTGCAGCACAGGCAGGGTTAGACTGGTTGAAGACATGCGTACCATCGACATGCAGTGCGCCTTAGTACACAGCGTCATCGTGCCCCCACGCGGGCAATGGAGATGAAGTGTCTTGCCCAAGGACACAACGCGGTTGCCGCAGGTGGGATTCGAACCGAGGACCTCTCGGCTTGCAGTCTGCACCTCTACCTACTGAGCCACCACGCTCCCAGTGACCGCCACAAGAACCTGCAACTCCAAAACCTTTAGCACAGTCTACAGGTCGTATTTATGAAAGGATTTCATTGCAACTTGGTAGGATGACTGTATCGTGTCTAGATGAGAAAGTCCCCTTTTGGTCGCAATCTGTCGACCCTGACGGCTGCGAGAGACCGAAACCCGAGAACCTTTAGCGCAGTACACAGGTCATCGTATTAATGAAGGGATTTTATGGTAACTTGGTAGGATGACTCTGTATGATGTCTAGATAAGAACATCCTATTTTGACCATGATTGGTCAACCGTGACAGCTGCACAGACACGTAACCTAAATTTGTTTATCACAGTCTACAATTCATATTTATGAAGCAATTCCATTGTAACTTAAAAGGATAACTTGGTATGATGTCTAGATGAGACTGTCGTATTTTGGTCATGATTGGTCAGCCATTACTGCCGCCTGGTCACTTGACCTAGATTCCTTTAGCACTTCTTACAGGTTGTTTTTATGAAGGGATTTCATTGTAACTTGGTAGGATAACTTGGTATGATATCTAGATGAAACTCTCGTATTTTGGTCATGATCATTCAACCATGACCGCCGAACCGACCTGTGTTCTAGATTCCTTTAGCAAAGTCTATGAGTTATATTTATGGGATTTCATTGTAACTTGGTAGGATGACTCATTTTGGAATGATTTTACTGTAACTTGGTAACTTTGGTAACATACGTTAACTGTTAGGGCCACATCAACCCAGGTCTTAATTCTTTAGTACAGTATGTCTACACTCAAATTATTCTTATTGAAAACATAGCAAAAAGGAAACAGAATTTAACATATTCTCAATTATCACAATTCTTGTCTTATTTCATAATCCTTTCAAAAACATTGGAACATTATCCTTTTCATCAAACACTACACACAGTCAAGTTAAGCTACAGTGTCATTGACACTTTCATTATTACCTGGTAAATGTATGCATGTACACCACTACCCACATGTGGATTATGAGCAATCCACGGTGACTGTACTGTACAGAGCCTGTGGTTCAGCGGTTAGAACATTGAACGTCAAACCAAAAGGTCCATGGTGTGATACTGCCCAATGGTACTGCATTGTGTCCTTGGGCAAGGCACTTGATCCTAATAGCCTATGTGTGGGCATGGTAGCGCTGTGTACTAAGGTGTACTGCACGTCAATGGCACACTTGCCTTCAACCATTGCTAACTCTGCTTCGTTAGTACATTGGGGAGTTTGACAGTTGCTCGCTGCTGCTCTTTGGTTCTCTCCATGTGCTACAGCTTTATCCTCCTATAAAACTCTCTTACTTGAGGTGACCCTTGCTGTCAAAAGTGTTGTTAAACTGCAATAAATAAATAGATAGATAGATTCGATCGATCGATCGATCGATCAATCAATCAATCAATCAAAGGGAGCCAGAAGTGTTATTTACAGTATGATCTTGGCTGTAAAAACTTGATCAGTGTTACCAAAAAGATTGACATTCAGTTGTGCATATACTGAAGTATTTGATTTCTTTTGTTGTCAAGCGCATGTTTGAAAGTTTCTCTTCCACAGTTTGCATGTGTGTGGAGTGTTGGTACAGTACAGCCACCAAGTATTGGCCACTTTACGTGGATGGGCAATATTTCCATGGATGCAATAATATTAGATTCCAAACAGCTGTTCCAAACACTAATTATAGGAATAGGTACAACCCGCTGCTTCATTAATTAGCATTTTGCTGATCATGCTTTTTATTACCTGGTAAATGCATGTGTGGACATCACTGCCCACATGCAGACCTGAAAATAAGCAGTCTGACATTTGCACCCAGAGGGTGAATTTGATGATGCTAGCCCATACAGTGGCCCAATTTATCCTCTGGGTACCTCTTTCTTTGTAGTTTTAAGACCCTGATTCATATTGAGGTTCACAGAGGGTAAATTTAGTGATGCTACCCTGCTGTGCAGGGTAGCATCACTAAATTCACCCTATGGGGACTTCATTTTGCAGATAACAGTCTGCTTATTTTCTGTCAATGTCAGTACATGGTGACTGTACTGTACACTCAGTACAGAGTTGTAGTTCTTACAGACATTTTTACTTGTATTTGAGAAAATATAGGCTAGTTGTAAGAGAAATGTAAATACCTTTTATATCCAACTTTTACCTCAATCACTGCTTTATATTGTAGTATGATGCAATAGCATTCTCTTTCTTGATTGGATCACGGTATGAATGTTGTCTGGCTGCAACACATTTATAGTGGGGGATAGAGCCTGGAGGTTTTGATTTTTCGAGTTCGGTTTCAGTTTGAGAAAAAACCTTGGCTTCAGTTTGGTTTTTCTGTGTGCTAAGATCATACTGTAAATAACACTTCTGGCTCCTTAATTTAGTTTGTACGGCGCCACTCACCACAAAAAAGTCTGGGCTATAAGAATCTCTGTTGGGTTCAGCCTACCTTGTCTTCGATCATTCTTAAGGTGTCTATGGGATCAGGTGCTAAGTCCATTCAGTCCACAAACACCCCCCCCCCCCCCCCCCCCCCCATAAAGTAGATTTATAAATGAATAAAATTCATGTTGTGTTCTCATTTTCATATTTTTTAATAGATGAGTCAGTGAGGGAGAAAATGTGAACCTGACGTATTCGCCCCTTTGCCGGTTAGGCTTAGTGATGAGAGTCCATAGGAGCCTCTAGTCCATTTCACTCCCAGTGAGGAAGATTGTTAAAAAAACACAGTAAAACCATTCTGCCAGTTTTTGCTTCATCTTGCAGCTCAGTTTTCTGCTTTGCCTCAAAAACTGAAACAAAACTGGAAAACAAAAAGAAAAAACGTCCACCTCTACTGGTGGGTCGAGATTTCATGGATAAATTGTTGCAAGCTGAAGATTGAATCAAGATAAAACAATGAAATTAGCCACTAATATGATTTGTAGTCACATTTCTATTTCTACAGGTGTGATTGTACACTGTTAATGGGCAGAAAAACTGACAGAGAATTTCAATCAGATATCGATTTTGGGGAAGCCTTGTGGCTCAGTGTTTACGGCATTGAACTTCACACCAAGAGGTCCACAGTTCAATCCCCACCAGGGGTAACTGCACTGTGGCCTTGGACAAGGCACTTAATCCCAATTGCCCATGTGGGGGCATGGTGGCGCTGTGTACTAAGGCACACTGCATATTTATGGTGCACCTTTCTTTAACCAGTGCTAACCCTGCTTGTATGGAGTTAGTACGTTGGGGAGTCTGACATTTGCTTGCTGTTGCCCAGTGGCTCTCTGTGTACTCCGGCTTCCTCCACCCATAAAACTGTCCGACACGAGGTGACCCTGGCTGTCAAAAGTATCCCTAAACTCCAATAAATAAATAAATCTCAAATTGGTCCAAATTCTCTATCAACTTTTGTAGTCCCATGATCACTGTACAAAATGTTTGCCTTGTTCTTTTTATACCGTATTTACTCCATGTATTGGGACAGCTAAAAATAATTATTTTCACAGGTGTCCCATTTCTTAGAAAATGGGGAAAGAACACAGCCTGGTTTTGATTTGATGCTGAATAAAGTTGTGTGTGATTCGTTTTCCATCACTGTATACGAAAATCGCCATCCAATTTTTTTTTATATTTTCATTTTTTGCTAACAAAACATAGCTTATGATCCCTCATTGGAATGAGCACATTGATCATAAGCTATATTTTGGAAGCAAAAAATGAAAATTTTTAGTTACTCAAGAATTTTTTTTATGAATGTCGTCTGCTACTAGCAACGGGCCAACTGGAAATAAATCTCCTGAATGTCCCAAACTTTGGAGCATAAAAAAAATAAAGTTTTCTGGAAAAAATGTGTGTCCCAAATCATAGAGTGTCCCAGTACATAGAGTAAATGCGGTAATATCCATTTATTTTTATTTCAGAGGCTGGCTTTAGAGTGTCACAATCAGATATTGGACAGTAACAGATTCACACCACTTCCTGTTGTACTGGATAAGCGAGATGTTCCTCCATCTGAAGGACAGAGCTATCAGAGCTATGCAGTTCTGGTTAAAACACAAGTTACATGTGCAAAAGAACTTCATGATATGTTAAATGAATGTGCACGAAAACTGACCGAGAAGCAGTGAAGAACAAAAAACCCACCGCTAAGCAGAGCAATTCTGGGGCACAACCTCAAGGAAAGAACTGCTGAAAAAAGTGAAATGGCTTTCTGCACCATTGTTTGCAGTGCATCAAATGGGCTTTCTTGATAAAGCATTTGCATGGAGCCTTGGATTCAAGGAAGGGTCTTGAATTTGTCTATGGGTCATTCAAGGTCCCAAAATCCTGGAAAATGTGTCAAGAGGCCTTGAAAATATATGTATATTCATGAAATGAAAATGTTGACGAAGCACGTAATCATAACTGTATAGTTTTATATTTTATCTGATAACCATAGAGTATAACAACCATTGTATATACTTGAAGTATATACAACGGGTGTTGTATATAATTATAATTTATGCGAATGACCTCTGACCTCTTTCAATTCCATTTTCATTCATTCATTCATGAAACATCGTTATATCACAGGGCAGGTTTTAATTGTACGCTTATTGCACTTTGTCAAAATCCTCTGATGGTGTCATTTCTTATTTATTTTGCTTCAATAAAGGCAACCTAAAATTTTGCTTCAAAACATTGTAGAAATTACTTGAATGTTAATAGTAATTAGTATGCAGCGACTGCGAACTATTTATAGTCACGGCCTCGATCAAAAGTACTCGCGGAACTGCGCTAATTAAAAGTTCGTCTGCTCTACCTGAAAAAAAAAACACTTCGTAAAAATTGTAAACAAACGCAAAATTATTTGTTATATTGGGACTACAGCATAAAACACAGAAGAAAACTGGAACTATGTCAAAAAAAAGAATAACTCTACTGAAACACTGTTTTGTTACTGTTAATAAAATAGTTGAAATTTATTTGGTTCCAGCGCAGTTACATGATGCAAGAAGTGCAATCGCACTTTACAATCGCCGTCATCGATTTTGTAATGTAAGGGACACAACTCTATGCATCTTGTCCTATTTCTTTTGTCTCGTAGACTGGTTTTCTTTGGAGGCCCGTGGGAAGCATATATAAGTCCGGTAGACGCACGAGACAGGTGTCTGTTTGTTATCAGATACAACTCGTTGAAATATGGTTTATTTTTTCTCGCCGAAGCCTCGAAAAAATAAACCATATTTCAACTCGTTGTATAACACAGATATAAAAACACACTATATGTTTATTGTCTATATATCTCACGTGACTTCCTTGCATTCTGATTGGCTGGAATATGATACCCTATTTTGTGTAGTTTGCATCCACAGAACTGACCAGGCACTACACCCAGGCACTACACATTTTCTATTTTTAGCACACTACTATATCAGTTTTCTTTTCATACTGGGCGAATAAAACTGATCAGGCTAAATTTAAAAATCGATTCACAGAGGCACAACATCCACAAAACGACCCGGAAAGAAATCTTTGTGGAAAAATCGCTTTTCCATTGTTGAAGTCATATTTTTCGAGGCGTTCATTTTATTCCTTGAGAAGATGATCCATATCTCATTTCGAAGAGAATGATCCATACCTGGGTATGAGAACGCGTCCGGATATGAAAGATCGTTTGTTTCGCTGCTCATATTATTTCGCTATTCATTTGTATGTTTTGGGCAGTAAACGAATAAATAATGGAATCCATTTGAATCTTCGGCGTTTGGTATCCCGTACTGACTCATTCGGTAATGTATATGTGTGACAAATGTGTGGAAATTATCAAACTGCGTTGTCAAATTTTGAAAATTTTAGCGTTCATTCGCGAGTTGCGCGATTCTAGAATACACAGTTCAGTTTGGGGGAAATGTTTTGTTTACCCTTGCCGACCGATTCAAAATCTGTCTTCTGCTCATATCAATAATCCAAGTTAGCCGTGTTTTGGAAGAAGAAAATGTTTTTTTAAAAACTACATGGTATTTTTTTCTATATAACGCTGGTTGGTAAGGCTGCTACCTTGGTAATAGATTAACAAATCGGACAGATGTTTTTCTTGATGGGTGTTCGATATAATATAAGGATTAGTGCATGTCTTGTCGTTGACTACGCCCATATAGTGCCAAGTGAGGTGGTGTAGTTCCCTCCGCTTCGTGGCGGGAACTACACCACCTCACTGGGCACTATATGAGCATAGTCAACTCCAAGCCATGCACTATTCCTTAAATATGCTAGGGTTCATGAAGGCATAGTCCTAACTATGACCCCCAGTCATTACCCCCTACTCCCACCACCCTTGTAGTGAAGTGGGAGGAGGGGGAAATGACCAGAAACACTATACTAGTGGAAAAAAGAAACGCAAGTTTTTGTCTGTGGTAAAGATTTCAAATGTGTTATGGATGATTATTTAAGCAGCATTTGCATGGATAACATTCAAACGTGGGTACCCTATGCCATTTCTTGATCAAAATCAATAGCCGGTTTGCCCACCCGGGTTTACAGTCACTGCTCTAACACTATTTTCTGTAAACACTTTTCACTGTACTGCTGTGCAAACCTCAACTAATGCCAAAAGTACAAAGTCACTATGGTGGCTTCCAGCTCTTTTCAGTAGAGCCATGATTGCAGCTCCTAGCACTCAACCAGTTAATATAGGCCTTGCCTGCTTGTTCAAGCCAATTTCATTTAAGTGAAATAAATTAGTGTTTATATCATTTGCCTTAAAAGAAATAAGACGACTGTTTTTTCATTCATCTAAAATTATGGGAAATTAGCCGGACAGATAACAAGAACATACCCTCAAAATGCCCTTGGCTTTCATTTCTTCACTCTTTAGGAACCATGATCTACTTTATAGTGATGTTAACCCTTTGCCCAACATAACGGCCCAAACCGACCAGTGCTATTCACAAAAACTGCCATTCAGTTTTCATTATTTTTTCATTTTTTGCCTCAAAAACATAGCTTATGATCCCTCATTGGAACGGGCTCATTGAGGTCATTCCAATGAGGAGTCATAAGCTATTTTTTGCAGCAAAAAGTGAAAACAATTAGTTATTGTATAATTTTGTTTGCAAGTGTCGTCTGCTTTTCATGTTAGGAAAAAGGTTAAACGTTAGTGTTCTTTGACTTTGGAGATTAAGTGCTGTTTGGAAGGGTGTCCAAGCCCTTTCCAGCAATGTATAAAACCATAGCATATCTTCAGCATAATGAAATAATTTCATGAAGATTATTTTGCTTGCATTTTTGCATGTGGAATAAGATGGGTTTTTTTCTAAAGTCTTTAGGTTGTTGCTGGTTCAAAGTAAACTAAACTCACACATGCATGCTTGCCTAATGAAAAACAAAAATAAGCCAGTTGGTCATGATGCAAAGAATAATTCTCATATTGTGATTAGTCACCTTGCAGAGGAGTCTACAGTTTCATTCCGTTGTTTTCTGGGGTACATATTAAAGAGAATGTGGCATTCTGTGACATCAGTGGAGATAAATACTGCTTGAAAATTGTGCCAAGAAGGATGTAGAGGTGATAATGCTAGTGATTCTGAAAATGAAGACCAAATTGAAACGGGTTTGGGTTTTCACACTTCTCTTGGGAAACAAGCTTTTCCATTTGGGGATGGCAGATTGCCAATGAAATATGTTTATTTTCATTAAAATAAATGCATCTTGTTACTCTCGAAAATTTGCTTGGTATTACCCGGGAAATTTCCAGGCTCCTGGTTCTGAGGGTAATTTCATTCCCGTTCTCGATCCCTACAAAACCAGGGAATATACAAATGTATTAACCCTTTACCCAATGCAGATGATATCAAAATTTGGAATTTTAATTTTTGGATTTTTATACTGTACCAATGACCCAGACATAGCTGGTGCTAACTCTTAAAAATATAGGGCCAAACACAAATTTTGCCCCCCAATCCCCAAAATTTGCCTCTAAAACCAAAGAAAACATGTCCTGAATGCCCCTCCATAATTCACCTCTACTGCGCATGCGCAGTGTCAAGGACGTCCCGAAATTGGCGCCATTAATGATTCTTTGTTTGGCCCTTCATCAGTTAACATCTGACTGATCTTTGTGCTTGTAAATCTCAGTTTAAATGATGCCAGACACATAAATATTAGTGAAATGGTGATTCTAAAGAGGATATAGAAGGAGGAGAGGAAAAATGAGTGACAGAAAATAATCAGGGCTGTAACTTAAAATTTTTTGATGAAATTATGTTAAGTTACCTATTTTCGAGGCAACAGCCTGTTGTGGTCATTCTTGTTATCTAGATTACACTGCTTATTCAGTGTTTTCCTCTCTCCCTTTCCTTTAAGTCCCCTCTTGCTATTCTCCCATGCTTTTGGCATATTTTCTGTAATATTATTACTAAAATTTTTTGGGAGTTTTAGCTGGATAACAGAATGTATTCTGTTCTTTTCCCCATGTTTACGTCTTCACCTATGGGTGGTTAGGCATAGTGTTCTGCATCTACCATCTGATGTTCTGCAGTTTATTCCCTGGAAGTCTCTGTTTTGCATCAGATAGTGTATTATTGGTAACTGATTTCGGGCCAGGGTGCCTGGAGTCTTGATCTAGTGTTTTTACACTTATTGTTTACATTTCCAACAGCCCTCTGTGTGAGGGGGGATTTTTTGAAAATAATATCCGGATGTTAATTTAATCATAACTAGACACATTATTATTGTTCGTAAGTGTTGCATAAATTGTTTTAAATATTTTTAGAATTTTTGTCAACACTTAGACTTGGGATCCATTGGGGCTCAATGTTACTTTTCAGAAACTTGGGCTGTTCTGAAAAAATATTTTTTCAAAAGTTTTTGATTCAATTATTTTTTCTATGTTAATGGATCTTGTTATTATGTATTTTGATTGTCAGGGGTTGGTGCGAGTACTAGGACTTTGTTTTCTTTTCACATTGAAAGGATATTGTTCAATTGTAATAAGAGGAAATCTTCCTCTGACTTTCATAAGCATTGTATAATGTAGTCAGTGTACTCGCACTAACTCCTGTTCTGTATGTGTTGATTATGATGACAACATGGGAAGCGTGTGTCACGGTATGTTAGTGGGGAATTGGCCATTCCGCTCCTTTCCCCGCAGGGTCACTCTACTTTATCAATCTCTATTTCAGACGATCATGATCAGGGTGATGTATCCGTGATGTCTTCCAAAAAGTGTGCCTCCGTCGTCACAATTAATGAAGAGCTAGTGGAAAAGTGCTCAGGTAATACGTCAATTGCCTAAGAGGACCCTAGTAGGTTCGACGGCCTTTGACGTCCGCTAGCTCGCCCGGTGTAGCGTCCATTCATCGAATGGTTCGGCAGCCGGGTTCGTCCGTTGCGGTCTAGAAAGGAGTTTTGAGTGATGCGAGCACTATAAAATATCCATGTGCACACCCAGTGACGGCGGATTAGAGGGGAGAACGGAGGAAGCCTTTTAGTCCGGTTCATAGCTCGTCCAGGCCCATCCGGGCTGCGAGCGAGAGAGGCCCCTCTCTCGTACATCAACATCTGGCCCCAGATGTTGTGGTACAAAATGTCTCGCATTCGGAGCATACGTCCGCCGCTCGGGACGCTCCGTTATATAGACAGTCCGGAGAGACTGTCAATAAGGCTTCCTCATTCTCATGGCAGCGTACACGACCGCACCTTGGCTACGTGACCTCCGATATCCAGTCAACTTCGCCAATCAGAGAATCCTCGGCGACCAGGTCACGCCATCCGATAGCCAGGGACAGGAGGCCTGGAGACTCCGGACGTTCGCATAAGGAAAGTATGCGGGAGTCAACGTACACGGAGCTTCCAGCGGCAAAGCATCGTAAGACCACTTCTGCACAGGCCTCGGTGACGGACGTGCTATCCCAAATAGCACAACTTATCGCAGCATCCCAGCAACGTCAGAATCTCTGTCGCATAATATAATATCTGACGACGCTGGGTCGGGACGCTCCGCGGAAGCATCAGGTGCGGACGTCCGAAAATTTCATACGGTCCGACGGGATGCCGAAAGGGATTCGGAGGTTTTCGAGCTTTCCCTTTCGGAACAACATAAGCTGCTGTATATGTCATCCGACTTCATCTTCTAGAGGTTCTTCGTTGGACCAGAATGCTGCGATACCGGATAAGAAACTGATAGCGTCGGTGGACTTAGAAATTTTTGGTTCGGTTCAGGGACATCGTCCCTCATTTCCGACACAGTCCAGTAATGTCTCAGATACGTTCGATTTATTGAACGACGCTATATATATTTTTTATATGCTTGCTATGTACAAGCATATCTGGTTTCTTGTTCGCAAAATTACTGAGATGTCTTTTAAAAGTGTGCCTCTGTCATCATAGTTAATGAAGAGCTAGCGGCAATTAGTGCTCATGGATTACGTCAATCCCCTAAGAGGTCCCTAGTAGGATCGACGGAGTTGACATTCGCTAGCTCACCCGGTGTAGCGTCCATTCATCGAATGGTTCGGCAGTCGGGTTCATCCATTGCGGTCTAGGATGGAGATTTGGGTGATGCGAGCACTATAATAGACTTTAGTACACACCCAGTGATGACGGATTAGAGGAGAGATCGGAGGAAGCCTGTTAGTCCGGTTCATAGCTCGTCCGGTCCGTCCGGGCGGCGAGTGAGAGAGGTCCCTCTCTCGTGCAACAACATATGGGACCGGATGTTGCGGTACAGACATTTCACCTTCGGAGCGTATGTCCGCCACTCGGGACGCTCCGTTATATAGACAGTCCAAGTGACTGTCGATAATGCTTCCTCATCCTCACAGCAGCGCACACGACCGCACATTGGCTACGTGACCTTGAATATCCGGCCAGCTTCGGCATTCAGTGATTCCATGGCGAACAGGTCACGCCATCCGGTAGCCAAGGGACACGAGGCCTGCACACTCCGGTCGCTCGCATAATAGAAGTATGCACGGGGTAACGAACACAGTGCTTCCAGCGGCAATGCATCGTAAGAACACTTCTCCACAGGCCTCAGTGACGGACGTGCTATCCAAAATAGCACAGCTTATCGTAGCATCCCAGCAAACGACAGATTCTCGGTTGGATCAGGAATAATCAGACAGCGCTGGGTCGGTACGCTCTGCTGTTGCATCAGGTACGGACGACCGAATATTTCATAGGGTTCGACAGGATGGCGAAAGGGATTCAGATGATTTCGAGCTTTCCCTTTCGGAACAACAGAAGCTGCCATACATTTCTTCCGGCATTATCTTCCAGAGGTTGTTCCGTCGGACTACATTGCTGCGATGCTGGATAAGAGACTAATAGTGTCATTGGACACGGAGTTTTGGATCGGTTCAGGGACATTGTCCCTGAGTTGCCGATGCAGTCCAATAATGTCTTTAGAACATTCGAATTATTGAACGATGCTATATATATATAAGCTTGCTATCAACATGCTAGTATAGTTTCTTGTCCGCAATGCTCTATTCTGCCTTTTCGTGAATTCTAGGAAATAATTGTTTATTGGCAGAACTGGGCTTACCGAGAGTTCCTTTGCGTCTAAGACGGCGAGACTGAAGACTGCAAATTATCTTTTTTGCCGTCTATGTCAATTCCAACCACGATGTTGGAAACGACAATGATGTATAATAGACTTAACTTAGACGCTTTATCATACGTACACCACCTTACTGAGACGTTTATCATTACGTCTTCAAGAGAAAGAATTCCAGGATATGATCCTCAATGAGATTTCTTTCAGGGGCAGTAGTTTTTCCACGTATAACTCCGCCCTTCAGTGGCAACCTGGAGTTGGTTAGACGTGACGCAGCCCTAGCTACATCCACGCGCGTGGATAATAAGGTGAAGAACTCTCTCAGAGTCGCTTCGGTCTCCGAGAAGCTTCTCTTCGACGGCAACCTTTCAGCAATCTTGAATTGCTCGATATACACGTTCTCTTGTCTATCAAGTGTAACAAGAGATTCAGACGTGGGCAAACATTCGGTGGTTGACTCAGAGAGTTCCACTATAGTTGCCGGATCCGAGTTTTTCGATTATGACGGATATCAGTCAAACAGGTTGGGACACAATTTTGATCCCAACGGATTCGAAGTGCCAGGGTCTTTGGGTTCCGCAGTTTTTAGGCAAGCTCCTTACTTCCAAGGAAGAATATTATGTTGGCTTCCACTACGTCATTGGATGAATTTTATTCAGAAACGCATGTTCAATCCTGTCCGATAATACGACAGTAGTTGCGTATATCCGGAACCAGGGAGGCACTCATTCGGTTCCGTTATTGATTTTAACGGAAAGAATCCTTCTGTTTGTTATAGAACACCAAGTTCTGTTTCGGTTCGTCATATTCTCGGTCGTCGGATCGTATTAGCAGACTCCCTTTCACGTAAGGGTCGTTTGTTGCCGTCGGAATGGACTATCAACAAACAAGTATTCAATCAGATTTGCTATCAATGGGAGCGCCCAGTGATAATTTATTTCCGACACAACTCTCCAATCAATTGTAGACGTATGTGTCACCGTGTCCGGATCCCTGAGCATATGTAGTTAACGCTCTATCGATCTAGTAGGACGCGATGATAGGATATGCGTATCCTCCAGCGCTGTTGATTCGGCAAGTATTGCTAGGATTATTCATTCACAATACAATTCTGTTGGTAGCATCTCTGTCTCCACAGAGACGGTGGATATATTTACTTAGATGTCTACTGTGGGACTTACCGCGGAAACTTCCTCCACGAGAGGATCTTTTTTTCGCTGGGGAAATCGTGTCAACTCGTATCACAACCCGCAAGGTCTCAACCTTCACGTATTCCGTTGTGCGGTCCTTCTTGCATGGCAAGCATTGTACAGGACGAGCAGTGGACGCAATTCCTAACTGTAGAAGGACCTCCTCTTCGCTATACTATGCGGCTAAAGTGGAGGGTCTTCCGTCATTGGTGTAGGGATCTTTATGTTGATATTTTTGATCCCTCCATACCAGACATTGCAAACTTTCTAGTATACTTGTTTAACGAAATCATCTGCAGCCAGTTACTTTTAAAGGTTATAGGTCTATGTTATCTGATACCTATGCACACCATGATAGTTTACAATGGAGCCTAATGTCTCTTTATCTAAGTTAGTTTGAAACTTTTCGATAAGAGACCTAGAATCGTTAGATTAATTCCTATTCGGAATTTAGCTTGGGTTCTTATTAATTAAAGCAACTATTTGAACCCCTTGAGACAGCAGTTTCAAATTCTGGCCTTTTAAGACAGCAATTCTCTTAGTCTTCTCTTCTGCTGAAGAGTCAGTGAGCTTCATGCACTATCGGTGGACGATTCTCACTTTCGTAGTATCGGGAACTCTATTACCTTTACTACTAATGTTGTATTTTTGGTTAAGAATCAGGCTCCTAATGATATCCGGAACCTATTGTTCTTAAGGTCCTTCCGTCTTCGAGCGGGCATAGGCCTTTACTCTGTCCGGATAGACCTTTATGTATTTATTAACAGATCTCTGTTTATCAGTTGGACATAAAGCTTCTTCTGGCTCTGATGCCTAATAGAAGGGTCATTACGGTCCATTCTATTACTTAATGCATTCAGTTAACTATCGGTACTGCTTAGGATAATCTATCCTTAACTCAGCAGTCTGTGCTTAAGATTTCGGCTCATGAAGTAAGAGCTCTTCTACATCTTGGGCTGACGTATAGTTTTGCTATTATAGATTAAGTAGGCTGCATATTGGTCTCAGCCATCCACATTCACGAATTTTTATCTCAGAAATATTGTATCCATTTCTGGAGACCTGCATTATTTAGGTCCATTATCAGCTGCTCAGAAAGTCAATCACTTAACAATTGCAACGATAGCTATGTAGGCTTTATGTTCCGGCAGTGACTCCGTCCTGCTGCCCTCTTCGCTCTGAGCTATTTGACCCAGGGCAAGAAAAAGGGGGGGGGGAGGGTGTTCCCTTGGGTCACCTGTTTTATTATGAAAACAAGGGGATACCTCCTCCGGAGTTAGTAATTCTGAGCTGTTACTGGGATGGTTTCTTAAGTGAAAGTTATGTTTTTAAATTCATTCATGTCATAGTTTTAAAGTATAGCATTTGAATATGTCATGTGTCAAACGCATGTTATTATACTATCCTCGGACACTTTTAAAAGAGTATAAAGAGTCTCAATTCTTTGGACTAACTTTATTTATTGGCTTACTTTAAAAATAATTAGTATAAGAATTATACTGCATATTAATAGAGAACATGGATGTTATGATGCTCAATTATAGAAGGTATTGTGTCTTTCTAATTTGTCATAAATAAGAAAGATACACATGAAGCCTATTTCTCCTTTTCTCCTCCAGGAGATGACTCTATTTTATATAGTTGAGCTTATTGGATTTTCCTCTATGTCCTGGGCCCTCCAGCCTTTTTACTATTCAGCTATGTCTGGGTCATTGGTACAGTATAAAAATCTTAAAAAATTTATAGTAATTTATATATTTTTTATACTTACCAATGACCCAGACGGGGATGGGCCTCCCAGGAGTTGGGAACTCATACCTCCCCGCTGAGGACATAGCGCTTACCAGGCACTGTTGGTAAGAATGTGATTAATGGCGCCAATTTCCGGACGTCCTTGACACTGCGCATGCGCAGTAGAGGTGAAGTATGGAGGGTCATTCAGGACATGTTTTCTTTGGTTTTAGATGCAAATTTTGGGGATTGGGGGGGCAAAATTTGTGTTTGGCCCTATATTTTTAAGAGTTAGCACTAGCTATGTCTGGGTCATTGGTAAGTATAAAAAATATATAAATTACTATAAATTTTTTAAGTTTTTCATATTTTTCAAAAAATTTCAACAAAACCAGATCATGTGACCCCTCATTGGAACAAGCTCGCTGAGCTCGTTCCAGTGAGGGGCCCCATGAT
Source organism: Pictodentalium vernedei (assembly GCA_031216915.1). NCBI lineage: Eukaryota > Metazoa > Mollusca > Scaphopoda > Dentaliida > Dentaliidae > Pictodentalium > Pictodentalium vernedei. The sequence continues at coordinate 168,542,683 of CM062292.1, forward strand.
ATGGTTTTGTTGAATTTTTTTGAAATTTTTTTTTTTTTTCAACTGCCTAAGTTGTAAATTATGCGGGCGGATGCAGTCGACTCATTACATAAAGGGTTAAACCCTACCATTGAGTAAGAAAAACACATAAATAGAGGATATGAAATGAGTGTTTTTCTCATATGATATTTATGAAACGAGTCTAAGAATTTTCCGTTTGGGCGAGCCCCAAACGGAAAATTCGGACGAGTTTCATAAATGTCATATGAGAAAAACACTTATTTCATATTCTATTTATCATATGACACACATATGCACAAATTAACAACTTAGTATGACTTTTTAACCCTTTACCTAATGTGTGTTGCAGACGACACTTGGAAAAAACATCATCATATAACTAAAAATTTTCCTTTTTTGCTTCCAAAACATAGATTATGACCCCTCATTGGAACGTGCACGATGCGCTCATTCCAATGAGGGTCATAACCTATGTTTTGGAAGCGAAAAAGGAAAAGGGAAAAATTTTTGTATATAGCACTGATGGTTTTGGTCGTTATGTTAGGTAAAGGGTTAATGCAATATAACCCAACCTAAATAGGACAGATAATGTAAATTCTCCCTACTCAAATTATGCAAATGTGACCCAGTTGTATTTTGTTCAGCTAATCAAACTGTCCATATTTGAAATTAAGCAATGAAATCTTTCAACCCCAATTATGCAAATTATGAAAATATGGCCCAGTTGTATTTTGTTCAGCCAATCAAATTGTCTAGTTTTGAAATTGACCAATGAAATCGACGGAAGGCTTTATTTATCACTGATTAATATGAAAGCAAAATAATGTTTTAAAGTGAACAAAACGGACGAGTCATAAGATAAATTAGAGTAACAAATGAATCTTTGTTGTGTTCTCGTCACATTTTCTCTCTTATTGACTCATCCATTTGATACTTGATAGACTGACAGGAGTCCATAGGCATACATGCCTCTAGTCTAGTTCCCTTCCAGAAAGACAGTTTAATCAGTTTATGCACAAACGTAGTAAAACTGTTTGGCCGGTTTTTGATTGGTGTTGCAGTTTAGTTGTCTCGTTTGCAGTAAAAACTGGAACCAAACCAGAAAACTCCCCCAAAAATTAAACTCCCAGCTCTAGCTCAGTTTATAGAATCAATACACTTGGAACATTTTAAAATATTTTTTGTTATTATTTGATTACAACAACTTTCCAGTATGGCAAATTTGTTATAAAGTCTTTGGTAAGATACATGTACACAGCCCTGTATAATCTGTCCAGTGGCAGCAGGAGACCACGAGGAGCCCTGTTCAGAACTTGTATAGGTTCATGGGACACTTAATGCACCAGGCCAACTATGCTTCCTTCACTCTAGGAGTCTAAGAAGAGGTTTATATTACTGAACTGAATACCACATATTTTCATTTTGATAATTAGCATTGCATCACTTGCCTATATATTTACTTGTAAATGAGCAGATAAGGCTAAAAAAAAAATAATGTTTTGATTCTCAGGCCCTCCCTTGTTGGATTTGAACTTCCTCATTAGACATTTTTATTATGTCATGTTTTTTAAAGAATTTGTGAAAACTTGGAATGGTCATTTTTTCACATTTCTCGACATATAATTATTTAGCTGTGTTTGCAGTCAATTGTTTTTTCTTGTTGCAGTTTATGGGAGAGTGCCCAGAGGCACTCTCCCATAAACTGTAACAAGGCAAATTCTGATATACTAGATCATGATTTAATTATTTATTTATTTGCTGTTGTTTAAGGTCATATATTTCTGCACAATGGCTAATACTGGCCACAACACCGATATAAACTCAACTTTAACCAATCATTTAGAGCCATGTTTCCCATTTTAAAGGTCTTCTACCCCCAAGCATTGGTTACTGGGGCCTATTCTAATGGATCATGATGCTTGACAGATCTGTACCATTAAAAAGAACAATAAAATACAAATCCTTTTAGCTGTTGTTATGGCAGTTAGTTATAAAAGGTATACTATAATTACACTAAAATACAACCTTTTCTCTTTTTCAAGTGGAAAGACAGCAAAAAGATTTACTGAGTATACTCAACCCTTTACACGAAAAAGAAAAAAATTAAAAAATAAAAATAAAAATAAAATCCTCCCTCCCTCCCTCCCTCCCTCACTGATTTAAAAAAAAAATTGCCTGAGAATCAATTCATTTTTTTTTATTTGGCCTAATTGGCAGACGGTGTGATAATTGAATATGCAAACAATTCCAAATTATTTATTGATAGACAGATACACTCACTACATGTCAATAAAATACCGATCATACATAAAACATTGAGTCAGTTGAGACCCCTTTCCAAATGGAGCACCCTCTGGGGTGGGGGCCCTGACCTTCTGCCACCCTGGCTCATAGGGCGAGCTGCTACTGAATCGATCAGAATTTTATGTACCAGTATTACATTAAATTCTGTCAGGGTACATAGGACTGTAAACCCTGCCAAAGACCTGTCACTAATATTGTGCACCTCAGTCATACTGGCCATTGCAAAAATGTTTATCAGTCTGTGAAAAAATAGTTTGATTGGTGTATACATGTATAAGGAATGCAATAAAAATGACTTGAATGATCAAAAGCCCTCGGGAACATTATCCCTTAAGCCTAACACAACAGGAAGACGACACTTGCAAACAAAATTATTGAATTTTTCATGTCACCTCATTGGAATGAGCTCAGTGAGCTTGTTCGAATGAGGGGGTCATAAGCTTTGTTTTTGAGACAAAAAATTAAAAAATAATGAAAATTGAATGATGATTTTGTGAATAGAGCTGACCGGTTTTGGCCATTACATTGCATAAAGAGTTAAAGAGCCTGGTTTGACTTTTTAAACATAATTGTCAAAGCACACATGTTCCAACATCTAGTTTTCAGGAAGTCTTCGGAACTGCTGTCAAATTACACTGTACCAAGATAGTGGTTTCTGGAGTGCAGGCAGTCACACTTGACTGAAAGTCACTGCACTGTCACCAGAGGTAATTTATTTATCTTTTGAGATTTAATGACACTTTTGACAGCTAGGGTCACCTTGTGTCAGACAGGTTTATGGGTGGAGGAAGCCTGAGTACTCAGAGAGAACCAATGAGCAATGGTGAGCAATTGCCAGACTCCCCAATGGACAAACTCCACACAAGCAAGGTTGGCATTGGTTGAAGACAAGGGCACCACAGGCATGCAGTATGCCTTAATACACAGTATCACCATGCTCCTGCATGGGCAATCAGGATGAAGTGCCTTTTAGGAATCAACACAGTTACTCCTGGTGGGAATTGAACCGTGGACCTTTTTGTTTGAAGTTCAATGCAGTAACCAGTGAGCGACCGCACTCCCACTGGAGGTAGTAGTTTTGGTGTTTTGAAATTTTTGTAGAATTGTTTAACCCTTTACCCAACGAATCGCCCACATCCGTCCGTGTAATATGCAAATTCAGCAGCTGAAAAAATATTTTTCGAAAACTTTCAACAAAACCATATCATGTGACCCCTCTTTGGAACGAGCTTATCGAGCTCGTTCCAAAGAGGGGTCACATGATATGGTTTTGTTGAAATTTTTTGAAACAATTTATAAAATGATATTTAAAATAATAAATTGTGAAATCATCTGCATTGGGTAAAGGGTTAATCCTTTTTGGGTTGAAAATTCTTGGCACATTTTTCCATCCAACTGCATTACTTCTAATCATAAACGGCATTTGAAAAATAAAAGATGATGTTTGTTAAATTTTGTTGTTGTGATTATTACTTGCATTCCAGTTTTAGAACAAAACAGTATCTAAGGGGTTAGTTAATGTTATGGGAGTCACAATTTCCCATTTTTTGTGTCTGAATGTACCATTATCTGTATGGTTTGTATCTAAGGCAAAGGACAGTCCAGTACAAGCCTGCAAATAACCTCAAAATTGATGCCTGGCAAAATATTAGGTACCAAAAAGGTTGTGCTTCAGTATATGTTTTCTATTAGATGCACACATTTACCAGAATATAGATATTGTGTAAAAGAAAATAATTCATTCTCATCACTACCATGCTATTAATATATCCCTGGGTTGAACTCCACACCTCAGTGAGGAATCTGGGCAGGAGGGGCTAGGGGAACCTTGATATCCCAAATAGAAGCATGCCCTCACTGACTAAGAAGAGCCCATACTTCTCACCATGTTATGTATGCATCAATTATTTGCAGCTAGTGGCAAAACAGCTTCATGAAGCACAATTTAGATCTTATATGTAACAAAAATTCCTCACAGGAAGGACTTGAGCCCCAAGTCTCCGTAAGACTCCTTATCACCTCATGCCAGGTAGATCTGAGGTTGCAAGGAGTTTTATATAGAATAGGGGGTCGAGGGGTGCCTTTCTTGTGAGAGATGCTAGTTTTATAGATACAACCCAATCCCCATCCACATGTATTGTACAGCTGCCATGGACTGGTCACTTTCCACGGGTGGGCAATATTTCTGCGGATGCAATATTATTAGATTAGAAACACCAATTGTAGGAATAATCATCAAAAATTTATGAAGCACCAGGTACAACCCTTTGCTTCTGTTCACTAATTAAAATTTTTCTGCTGATGATTTTTATAATCTGGTGAACGCATACGTGGACATCACTGCCCACATGTTTTTTCTGAACCACTGAAGGCAACATGTACCAGGCCATGGCAACTGCACTGTATGGGAGAGGAACATATTGGGCACAGCTGGTATCAATCACACTTATAGCCACTGATACATTTGTGTTGGGACATCAGGGCAGTGTCGGCCAGACAGTATATCTGGATGCTCATTTGTACCCTTTTTCCAGTACGATCATTTGCTCTGTAATAAATCTTCAACTTCAGTCCATATATACATATTGTGAGATTTGTCGCATGGCATGTCTGTTGTTTAAATTCATGTAAAATACAAAATTGTTGAGAAAAAGCATTTTTAGGTCTTCAGTACTCCATAGGACATTAGCAGGGTTTAATCCATGGAAATTAGGAAGGGTTCTTTTGGACTAAGGTAAACAAGATGTGTTTTACTGGTAAAGTAGAACTTGGTCACCAATACCTAGGGTGGAAGTCCTCTAAAATGAGCAACATGGGTATAAATGATTGGTTGGGCTTGACTTTATATCCATTTGCGGATACGATTAGGCATTGCTGAGAAATTTATAATTTTATTTAATAAATAAATATGTCAACTCATCCAAGATTAAACCCCAGGAAAACTTCTCTCATGGTAGTTTAGTGGTGCCCACGTAATATATTCAGGACCTGGACTTCAACGCTGACGGAATTTGGTTAGTGGTAGATGGTGGATCACCATCAGAAAAAATATATTGTCATTTCAGTTGGGAGTTTTAATACTTGTTTCATATTGGAAATGGGGCAGAAGTCAGACCCTCAAAGGGCTTGGATTCAGCTCAGTATTTGTGTACATATTGATTTATGTACATGAATCGAAAGTTTTCACAACTTTTATGTATTTTTCTTTTACTTGTACCCTCAACACACTGATATAAAAATACCAACACATTAAGCAGCACATTTTTACCTGTATGTAGAATGGAATTTAACCAGTTCAATCTTGCTTGACAGAGCTCAATAAGCTCTGTCAAGCAATAATGAATTGGTAAAATTTCTTGTTGCATTGTGGGAAAAGTTGGGAGCATGGTGGCTCAGTGGTAGACTGTTGGACTTCTATGCTAGAGGTCCCGAGTTCGATCCCCATCTGGAACGACCTGCGTTGTGTCCTTGGGCAAGGCACTTTCTCCCTGTTGCCAACATGGGGGCACGATGATGCCGTGTACTAGCGTACTGAACGTCGATGGTGCACATGTCTTCAACCAATCTAACCCTACTTGAGCAGAGATTGAACAGAGTTAGAATGTTGAGGAGCTGACAGTTGCTCGTCGATGCTCGGTGGTTCTCTCTGGGTACTCCGGCTTCCTCCACCTGTAAAACTGTCATGGTCACAATTAGCCATTGTGCATAAGTATGTGACCTTAAACACCAATAAATAAATAAACAAATGGGAAAAGTTTGCTTCTTGAAATTTTGATATCAACATCAGTCTGCAGAGGGTTAACCCTTTACTACAGTGAGTTGCTTTACTTCTTTGACCCTTCACTGCAATGAGTTGTGGACGACGATAACAATGTTGTTTTTTTTCCGAGCCACTGACAAAAATTTCATTTCCAAATGCGCCGTAGATTTTAACCTCTCACATGAGTGAGGGTGTTTCAACTTAGCCCTGATCAAGAAAAATAATTCAACTGAGAAGGTAAGAAAATGTGCATGGCAGTTTGTGTGTGTGTAGTACTGGACAGAATCAAACATCGTTTGGTACAGTGTAAAACTTTCCAAGCCAAGTTGAATTCAACAGGTTTCACAGGGGTCCTCGGATGTGCCTGGATAGTAAAACTGAAATTCCAGGCCTTGAAAATGCTTGAAAGTTGGACTTTCTGTGTCAGTGTCATGGAATGTCACTGAAAAGCATACTCAGATAATTGCTTGGTCGCAGAGAGAAAATCTTTTGATGTGATCACTTTGGTTTCTTGTATTTGCTTCAAGACCTTCCAATACAGTTTACACATCATGGTCTTAACTTTGTCTTCATTGTTTAACACTCTTTCAGTGAAAAGAAGAATGTAGAAAGCTGTCATTCTTATATATTTTTGGGCGTGGACCTCAAAAGCACAAACACCGCGTTGTCCGCTGAGCCATTCTCATCCTCTGAGTGTTCAGGTGCCAATTTCATCCTCTGAGTGTCCAGGTTCTGAGTCGACTATTTCTCTCCCGGGAGACATTCCTTTCACACTCTGTTGAGTAAGCTTCACTTTTTCAAGAATTTGACGAGTAATCCCCAAAAGCTGCTTTTTATGCCCCCCCCCCCCGACTTATGTCGGGTGCATATAGTGATTGAAGTGTGCGTGTGTCCATGTGTCTGCGTGTCTGTGTGTGTGTCCGAGCCAATAACTCGAAAACGGTTAGGGCCACAGTCATCAACCTTCACACAATTATAAAGGACCATGGGAGGATGTGTCACACACCATAGCCGGGTTCGTACCTTCAAGGTCAAGGTCACACTAAAAATCGGTCAATATTCGTGTCTCAGCCATAACTCAGAAACGAATGTTAAGGACAGTCAGAAGGTGTGTCGCGTATAATAGTTTCCGCCGCATCTGCAAGGTGGAGGTCACAATTGACCTTCATATGTTCAGGGTCACAAATGGTGTCTCATGCATAACTCCAAAACTATTAGGGCTACAGTCATCAAACGTTCCACAGTTATAAAGGACCATAGGAGGATGTATCACACACCATAGCCGGGTTCGAATCTTCAAGGTCACATTTCAAGGTCACACTAAAAATCTGTCAATATTCGTGTCTCAGCCGTAACTCAGAAACGAATCATAGTACAATTGTTAAACTTTTTTTACAAATGTTAAGGACAGTCAGAAGGTGTGTCGCGTATAATAGTTTCCGCAGCATCTGCAAGGTGAAGGTCACAATTGACCTTCATATGTTCAGGGTCACAAATCTTGTCTCAAGCATAACTCCAAAACTATTAGGGCTGAATTTTTTGGGGGTGGGAGGTATGTGTTACCTTAGTAACATTTTTCTTGTTCGTTTATGTCTTGAAAAAGGAAAATGATCTTTCCCCCCGACAGTCATTGGTTCTCAGCCATGTCTCGTCGCAACTCGACAGCGACAATAGACACATGACCCCACCATACTGTTTTCCCTCTTGTTAATAACAAATGTAGATCAATAGACAATTAAGAGGTTTGATGAGATAGATATCGGGGACTGATGGGATACCTACCTGATAAACTTATTGGGTTGCGTCACTCCTTCATACTTCACACTCTCGCATAACCATATAAAATCACTGTTGCCCTTGAGACAGAAATGCACTCCACTTTCAGACAAACGCACACCATTCTATGAGAATTACCACTGCTCCTCGCATGACGTGTATGGCGACGAAGAAACGCTTGCAGGGGTGTTATATTAACCGGATTCCGTGGTTATCTTGGCCTCCACGCCGGACACCAAGTCTCTGACATACAACCGCCCATAGACATGCACACAGCATTTGATGGACTATGACACACCCTTCAATCAGCCTCATGCGGGCACAAGTGCCTGGACCAGCCTTAATCGGTTTCGTATGGGCATACAAACAACCACAATCAGACATACGGGAATACAAATAGCATTAGTCGGCATCAATCAGCTTCAGACTCACAACCACACATCGCAGTCGTGACAAGCCGATTCTTTGAATGGTCCAGCTTCTCGACAAAAACAGCCTCCACGTTTACGGAATGTGGCCTGTCGTTTGGTGATTTGAGTGGAGCATATAACTTTTAAATGTGGCAAGTAGCTCTATATGTGTCTATTTCAGGCAGTCAGTCTGTCTGTGACCAACGAGTTTTTAGCTTAACTTGACAAAGTCAGCATAAGCTATTGCCATGATGCGTACGGAAGTTTGTGTGTTTCTTTAGCACAGGCCACACCCCGTAGTTCTTGTCCATTCATCACTAAATTTCATATGCACGTTCGAAGTCATGTCAAGATGAGAACGTACCATTTTTTATCCGCTAGGTGGATTCGAAACCCGAAAACCTTTAGCACAGTCTACAGGTCATATATATGAAGGAGTTTCATTGTTCCTTGGTGTGATGACTCCGTACTTTGTCTAGATGAGAACGTCCTATTTTGGTCGGATTCGATCAATCGTGACGGCCGAAGGGGCTCGTGACCTAGATTCCTTTAGCACAGTCTACAAGTTGCATTTATGAAGGGATTTCATTGTAATTTGGTATGAAGACTCGGCATAATGTCTAGATGAGAACGTCCTATTTTGGTCGTCATCGGTCAATATATGATATCTAGTTATTTCATCCTGTAGTCCTGTTTTGGTTGAGATCGGTCAACCTTAACGGCCGCTCGAGTTCGAGTTTTAAATTCCTTTCTCACACTCTGCACCTCTTATTATTCTTGTTGAATACATAAACTGTAAGGTACAGAACTTAACATATTGTCATTTGTTACAATTCATGTCTTATTTAATAATCCTTTCATAAACATGGAACATCCTTTCTTTTTGTATGATGCGGAGATGAGCAGATGCTAGTTTGGTCATGATCTGTCAACTGTGATAGCTGTGCGGATTCGAATCCTAAAGCCATTATTTACCAGTCTTCAGGTCGTATTTATGAAGCAATTCATTGTAACTTGGTAGTATTACTTGGTCTGATGACTAGTGAGAACATCATACATGTATTTTGGTCTAAATTGGTCACATAGGTCAGCGGTGAGAGTATCAGTATTTCTGAATGAATGTCCGGATGAATTTCCCATCTTGATTCATATCGATCGATGAGAGCCGTACGGCGCCCGAGGCCTCAGACCTAATTCACACTCTACGGGTATTTTTTTGGAATGATTTTACTACAACTTGGTAACTTTGGTTCACATACGTTAGCTGTGAGGGCCACATCAACCCAGGCCTCAGTTCTTCAGAACAGTCTACACCTCAAATTATTCTTGTTGAAAACACTGCATGTATGGTACAGAACTTTACATATTCTCAATTATCACAATTCTTGTCTTATTTCATAATCCTTTCATAAACATTGGAACATTATCCTTTTCGCCAAATGCTAGGCACAGTCAAGTCAAGCTGCAGTGTCATTGACACTTTCATTAAATTCAATAATGTTTAAAATACTTGGTGGAAAGTGGAATGACATAATATTGATATGCAAGTGTATATTATATCGTTAATGTCTAGTCCCATGTTCAATGCAGATGCTATCTGGAGTATTTTTGTTGTCAGAGTTACTTTCTTTGAGGCCTTTGAATCTGTTTCATTTTTGCCATCCGTCGCAGCTTTGGTGCCAACTCGCAATTTTTGGCACTTCATCCCCAAAACAATCTCAAGATCAACTTGCTACTTTGTTATATTCGAATATGGCGATGGATTTGCATGTATTTTGTACACTTGGTTTTCACGGGGGACCACACTTTTCTTCACTAAAACAGTCAATCTTACCTTGCGTGAAGCGGACGAAATTCTTTACATTAGACATATCAAGGGAGGAAACTCGAACCAGTTTTTCAAATGTAAAAAACAAAAATAATAAAATACACCTTGTCAAAGGAACGATTCCACACTTTAAAATTTTGAATGTTTACGGTGAGCGACGATTTCATCTTCTTCAAACCAACTGCAAGAAAACTAAATGTCATTTCAACGACTCTCAGGAGAGCGATGGGGTGTGTGTGAAGGGAGTTTCATTTGAAACAGCTGGCGATGCCATTCACGCCATTCGTGTCACGCCACAATCATGTTGTATAACCTTATATCAGCAATGAGGGGAGGAATGGCCGTACACCGGGAAATGTCCTGGTGGGCCCCCTATTGGGAGCCACCCCCCCCCCCCCTTCTCAGGACCCCCGAAATTTACGCAGCCCAACAGCTGTTCGCCATGAAATTTCCTGAAAGTGGCCAAAGGGCGAAATGGACATGATTTCACAGACTGTCGGTTTATCGAAATGCCCTCTATGTGGACTGCCATAGGCCGCCCACATAGAGGGCATTTCGATATACCTGTAGTCTAGTCTGCCATTGATCGGTCAGATGCTAAGAAACACCGTTCTTTCGGATCGAAAAATCCGAATGTTTTCCTATTGGGCCGAACTATGGTCAGCCTGATGAGTCCGGGGCCCCCTTTAGTTCAATATTTTTGTCAAAATTCCATCGAAAATGCCCTCAATGTTGACTGCCATTGATCGATCAGATGCAAGAAAGCAGCGTTCTTTCGGTTTGAAAAATAAAAATTTTGGCCGGGTCCTTGTGCCCCTTGGTAAGTTTCCCGGCAACGTTTTTCAGCCCCGTTCGCCCCTGGCATGAATACCCACTGGACTGCCTTTTAGGTAGGCAAACAGCGGTTTGGTCAGGGTTCGGTATATTTCTTCTTCGACAACCAACTTCCAACCTTCGGGTTGGAAGATGGTTAAAGTAGAAGAAGCAGGTGTAAACCGACCGATGGTGGAATTATTTGGCCAAATGGCACTCCTTTGGTTTACATATGCAGATACGGGTAACACATTAAAGGAAGGATATAGAAACATTTTCATGATCTCGGCTGTTTGACTCTTTGTCTAAAGAAGGTGGACAGGGCACCTGTCCCGCCTGTGTCACCCCATCGCCTTTGTCCGCCTTTTGTTCTATGACTGGGCTCAGCAAAAAAATTCTTCAAACTATCAGAGATTATATCACTCATGTTTCGAAATGGCAACATTCTGTCATTTTATCTATTTTCAGCTGTAAACAATGCGTTAGTATGTAGCCAAAGCCGACTGCGCCATAACGTCAATAATAGAATTCATTGAAATTAGAGTAAACGGGATCCATACGATTTTCCCTCGCTTCTGTTTACAATTTAAGTGGTAAGCCAAGGGGGGGGGGGGGGGGGGGGGCACTAAAAATTTGCAAGACGTGACGTCCTATTTTTTATTCGGCTCCTTTTTACACCCACCCACCCACTACGTGCAAATTTTCTACTACCATTCTCAGACACCCACCCCCACTCTCCCATTAAAATCCAAAATAAGCTTATAAACTTAGTAGGCACAGCTGTCTTTAGGGGGTTTTCATAATGTTCTTAACCCTTTACCCAACGTAACGGCCAAAACCGGCCAGCGCTATTCTCAAAAATCGCCAATTAATTTTTATTATTTTTTCATTTTTTGTCTCAAAAACATAGGTTATGACCCCTCATTGGAACGAGCTCGTCGAGCTCGTTCCAATGAGGGGTCATAACCTATATTTTTGAGACAAAAAATGAAAAAAATTAGTTATTCAATCCTTTTTTGGTAAGTGTCGTCTGCTTTTCATGTTAGGTAAAGGGTTAAACTGGTACCACCAATTTAAACCTTTGTGGGCTGCTGTGAGCCCCCAATCTACAAATGACAAGCTGTTCATTATCAGGCTTGGCCAGAGCAGGTGTACATATACGGGAACAAATTTTCATTTGAATTGTTCCCAAAATATTGTCTGCACATTTGCTACATTTCGAACAAGACACCTACCCCCTACTAACGTGTGACATTTTCCCAGTTTAAGCCCAATATTCTCACATATAAAGCCTCCAGATGCTTTTTTTATGTTAAGAGTGTGATGTACAACATCATCTTTAAGGTTTGAAACACAAATGATGGTATATATTAGCTGATATATTGATATATTTTTAAAAAATTCAAAAAATTGCACAAGTTGGAAATGCACATTTTTGGCGCACTCAAAAGACCCACCCACCCCCACGTCACGACTTGCAAATCTTTGGTGGCCTCCCCCTGGGTAAGCGATTATTTTTGCTCGAGTGATTATCATTTTTTTTCTCCACTTGGCCTACACTGTAAAGGTTTGCTATTTGTTCATATTAAACTTCCCACGCACCTTTGTGGATAGTATATGCTAGCCCCGACCCCTCCTGCGTTGCCTAAAAACATAGTTGTTTGTCGTACAGCTTATAGGTTGTAGTTTGAAAACGAGATATTTCTTTGAAATAACACACCGTGAGTTCGGATCATAACTGAAAAAAAGATTCAGTGTGATAGGTGTTATTATTTTGACGCGGACCTTCCACCCCACGTAGTGGGAATAGTGGTATAAACAGCTGTCTACACTATTAAATAAAACTATGGCCTTATATTCCGAATGTGATGTCAAATCTATCGAATGCTATGTTAGCAAATACATATCACAGCAGTGAAGTGATCTGGATCGTAGTATCACGTCTCGTTGAGGAGGTCAGATCGCCGGATTAAACTCGCTGCCTGTGGCAGCGAGTTTGATCAGGCGACCTGACCTTAACGAGACGTGATGCGACGACCCAGATCACTTCGCTGTAAAGTTAAAAGGTTTATTGTAGGACTTTTTGTTCAACATCGCATGCCAACGCTAGCATTGACAATTCCCCCAACCTTTTTTTCTGTAAATTCGATTGAAGTAAAAAAGAACTAGTTTTGTCTACACATATTTTTGTAACAGATGCACACTTCCGGGGAATCCCCCGATTCGCACGAGTATCATAAAAACATATGAATACGATAAAAAAACCGAACAGCCTTTTGGGCGCACCCATTCCAGCTCGGAGTAAAGTACTCTCTGCGACAAAACAGCAAATTATGCGAATTCGAACGCACCCGTAAATACTCCGTCATACTGTCGTGATACGGAATCGTACTCCACACTGCGGATTTTCCGGGGATCAGGAAAAGATCGTCAAACAGTAGTGATATTTAGCGGTTAATTTACATTGTCATATAATAAAATTATAAATCCGCTGAAGAGTTGAAGGAACACGATACACATCGCGAATACGTTCCGAGTTTCAAATAATTACAATTATGTCTGCCAAAATATTTTCTTAACTCCCGTTGATACTCTTCCCTTTAGGCGTACGTCATACCATCTCGATTTTTCCAACATATGTTTATCTTCGTAGTTGTTCATACACTTCAGCTAATCCCTTCTACCTCAACCCTCCTCGTGGGATCCACGTGGGGTGGGGCAGTGCTTGTTTACCGTGGTAAACATGCCCCGTTTTACTGTTAACGTTGGACCTGGTAATTAATGCCTGTATAAATGATAGGCTACATTTGACTTTTTGCTTGAGTTGCGGTTATAATATAGCCATAGATGTTGACAGTAACCTTCCACGCCAATAAGTAAATAAATCTTCCTTACCCCTTCCAACGCAGGGGGTATCTTCCATTTCAGTTCAATGACAGCAATTGGAAGCGTCCATATTCATTATTAGGGTGGGGGGGGGGGGGGGTAGACCTATTATGCGTTTTGGGATTTCAGGCATATATGTAGATACGTTTGACATTTCCAGGAAAACTGGGGAGGGGACGATTCCTCCCCCACCCCCTAATGCCTACGTCGTTGGTCATCATCATCAAACATAATGTACAATCCAGTCACTCGTTTTTTTTTCATGAATGTCAGTATCTGAATGGGACAAGTTAAATTGGCAACATACACCAAGTGTGTTATATGGTAGCAGCCAACCCGAAAACAGTTATTTGCCAACTTGGGAGACTTCAGGATGGCAGACGAGTTGGCCATGTTGTCTGCATCCAGCCGTGAATTCTCTCGATGCAGTGTACCTTATCCTCAAATGAAAGTTATATGCTTCTGTATTAGTTAATTGATTAATTTGTATGTAGTATGCATATGCTTCAAAATAGCACAGGTAGACCTACTGAAGTAGGATGTACACTAAAACAGAGGCTTCGTGTAATTTATGCCGAGCTATAGCTCCATTGGGTTCTTTAACGTGCACAGTAATCAATGAACAAGGGGCAGTCATTTATACGTACTCTCCCGACAAGATGAGCATATATAGGTTAAAAAAAAAGAAACGCAAAAATGGATATAGTCACGATAAGATGGCAAATTTTGGAGAATATAGTGATGAAGTGTAGCTGAATATATGGTTAACGGCATATAGCGGTGGACTAAACATTATGTAACATTTTGGACAATGGCGCATAATTTCGGCCACCGTGACCCGCAAAATGTTGGAAATTAACACAACAAAGTTTCCACTCAGCGAATACCTGGTCATGAAGTTGCACGCTCCCAGCACGCGAGCTGAGCTTGTGGGGGTATAAATGGACATGGAACTCGGTCCGAATTCGCACTGCGTTAAAGGGATATTGCTCATGCAAAATGCCGCATTTAACCGAAGCTCAGAGAAATAATGCCATTGGCCGCTTGGAAACATGCGAATCAGCTTCGAATGTAGCGAGAGTGTTCAATGACTCACCGGGCACCATCCCACGCCTGTGGGACGATGCAGATCCAGGGGACAACGCAGGATCTTCCAAGATCCAGGAGATTCCGAGTGACTACCCCAACTCTGGAGCGATACATCCGGTTACGTCATTTGCGGGAGAGAACAACCTCAGCGATCTCTAAAGCGTCAACGCTACCAGGTCGGCGGAGGATTTCAGATCAGGCCGTTCGCAACCTTCTACGCGAGGCAGGTTTGCGTGGTAGACGGCCAGTTCGTAGCGTCATTTTGACGGCGCAGCATCGTCGACGGCGACTTCAATGGTGTCAGATGCAAAGGGCATGGCCTCTTCAGAGATGGAGAACGGCATGGTTCAGTGACGAGTCACATTTCCTTCTTCACCGAGTTGATGGACGATACCGTGTGTACAGACGTCGCGGAGAACGTTTTGCGCGTAGCTGCGTTTGGGAGATGGACAGATTTTGTGGCGGTAGCGTTATGTTGTGGGCAGCCATATCACACACTTGTAGAACGGATCTCGTGCATGTTGAGGGTAACTTGACGGCGCAGAGGTACAGAGATGAAATTTTGCATCCACACGTGCTCCCCATTATGCAGAATGCCAACGCCATTTTCCAGCATAACGCCCGACCGAACAGAGTACGACTCACGACAGCTTATCTACAGGATAACACATCGAAGTCCTGCCCTGGCCCTCCAGATCGCCAGATTTGAACCCGATCGAACATCTATGGGATCAACTGGATCGATGTGTGCGACAACGTCAACCACAACCTCAAACGTTACCGCAGTTGACGCAAGCGTTGCAGGAAGAATGGGCCACCATACCTCAAGCTTCCATCCGGAAGCTGTTTGCTTCATTGAACAGAAGGTGCCAAGCAGTTTTGGACTCAAATGGCGGTCACACTAGATATTGAGTTTGGATGACTTCGACTCGTGACGCTAACGTCTGAAACGTCTCCATCTGTGCTTCATTCATTCATTAAAACTTTAGTTATGAATTGATTTCGTTCTCTATATCATTATCCCATAACGCGGGAACGTACATCACAGAAAACCCGTTTTGCGTTTCTTTTTTTGAACAGTATATATAGCACCATCCCTGAACATGGCGCTAAAGACGTTTGGTGAAGTGAATAATGTTACGCTACAGCGTTAACAGCTTTCACGTCAAATGTCACGAATTGGAAGGAATTGATTGACTTGACGCCATCTGGTAGGGGAGGTTGTCAGTTTGAGTTGCTACATTTTTCGCTGAGTTTCCAGCAATCCAGTTGTACAGAGATCAGTGAAAAACATAATCAAATACCCAAAATACACCCGGAGTCCCTAACAAAACGTGAATGTTTCCGTTTGTTGGATAAGTTATCGCGACTTGGTTGTTAGATAACAGTCACATCCTAAAACTAACGAAGACAAACAATTAAAAAAAAAAAACAGAGAAAATAAAAACACAGGGATATCCTGAGCAGTCTGGAAATAAAGATCGTACATGGTAACCGGTTAGCAGGTTACACTATATAACATGGTTGTTGCCTAGAAGAGAAAAGTGTTGAGACGCTTTTCTGTGTTCTCTGTTTTTTTTCTGCTCCAGCCATACTGTTTACAACTCAATAGAATTTTCTCCAAAATAAACACCAACGCGCGATCTCGCTTTCGTTTTTTCTATTTATTTTGACGGGAATTCTGTTAAGATATAAACGGCATACCATATTTGGATGCAATGCGAAACATTTGAGTCGAGTCAGTCCAAAACATTGTCAGATTTGTTATGCAAAACGTGCGAGATTTGGAATTCAATTTTTTGTAAAAGTTTGACGTAACCTCTTGTTCGTTCGCGTATTTTACAAATCATGTAACCCTCACGTAACCCGAACGATCATTTGCGGGTTATTTTCAGGCCTGTTGAGGTGATTGCGAATTCATTCTCATCCGCACTCATCCACGAATACATACCCACCCAGGGAGCGCGGTGACTCAGTGGTACACTGTTGGACTTCTATGCCAGAGGTCCCGAGTTCGATTCCCGTCCGGGACGACCCGCGTTGTGTCCTTGGGCAAGGCACTTTATCCCGGTTGCCTACATGGGGGCACGATGATGTCGTGTACTAAGGCGTACTGCAAGTCGTTGGTGCACATGTCTCTAACTGCTGTAACCCTGCTTGAGCGGGGCTTGAACAAACAGAGTTAGAATGTTGAGGAGCTGACAGTTGCTCGTCGATGCTTGGTGGTTCTCTCCGGGTCACGGTCACGATTAGCCATTGTGCATAAGTATGTGACGTTAAACACCAATAAATAAATATATAAATAAATAAATACATACCCACCCACTCACATATTACCGGTGCACGCATATTCACAATAACAACCATCATCTTCACAGGGGAAGAGTTAGCAACCTTCTCATAATCCACATACAAAAATGGATAGTACCTATTTTCAAAAGTAGATATTCAGACAGCTTACTGTTCTTCTTGGCAAGCACATAAATTTGCAAAAAAAAACTTCTATCTGTGTCGATCATCGGAGTGACATTTGTGGTTGTTTCATGAACACACTGACTATGGGAACGGAAAATTGTTTATTTCTAAATCGAATAAACAAATTAAAAAAATGAAAAGAAAGAATAATGTTTTGTCTAGAACTGACCCTAATACACCACCGTAACGGCTATGTCTGCGCCGGCGAAGATGAGAATCACTCACACCACGACGCCTAATACACCATAGTGGACACTTTATGGAGATTTATTGAGATTGTTCGACTTCAGCGTAAGGTTGCTGTTTTCACCATACTAAAAATGGTTTCGTCACAAAGATTAATGGTGAGCGTTTCAGAGGCTAGTGTATGTTTACAATTGGACCAATGCAACTTTCCCAAAACATAGAGCCCCAAAATAGTTGGGGCTGCACAAGCTACAATTGCCTCAGATTCACTAAATTTCTCGGGGGTAGGGGTAGGGGCTAATCTTAACTAGAAACCTCCGGTCGTCGTCCCCTCCCCCCACTTCCCAAGTGTGGCGATATGTACCTATGCGCTGTTTGTGTTGTGCGCATATTAAACATTTTCATATAAGCACATATCGGCACATCTGCATGGCATGTGCTCCATGTGATGTGTACACATTGTGCACTAACACAAAAACACATCTAGGTACCACCAACAGACTGTTTCTTATACGTAAGTTATCCTAGCGTGCTCTTGGTCAAGGGAATGTAAAAACCAATACAGGCTTAGATGAATGGAGCAATCCAATTGCTCCTGTTAACGGCCTGACCGAGAGCAGGGCGTAGCTAGGAAGTTTGAAGTAGTGCTACAAGTCAATAGTCGTGGTACAAAGCTATAAGGGTGGTAGAAGACTATTGGATTGAGCAACTACAATAGTGTTGGGTCACACGTCAGATGGTGGTGACAAGTCAGCAGTTGTGGTTTAAGACCTACGAAGGTATTAGGGTAGCCTAGAAAGCCGGGATAAACAGGAACTAGGAGCCATAACTATCTCCAAATATATATCCTCAGATAAGTATCATGCAAAATGTATCCTCAAATAATACATTACCATGTCATTGGTATCCTCAAATACCCGTATGTGCTGCATGTGTTGTGCGCACATTGTGAGATCGCATACAGGCATGTACTGGCACACCAAGCGTGTACCGATGTGCTGCATGCACATTGTGACACATTGTGCACTAGCACACAAGCACATTCCATCAACTACCTGCCCCACGATCTGTGGATTTCTTTTCTAGTATCCGACTATACTTCTAGAATCCCCTTTTCATTGTATGTGCCTATGTGCTGCATGTTGTTGTCGCACATTGTGAATACGTACACATGCACAAATCGGCACATAATTTCCGTTGGGATTTCGGTCCAATAAAAGGTCCGTTGGGGTAGGTTTGGGTCCTTATTGGATTGTTTGTGGTGATTCGATGCACTCCCGCTGAATCGAACACACCCTCAGAACACGTCCCTGCCCACAAGAAGGCCATTGGGCTCCATAGCAGCCATGTGCTACCACTAACAACCAAGATGGCGGTGCCCACAATCTAAATGGCTGGCGGAAGAGTGCATCATCTTAGAAACCCGCGCTGCGCATACGCATGGGACCACGTATCAACATGGGAATGACGTCACAAGATGGCCACTCACGCGGGGTACCATAACAATCTCACCCCACCCCTTCCGGTCACGTGACTGATGACGTCAGATGAGAACCTGCATGAGAACCTGCTAAAAAGTCAACATCACATACTACTAAGGTCCAAGGCTCAAGGAGTCTCCTATAATTGGCACCGATAGGCACGTGCCATTTCAGATATACGTGTGTACATGCGTGCGATACACTACACATCACCACGACAATGACGTCGCAAGGTGACAGGTTACTATATCACCCAATAATAAGCTCGGGTGGGGCATTACTACTGAACCTGCGCGACAATGGTTTAGTTTGATAATCTTTATTGGATTGTTGGTGTTTTAGGACACTTTAATAGCTGAGGTCATATTGTGTCGAAGATGCATTTACGTGTGGAGGAAGCCGGACTACCCGAAGAGTACCACCGAGCAGGGGCGAGTAACTGTCAACTTCCCGACGTACTTATCCCACAGGAACAAAAGTGGTGATCTAATTTTGTAACAAAAGTGGTGAGCTGAAACAAAAGTGGGCAAGTGTTGTAACAAAAGTGGCGAGCTGTAACAACAGTGGTTATTGTAACAAAAGTGGTTGCAACACACAGGACTGCAAGGTGATAGAAGACTATAGTATTGGGTGATTATAATAGAGGTCGATCATAGGATAGATAGTTTAAGTCATCGTGGAGGGCAATGACAGGACTACTAGAAGCTATTTAGGAGCTAGAAAGCTAGGAACAGTATAGGAGCTAGGAGCCATATAGGAGCTAGGAGCGGTATGGAAGCCATGTTGCAGGTATCCTCAAATACCTTATGTGCGGCATGTGTTGTGCGCAAATTGTGATCTAGCACACAAGCACGTATCAGGACATTCAGCATGTGCCTATGTGCAACATGTGATGAGTACAAATTGTACACTAGCACCCAAACACATCTAGAAAAGTCAGAATATTCTACAGGGAGGCAAGAGAAGTCATAATATAGACAGGATAGGCCATGGAATTGAGATAATAAGCTATAGACTAGACCAGGATAGGCAGAAGCATGGGATTCCAAAGAAATCCTAACTTGTACACAGTTGTCGGGTTGTTTGTGGTAATTCTACAAAGTATCCGAAGATTTCGGGAAAATCCGAGCCAGAAAACGACTCTAGTTTAATAGAATGCACCTTATAGCACTACGTGCTACTATTATATCCCTCAAACGGTGCTTCATCAAGACCGTTTCGGTGATTTTAGACAGTTTGGGATGATTTGGTGAAATTGTCTGGTCTATTTGGGAAATTAGATATACTCCCATTGATTCGAAAAAATCTTTCCGAACATACCACCGTCCCATTAGAGGGTCTTGAGTCACATAGCACCACCTGGTACCATAGAAGACAAGATGGCGGCCTCCAGTATACAAAATGGACGACGAAAACCCGTATCACCCTAACAACACGCGCATGCGCACTGACACCACGTATCATTGTGGGGATGACGTCACAGTATGGCCGCCCACGCGGGTTACCATGACCCCTAAACATGGTGCCTCTGGGTCACGTGACATGACATAACTTCCGGGTTCCCCAGAATTGAACTTAAAGATGCGAGAAACACTACGAGGATAGTTCGATGCTGACCCGCGTCAGGAACTGCATTCTATCCTTGGGTAAGACACTTAATCACATTTGCCTATGTTAGGGCACGGTGGTGCCATGTAATAAAACATACAGCACGCTGTTAGTCTTGCATTCAATCAACGGTAACCCAGCTTGTGTTGAGAGAGGTACTCGCCGCTGTTCCCTGATTTATCCAGGGGCTATCTTTTTCTGCATTCGAAAACTGACCGACACAAAATGGCCCTGGTTGTTGAAAGTGTCAAGTAAAAGAAACAAACATTTCGGGTCATCAGCAGACAGGAGATATTATAAGTACCCCCTGACAGTTGTGCTCGGGGGAAGTCTACAGTTGTCTGGGAGGTCTAACACCTTCCCCCTCCAACCCGGCCGGGGAAACTGCCTCCTTCATTGTAGGCTTGTAGGGAATATACCTACCCCCCCCCCCCCCTCGTCGGGGAGCACGAGCCCCCTGTCCGGGAAATCCTGGCGCCACCACTGAGTATACCTACTGTTTTTGCGAATTGTCTCATTCGTAACTGCAAGGCAATCTAAGTTTTAAGCCACTCGAGAAAACTAGATATTTTTCGATATACGTCGCGATGTTTTATTTCCAATAGAACACCCAAACCGAGAAAAAGTGCATTAACCCTTTACCCAACGAATCAGCCGAATCCGCCCGCGCGATATGCAAATTCAGCAGTAGAAAAAAATATTATTTTTCAAAGAAATTCAACAAAACCATATCATGTGACCCCTCGTTGGAACGAGCTCGACGATCTCGTTCCAACGAGGCGTCACATGATGTAGTTTTGTTGCAATTTTTTGAAAAATTTGAAAAAAATGATATTTAAAATAATACATTTTGATATCGTCTGCGATGGGTAAAGGGTTAATAGCAATCTTAATTAATTGTGCGACGAGCGTCACTCACGGGAAGATATTCTTTTATATTTATTGCTACTACTGACAACGAAAAATGTTAGATATTTCCCGATATTTTATAAGGTAGCATATAATAATTATTGTTTTTGATAATTTTCCAGTGGAAATTTTTTTCTTCACGGCCCTTTGCTGTATTCTGGTTTGGTCAGATAAGTCGTCTCGTTGTTTGCCGTAGAGAAGGAGTCGTTTTGATTTCTTTACTTGCGTATCCCAGAATGTTCGTATTAGTCTTCTTGTTAACCACATTGGTGATAGTCAAAGCGTGGGTAGGGATTTCACTAGGACCTGTTTGTAAGTGTGTCTTTGTTTGCCCTCTTGAAAAAAGGCTTTATTTATTAGATATTATTTTCTTTTCCAGAATTGCCCAATATCGAGTTCGGCTGAAATTACTTCAAACTCGGCTGATAATTATGACGGCGATCTCTGTCGATATGAATGAAGCTAGTGTTGTGCCCCTTGATGTATTGCTAGATACTGCCATTTTGTTTTCAGCAAAATTGTTCACCGTTATTCGCCGAAAGCAGTCAGTCAATGAAATTGGCGTTACCAGGCAAAGGGGGTAGTCTTGTATGGTGGGGAATTAAGGATTAGGTGGATGAAGAGAAAAGAAAAAGAAACTGTATCCAAAATTCAACACACACTAAGTTTCAGAGTCGTAAGTAGAGATTCGTCGAAGTGAGAGAATAGATTCCAGCTATTCGAACGTCGTGGCTTCCCCACTGGGGAACCCGGACGTTCGGATAACTGAACTTGAAGAAGAGGAAACTTCAAATTTTATAAAAAAGAATGAGAAACAATAACACTGTCAGAAAACTGCAACAGGTCAGAGACCATTGTGTTATTATTTGATTCGGTTAATAAATAAAGAGGTTATTACTTGGGTTAATTTCACATTGGCCGATATCAGCCCGCGGTAACTTCATATCAGCCTGAGTTCGAAGGCCGATGTGAAGTTACCGAGGGCTGGTATCTCGGCCCATATGAAACTAATCAAGTAATACTCTCTAAACATATCATTGATTACCAATCTCAGTACTGGAATTCAACTTGGAAGATATGAACACACCATGATATTTGAGATCAAATCTAACATGGTTAGAAATCCCATGCTAGTCTGTTTGTGCTCCATAAAGAATTTCCGATTACCAAACCTGGTAAAGGAATTGTACATAGAGGATACCTACTGTTTTTGAGTGGGTATCGGAATTATCTCAGGAGTGGCTGCAAAGGAATTTAAGTTTTCACTCGCGGCTTTTAGCCGCTCGTGAAAACTAATATTCCTTTGCAGCCACTCATGAGATAATTCCGATACCCACTCAAAAACAGTAGGTATTCGTTTCATTAAATGCGTTGCGTTGTTTTTGTTGCGATTAAAAGAGGTAATGTGGTGTTTTCATTGCAATCAAGAACCGGATGTGGAGAAAATGATGACAATGTCAACAAAAATCAGCTGACGCAGCTGACACATTTACTTATTGGCCCCGATTTCAAAAAACTACCACACAACAAAATAGTTCCACATAAATCCCCTTAGAAAATGACTATATTGTCAGTTACGCACACAAAATCAATGAACGCGTGTGAAAGTAGTTTATGACATTCCCCCCCAAACAATGGGTGGCATATTTATTGAAAAGTAATAACAAAAGTGCACTGCGCAGATGCACACAAACGTGACACAGTTCACAAAATGTCCAATGAAGGACGAAGGAGGAATTTCAAATGTTCAAATTGTTTTTAGCATATTTGTCAATCATTGTCACTGTCACTATCGATGAGTCGAATTTTCTTGTACTTCCTTTTTGGACTATTCGCAACATTAACTTTGTTACTTTGAGACGAGCTAAAATACACATTTACCGGTGCTGCGTGTATTGGACATATAAAAAGTACGCTCGTCGCCGGAGTAATTTCATTCTAATTTTCTTGTGTGATTCGATTAATCTACAGAGGGATATTCCCTTATATCTATCGTGACGATTGATATAGGAAAATATCGGTTAAAAATTTCTCGCTATCTTTTAAAAAAGCATATGATAAATAGTAATAGTTAGATACCCATTCTCTTTGGAGGTCAAAGGTCAAGGTCAGAGGGTAACAAAACTCATTAAAATACCCTTTCGGCTACAGCTATTTACCTGTTTCAGCTAGAGGCACCCGATTTTAATATGCACCCTAAAATCAA
The DNA here is from genome assembly GCA_031216915.1 of Pictodentalium vernedei. NCBI lineage: Eukaryota > Metazoa > Mollusca > Scaphopoda > Dentaliida > Dentaliidae > Pictodentalium > Pictodentalium vernedei. The sequence continues at coordinate 168,566,414 of CM062292.1, forward strand.
TTAGGTTAAAAATTAACCCAAAATCACTCAACCCAGTTGATGTGGGTTGATTTTTAACTCTACTTATTTTAGAATGTGATACAAAACGACCGCGGAGCTCAAACATTTTGAGTTCAAAAGTCAAAGGTGAAGTTCGCATGATTAAAAAAAAACTTCTTGGCTATAGTCATTTACCTGTTTCAGCTGGGAGCAGCCAAATTCTATTTAGTATAGCAGGCAGTTTTGAGGTTATTCATCTTGGGAAGTAAAGCTCGAGGTCACATGGTTGAAAAATTCAACATATGCATATATGTACGTGGGTAGAGGAATGGGTATGTATAGCGGTGGAGTACCCTCCTCGTTTTTTGTTATTTCAAAGTAGGAAACGGAATGTTCTTGTATGTCGACCCGGTCAATATGTTTTAGCAATGCATTTGGGTCAAGTATAATGTTGGTGCAAAAGACAGCATATGAAATGGTTGAGGCGTTGTTGGGTCTCCGTGAAACGTAACGAGGTCTTCACATATTTCAGTGCACTGAACAATTGTGCGGAATTGTAAGAAATTGCCAGTGCGACCTTCAGCAGATGAAGAAAACGTTCCATCTCTTGGAACACTCGACAGACTTCCTGCATTGTGTTTTCAAATCTCTACAGGCAGTCCTCAACAATTGAATCACTGGACTGATTTAGAAAGAAAGCGAAGTCATTCTCTAACGAATCCGACAATTCGGGCGGGACCTTTGCAGAGTTTTCAGTTTTCAGTGAACAAGTAGGATCATTTTCCAGAAGTTCCTATCGGCTGCGAAATCGATTGATGTAAAATACACTCTCAAGTTTTGGGTTGAGGTGAGAATAACTTATGAAACCATGAACTGAGCTGAGAATAACTGTGAAACCATGAACTTTGTACAACTCATCTGCATTACTAGCAGTGTATTGTGGGTACCCGGGGGTGTAGCCAGCCATTTTTTTTTTGGGGGGGGGGCGCCCACAATGCAACTCAAGGATGAGAATGTTTGGCAACTAAAAAGACTGAAAACTTGGCCAGAGGCCAAGCCTTGGCCAAAGGTCAAGTTAGAGGAGATTATGGGAGGGGATTACCCCCTCCCATAATCTCCTCCAACTTGACCTTTGGCCATCATTGGTGGTCCGGTGGAGGGGGAGAGGCTCCTCAAGAAAGAATCTTCAATATTTGATATCAGCAGTGATTTCATGTTGAATGAAAGTAAATCAAAATCATTGTAGGCGTGTATTAGATTGCAGTGGAGAATATCGGCCGCGGACCTTTGGGATTGGGGGGGGGGGGTGTCGTACGACCCTCCCTGGCTACACCCTTGGAACCTCCATCTCGACTACTCGGAAGCTTGCGCTTACACGGGAGACTGATCATATGATATGCGTTACGTTAACCCTTTACCCAACGTAACGGCCAAAACCGGCCAGCGCTATTCTCAAAAATCGCCAATTAATTTTCATCGAGCTCGTTCCAACGAGGGGTCATAACCTATGTTTTTGAGACAAAAAATGAAATAAATTAGTTATTCAAGAATTTTTTTTGCAAGTGTCGTCTGCTTTTCATGTTAGGTAAAGGGTTAAACAATTCTACCTGGCATTAAAAAGTAGCTGCTTCTATTACTCCCAGATGACGTTTGTGATGGGGAAAAGGATATCTGACCCCATCAAAAGAGTCTTGGAGACATACCCTGTAGTCAATTGGCGCCTGTTACTTTACAAACATTAAATATCACATAAGTATGAGACTACATACTATATGATAATTCCGATTATACAATACTATGCACCCAAGACGAAAATACTCGGAAATGATCTTTAGTGAAAGCTATATTCTCCATAAAACAGACATAAAATAAAATGTGTTGGATAATCTAAATAAAAACCCACACATTGATTATACTACTCAGTATATCATGTGTCAGACGAGATAGGCAGATCGCCAAGACAAACCTATCGAGAAAAAACTTCATTTTACAACTACTTTGTTTTGTTTCCATTTTTTCATGGTATCATTCCAAAATGTAATTGTCATGTTTTGCTACTCCAGTAAACAAAGAGATTCATATAAAGTCTTATAATCTAGAAGATACATGCGACTTCGTCTGAACGATTTTACGCACGCACAGGCCTGTTAACACTGAGGTCAAAATTTTATCCTTAATGCAACGAGGAACTAAATCAATTATCTCCTGTTTGACAGAGCTCTGCGAAACGGGTAAGAATTGGTTAAATTCCTCGTTGCATGGTGGAAAAATGGCCCTTTTGGTATTTATTTATTTATTTATTTATTGGTGTTTAAAGTCATATACTTATGCACAATGGCTAATCATGACCGTGACAGGTTTACGGGTGGGGGAAGCCGGAGTACCCGGAGAGAACCACCGAGCAACGACGAGCAGCTGCCAGCTCCCCAACATCGTAACTCCGCACTGCAGCACAGGAAGGGTTAGATTGGTTGAAGACATGCGTACCGTCGACGTGCAGTACGTCTTAGTACACGGCGTCATCGTGCTCCCATGTGGACAATCGGGATTAAGTGCCTTGCCCAAGGACACAACGCGGGAGTCCGAATTGATCGCTCAGACGGTCACCCATCCAATGATTAACCGGACTCGACATTGCTTAACTTCGGTGATCTGATGAGAACCGGTTACCGCAACGCTACCGCGCTCCCGGTATTTTAGTTACTTGATAGCTGTGTGTAGACCGTAGAGAGTTAACCCTTTACCTAACATGAAAAGCAGACGACACTTACACTTGCAAAAAAAAAAATCTTGAATAATTTTTTTTTCTTCACTTTTTGTCTCAAAAACATAGGTTATAAGCCCTCATTGGAACGAGATCGACGAGCTCGTTCCAACGTGGGGTCATAACATATGTTTTTGAACCAAAAAATGAAAAATAATGAAAATTAATTGACGATTTTTGTGAATAGCGCTGGCCGGTTTGGACCGTTACTTTGGGTAAAGGGTTAAGTGACGAACTTTTAGCAGAATCTCTTGAATGTCTAAAGCACACTTGGCCACGGGTTGTTCTCCAGAAATATTATTTTATTATCAGTTCTGGTACGAATACGGTAGCAGACTTCCAGGAACCATTGGTGCCGGCTGTCAACTCTGAGTGGACTGCATATGTTGTTCGTGTTCTGTACGTCACAACCTTCATTTTGGTGTAAAATTTGTGTATATTTAATTTGAATTTAAGGAATATCAGAGGTGCGAATTTCAAAGTAAACAAATTTCTCTTACTAATATAGCACCTCAAAGAACCCTTCCAGAACTTCAATAGGTCATATATTAATGACACATATCATATTTGGATCTAAAGGAAGCATATTTTCCGCTTATTCTCATCTGCATATTGGTCGGTCAGGTTTGCGGCACCCATCTGTAGATTCTAACTATGGCGATAGGGCCCACTTTTTCCAGCTACGTCAAATGTAGAAGTAGGAAGTTCGCATTAAAAAATGTACTTTTCTTGTCCACACACTGCCGTCGTGGCCAAAGACTTAAAAGATTCACACCATCGTTACGTATTGCCAGTTCCTTATTCGACATTCGTTATCAGCAGATTTTATCGGTTGATAACGATGTCGAATTAGGTACTGGGAATAAGTAACGGTTGTCACATCCCACAATTCGAATTTAATTTTCAAAAAAAAAATTTCTCGAAAACACAGCTTACGATTGCCCGAGTGGAACGAGCTCAACGAAGAAATGAACATTTTTAGTTATTTTGCAAGTGTCATCCTCTGATTGTGTTTTGTAAATTGTTAACTGTTCATAACTTGTCTTCTGAATTTCATGACTGGTGGTTGTAGAAGCTAAGTAAGACATAATGAGATTATCTTCATTATTCTCTGGTACTAATTCTCCAAGTTTCAACATGGGTTTAGAAAAAACCACAGGACATCCGATTGTATATTGATCTTGAAAACGTTTATAAATAAATATACTACAGACAAAAGAAAACTCTATGCATGCTTCGCTTCATTACAAGAAAGCATTCGATTCTATTTGGCGTCCCGGTGTGACAGGAATGGAAGTCCGTAGGAAAATTAGTCCCTCTGGACTATTATTCCGCGGAATTATAGTCCTAGGTCTAACATTTCTAGGAATAGTAGTCCGGCGGACTACTATTCCTAGAAATGTTAGACCTAGGACTATAATTCCGCGGAATAATAGTCCAGAGGGACTAACGTTCCTACGGACTTCCATTCCTGTCACACCGGTCTGTTAAAAAAAACTTGCAGACATAGGTATAGGGAAAACGTGCTATAACCTTATAAAATCGATGTATACGAAGCAACAATCTTGTCTAAAATTTAACAACAACCAAACGGAATACTTAGATATAAATGTAGGGGTAAAACCGGGGGTAATTTAAGCTCAACACTCTTCAATATATTCATAAATGATCTATCTGAACGACTTATGTGCCTTAGTACTAACCCTTCTCTTTGCCGCTCGGAAGTCCCATGTCTCCTGTTCGCGGACGATCTCATTTTACTGGCAACATCACAAGAGGGTCTACAAGAAAAACTTGATAGACTACACTCATATAACAAAAAGTGAAGATTAAAACTAAATTTTGACAAAGTAAAGGCCAGAACATTCTCTAAAAATAAATGTACGCTGCATCAATTGAATTTGAGATACAATGACACTACTATTGCTGAGGTAGAAGAATATACTTATCTTGGGTTGAAAATTGACAGGAAGGGAAGGTTTGAGCTAACGAGAGCGGAACTCTCAAAGAAAGCAGCAAATGCTTCGTTTCCTCTCTTCCGTTCGCTGCCTACCCAACAGATACCACCGAAAACGGGATTAAAACTGATGACGAGTCTAATCAACCCAATCATGACATATGGATCAGAAATTTGGTTTCCCGAGATCATTACTAAAATTGCTAAAGCTAAAGACAGGGCACTTGCCCGTGACTCGAATTTCAACATCCTCACGCATCTTAAAAATGTAGCTTATGAACAAACCCATGACAGACTCTGTAAACAGTTATTAAACTTGCCAAAACAGGCGAACAGCTTGGCTTCAAAAATGGAAACAGGAATACTGCCCCTAACCGCTACTCTGATTGTCAATATGGAACAGTACAAAGTTCGTATCGGCAATCTTGCATTGGATCGATTAGTCAAGGAGGCAATGGCAACCTACGACCTACCAGGAAGAGATGACTGCAACTCTTGGGGCCAGACACTAAAACAGTGCCGCAACCTCGTCGCACCAAACGCATCAGACCTATGCCCACTCGAAAGACAAACTATTAACTCCTTCTTCTTGGATTCCATCAATGCTGACTTATATGACGACAAAAGACGGAATGGTTCAAATAAACTGAGGGCGTACCGTCCGTTCAAAGAAAATTATATATTAGACCCTTACCTTGAGAAATACGTAATCCCGAAAAATCGACAAGCATTATCTAAACTCAGACTCAGCTGTCATAGCCCAGGGATTGAACGAGGTGGATACCACCATGTACCCGAAAATCAAAGGCTATGCTGGCAAAAATGTAAGACGGTAGATGACGAAACACACTTTCTACTTTACTGTCGTTTACTTAATAACGAGCGAGAGAATTTGTTAAAGCACTTAGGGATGGGCGAAAGTTTCCATAATAGCAATGATGACACACAGAAACTCAAGCTCATTCTGAGGTGCGGTGATACAAAATCTCTGAATAATGTGGCGCTTTTTGTGTACCATGGGCTACAGAAAAGGGAGTTTGGCAGCCCCAAGTCGACAGCTCTGCCCAATAAATAACGACGATGAAGAGCTGGGTAAAAGGGAATCTCACACAAATTTATATATTTGGGTGTGTGTTTGGGGGTGGGTGGGTGTGGGTTTGTGTGTCTGCGTGGAGTATGTACGTGTGCATACACTCAATGGCAATATGCATAAAATATTGTTGAAACCTTGTTCAGTAAACAAATATTATGTCGTCAGGTTGGTGAAGCCCTTGGTGTGCACCATACGGTGATCACCAGAGCCTGGGCAAGATTTCACCAGTAAGACGGGGCATGGTGGTGGCAGAGACAGGCCAACATCTGCAGCTGAAGACCGGTTTTTGATCATTCAGGTCCGTAGGAACCGCTTTGCCACAGCAACCCAGCTTCGCAGAGACCTTCAGAATGCATCCGGGGTAAATGTTTCGACGCAGACTATCCGAGCAAGGTTGCACGAAGGTGGTCTCCGATCGAGAAGACCATGTATTCGCATTCCGCTGTCCCAGAACCACCGCCAGGCACGATATGAATGGGCCATGGGTCACGTTGGATGGACCAGAGAAGATTGGCGGCGTGTCCTTTTTACAGATGAGTCACGGTACTGCCTAGACCACACATATAGGCATTCCAGGGTATGGAGAAGACCAGGAGAGCGATTCTATGCAGCCAACATGCCGGGCATGACCGCTATGGTGGAAGGTCAATAATGGTCTGGGGCAGCATCAGCAGGGATGGACGTACAGAGCTCTCTGTCCTTGAACGTGGTATATTGACTACACAGCGGTATATTGATGAGATCCTGGATGTCCACGTCAGATTGTATGCAGGTGCAGTGGGTGAGAGATTCATTATGATGGACAATAATGCCAGTCCCCATGTTGCCCATGCTGTCGGGGAGTACCGACAGAGGGAGGGGATTGAGCGTATGGACTGGCAGCAAGATCCCCTGCTCTCAATCCAATCGAACATGCCTGGACTCAGTTGCAGCTTGCAATTTCAGCCCGTCCAGTCCAGCCAAGAAGTATCCAGGAGCTTAGTGATAGGCTGGTCCAAGAATGGAACAACATCCCACAACGGACCACCACGAACCTGACTGGGAGCATGAGAAGGCGTTGTCAAGCTGTAATTAACAGTAATGGGTTTCATACTCGATACTGAAGTCATACCAGTTCGCTCCGTCAACTTTTTAGCAAATTGAAAAATGTCTTCTTTTACCAATAATATCCATTTCCCATGGTTATCGTATTCAAAAGCTAAAAAATAATGTCAAAGACACAAAAGAGAGCCTTTTTTTCAAAACATATTGAGCTTTTTCCCAAAATGCGCCATACTTCTTCGATTGGAACTGTGCATCAACTTAATTATTTCAGTTGTGATTGATCATTTGAAATCATTTATGGTTTTTTTCAGAGACAGAGTAACGTATTTTTTATTGTGAAACATTTTAAAAAAGTGATTTTTGTATACCTATGTAAATATTGACATTATTTATTTATTTATTTATTTATTGCGGTTTATCGACACTTTTGACACCCAGGGTAATCCTGGGTCTGGCAGTTTTACGGGTGTAGAAAGCCGGAGTACCCAGAGAGAACCACCGAACAATGGCAAGAAACTGTCAGACTTCTCAACATACCAACTCCACACAGGCAGGGTTAGCATTGGTTGGCGACAAGTGCACCATCGACGTACAGTACATAGACAAAACTACATGTATGTTTCAATGAGTCGTTTTGTATGCAATGAGTCAGATGTGCGTAGGAAGAAAACGTCGAGACCGAAGGTCGAGACGTTTTCTTTCTATGCACATCTGACGAATTGAATACAAAACGACTCATTGAAACATGCATGTGGTTTAGTATTTATTACATGACCCAAGCACCTACTGACCTAATTTTCTTTTCTATCAACGGTGGTAAACACCATGCACTTTATGCAGTCGCATTGCAAAAAAAAAGTCCCGGTTGGAACAGGTTGGTGTGCAATACGGAATTCCGTATTGCACAGCCGTATTGCACGCCGTATTGCATAAGAGAGACTGCATGGGCATGTAATAAACCTTAGTACACAACACCACCGTGCCACAACGTGGACAGTGGGGGTGGGGGAGGGGGTGGGGGGGGGGTGAAGTGTCTTGCTCAAGTACACAACGCGGTTGGGATTCGGTGGGATTCGAACCTAGGACCTTTCGGATTGCAACCTGCACCGCTACCTACTGAGACACCCCGCCCCCAAATATTGACACACACTGACTGGTCGTATTAAGTACTTCCTAGCAATAAAGGATATAACGTATAAGCAGTGTTATTCATTTTACATATACCGGTAACGATGTGCACTAGTACTCGTACTCGAGTACTTTGCAAAGTACTCCTACTCATACTCATACATTTTTCCCAGTACTTTTACTCGTACTTTACTCACACATTTTCAGAGTACTAGTACTCGTATACTCGAGTACTGGAGTCTAGTACTCGCCCCAGCCCTGGTTGGCATGTTGGAAGCTGGCAACAGACAGACTGCAGTGGCTCAAATTCTCAACGTTACTCAATCAGTGATTAGGCAGGTAGTGATCACGCTACCGTCAGACAGGCAATGTTGATGACAGACGTCGGTCAGGTCGTCCAAGGGCGACAACTGCTAACCAAGATCGTTTCATCCGAATCACAGCATTACGTAACCGCCATCAGCCTCAGAAATTGGACAGCAGCTGCAGCGAGCGACAGATGTGCGAGTCAGTGGTGGTCAGACTATCCGAAATCGCCTACACAGCTGGTATTAGTACGCTCGCTGACCTCGAATAATCGCAGCAAGACGTAATAGGTGTGGAGCACGACAGCACTGGGACAATCGTAGGTGGAGCTACGTCATGTTTTCCGATGAATCGAGATTCACTCTCGACTTACACGACAGGCGAAACAGAGTGTTGCGGCGGCGGAATGAACGATACCATGACGTAACCGTTAGGCAGCACGATCGTTTTGGTGTTGGATCGGTTATGGTGTGGGGAGGAATAACCATGACAAACAGAACAGCATTACACGGCATCCAAGGGCGTGTCACAGGGCAGTAGTACCGTGACAAACATGTTAGCAGCTCATGTGGTGCCATTTGCGCGACGTCACGGTCGTCGATTCATTTTCAAGATGACAGTGCAAGAGCACACAGGGCCCGTGTCGCTACAGAGTTCCTCCGGGAGTAGAACATCACTACACTGCCTTGGCCAGCACTAAGTCCAGACCTTTCACCAATCAAACACGTCTGGGATATGCTTGGCAGGCTCCTACGACAACGCCAACAGCCCCCTACCAATGTCCAGGAACTCGCCGCTGCACTGCAGGAAGACTGGAGTAACACCAACCAAGCTGATATTGGTCGTTTGGTGATGAGTATGCCACATCGGATCCGCGCTTCTTTCGCGAACCCAGGAGGATTTACAAGGTACTGAGGTCTTGGACTGAATGTGGTAAATTCTCTGACTGACCGCCCATGTCTTCTGCAGCACAATGCATGGAATGTGTGCTTGTCAGACACCCAACTATCGCTGAAATCATTCAGCCGATGTCCACAGCAATGCCTCAACTGTCTTTTTGATGAAAATCTAAATATATTTCTTCATATCTTTCAATTTTATCAAATATCCCCTACTTTTTTTGAATATTATTGTACTGCGGTCGCAAAAACGGTCTTTTTCTCGATCGGTTTGTGATATGCCCCTCACACACTTACTGTCAACAGTCAGAGGCGGGGAAAGCATTTCGACTTGGGAGGGGGTGGGTTGGGGCAAAGCAATTGAAAAACATACATGCACTGATATATATGAATAGTAGCACATGTGTATTTGTGGCAGGGTAGGAATATTGTACACAAATGTATGTTTAGGACTAAAGATCGTCTACATAATGAAAAGAGAACATTTTTTGCTCCATATTTAACAAAATGTGACCCTTCTCGACTTTAGAGGCTGCAAAAGAGACCAATTATAGACAGGGACGTGGCGACAGGGGGTATGGGGGTATGCCACACCCCCAATCCTGGCCAACATTTCCTATAGTTGGAAATTCGGAGGGGAAGTCATGAGTAGTTAGAAATTCCATCAATCTAGATTTTAGAGCTCCTTCGGCAATGCTGATGTCTCCTTTACTTCCTAAAATCCCAACTCGGTTTCAAATCGGCAAAAATTCTAACTGTTACTGTTTACAACTGCAGTGTATGCAATCTCGAGCTTCATAAGTATGCATGATGTCAATCGGTACGAGATTTCTATAGTACGTTTACTTATCGTAAAAAAAAAAACTTCGAAATGCACTTCAAGAAAATCACGTCATGTAAAATCGTTATCCTGAGTTAATTCCATCATATACAGTTATAAAATGATGAAACATCGAAAACTGACCATTCCCGCATGAGATCTCATTCAATGTTAGGAAAGTATAAATTGTTCAAAGTTCTGAGCTTGAGCATTTGTTTAGCACAAATTCAATTCCCAGAAGAATACCAACTAATAATAATCTGGTAATTCTATCATAAATGTGTTGGCATTTCAGTTACTAGAATCAATTTTATGCCCCTTTCATGGCTTCATTTTCAAAATCTTTCTCGGTAGTGAATTTCCAACTACGGGGAGGGACCGGGAGGGGGTTTCTCCCTCCCGGCCCCTCCCCCTGGTTGAAAATTCACTACCCTGCACCCCCGCAATCGGAAACCTCTAGCCACGTCCCTGATCATAGGAGGGAAGCTTCGGTCACATCTTCAGAGTAAAGGGTCTCTGCGCCCCCTTCCTGCAAATTCTCAATAAGTTTGCAATGACCGGAACCGACTAATGAAATACAAGTTTCTGCATTTCACTCAAGAGGGCGCCATCCACTCTGTATTATGATTATGGTGTAAACAATATTGGTGAAGATAATGTTGACCTAATATAAATCTCTCTCTCTCTCTCTCTCTCTCTTTAAATTATTCCTGGAAAAGTTGGGAGTTGAGAGGCACGTGACCCCCTGTAACCCCCGGTTCAGTTCAGTCGTTCCTGACACTAGTCACTCGAGATGCCATTGAATAACATATTGCGAAATGAAGACGCGTCAAGGGACGCATACGAAAACAGTAACTGAGATTCAGTATTCTTAAAATTATTTTCCTACAGTTGAAATACTAGTATTGTGGCGAAGAAAGTGGAGGGAGAATTTCGACCAAATCGCGACCCAGTCGCGATCTGTTTCAAATTCACCTTCCGTTTTTGTAATCACACTACTGTGAACCATGTCGTAAATGTGAAAGGGTAAAATTTGGACAGGCGAATCCCTTCCTCTCAATCCGGTCCAAATATAAGATACATCAGGCATTCTGCGCTGCGTTGCATTCAACAGGTCGACGGTGCCCGAAGTGCACTTGCATGCTCACAGCACTAGACTACATCAGATATATCTGTCTTGAAAGAGGTGTACGTCAATTTAGCGAGATGCTGAATAAGATAATGTCAATATATGTTGCCAGATCAAATGTATAAGTGAAGACAAACGCACCCATCTTTTTTTCGCTTTTACAGCGATAACTACTCCAAAAACACCGAAAGTTCCATCAAGATTCTCGTTAAATCCCGATATCCATTGCACAAGGAAGATAAATCTTACCACCTGTTGGTGATAAAAAGAGATGGATTAAGGTGGATAAGACTATCCAAATACTGAACCCACATGAGCTGTTATTATCTGTTCCCTGTTAACATTAATTCGCATTCTACAACACGCAGTCTGAATGGTCTGGGAAAAAGAGCAATGATTCTCATTTAAGCCTAAAAACAGATTATCAAGCCCCGTCCACTCTCGACGCTCATGCCACCCTTGCATTATAAAATCCATATTAGAACACTTAAGTGATAATTTCAGCCCAAACTTATCTTATTGAAAGCCATCAAACAAACGTAGGCATACGTGTCAACACGTCCTTTTCCCAATTTACAGCTTCAAAACTGAGTTCCTGATTTCAGTCATCGTAAAAATAGTACCTGAAAAAGAGCAGCTGCAGAACCCCACCTAGGTCTCTGGTGGTTACATTCTCCCCCGGACCAAAGGCATGGTTGGTCCGGTGTATCCTGAGCAGAATCCACGCCACTGCTCAGAACGTTTGGGGTTTCACCTCCGAAAGATAATAACTGAGTCTCCTAGATGGATGTACTAACGTTCAGATATGACGAATGCAATAACTAAAACAACATTTTGAGCTGCCATGTCAAAGCTATTTACACAAGAAAACATGATAACCAAATATACCTTGAAATTTATTTAGTTGCGGAGAAATTGAAATGAAAGTGTCTGTGTAGGTAAGGAAGTGTGGGCGCACTAATTATTTTTAAAAAATTACAAAGGAATGAAACTTTAATTGCATCCACGTCGCTGTTTATTTCGCCGACAACTGCTTAGCGAAACTATACTAAACCATGCACGTCACTCGGATACCAGCGTAGCCACTGGTAGCGGAGTGGTGTACACCGATAGCCGAGAGTGATGTGCGTGGGTTGGTATAGTTTCGCTAGGCGGTTGATTGCGAAGGAAACTCGACGTGGGTTCAAACCTACGCTATGCAATAAACGCGTCCTTTCTTTATGACTTTGCAACAAGCAAATAATTATATAACTTCTCGTGCTGACATTGGGTGCTACAAGGCTCCATTTGCAATTATTTAATATTTCAGATGGCACTTTGTTGCACTCAAGGCACGATATATTGAATCACTTATGCCTTCATTCGCATTTCCCAAGCGTTTCCTATATGGAACGAGTTGGATCTTAGACTGCTAGGGAAGCTTGTTCCTAGAACTAATCTCCTAGTTATTTCTCAGGTGTATTTGGAAGGAATAGTCTCCCCCCCCCCCCCCAAAAAAAAAAAAACACACACAAAATACAAAAAAACCCTATAACTCCCCCCCCCCCCTCCCCCCAAAAAAAATTAAAAAAAAGAATCCCGAAATAACAAAACGAGCGCTGTGTCAAAAACGATAGATAGCATCTCGGCAGCTTTGGACCAGCACGGACCGCTTCAGCTTATTTGTGTACCGGTACAACAGGTGTGGTCCTGAACCGGTACCGCACCCGTAATTTTGAGGCCCGATCCTCAACTCTCTTGACATCACAGAACACACAAAATGCAATAAAGGGTGATACGTTTAATATAGTTCGACGCATGCATTTACACCCTTTGAGTGTGACACATGCTAGAAATTGTTCCTCAAGAGGGCGCCAGGCATACTAAAATGGAGATTTATAAGCATCCACGGTAAAACCGACGAAAAAACGATGCCGTTTTATTTATGATTTTATATCGTGCTAGGACATCGTGGATATCGCTGTGTCCACTCTTGGTTTGATACGAGTTTTTTTCAGTCTGCTGCAGATAATTCACGTTGTTTGTTACCGACTTCTATAAACAGATGAAGCAATCAGCTCATTCCATACACTGTTTTAGAAAACTTATTTTCAGCTTTAAGAAGGTATGAGAACCAGGAAATTTCTCAGTGAGGTCAAACTTTATGCTCTGTTCGAACTTGTGCAGGTATTTTATACCCCTTAGTTTATCACCGAGGCTTTAGAACCGACTAACTTTCCGCACATTTTCCCCGTTTAAGACAATGAAGTCCAATTGTAACTCCTCCAATAAGGTATGACCTCGACGTCTGTAACGTCACACGTCAACGCGTCACTCCCACACAACTCTTACGGCAATTGAATCCTACTCCATCTCGCGTCCCCAACTTGCGTATTCAGAAATCCCCTCGAACCAGTCTTTCTCGTTTGCCAACCCTCCCACCCCTTAACCGGTTCTAACACCGCAACTTCCATGCCATGACCACACGCGGGTTTCTCTCTGTGAAATCTCACGTCTCTCATATGTTCAATCATACGATCTTTTACACGGCGCTCACTCTCTCCTACATACACTGCAGACCCCACTTCCTACACGAAATACAATATATAAAATTGAAGGTTTTACAATTTACCCCCTTCTTGAAAGTAAAACTGGCCGGCTTATGAACATTTTCAACCTTTTCCGTTTTGATTTTAGTACACACATTAGCGCATTCACACTCTTCGCTGTTTTCATATGTACTAAAGTATCACACAGATTATTGTCTCTTCTATGTAACTAACGGAGATTCTGGAAAAATCATTTTTACTCTTTCAGAGTCATGTAGCACATGCATATATTTTTTGTGATCCTACCCATATCCGGAAGGAATGCGGAAAAAGTTATTACTAAAGGCACCCTATCACAGTCCCTCCGCCGTTCAGTGTGTCCCACCAGAATCGACTCTCGGTCTAGTCTGTCAGCCTTTAGTAGTTCATATATTGTATTTCATGTTCTATTCTATTCTGTAGGGAGTGTGGGTCTGAAGTGTATGTAGGAGAGAGCTATCGCCGTGTGAAAGATCGTATTACTGAACATATGAGAGACGTGATATTGCACAGAGAAACCCGCGTGTGGTTATTTTACTCAGAGCGGTCACCATAGAGTGCATGACATTGAAGTTGCGATGTTAGAAACTGTTGGGGAGGGGGGGGGGGGGGGGCAAGAAGGACTGGTGCGAGAGGATTTGCAAGTTGGGGACGCGAGATGGAGTAGGATTCAATTGCCGTAAGAGTTGTGTGGGAGTGACGCGTTGACTTGTGACGTTACATTTTGTACAAACGGTACCTTTTTATTCTGTGTATTGTTTCTATACTGTGAAGATATTTTAATGTGACCTTCTGGTTGTTCTGCATTGATAAAGGCCTGTGGCCAAAAGCTCCGCGCATGGGCGTTAATGTTTTGAATATACTACTTGTGTTCCTCTTTTGGACAATGGCTGACAGTGAGTTTCTCAAAACGATTAAAAATATGTATGAGGAAGTAAAAATTGCAGTTAACCTACCGGCATAACCAGTTGTTTCTTTACAAATGTTGGTGTAAAACAAGGCTGTGTTTTAAGCCCCAAACTTTTTAACCTCTATATAAATGATCTGCCGGATATTTTCGATTCGCAATATAATCCGATTAAATTTCAGGATCGAATTGTGAATTCTTTAACCCTTTGAACCCTGGTGGTATCCTCCATGTCAGTTCAATGGCAGCAATTGGAAGAGTCCATATTTATTTTTTGGGGTTAGACCAATTAATATTTTCAAAGTGCAACCCTAAGGCTGCACGTTGAAAATATTGATTGGTCTACCCACACATTTACCTTGTAGCCATCCCACTTAGTGACATTATGACGTAGCTTGTGACCCGGCCGGATAAACGGCCCCTGGGGTTCAAAGGGTTAAAGTTCGCGGATATGATTATTATTTCAGAAAGTAAAGCCAGACTCCAACGAGCCTTTCACAAATTGTCTTCATACCTCGAAAAGTGGTCTTTGAAACAAATCGCCAATAAAAATATAATTATTATATTCAACAAATTAGGGCCTACACTAAATGAAACGTTTCTATATAACGGAGAACAATTAGAAGTAGTGAAACAGCACAAGTATCTCAGGGTGGTAATAAGAGCCTCCGTGACAATTGACCATCATCAGCTTAGTTATAAGAGCCTCAAAACAATTTTCCTGATAAAACCCAAACTCCCGCTGCAAAACTTGAATGGTAGTGTAAATATTAAATTGTTTGATGCGCTTTTTTAGCCTATCGCTACATACGGGTGTGAGGTCTGGGGTGTGCAGGCTTTAAACCTACACAAGCTAACACAAGATGGTCAGTTGTTCTCTGTTTCCGATAGGCTTAGGTTCAATAAGGTACAAACACTATTCTGCAAACAGGTGTTAGGAGTAAATAAATATGCGAGTAACTTGGTCGTACGTGGAGAATTTGGCGTATTTCCCAATAGACGTTTTTATCATCAATCAAATAGTGAAATTTTGTCTCCACCTCCTGGAATTACCCAGCTCCAGTTTAGCCAATACATGCATGAATGTAATAGTTTAATAAAATCGCTCAACCGGTTCCAACGTTTCGGCCCCATGGCCTTCATCAGGGTGAAAATAACAAGAGATTTACATATCACACATTCACAATAATTAACTGTAGATAAATCATACGATCTTTTACACAGCGCTCACTCTCTCCTACATACACTTCAGACCCACACTCCCCACAGAATAGAATAGAACATGAAATACAATATATGAACTACTAAAGGCTGACAGACTAGACCGAGAGTCGATTCTGGTGAATGTGTGATATGTAAATCTCTTGTTATTTTCACCCTGATGAAGGCCATGGGGCCGAAACGTTGGAACCGGTTGAGCGATTTTATTAAACTATTACATTGACATGGAGTCCCTTGTTTATGGACTATTATTTTACTATTCAATTACATGCATGAATGGTTTATAGCTTCAAGCTGATTCTACTTGGGCTCGGGGTTGCATAACGTGTTTGAGTACACGCATTTCGAGCTCTTATGGACAAATAGGTCCACATTTGGTCAACTTCGATTAATTAGCTCTTCATCAGTTGGTGGCAAGAAAAAATAAATTCCTCATCAAAGCTTCAGCTTTACAACAGCATAAAGCACACCTTTCAGTTGGAAAACTATCTTTTGCTTCAAAATTTATACAAAAGCTAAGCGGACCTATACACGGCCACGGATTACCGCCCACCAGCTTAATATTAAACAGATCGGCACCTCCGGCCCCAAACCCCAAGTAATCGATGGTTCTTCGTAAATTGCCCAACAGAGGTGGAAACTGATGTCCACTTCCCAACCAAAGCACATTATATATTGCAGAACGTAATGATTTGATGCAGAGATTAAATAATTTTCTCCCACGTACTGACCAATTAGATTAAGGGTTGATAACTCTACAGATGAGTCGTTTCGACTATGCAATACTCATCTTCTAATAGACTATATATATAAGTCTTCCGAAGTTAGGAAGACTCAAACTCGGTAAGGAATAAACCATGTGGCATAATACGGTATAACCACTGATAACAATCAGTGTCGTAAGTCACCAAATTGGTAGAGCTGAAACGGTTAAATGGTTTTCTTGATCGATTAATCACATGGATAAACCTTGGTTAACCGATTAATCACTGGCCTTTATAAGTAGCTGAATAACTGCATGCCGTACCGTTAATGATTTATAGCATTAACCCTTTACCCAACATAAAGGACAAAATTGACCAGCCCTGCATACAAAAATCTCCATTCAGATTTTATTATGTTTTCAATTTTTGTCTCAAAAGCATAGCTTATGATCCTTCATTGGAACGAGCTCGTTGAGATCGTTCCAACGAGGGATCATAAGCTATGTTTTTGAGACAAAAATTGAAATTTTTTAGTAATTCAAGAATCAGTTTTGCAAGTGCCGTCTGCTACCCGCATTGGGTAAAGGTTAACTTAAGAATGACCAGTTCCAGCTACTGATACAGGTTAATGATCATGAAAGTGAACAAGTATGTCATCACGTAACTTGTATGCTTTACTCTGTCTCATATAATTGATTTGAGTCAGTATGATAATGTTTGCCTGTTTTGGAGCAAGATTGTTCCCTTGTTAACCCAGAAAATACAGCAGTTCAAAAGTAACGGTTAATCGATCAATTACTTTTTTGATTGATCAAGACGTTGATCAATGGTTAATCGATTAATCGGTTAACCGATTCAACACTACGAATTGGGGCCATTTCAGTCCGAAAATTTCTTTGGTCTTTCTTAGAAAAAAACATGCGGGCTCGATTGTGGTTGGCACCGATTCAGTGCACTGGTTCTGATAACATCCGCACTAATATAATTATATCGATTAGAAACTTCATTCTTTTCAAAAATTTATAATCCTCCCACATAGAGCAGGTGTGATATGAATGTATCCAGATCCTATTTACTGTAGCAAAATTGTTCGTATGTTATTTGTATATTCTTTGTTTTCATGTTTATATGTTATGTACCCATGTAATAATAATAATAATAATAATAATAATAATAATAATAATAATAATAATAATAATAATAATTTTCAGCCTAAAATCCACAAAATGTGCTCTTTGGCTTTACACACAAAAAGGGGAAATGATTTCTTATCTACATATTGGTTCAAAAGCTTGTTTGTAGAGATGCCTTTTCAAAGTAGCTTTGAATGACTCAGTTTCCTGTGGTACTCTCAGGTGACTCGGTAAAAGGTTCCAGAGGTTAGGGGTGGCGATCCAAAAGGCGCGGTCACCTGCGGATGCTAATTTTGAAACAGGTTGGACAAAGGTGTGCGAGTCCGAAGAACGGATGTCTCTGGCAGGTGTGTAGTATGTGACCAGATCTGAGAGATATGATGGTGCCAGGTCATTTATACATTTATATGTCAGAAGGATTATTTTATATTGAATTCGTCGTTGGACAGGAAGCCAGTGGAGGTCAGCTAGGATAGGTGTTATGTGACACGTCTTCCTATTTCGAGTTACACACCTAGCAGCACAATTTTGGATATGTTGAAGCTTATCCAGTGACGCCTTTTTGCATCGATATAGCAGTGAGCTGCAATAATCAAGACGGCTAGTGACAAAAGCGTGGACTAATTGTTCAGCTGTGTGTTTGTCTATCAACATTCGCACCCTGCTGATATTTCTAAGATGGTAGAATGCAGCACGACAGACCTGCTGGACGTGTTTGTCAGCTGCCAACGACTCATCGAGGAAATATCCCAGGTTACGAACGGTAGCCGATGGTATAATGCTGTTTTCCTTCTATTGATAACGGAAGTTTTTAAGTTTTTGCCTAATTGGTGAGGTAATCCAATGTAAATAACCTCCGTTTTGTCGGCATTTAACTTTAACAAGTTATTAGTCATCCAGTCTTTGATGTCCGCCACACATTCCTCTAGTCGATGACATGCAAACGCTTCATTATCCGGTTTAAAATGGATGTATAGCTGGGTGTCATCGGCATAAAAGTGAAATTGTAGGCCATAGCCGCGGATGATATCACCCAGGGGAAGAACATAAATCACATACAATAGAGGGCCCAGAACAGACCCTTGGGAAACACCATACTGAAGATTGAACTCGGTGGAGGTTGACTCGTTAATGAGTATACTTTGGGTACGGCCTGTTAGGTAGGAAGAGAACCACTGTAGAGCTCTACCCGTAATTCCTAATCTGTATTCTAACCTATCTATAAGCATATTGTGGTCGATGGTGTCGAAGGCAGCGTTCAGGTCAAGTAATACTAAGCAGGAAACAAGTTGTTTATCCATTGACATTAGAAGGTCGTTCTTCACTCTGAGTAAGGCAGTCTCTATGCTGCACTTTGGTTTATAGACGGACTGGAAAACCTATGAAAGTTCATACTGGAAAAGATGAAAATTCAACTGAAAAGCAACCGCGCGTTCCACAACCTTAGATAAAAACGAAAGGTTGGAGACAGGGCGGTAATTCTTCAATATTTCCGGGTCGAGCCCGGGTTTTTAAGTAATGGGGTAACAATGAGTTTACAATTTCTAATATCCATGGCGCAATATCTGAGAGGCAAGATTTCAACAGACATCTAATTTGCAATGTTTGGTGGGGGCATTCGTTTTTAAATTCTTGAGACTTACAAGTGTTAAAGGCTGGAAGGAATCCCGACACACATGGCCTGTCGAAGCCCTAAACACAATGGGTTGTGGGTTGGGGCTGACATTCAGTCCAGCTCGAATGCATTCGATTTTGACAGCGACAAATGTAGAGAACCGCCTGCTATCCGCACTGGGTAAAACATGTGTGGAGCAAATAACAATAAAGTATTATTAGAATAAAATGTTGTTTGTTGGCCTCTCAGATTATTTTGTGTAGTGAACCAGTTAAACTGCAAAGCTGTCACGAGTTGGTGCATAATGAGTATGTAATCAGGTTAGGAAATGGACACCTCGTCCCAAATTGCGTCTTGTGGCACTCAAGGTACGATCTATTAATTATAAAATGTAACCCCTATCAGTACTTATACCATGGTTTTGTGAACATATCAGTATCAACTTACCTTTCGTGCGCTTAACAAATTCGGAAAAGAGGATTACGTGAAAAAAGGATCACCTGGGAAAAAGTCAAAGCTAAAGTAACCGTTTTTTTCAAATCACTATGTTCAGGAGCCAGTACTATAAAACTTTTACAATTGTATCTTCTATAATTGTATTTTCTTCCTGTTAATATAACTATCTAAAATGAATCATTGGCATTTTAAAAAATATGGCATTTTGCCAACTGGCAAATTGCCAGACCGTTGAAAATGCTAATAGGTCATTTTAACCCATTTAAAGTAATAAAGTTCTAGAAAATACAATTCTAGAGAATACAATTGTAAAAGATTTATAGTATTGCCCCCAGGTCTGGGGTAAGTAAATGTCGACACAAGAACAAATAAAAGTTTTATATTTATTTCTGTGTTTAAATATCATGACAAATCAACAGGACGATTATAACCGATTCCAATGTGAGATATTAACAAAAAATGCAACATATACATAATACATTCATCATGAACTGATTGCCGTGAACAATAATTTACAGTTTACACAATATTTATCTCCACTTTAATCATTTCTCAACATACGGACTGTGCTGTCCAACGCTCTATACATGTACATATATTATTATACAGAATAAATTATTACATGAATCGGAATACACGCAAATGCCACTCAAAATCGTGTAACTCGATTTCTTACTTCCGACAAAATTTCTACCAGTTAACTGCGTGGTGCAGAGCAGAACAAAGTTGTAATTTTCATTGAAAATCAGAGGTACACCCGTTGAATTTGTATTGGGTGGAATGCAGAGGGAGACGTGTGCCGAAAATTCGCTAGGGTGTACTTGGGGAGTATACAGTACAGCTGCCGTGGTCTGTTCGTAATCCATGCGTGGACAGTGATGTCCACGCATGCGCTTACCATGTAATAAAAATCATCATCAGCAAAATTTTAATTAATGAAGCACCGTGTTTTACCCGGTGCTTCATTAATTAAATTTTCGACTGTTATGCCTATAATTATGGTTTAGAATCTAATAATATCTTACCTCCTACAAGTATCTGGGAATTTCATTGGTTCAAAGACGTCACATGCAGACTGCATATAAAACCATACACTGCCTGTCAACATCAATATACGCTAACAGCTATGGGTAATCTCCCCTTTGTTCGTTGATTATTCAAAATGGCGGCAGCCGATAAACGCTTCAAGTTGAAAGATTGAGTGTTGGAAGCCCATATTTGGTCTGAAGTGCAGGTTAGGCAACTTAAAAGGCTTCATATTCTGTGGATGTGTGTCATGTTACCTTCGAAATGAAACTGTTTGGTATGTATGAATTTGCCTTGTTACAATTTATGGGAGAGTGCCTGTAGGCACTCTCCCATAAATTGTAACAAAGCAAAGACACGTGAACACATTGTGAGAATTCTCTCATATAATTTTGATCGCTGTTGTTATTGGTTCGGTGCATCGATGCAGCAGTCGGTAAGATATATTCGTTACACAGTTTGTTGGTGGCCTAATATGGTACATATGGTGTCAGTTAATTTCATATTGGACGAGAGTGAAGAGTCCAATATGAAATTAACTGACACCATATATACCATATTAGGCCACCAACAAACTGTGTAACTAATATTGTTGCGTCTATGGAAATATTGCCCACCCGTGGAAAGTGACCAGTCCACGGAGGAAGCACTGTATGTTTGCTTTGGGAGAGTCCTTAGATGTTCTCTTTCATACAAGAATGTTTCCAATTCTAGTCCGAACTAGAATCCCCCAGTCGATACCTGTGGGGACTGACAGTGGAGAGTAACTACCGGATGGTCCTTTTCAGAACAACCTCAGCCCAAGCCGCTTTGAGGCCTGATAAGGCTTAGGATGCTCGACATGACGGGGATGGGTAATTGGAAGTTTCCGACGAGGATACTAACATTGCACACAACAGGAATATTACGAAGTTTAAAACATTAGGTTGTGGTGGAAGTATTTCGTCTTTAGGGAAGCATTTTATTTTTACAGTCCAATTAACACGCGTTGTCCTTGTTGACAAGTCCAAGCTTAGAAATTATTTTTTGGGAACTTCACAGGGAGAGCTTCCCAGTAAATACTATCAAGGCTTGAAATCACCAATAGAGAAAAATTGGATGAACATTTACTTTTGGTGTTCTTATAACTTATTTCAGCTGGTAATTTTCCGAAGGGATCCGTCACGGAGGACATGAAAGGACGCGAGTCGCCATCCCTCTCCCAATTCTCATTGGCCACATACCAGCATCGGACCTGTTCGTGATGAGCAGACTTTATAGAACTTCTTAATAAAGAGTGTTTATTACGATTCTGGAAAGTTTGAACTGATCTATACACAAACAAACGCATGAACAGTTTGTTTCTATGTTCCCAATCGCTTGTGTGACGATTGGCGCAAAACTGGTATGAAATCAGATGTGGAAATATCCCGTGGTGAATGCCAACTGAAACGTGAAATAAGATATAGATATGGCAGGGTTCATACAAAAATTTGCTCACAAAGTTCAAGGGTTTTTCCAAGGGTTTTTCAAGGGCTTCTTTTTTTCCAAGGGCTACATATACTATTCAGCTTGTTGTATGAGCTCTAAAAATCTAAGATTCATGTGACACGGATCTGACTTTGGAAGTCAGGAAGTACTGGTACCGAAAGTGTGATCTGTGTTACAGTAATCTTGGTAAAACGTTCCATACTTTTTTATGTTTTTTTTTTAACTGAGCGACACGAGCGCAACAAACAAGTAAAAGGCGGGTACACATATTTACAATCCCCAGGAAATAGCTTGGTATTCAATGGTATTCAAGGGTTTTTCAAGAGATTTCTGAAAACTCAAGGGTTTCTCAAGGGCTAATTTCAAATTCCAGGGTTTTTCAAGGGTTTTTCAAGAGCTGTATGAACCCTGTATGGGAAACTGTCAAATCAAATGCACTTAAATACAAACGTAAATAAAATTAATTGTTTTTGGGGGGCATTTCACTGTTCCAAACGCAAAGGTGTAGCCAGGGAGGGGCATGGGGATCGTACGACCCGCCCCCAATCCCAAAGGTCCGCGGCCGATATTCTCCACAACAATCTAATACATGCCAACATTGAATTTGATTCACTTTCCCTCAACATGAAATCTTTGATCACTGCTGATATCAAATATTGAATACCCCCCCCCCCCCCCCCCCCCACTACCGGACCACCACCCATAACCAAATGTTAAGTTGGAGGAGATTATGGGAGGGGGACTACCCCCGCCCATAATCTCCTCCAACTTGATCCCTGGCCAAGTTTTCAGTCTTTTTAGTTGCCAGACATTCCCATCCCTCAGTTGCATTGTGGGTGACCCCCCTCCCCCCCCCCCCAAAAAAAAAAATGCTGGCTGCACCCCTGAAACGTCCATTTTTTGTATCACGTATTCATGTCACTGAGTACTTTACACTCCAATGTTGTTATGAGAGTTATTTTCTTCAAATTCCCTGGAGGGTGCCTTCAGGCATTCGCTAATGAACTATAAAAACATAATGTTCTATACAGAAACTCATCATTTATCATAGAAACACAAAGTGAATGGATGGTGAATTAGAGCCCAAACATGGGGTTCCAGCAATTTGCAAGTTGCAACAGCCTCTATATACATGTTTCTAGCACACGATCACTAAGTGCTTCAAGCTCACAGCGACACAGGCCGTAGGCTAGAAGTTTACACACAAGTCCATTCGACAGCTAAATCTTTCGGGTCAGTGAAATCAAAATTATGTTGCTCACTTTAAGAGTGTCCACATCCCAAACGTTGGTTCTAAGTCCCTTCAAACCAGTGAATAAAAAAACATGACTACAACAGTAAACATTATTACACAAGCACTGTTCCACTTCCCTAGATAACCCATCTTAGTTCTAGACCAAAAGAGCCGACTGTAGTATTGACAAACATAATCCGGCGTTGATAACAACATTAGGTAAAACATTCAAATGTGTGTGTTTATCTTTGACAAATCAAAGATACAGATATACGAACTGAAATGCGTATATTACAAGAACTCCACTGGTATGTACAGACTCTTGAACACAATTCTGGTGGAGAAATATGCAATAATACAAAATATTACAACTCTAACTTCATCCAAATGGACGGAGCACATACGACAATGTCATAAACTAGACAAAAATAATAATTTTCAGAATGAGCAAGGACGGTAGGGACATAAGGCAAAAAAGTGACCCTGACACTGGTCTTTGAACAAAAACCACTCAAGAAGAGCACAACAATCGACGCATAACCCCCCCCCACCCCCCCCCCAAAAAAAAACAAAAAAAAAAAAAAAACAAAAAAAAAAAAACACAAACTCGATTGCCGCTGAAATTCTTCCATTAATACAATTCGTCGCCTGAGTGCTAGAATGTCCTAAGGACATTCTAGCACTCAGACGATGAATTCCGTATTATTTATTCCCTTTAATTCCGGAACGAATATCGATCCATTCGCCATATGGTATCACTGTAGTAAATATTTGAATTTGAGTTACCTGCCTTGAAAAGTTGCACTCGAAAATGTTGCAATCTCCAAACCTAAGTAGCCTTGGGAAAATATAATGTTTCAATAAACATTTGAAGCATTCTACTGACATCTTGCATTATTGTTGAATATTCCAAATAAATAGAGAGTGATTTGGTGAATTTTGGGACATGAAAAAATACAACTGACTATTGGTGTGTTTTTGTTAGGAATTCCCAGAAAAATATGTCCACTTGACCGATACTTCCCTCCCTATCTGTTTTTCTCTCTTATTTGTTGCATGGCCCATGTTTTGACGTCAGAAAAAGTTGTCTGAAGGGCTATACTTGACAACGATATTTGAATGCCAAAATTAAAGTGATGCGATCATATTTTTTCGCCTGAACGTTATAATGGTCGCATAAGGGAAAATATTTAGTACTGTGATACCATATGTGTTACGTTTTTAGCGTCAGCATTAACAAAAGTATATACTGTTCTGTTATTTAAAAAGCGAACACAGAACATCAACGAAATTATCTGTCCGCCTTCTTCCCTTGAACACTGCAGAATCTTACATGTTGAAAAATAAATGCGAGAGCATTGAATCTTGTGTACTAATTTCACTCGTTTTTACCGCTTTTGCGACCACGATTCTGTAGTGAATCTGCTATACATGCAAGGTTGTAACTGACGAAAATGTTTTTTTTTTTTGGGGGGGGGGGGGGGGTGGGGGGTGGGTATGACGTCGGTGCCCAACAGCGCGGTCATATCGCCCAACTATTTGGAACATACCTAATTGCTTTTATCAAAGACTTATACGCTAAAAATATACTTTCCATTGATAAAATACATGGCAGAGAATTCATTAGTCTTATCGACGCCTGAGTGCTAGAATGTTCTATGTCCCCTATGGGACATAGAATATTCTAGCACCCAGACGACGTTATGACAGTGCTGTCAATTACACACCAACCAAGTATTTCATAATTTCTTGTCGATCCTCTGGCCGGACAAAACCAATGATGGGGAGATTGGAGGGAAGGGGGGGGGGGGGTGTTACACCCCCAGAAGTTACGCCTCTGTATACACGAACTGCCATCTTATAAGCCAACGTGGCTACAACAAGGAACTTCATTGGCTCAGAATTTATTCCCAACATTTTTGAAAAACAAGCTGCAGAAGGCATTATCAATAATGTTGAAATTAACTAGAATATTTCTGTGTTTTTTTGCAAGCTACAAACCACAGCTCATTGATGAAATTTCGACCAACTTGTTTAAGTGTGTCACAACCGAATCTCGATCTGATTGAAAAATAGACAGCTCTTGCAATCATAGTATACTGTATGTGCAAGTTGAAATACAGACTCTCTGATTACACTTTGAACGCTTTGATTCGTTGAAATGGGATAAAAATCAATGATGAGATTATTGACCCCCCTGTTTCACTTTAGCTATTGCGCTCAGTGTGTTTTATTTTTGTTTTTGCTATATATAAGGTTTAATATCGGGAACGGGAATTTCGCGGCTCTGCGGCTCCCTGTTTTGAAAGTCAATCACGATACTCGGAAAATTCACAGACCATAGTATGAATGATTGCGTGTTACAGTTTATGAGATTACGGCGAATATAAACTTCTTCCGAGACAAGGATCACCGTTGGCGCTATGGTTTCCCGGTTATCGGTTCTGACACTCAGTTCTAATGCCCAAGAAATTCATAGATTAGAATCGGGAATCAAAGGTTGCGGAACGCAACCTTTGATTCCCGGTTCTGTCCAATGAAGTTCCCGGGAGAAGAGGACTGATATTTAGAAACGAGAACCGGAAAAATCCCGGTATCGTGACTGACTTTCAAAATCGATAACCAGAAAATTCCCGTTCCCGGGATTAAACCCTAATTATACAGCAAGGGGAAATTGCAGACAATACACCACGCCAACAACCCAAGTTAATAAGAAAGAAACTGTTCATTACAACTTATCAAATTGGTCGTATCGCATTTAGAGATCAATTGCTTATACAATAAGGAGATCGCTTTTGTTGGAACGAAGCGTGTGTAGCTTTACAACACGTGGCTGGTGTATTAACACTGAAACACCTACGGGTCGAGATTCTATCCAGACAAAGGCTCTCAAAACTATGTGGAAGATCATAAAAAGCAACAGCGAAGTTTAAGCCAATCGATTGTTCGGGACCATTGACTGAAGCATTGCTCTTGCGGCTTATACTTTTATGAAGTAAAATCTAAATTATATTTTGGGTGAAATCAGAACTGAAATATTCCCTAAGCACTAGTTCCACGACTCACCAAAATAACATCAGGACGAAGACAAAAAACAACCCCCCCCCCCCCCCAAAAAAAAAAAAAAAAAATCGGTATACCATGTCGGACCTATTAAGACTAAAGCTCGTAAACTCTGTAGAAGAGCACAAGCAACAACTTTCAGCCAATGGACCCGAAGGTCTATTGGCTGAAACAATGCTTTGTTTATATTTTTCTGAAAAAAAATATTATTACAGTTTGGTGAAATCAGAGCTGAACATCCCTTAAGCCCGAGTTCTATGACACTAAAATATCAGGAAAAGAAATCGGCAGATCCTGTTGGAACAAGGCTTTTGTACTTTCACTTTATCGCTGAAATAGTTTTAGCTACAGTTGATCTATAAATCCTGTCAGGTCTATAAATAGTTTCTCAGACTCCTACATCTGGAAAAAAAAACAAGCTAATAAAGACGCTTGCAGATGATCTGGGATGTTCCTTTTTTGTCTAGGACACATTTCGGCTCTGACAAGTTTCAGCCTCGGTATACATTTCCGCCTTGAACGTTTCGGCCCAACTATGGGCCGAAGCGGACCAGGGCGAAAATACCGCAGAATTCTTGAAGCCCCCGAAACTGCCGCTTACAGCCCACGGAACAGTCTCGGTTTGTTCCTTTATACACTCCGGTTTAATATTGTCGGTAGAAGTATTGTTTATTGGACCTCCCGGTCTTGCATTCTGACCTAAGCATTAGGTTTTAAGAAGTCCTAGACCCAGATATATAAATCTTTGCGTGGAATTCCTCCACTCATTGGATGTTTTGGTGGTATTCAGCTCTTCGATTACAATATTTGAGCTTATTCCTTGTTTTATATGCGCACGTAGAGTACATAAACAAACATGTTACCACAGACACAAAAATTCGATGTGATTATAACAAATATATTAACATTGTAATAAATTACTGCAATATAGACAGGCATGTGTTGAATAAATATGGTCCGCATCTATGATATACTACGGACGTGACAACTGTTACTTATTCCCAGTTCCTTATTCGGCATTCGTTATCAACCGATCGGTTGATAACGAATGTCGTATAAGGAACTGGGAATAAGTAACAGTTGTCACGTCTCGTAATATACTTCGCCCAAACCTCTAATACGAATGTTGGAATAAAATGCCCTAATTCTCTAATACACTAAATCAAACCAAATTATCTCTTGAAGGGACATTACGCCGCTAATTTCAATTTTGGTTGTATCGCATAGTTCTTAAAACTATAGGAACTTCTAGATGTAAAAGTAACGTTTTGTGTTCTGTTTATTATTCGGCAGCAATCACCCGTTCCGAAATTATCAACAAACTTAAATGCAACAACATGCGCAATAGCGACATTTATGACAGCCTGTCGTCAAAGTCATATTCACGCATTTTTGTACATTCAAGTTCATCTATCGAATCTCAACGAGAGAACTACAGTTTTGTGCTCCCGGTTGCAAACGGGTCAAATCCTCTTTCCTTTTTTTTCTCGCCACAGCGCTGTATATAGTCTCACCCGTCGAAAAGAAATGCCAGAAAATTGAATCCGAGATGGTATTTTCGTTTGTTTTTCTTGATTTCACAACGTATTATTTACAAAATCTTGACCCACTGGTATGTCGCGACCCAATTGCGATCTAATCGAGAAAAATACAACTTTTATGATCATACTGCTAAATAGCAGTACGATCATAAAAGTGGTATTTTCCCGATACTAGTGTATGCGGAAGCCATTTTAAACATTTTTTAATATTAATACCCATTTAAAAACCTTTCGCCTGAGGTGAAAACTTTCCACCTTTGTGAGAAGACAGAGTGGAAACTTTTCACCCCAGGTGGACAGTTTTCAACCTAGATAAAAAGTAAAAAATAAATAAAATAAAAAAGTAAAAAAAAATAATTAAGTGTAGAAATATTGAAATAAGAAATGCTAATATGTATGCCCCTGGGACGTCCGTAGTGATATCAGCTGAAATATATACGAAATAAGAAGATTTATTAGCATTTTGTTTCTTTAATTTTGTCAACTGTAACACATTTTGTGCTAGAAATTTACGGCGTAAACCTTTAAATCATAATAGCTGCTTCTATCTGTTAGTGTAAAAATATCTATATCTATATGCTGCCCGTTTGACAAATAACTTGAAATAGACTATAAGTAATATCAAGCAAAGTCGTCTGCTTCACTGATGTTTAACGCAGTGGTGGGGGTACTAAAATGAAAATGAGATTGTAGGTGTGTGTTTGGGGTGGGGGGGGGGGGGGGGGGCTCTAATCCAAATATATCATCCAAAAAACTTAACAAAGATTGAGCAGTTCTTATCTTATCTGATAGAGGCGTTACATTATTCTTCTGTCATCAAAATTTGTTTTCTTCTTTTTGCCGTTTCCTATTAACCCTTTACCCAACGCAGACGATTTCAAAATTATTTTATTTTAAAAAACATTTTTTAAATTTTTTTAAAAAATTTCAACAAAACCATATCATGTGACTCCTCTTTGGAACGAGCTCGACGAGCTCGTTCCAAAGAGGGGTAACATGATATGGTTTTGTTGAATTTTTTCGAAAAATAATATTTTTTCAGCTGCTGAATTTGCATATTACGCGGGCGCATGCGGGCGATTCGTTGGGTAAAGGGTTAAAAGGCCATTTCCGAGGTTATTGAATATCCTCAGCCAAATGGCTATTTTGAGCTATAGTTTTAGTTTATGGTGGTGTGGATTAAGTAAATAATTCTCATTAATGGTGATATGGCCAAAATAATCTGCTGATGGTCTTGATTCAAACTGTGTACTGTCATGTGCATTTCAAGTGGGGGTCAAGGTCACACGGGAGTGTCAAATGACTAACCCAAACCTGTTTGGGACCTGACAATTTGCAGGTTACAAATGGGACAATTTTTGTGTAAATTTGCTTTGAGAAAGCCTTCTGAAAAAAATGAATAAGAAACCCAAATGTTTTTTATTTGTCAGAATGATCATCTTATGCTGTAAACTCCTCAGTGGAGGAACGAGGAATTCCTATAACACAGTTTTATCACTATCGATGCACGAAAATTGGAAATTTATCCCCAAAATGAGAAAATTTTGACCATTTTGAGCCATTTTTTTAGTCATCAACTGTGTCATTCAGCTGAGTGTATTTAAGTGATATTGTAAGATTTTTGTTGTGTGCAGTTGTCTCCAGAAAGGGCCATATTCAGAGCTTCCAGAAATTGTACACATTGTGAGTATTGTGAATAGGGGAGGTAATTTAAATGCGAAATATCATCGACCGCGTCAATGAGAAGCCGCGCACTTCTTGAAAAACCAACGTTTTCACCTGAATAACTGTACCGAGAAATTATGGGAAAGGGCCTACCTTGTTATAACAAGTTAACCCCAAATCAGACAATCACTGCCTTAAAGATGACGCGGAAAACAAAATCTATATATAGATGTGGTCCATCAAACGAAAATGTGTGAGGTACGTAATACATAATACATATATTCTCGTGATAAACTATTTGTTGAAAATGATGAAGTGACTCAATATATATGGAGAACATGAAAAACTGATTTACGTCTAAATGACGTTTAAAACCTCAAGAGTCCTCACAAAAAATCCATTGATATATATCCGCTTGAATTTTTTTCTAACACCAGGAGCCAATACTATAAAACTTTAACAGTTGTATTTTCTAGAATTGTTTTTTTCTAGTTATGACTTTAAATGGGTTGAAATGAACCACTAGCATTTTCAACGATGTGGCAATTTGCCAGACGGCAAATTGCCATATCTTTTAAAATGCTAGTGATCCGTTTCAGTCAGTTATATTAATAGGTAGAAAATACAATTCTAGAAAATGCAATTGTAAAAGATTTATAGTACTGAAAGAGAAGAAGAGCTCAAGCAGGTTTCGCTTCTGAAACTACTTTTGATTCCGTTTCTGGAATATTTCACTTTTTTGATTAACTTTCCCAAACAGACTAATCGCCATTCATACTTGTGTGGGGACTGACAATATTTGCTAAATTCCAGGGCAGTTAGAAGGTGAAATATCTACACCTTGAAGGGCGGTGTTATTCAGTTTCACTCGATTCGATTCGACTCGATTCGTAATCCTTTGCATGATTCGATTCATTTCGAGCTTAGATTCAGGGGTGGCGCCAGGGATTTCTCGACGGGGGGGGGGGGGGGGGGGGGGGGGGGCTGACCTCTCCGACAGAGGGGCTATAACATTTGACTTCCCAAACGAAGGAAAATAAGTGAAAATTGGTAAATTGGAGAACCAAAATAGAAGAAAATTGAGTATGTTTGTTGATTATTTAACCCTTTACCTAACCTGAAAAGTAGACTACACTTGCAAAAATACTTCTTGAATAACTATTTTTTTTCATTTTTTGTCTCAAAAACGTAGGGTATGACCCCTCGTTGGAACGAGCTCGACGAGCTCGTTCCAACGAGGGGGCATAACCTATGTTTTTGAGACAAAAAATGAAAAAAATAATGAAAATTAATTAGCGATTTTTGAGTTACGGTTTTGGTCGTTACCTTAGGTAAAGGGTTAAAGTAAACATATTATAATAAGGTCGGGAAATATTTCATCTATAAAGCCAGCTTGACGAACTAAATTAAGGAATTTCGTGAGAATCACTATTCTCTATCAAAGTTTCAGTGCTGCACGGGTTCGAGACTGACAAGACGAGATATCTACATTCGATTGTCGGAAATTTCTCGCGAAGTCGGGTTTACGAGACTCTCGGACGGACTGACTAAAAATCTCCGACGGGGGGCTGGACCTCTCCGACGGGGGCGGGGGGGGGGGGGAAGTGTAGCCCCCCCCCCTGTCCCCCACCCCCATCCCACCCCCTTGGCGCCACCACTGGTTAGATTCGACTCGAACTTTGCGAATCGCATGATCAAATTTATTATTATTGCACCCGCCGTTCTTGGAGAATACATTTACACAATAATACAAACTTACACGATGCGAGCGTTCCGCGAGTTGCGATAAATTAACAAATATGAGATTTCCATCCCATTTTGCAATTTCTACACGGTGTGATACCTCTAATGTGAGCCTGGCTATACAACAAGGACAAATACTAACTACAATGAGACCGATGTGCAAAGGAAAATATTCCCCGTAAACCCGGCAAGTGAAGCAGTGCTTGTTTACTATGGTAAACAAGCTCTGTTTTGCTGGTAAAATAGGACCCGGTAACCAGTGCTTGGGGTGGAAAGCATCTCAAATGGGTAACATGGATATAAACGATTGGCTGGACATGACATTATCTCCATATTGCAGTCACGATTAGCCATTGTGCAGCAATGTGTGGCCTCAAACACAAATAAATAAATAAATAAATAATTGAAAAAAAAAAATATAAATAAATAAATAAATAAAAATCACTGAATATAATTTTGACGCAACGAATCGTTGCGTCAAAATTAAATTTAGTGATCATGTATTCAATATCCCAAATTGCACCCAGTTCAAGTGATAATTGTCTCCCTTGCATATAAAATGAAAAATAAGATCAAAATATTGCATGAATTAGCTAAGTGAGAAAAAAAAGTCATCGCAATTTTTTACTTTATTGCAAAGCCCATAACGCTCGCACCGCACTGAGTGTGGAAATGCCTTAAACCCCAAATGCCCACAATATGGAACAGCGATTGTAAACTGTTTGTCGAGTCTCTCATAAAAAAATGTTACCAGGAGATATGCTAGCTTAGTTTCGGAGGAGCTAAAGTATATGAAGAAAGCCCACTCTGATCTGTTTAGATTTTCTGGGAGACTTTTCGCCTACAGAAGGTCTCATTTTGTTATTGATATTAAACGGCAGCTTAGATCAGCTTTTCGACGTTCATTTAAAGGCGATGTCCTGTGAATCGTTCCCCTTTGGTATACAAACAAAATACTCCAAACCGTCAATATACGTCATCACGCTGCTTCCCTTTTCAAACAAATTCACCATTTTTACCGGTCAACCTATTCCTTTACGACATGCTCAATAACTTTAAAAGATGTAATCACATTTTGGCCTCCAAAATATAACTTATGAACCCACGTTGGAACGACCTCAACGAGGTCGTCCGTGAATGAGGAGTCACAAGCTATATGTTTGGGATGACTGAAAAACTGAAAAAATAATAAAATTTGAATGTCGATTTTAGTGCCAAGCGCACACATGATAGATACTTCATAATTTAAATGGGATGGATGCTAAGGGCATGTGTGTGGTAGACCAATCAATATTGTCAATATTAGTCTACCCCAAATAGTAAATATGGACTCTTCCTGTTGCTGTCATTGAACTGATATGGAAGATACCACCAGGGTTCAAAAGGCTAACGATTGCGTTTGACGCCGCCAAACCTGATTCTTCGTGACGTTAAAACGTCACGGTAACCGTAGTCGGAAAGGGTTACACAAGAAACTTAATTTGTAATCTAGGCTGTCAAAACTAATACGACATTTGTATCTAGGATAAAGTGGGCTGATGGGTTAGTTTTTTTTTCATTCCGACCCACTGCCCTGCTACCTGAATAATGCTTTTGGATTCTCGTGATTGCACTATAGTGCAGGAGGACTAAGGTGGGTGCATTTTATCCGGCGTATGACCGAGCACCAAACCAGGGACGCCGGACTCACGGTGGCAGCGAGGGCAGCTGCCCTCCCTGCTTTCGGACCACGAGGGCGAGAGGAGGCAGACAATGTCCTTTCCAGGTTCATCATTCAGTTTTTTTCAATGATTTATTCTCGAGGTAAAGCTAAAATACACACCAAATCCGCACTGGAAGCTTTCAAAATTCAATGGGGGAAGTTAAGGAGATGCCACTCCCGATGGGGCGACATATCCTCTCAAACTCCCCCATCTCAGACCTTCGGCCTTCGAGACATGCATGCTTTGGCATGCTAGTGCGGGTAAATGCACTTTCCTGGGGTTTGACCCCCCCCCCCCCCCCACCCACACTGCCCTGAAGTGCGTCCGGCGCCCCTGCAATAAACAATACAGCGCGTACAAAGTTCAAGTAAAAACAGTGATAACATAATATCACAGAATGTGTGTAAATCGATGAATCAAATGCGTGCCATTTTTTGACACAATAAGTCACATCAAATAGTCCACACCGACGTAGTTACAATGTATTTTCATTGTTCCTGAGCCCTATTGGTTTGGTCGGCATTTTTAGATTCGGGACAAGCGTCTTTGTCGTGTACACACACGTTCACAGTCATGGCATCCCGTGGAAAGAACACTGGATCCGGTACCCTGGCCGCCGCCAACGGCGTTGCTGATGAAAACTCAGCTGATAATGGTGTCAGAGGTGGACTACTCGTTTCTGATGTGTTCAAAGGAACGTCAATATTTTCCAACTGTAAATAATTTTTATCCATAGTTAGCAAGTCTTCCAGGCGCATCCGTATTTCTGTGAAATCGGGTCGGTCTTTTGGGGGTTCTATCCAACAGTTTCTCATCACGTTGTATCTGCAAGAGAAAAAAAATGATTCATGTGATGTGAAAGTTGAATTTCGGAATATAGGTATGAAAAATGGGTTTGAGACATTGTAAATATCGTTGTATGAATCAGTGGAGGTTCCCCAAACCTAACACACGTAAATAAAATGTTTGCAGTCTTATATTATACCCAACGAATCGGTCCCATCCGCTAGCGTAGAATACAAATTCAGCAGTAACTGCTGAATTTGTATTCTACGCTAGCGGATGGGACCGATTCAACTGTTTCAACTGTTGAAATAAAAAATTCCAAAAATTTCAACAATACCATATCATGTGACCCCTCATATATGGTTTTGTTGGAATTTTTTGAAAAAAATTGAAAACATTATTATTTAAAATAATGAATTATGATACTGTCTGCGTTGCGTAAAGGGTTAACTTAGTGAATTTACACTGGTGTTGTAAGTTAAAATGTTACTGATCCGCCTGATAAAGTCCTCAAATCCACCTGTAAAATGTAACGTCTTTAGAAAAGTTAAAAAATAATTGTTTTCAGCTTAGACAAAATTATTGCTGACCAGGCAGCCATGAAGGCGCACAGTTTCATTTAGCAATGATATTCAATCGAATTCGTTTTCATTTTCTTCTTCACTGATAAGAAAAACTTCTCTAGTTTAGTTTAAATTTTAATTGCTATTAATGGTGCAAACGAGGATTGGAGGAAAAGTGCTTTCAACTCAGAAGCCCCTCAACATACTCTAAAACAAAAAATGTAAAAATAAACATTATCACACCCGATCCTTTCCAACCGGATATACATAATCCTTTTATAATGAACGGCCAAATCATTCTTAGCATCGATGATACTAGCGGTTGGCACCTCCCAGGCAGGTAGCCAGGATTCTATAATAGGAGGTGCCCTAGCCATTTTTTTGGTGGGGGGGGGGGGGGGGGGTGACAAAGAGGATTTTTAACCCTTTACCTAACCTGAAAAGCAGAACACGCTTGCAAACAAAATTCTTGAATAACTCAATTTTTTCATTTTTTGTCTCAAAAACATAGGTTGTGTCCCTCTTTGGAACGAGCTCGACTAGCTCGTTCCACGGAGGGGGTCATAACCTATGTTTTTGAGACAAAAAATGAAAAAATAATGAAAATTAATTGGTGATTTTTGTGAATAGCGCTGGCCGGTTTTTGCCGTTACGTTGGGTAAAGGGTTAATGGCCGCTGTGTGGGGTTTTGGGGGGCTTTGCTAGTCCTAAATCGTTGCCCCTCTTCCCATAGAAGTGGGAGGAGGGGAAACGGCCAGAGTGTCCTAGTTAAGACTTTCCTCCACACCCCCGACAACATTTTGCAAAATTTAGTACTGTAAGAGCGAGTCTGCAGCATGTGTAGTCGCATTATTGGCAATCGTTCTGGGGCTCTATATTGTATAAAACTTGCACTGGGCCAATGTTTTTTTTTAGGGGGGGGGGGGGGGTAGCGAAAAGTGTAGGCGGGCCAAGCCCCCATCCCCACCCCAGTAGCTTCATCACTGGTACCTCCGTTGTATAACTGTTCAATTTCGTGTTGGTTTCGAATATTTCTAATCAAGTTTGCAGGACAGGTATACTCGATGGGGACTTGGGTGACATTTACGAGGCCCGTTGCTAAAACTAATCATTCTTCGAAATGGGGGGAGACCACTGTGCTTGTTTTTCAATTTAAATTTAAAACTCTACCTCTTCGATTTGCTCTCCCATCTTCACACCTACGCAAATTAGATATTAAGGAACCCGCAAAATGGTTACCCTTAACTTCTCTCAAGCTACTTTTAAGCGACCTCTTTTCCTGATTTTGCACAGTAATACTGGTAAGCTTGTCAGCATTGGTGCAACGGCTCAAATTAGCCTTTAGAACAGTGCAGTTTTCACGAATTTTCTCCATCGAACTGATAATATGATATGATGCAATACTCTGTCGGAAAGGGCTCAGAAAACCTTTTGCAACAGTGTGTTATATCACACCATTCCTTTCCAAACTCAAAGATAACAATTATAAAGTTATTTAAACCTTATTAATTTTTTTTTTTATTTCAGACAAATTTTCAGAAGATACGACACTGCGGAGAGATAAACGAAGTTGCCCGAAAGTGATCAGAAGTAAACACAACCGCGTGACATACACGTGGAAATAATTTAATACAGTTGCCGCTTTCCGACAGACTGATCACCCCGAACAACAACTGTGCATTACTTTATCAATAATATGACGTTATTAGATCCAAAACGTTGAATTACTTTAAATCCTTTACCTAACATAGTATTTTTAAACAAAATAAATTAAATTTGCTCTCGACGAGCTGGTTCTAATGATACCTATATTTGTATGGTTTTATTGTGAAATTTCCAAGATATTTTAGGTCGTGGTAGGCTTAATCTGGTTAATTTTCTAGCCTTTTTTGGCCGCTGTGTTAGGTAAAGGATCAAATAAAGCGCAGTTATGCTTCCATTAAAACTCACAGTACGTGTACCGACAACTGCGATCTGATATAGATTGCATGGACGCATATGCTATAAATAGAAACACGTGTATACAACATTCACCTTTGTTCTTCTGAGAGAGCTAATTTCGGCGAATATGGAAAATGACATTGCACTTTGCGCCGTCCCGGAAATTTCTGTGAGTGATCGGATAACTAGCTCGGGCTGTAAAAAGGCTGCATGCCTATTTCGATAAAGTCAATAAATTCCCGCATTCAAGTTAATTCAAACAAATGATTCAACACAGGTGCAGTGGATTGGTCGCAATCCACAAGTCGACATGTCCACTCGTGCCTTTATCAGGTAATACAAATCATCATCAGCAAAATTTGAATCAATTAAGCACCGGGTACAACCCGATGTTTCATTAATTAAAGTTTTGATGATTATTCCTATAATTGGTGTTTGGAATATAATTATTGAGTCTGTGGAAATATTGCTCATCCGTAAAAACATAACCAAACCAAGGCGGCCTTTCTGTATATGAAACATAAGGGTACAATGTACTTTTGGATTACGCAAATTGTGGTTTTGTCAAATGGTCAAATTTCTTTTTTTTTTAAATTCGCTGTATATTGTCCCTTTATGTTAGCACAGAGTCGAGGAACTTCTTGGCGTGGAATCTACAGTTCTTCCAGATTCTTCTGAAATAAATTACATGTGCTGGGTTTGCGCAAAATGTGAGATATTTAATCATAGAGACTACACTTACATTTCATTTGAACAGTTACTGGGTTTTTCCATCCTGTAACCATTGGACAAAACGCAGTAAAGGTCGGACAAAGCAATATGAGGATATGGTGAAGCACCTGAAATATAAAAATAAATGGGTAAAATCCACATAAAACTCCGCCAAATTCAAATTTAATGCAGTGGTTGGTAAGTGCTCTTTGTGGTAATTATTCCCGCACAATATTTTTGGTTCATACTGCCCTCTAAAAGCATCATTACATGTACCCGTTCCAAGCCAGAAAATAAGCAGACTGTTACCCTATGTGAACCTCAGTCTGAATCAGGGTCTCAAACCTTAACAGAAAGAGGTACCCAGCGGATAAATTGGCCCACTGTGTGATAGCATCATCAAATCCACCCTCTGGGAACCTCATTCTGCAAATGTCAGACTGCTTATTTTCAGGCCTGACCCGTTCCAGTTTAGACATGTGAGTTCGGATTTTTCAGAATGGAATATTCCGTGCAAGTTCAATGACCAGTGTTGAAGGAGAATCGGTATCGGACATTAGTGGAGGATCAATTAATATTTTGGATCCTGTGATTGCAGATCGAAAATAGCGATTGGTCAAAACTTTTTCGTCTGTACACACACAATGTCGTAACCGGTTGTGAAAAAGTTCGCTCTGATTGCTAAAACGTTTAGAAATGTTTTCGTCGGTTGTATTCATTTACAGTTGCTTTCTCTTCTCGTCCTCAAAAAACCAAACAAAATGTACGCATGTTTCAATCATTTCAAGCCATTACCCGACTTTCTGGCCCAATCTGTCGAGTTTTCTATCCAAACCTCACTTTTCAACTTTCCTTATTTTTTCAGTTTACCTATAGTTTGGACTCTCGTTGAAGCGAAAGTAGTAAGAGGCCTTTTGGTTTGAATAAAAAAATGACAAGTTTTAAAGATATTCAGAGAAAAAAGAAGAGTGATGTACCTCACTTCAGTGTTCTCAACATAACTTTTATTTCCCATGGGCAGTGACGGATCCAGATGAGGCGGGTCCATTGGGGCGGAGGGGGGGGGGGGGGCACTGTACTTTGGATCCATGATGAAGAAAACAGCTATATACAGTTTTATCCAATTAATTTCACATAATAACCTATGGCTATGGCATTTTGTCACAATTTGTGTATTTTCATAGAATGTCGAGGCGTGACATACCAAGAACATCTAGTTCATCACGTATCCAGGAACAACTCTTTAGATAATATTTTATCGCACTGCAGGCAACGCACACGAAGCGCCCATTATGGACCAGCCTTTCATGGGTTGCAATTACTTGCATGGACAATTGTGTTGAGATATAACAATAACACGAGTTTGGAGGGCGTTACGCTTTATTAACTGGTAGGGTGCTGGAAGCCCATATTCGGGCTTTACTCTGAGGTAAAGGTACTGCAACTTGAAGGCTTCATACTCAGTGGATGTGCTTTGTATTATCTTTTAAGTGATATTATTTAGTCTGAAAGGACTTGTCTTGTTATAATTTATAAATTGTAACAAGGCAAAGATATGTGAACAAATTTTGATGACCAAAAATAATTTAGCACTCTACCAGTTAACGGACCGAAGGGAATGAATAACAACACGATGGTTTATTACCAGCCCGAGACGAAGTCGAGGGTCGTTAATAAGCCAGAGGCTGTTATTCGGTCCTAAAGGGCCATTAATAAACCGGGACGCCCGAGAAAATCCGGCTTTTGCAATTATTACCATGATCGAAAACGGGCGGCGAGCTGTTAATGCCTTTTGCTTTCATTAACACCAGCCGCTCGCTTCCGGTTGCATGACGTCATGAACTACTGAGTTTTACCGCTCCACTTTACTCAGTTAATATACTAGAGAACGCTCGCTAAAGTGGTAATAACACGGCATAATGCAGAATTTCCCTCATAAAAAGAAATTCCATGGTACACTGTGGTAAACTGCATTATTTCTCAAAACACTATAGTAAATAAACCACGGGTTACCATGGTGTTTTGAAACAATGCACTGCTTTACCATTGTACTTTTTAACTCTTATCTTGTTGAATCTTTTCTGATGTTTTTCATAAAAGCAAGTTATGGCTGCTATAAAGCAGCCATGACTTGATTTGATGAAAAATTCAACTGAGTCTGACATCCATGAAATCATTGATAAGAGGACTAATCCCTGTTATTTATTTATTTATTTATTTATTTATTTATTTATTTATTTATTTATTTATTTATTAAGGTTGAACGACACTTTCGACAGCCAGGGTTACCTCGTGTCGGACAGTTTTACGGGCAGAGGAAGCCGAAGTACCCGGAGGGAATTCACTGTTGGTATGGGTATATTTTGTTAACATGAGCCAGAATTATTCATCTGCTAGACAACAGGGTCTTTTTGTCCTGGACAGGAAAAATAGTTTATTAATGAAGGTTTTTTCTTACATTAACACGATAATCCAAGTTTTAAGGGATTGAACTACGTCATTTTAACAAGGGCCTGGGAAAGCCACTGTCCTTGTAGTGAGTGCAGTAGGTTGTATTCATATTTTGGAAGCGAAAAATGTAATTCTTTTGCAAAATACATTCAACTGTCCTTTGAATGTCGTGTAAGATAAAGAGGTAAGGTGCTATATAAGTAGTGGAATATTTACCTTGAAAATAGATGACATGTTATTTTCGATGGCATCAAATTTTTTTAAAATGTTGTAATTTTAAAGTTTTGGGTATTCAAAATTGCGAAGCATATTTCATAAATACGGATGCATCAAAATAAGTGATAAATTATTATTCTGTTTCAATTTTTGACATCGAAAATAATCTATCACCTATTTTCAAGCCAACTTTGCATTACTTATACGGCACCTTAAGAGTGACCAAGCTCATTGGAGATCCGTGGCCGAAACATGATGAATTGAATGAATTTACGAGAGAAGATGACATCCAATCAAACTATTTCCATCTTCAGCATATTATTCACCTTACAACATGTCGTGTACCGGTAATTTACTTTCCAAATCACATTTTTATGTACTACTTTCGAAATTGTGAATATTCAACATTCCGTTATTTTTTTGGGCAGACACCTTCCAAACATTACACCGGATATGATATATGTATGCATAGAATGTTTAGGTATTCGGTTACTCACTGGGTAAGTTCGTTTCCATTGGATGTCACGGCCTAAACTTTTCTCTTAAGAAAAAAGATTGTTGAAAACTGTTTGGGAAGAAATAGTGATAATTAATACCATTGGGATCAGTCGGAGCCCCTTAATGTGGAAGATCACTCTGAGATTGTGTCCCTATTGTGTAGCGACCTTAAACTCCTAGTGGTACGAACTTTAGCCCTTTACCTAACCTGAAAAGCAGACGACACTTGCAAAAAAAATTCTTGAATAACTATTTTTTTTCATTTTTTGTCTTAAAAAACATAGGTTATGACACCTCTTTGGAACGAGCTCATCGAGCTCGTTCCAAAGAGGGGTCATAACCTATGTTTTTGAGACACAAATGAAAAAATATGGAAAATTAATTGTCGATTTATGTAAATAGCGCTGGCCGGTTTTGGCCGTTATATTGGGTAAAGGGTTAAACGATTAGATTTTCGCACAAACGCACTCGTAGTCGTCAATTCTTCGAATAGCTCTTTTGGCCGACCGACAAATTTACGACTACTATTGGCCTTTCGTAATTTTTATCAGTCGTAGTTCGTTTTGCGAAAGATTTTTTATCACTCCCTCCCGGACTACCCCCTAGACCTCTACGTCTTGTAAAGAATATAGTTCCCAGCACAATACTTACCCATTGTAACTATCTCCCACAGTAATATACCAAACGACCAGACGTCACTGTGTGTGGTAAACACTCGATCTCTCAGCGATTCTATCGCCATCCATTTCAATGGAAGTTTCCCATTGGTTAATTTCTGATAAAAATTATCGTTATAAATATCTCTAGACAAACCAAAGTCACAGAGTTTCACAACCTTGTCGTATCCGAGAAGTACATTTCTTGCAGCTAGATCTCGATGGACGTACTTTTTCGCCGACAAGTACTCCTGAAATAGATAAAACGCATTGATGAATTATTTATTATTTATTTATTTATTTATTTATTTATTTATTGGTGTTTAAGGCCACATATTTTTGCACAATGGCTAACCATGACCGTGACAGTTTTACGGGTGGAGAAAGCCGGAGTACCCGGAGAGAACCACCGAGCAACGACGAGCAGCTGCCAGCTCCTCAACGTCGTAACTCCACACTGCAGCACAGGCAGGGTTAGATTGGTTGGAGACATGCGCATCTTCGACGTGCAGTACGCCTTAGTACACGGCGTCATCGGGCCCCCATGTGGACAATCGGGGTCAAGTGCCTTGCCCAAGGGCATTGATGAATTATATCATATAACCGTTTACATAACACGGTTGGGAGTGCTGGCGCATTGGCCCGCACACCGGGCTTCAGATCGAAAGTTCAACTCTGACCTCGTCATCTGCTTTAGGGTACATCGTCACGATCGCCCAGGTGGTAGCACTATCGTACGTTTGCCCTCTACTGCTGGTAACCATGCTTGTACCGGTTTAGTAATTTGGAGAGTTCGACAGTCACTCGCTGTTGCTCGTTGGTTCTAATCTGGTACCATGATATCCCCCACTCCTAAAACTGCCATACACGATATTGCCACTAACGTTGAAAGTGTCGTCGAAATGCGTCCTATTTCCCCGATTACACAGAACTGCTGGCGAGAATTCGACTGCCCATTACGGAGAAGCAAATTAGTCGAGGTGCTCTCATGCATAAGGAAAATGCACCAGTTAACACCAACAAAGATACAATGGCTGCGATGTAAGCATGTGGATATGTATTTACACAACACCCACCTCATAAAACCGAGCTGTCACCGAATGACTATACCACGTGGTCTCGAATTTGAAGAAGCATTTGCGGGGTAGTATTTTTGATGACGACAATGACTTGTTTGCTTCTGTATAGATGGCTTGTTAGGGAATCTTGACTCAACATTCTGTAAATCATGGATGGATGACCTTGAGATATTGCTTAAGTGTATTGGCCAAGACTATGTGTTGAGAAATGTTAAAAGTATATACTCACTGCTCAACTCTTTCTACGTTAGGCTAAAAACTTATTGATCTCCGCTCGTATAAGGGTACTACCATGGTATTCTATGTATATATATGTATATGGTACTTTTTAACATGGTATAACAGCTCAGATTTAGACGTGCTTTGAAAACATTTTGAATACCATTAAAGGTCGTCATTTGTTTTCTTTACAATTTACTGACAATCAAGGGCAACATGTTGTAATTCTTAACATAAGTGATCAGGAAAAGATATCTACATTATGAGTAACTGTGATGAATTGACGGTAACATGGTCTGAAGTTTGCGGCTCGGAGCTTATGTTGAACTGAGACGCGAAGTATCTCGGTTGAACATACGCTCCGAGATGCAAACCTCAGACCATGTTACCGTCAATTCATCACAATAACGTATATGTTCCAATAAGACCCTACCCAAACCCAACACCCACATCGTGAAATGAGCAAGGCAACTTCAACGAACAACCCAACTTTAACGATAACAAATTTAGTAAATAAACCACTCGTGTACTCCACGACGTCACTGGACAACAAAAAAATCAATAACTTAGATAAAGTCTGAGGTTACTCCATCTTTGTTCAAATCATGATCAAGTTCATAATTTGAACCGAGATGGGGTAAACTCGAAGTTTTTAAAAGTGTGTTGTGAGTATACATTCACAGAATGATCACTGGTCTCGAAAAATGCGATTTTTATAGACAATGTGCACTTTGAATCTCCTCCCATTATTATCATCTTTTCAAATATTTCACTTCGAGACGTCAGACGGTAACATATGCCACTGGAGCCGTAAACATAGAAAAAACTAAGCGAGCTCTCGTTCAATCAGAGGGCGAGGATTTAAGTTTTTATTGAACATAGCTTGTGCTGGGTGTGGTTATTTCATATATCATAGATATTTACTACTTACCATTGCCATAGCAACTTGTCTAGCGAAGGATAACATATCTGCTGGGGTTATAATTCCGTTGTCAATTCTGCCCTGTCCGTCCACCATCGAATAAGCAATTTCACTTACACCATTCCCCATTCTTCTCAAATCCCCTTCCAGTCGACATTTTCTGCATTTAAGAAAAAGAAAAACGGGGTTCTGGTTAGGTGTGCTACTAAAATCGTAATCGATACTGTATTTTACTTTGTGGTGAAAACATTATTAAAAAACCTACGGCCTTGCAGTGGTTTCAAGTGAAGTGCCAGCTGCCAATTTTGGGAAAGGTAGGACTGAAAAAAGCTACACAACTTTTATTCTCATTGTAACCTGAACCGTCGGTGTCAGAGCACCCGCTATAGCCTACACAATCACTGGAAGATGAACTCATTTCAAGCTTTAAAGTGTAGGGAGGAGACATTCTCTAACTACCTTTAATTTTGAGTTTAAAATTTGGTTAATTGCACAAAGAATTTTTTTTCTAAACATGGCTGACAATTTTCGTCATTGGAAGAGATTTACAGGAAAGTTAGCTCCGCTTAATTTTCTAAAATTGTCAGTAAAATTAACACTAAGAGTATGGGAATTTCATATAAAAATTGAAATTTTTAAATGTTAGCAAATTTGTATCATCGATGTGTGCATCATTTCGCAAACTTCAGGCAATTTCCTGTAGAATAGTATAAAAATACAGAAGCCGGCTTTTTACTACAATTTTCTTCTCAGTCAGTTTGAACGCTTGACTATTATTCTCTGTTTAAACCCATTTAAGGGAGCGCGGTGGTTCAGTAGGTAGAGGTGCAGGCTGCAAGCCGAGAGGTCCTCAGTTCGAATCCCACCGGCGGCAACCGCGTTGTGTCCTTGGGCAAGACACTTCATCTCCATTGCCCGCGTGGGGGCACGATGACGCCGTGTACTAAGGCGTACTGCACGTCGATGGTACGCATGTCTTCAACCAATCTAACCCTGCCTGTGCTGCAGTGCAGAGTTACGATGTAGGGGAGCTGGCAGCTGCTCGTCGTTGCTCGGTGGTTCTCTCCGGGTACTCCGGCTTCCTCCACCCGTAAAACTGTCACGGCCATGATTAGCCATTGTGCATAAATATGTGACCTTATACATCAATAAATAAATAGAGGATATTCACGAAAATTTGATGAATACCGAAAATATCTCGTGAGTGGCTACAAAGAAATATGAGGATCTTCACGAGCGACGCAGTCGCGAGTGAAGATCCTCATATTTCTTGTAGCCACGAACGAGATATTTTCGGTATTCATCAAATTTTCGTGAATTTTCTTTTTATTTAATGCTCTACGACTACAAACTCTCCAATTTGTGGCCTTTATTTGCCATTAAGGCGCAAAATTTATGTGCCGAACCGGCGTCCATACAAA
This sequence comes from Pictodentalium vernedei, assembly GCA_031216915.1. NCBI lineage: Eukaryota > Metazoa > Mollusca > Scaphopoda > Dentaliida > Dentaliidae > Pictodentalium > Pictodentalium vernedei. The sequence goes on from CM062292.1 coordinate 168,611,044, forward strand.
AATTACAACAACCAAACTCCAACCATTGGAATGTGTGAATATCCGCACAAAAAGTAGTCCCGTCTTATTTCTCCCCTAACTTTACGATTTACCAAGGCTGGCGAATTGAAATAATCGCAATGTGTTTCGAAGAAATAGAACAATAACAAAAAACACCACTTTCTTATTTTCAATAACAAGACACGTCATTTTATTTTTTTTGAACTCAATGCACTGAAGACGTGTGAAGTTGAACTGAAGAAATTTGAAAGTGATTTCGGCTTTTCGCTGGAAGGTGAATGAGAAAGTCAAACTTTGAAACCGCTGATTTAATGAATTGATTTAGTCACTGTCACTATCAATTATTCGAATTCGTTTGTATTTGGGACTCTGGATTCATTACTGATGTGCTGACTCTGTGATGATTGCATGTAAATGTTTATCGGCCCATTAAACGTGCTGCCACTGAACATCGAAGACAGTGGAAATGAACCTACGATGAAATATCGATTTCTAAATATCATTTTGATATTTCGTTTTGCCGACCGACAGGGGAATATGACTTAATTTTTCAGCGTGAATTGATGCCTGAGCATTAAATAAATATAAATAAACCCATTTAAAATAAGAAAACTGCGCTTTAACCATTTTTTGATGTTCTGCAACCTTTTTTCCTGTTCATCACACCAACAGTGTGTGCATCATGACATACAACACATACACTACACTTTCCATTGATATAAAAATCTAGGAGGTAAGATTTGCTAATTTATTTCCTGGGAAGGATAAAAAAAACTTCCAAATTACTGTAAAAACACATTCGCTATAAAAAAGGCGACGTGGACAGTTACTTTGTTGCTTCTGCTTAATTTGCCACCAAAAACCAAGTTACCTTTTTGTATCTTTTAATAAACGAAAACAACAGACAGCTCTGAGAGCTGTCTGTTGTTTCCGTATATTAAAAGTAACAAAGGGAAACTTCGCTTTATTTTCTACCGATGTTACAGGTGTTATCTCAGCAATCACGTGCTTCTTAATTGGACCTTCGTCCCCCGTCTAATAATTTCGGGGAGATAACTTTATCGAAAATCAATTTTCATGACGAGAAAAGTCAAGGGTGGCTGCTTTATGTTTAGAATTAAATATGACCAGCGAGGGTCAATGGACAAAGAAACTATAAAAAAATGAAAAGAAGGTTCCGACATGCAGGTTTTTGGGACAAGGATCGTCTTCATCTGTCCAAGTGAAAGAAACCACGCAAAACCCTCTTTTGAATGTCCTTGTTTGACGATAAACTGTTTATGTTCTTCAGATGAGCTCAACATCCATCAAAGGGCAATCGATAGTTTCGTCATGTATATCTTTTGTGGTCAAAAATTTATGTGAGAGGGCACTCTCCTATAAAGTGTAACCCTTTAAACCCAAGAGGCTTCTTTGCCGGCCCACGAGAATGATACGTCATAATTTCATTGAGTAGGATGACTGCAAAGTGAATGTTTGGGATAGACCAATCAATATTTTCAACGTGCAACCCTTAGGCTGCACGTTGAAATATTAATTTCTCTTCCCCCGTATAATGAATGTGGACTCTTCCAGTTGCCACCATTGAACTGAGGTGGAAGATACCACCAGGGTTCAAAGGTTAACAAAATGGATGTTGGGGAACAAATTCTCGTCATCAAAGTCAGTTTCGTCCTCTATCCGATTACAAGTGGTTCACGCTTCGGCTGATGTCTGTAATCCAGGGAATATGAAATGTTATGTAAACTTGGGATAATTTATGAGGCGAAAAACAAAATGTGTAAGATGAATAAACTGATATATTTTCACTTAGCTTAAATATCTAACAGCGATATATCCAGATTAATAGCCGTTAAGTCCCTATATTAGTTGTAAAGCGAAAACGTCTCAGCAGGGGATTTCACTATTAACACACATTTTGTGCGGAAAAAGATATTTTCTGTCAGCAGATGTGCGATGTTTTCAATCTGAAGCCTGTCAGAAACTGTTAATTGATCCATGCATAAAATCACTGAAGTATTTTTCAGTTAGTGAAAGTATCGCAACAGTGCCAGTTATGGCAAAGGCTTCTGCGTTTTAGGCCTATTTTTAATTTCAAATTCCAACAATATTTCAAAACTTATTTTAGGAAAGAACACGTTACTGAGACAAAAATCAATCTTGCGAGTTCACATATTCAAATGCAAGAAGAGAAAACTCAACTTAACCATTTATCTCACGTAACCTCCAAGCCTGGAAATAAGCAGGCTGTGATTTACAGAATGAGGTCACAAGAGGGTGAATTTAGTAATGCTACCCTGCACAGCAGGGTAGCATTACTAAATTTACCCTCTGTGAACCTCAGTCTGCATCAGGGTCTCAAGCCCAAACAGAAAGAGGTACCCAGAGGATAAATTTGGGATTCGAGCCCACAGTATGGGATACCATCAGCAAATTCACCCTCTGGGGACCTCATTCTGCAAATGACAAACTGCTTATTTCCAGGCTTGGTAACCTCCAGAGCTCTTCACAAAATTCAGCATTCGAAGTTTATCATTTTTTTAAATTTTTGTCTGAAAACAATGCATATGACCACTCTTTGTACCGGTCGAGTTGAGATCCTTCCAATGGGGGATGATAAGCCATGTTTTTGAGCCATAAGATGAAAAAATGTAGTTATTCCAAAAATGTTTTGTCATCAATCGTCTAGTATTCGTATTACGCAAATGGTCAAATAATAATAATAATAATAATAATAATAATAATAATAATAATAATAATAATAATAATAATAATAATAATAATAATAATTGAATATTGATTTGATATTGATTTAAAATGTCTATGGGTAACTTATTATTTATCAAAAGTGTGAGGGCAAAATATAAGATCTGAATAAGTGTATGGGAGGAGCAACTTTCCGCTGTCACTGTCTTGTCCTGTTTTTAAACCATCACTAAAAAAACTACATGATTATTTGATGGTACATATTATGAAAAAAACTGTAACAAGCGGTCGCCATCCCGAACCCTGACAGACGAACTCAGCCCGAGGTCTGCCTACGGACACAATCGATTCGTTTGCAAACACAATTATCTCGCGTTTTGTGGACGTAATGGGCTTGCGACATAATAGACCTGGGGGTCTATTCGGTCTCAACACACGTACATGTCCATCGGGTTGTATCTGAATATTTTGTGGGTACAGTGTTTAACGTGTTAAGAAATTAGCTGTATTTATGTCAAAACGGTAGTTTGAGATTAACACTCCAGTTTCAACTCACAAACCTTCTCTCAGTTCCTTTAGAACATATTTCCCATCACCATACCAACCCTTTCCAGTCTAACGCTTAATTCCGAATTCGCTCCCGATGTCTATGTTTCTCAAGAAACGCCCCCCCCCCCCCCCCAAAAAAAAAAAAAAAAAAAATCACAAAACTGTTGAGCCCTTGTCACAAAACACCACGAAGCTAAAACAGATCAACTTTACTGGGTTACACTTCAATGTCAACCTGTCTGTATATTAACCTACTCAGTAAAACGAGCATGATATTCACATGAAAACAGTTATAATATTGTGATTATACCACACTTGCTCTACGTATTCAATTTAACGGGACACAATACAGACATTGGGAAATGTTCAAGATGCACTTCGCGAGGAATCTAACGTCATGTCATGTACAGTTAAAACTAGAAGTCCTGTCATGAAATGCGCACATATAGCACGTTGATCTGCGTGTTAATCTACGCGTTATGACCATAGTAAGACTATCAAATTCTGTACATATGGCCTGTGCACAAGCAATGTTTCAGCCAATGGACCTCCTGGTAACCCGGAGTCCATTGGCAGAAACATTGCTTGTGTTTGCTATGAGTAACCAGAGCATGCCGTGCTTTGGATGCCATTCGATATGGCAATTGCGCGCAATTCCTACGCGCAATTAAGCCTAGAGAAGCACACAGTTCGTGACAGGACTTCTAGTTTTAACTGTAAGGTATCGCTGCAGTAAATAGTTGAATTAGAGTTACCAGGAAATTATGCATTCTCTAAAAATAAGCAACCTTGGGAAAATATATTGTTTCAATAAACATTTGAAACATTCTAATGACATCTTGCATTATTGTTGAATATTCCAGATGAATAAAGAGGGGGATTTGATGACTTTTGGACCTAAAAATACAACTGACTTTTGGTGTAGTTTTATTGGGAATTCTCAGAAAAATAGGTGCACGTGATCGGTACTTCCCTTCAGGTCAGGTTTTCTCTCTTATTTGTCGCATGACTTCCTGTTTTCGGGTGGAAGAAGTTGTTTGAAGGGCTATACTTGACAAAGATATTTGAATGCCAATATTAAAGTGATGCGATCATAATTTTTTTTTGCTTGAACGTTATAATGGTCGCCTATGGGAAAATATTTACTGCTGTGATTCCGTTAGAACGAATCTGATGGTGCGTTACGCGTTTGAGCGAGGATATAGTGCTAATGAAATGCATCAACACAAAGCAGTGACAAGCAAGAAAGTTATCAGACTGCCGCATGTGATATTTTTCTTTAAAAATATTAGCCTAGTGGTGGTATAAATACAGAACACAACTCGGGTAGAGTACGGGGGGGGGGGGGGGGGGATCAACGACTCTTGGTGGACTTTTTTTCTGTATTTCACGCGTGCTTTCAGCGCACGTGAAATACAGCAAAAACTCCACTTCGGATCGTGGAATCCAGTCCCCCATACTCCAACGTTGTGTCCTGTCTTATTCACATATCAGTCAATGAACTAACACGTGTACATGTATGATGACCTGGAAGCGGGTTAACACCATAACGTGTTGAGCACGTTCGACATATGGCAACGGGGTTTCACGAAGCATTTAAAATGCAACACCAGAAAGCGAAACATCGACGTTACTTTGCTCAAATAACTGTTAAGAAAACACTGACGTATATAAATACATGGATATCGTATCGATACAACACTCACTTGAGAAAGGTCTGCAGGTTACCATATGGTGCATATTCCATTACCAACGATATAGGCTCGCTTACGGTACATGCACCTATTAGAGCTATGATATTTGGATGGTTACCGATTCTCTTCATCAGATTTATTTCTTCGATGAGATCCTCCTTATAGAACAGTGGGGCGCTGTCTGTAAGCAGAGAGGGAGACGGAAATGTATACAAACATTATTTACTTCATCATGCGACTACCGCAGTTTGCCACACCCCACACATCGAATATTTTGATTTTGATAATTTCTCGTGATATAAAGTTGAAATGTAAACATTTTTACTAAACTTTACTCATTTTAATAACATTTGCACACGACATGAAACATTTACTTGCTGTCGTGACATTCGCATGTGTAATTTAATATTTTTCTCAGGCCGACTTATTTATTTATTTATTTATTTGGGAGTGTGGTGGCTCATTGGTTAGAGCACTGCACCTCAAATCGGAAGGTCGACGATTCGATCCTGACTCGCGCCATCTGTGTCGGGTTGTTGAGAAAGATACTCAATCCCGATTAGTGCGTATGGGGACACTTTCCTTTTAACCCGCAACCTAACATGAAAAGCAGACGACACTTGCACTTCTTGAATAACTAACTTTTTTTCATTTTTTGTCTCAAAAACATAGGTTATGACCCCTCTTTGGAACGAGCTCATCGAGCTCGTTCCAAAGAGTGGTCATAACCTATGTTTTTGAGACAAAAATGAAAACAATAATGAAAATTAATTGGCGATTTATGTAAATAGCGCTGGCCGGGTTTGGCCGTTACGTTGGGTAAAGGGTTAACCCCTGAGAACTCTACTTCTACCTTATTAGTAAATTGGAGAGCCTGGCAGTTGCTCGCCTCTGCTCGCCAGTTCTCCCTGGATACTCCGGCTTCCTCCACCCGTAGAATTATTCGAATTGACACTGGCTTTAAAGTGTCGTTAAACCCAAATAAATAATCAATTTATTTATTTTATAAATCACAGATAGAATTATCAACCTGTGGTAAGCAAAAGAAAGAAAATTCTACCCGCCAATAACAAATGAAGCTTCTCCTTATTTTATTGGTTAAAGACATGTGTTCCAACAGCAATCAGCTAGTCGTATGCCTTAACAACTGACTTAACATTACTGGATACGACATACGCGAAACAATAACTTGAATCACAAAAATATTTTATTCTTTGCCCCCAAAACATAGTTTATGGCCCCTCAGTGAGGGACCATAAGCTATGTTTTCGATGATAAAAATAAAAATAGTAAAAAAACAACACAAATATAAATGACAATTTTTGTAAATAGTACTTAACGGATTTGGGCTTTACGTTAAAGGATGAACACGTAGCGTCCCCATGCTACTACAAGGCAAAGGGTTCTCGCTACATACCAACTCACAGCTACTCTATGCTCTGACCAATGTACACTGTGACCAAGTATTCTCATGTAACTCTTAATTATGTTTTCACAGTTATATCTTGAGAGAAAACCCAGCACATATGTCGTCTCTTGAGTTCCAATGTGTTCTATGTGCCTCCTGGCACTTAGAACACATTGGAACTCAGGAGACGATGTGTTGTTCAAGTATATGAAACTCTGAAATCGAGAAACATGACAGCTACATAGCTAATTAAGAAAAAAAGAGAGAAAAAAGAAAAGAAATGAAAAAAGGCAATCAGAAGAAGATACCGTGGAAGAGATGAGAAAAACACCCTTCCAATAAATCATTCGTGTGCGATTTATTTTGAGAAGTAGTTGGAACATTTTCTTGGAGAGTCATTTTTGCCCAGACTTGAACTGAGGCCCCACAAAGTAGTCGGCCATATCTCGGTCAATCCTTTAAACCTGTATTTCGTGAAAGAAAATAGTTCAGCTGTTTTGCTGATATGCCCACTTCTGGAATGGGGCCAACACCTTTGTGTGCCGTGATGTTGTAAGACATATTGTTGGGCGTGGCCTCTTTGATTCCTTCTCCATAGTGTGTCAAATAACAAACTTACTCGTGGTATTATTTTTATTTATTACATTCCTCAGTTCGTATTGCATTGAATTTAATGTTGATTAAAAAGTGGTAATGTCACGAGTGAATTATGTCACTTCAATAGTAACTTTGGAACGACTGACGTATATAAGCCACGCCCCCACCGATTTGTTGATGTTTTGTTTTCCAGTTCCACATCAGTTAATTAAAATGAATTTTCCTTCTGAATATTTTTAAAAATCCTTTCTTTCCTCTATGAACAGATTAATTAGCACAGTTGACAAAATCCAAATAGAAATGTTTTATCTTATGGCTGAATGCCATTCCCCAAATGCCACTGGAACGCCACATAAAATAGTAAAATATCGAACGAAAGTCACAAAAATAAAACTTGGCCATTTCCAATCGAAGATTTGACACAGAAAGTGATGTATTCATACGCGCTAATTTCAGAAGTATTTCAGAGTTGCATTTGCGAATATTTTGTGTTGAATTATTTTTAATGAAAGACATTTTGGTCTAAAATGCCATTTACTAAAGAGAGTGACCCATTCTTACGGCAAGTTACGGTATATAATTCGCCTCGAGACAGGACTATTTCGTATTTCCTTCCTGCTAATTTTAGAAATGTTTCCGTGTTTACACTAAATTGGATTATATCTGACAATAGTTTGGGTTGAATTATTATAGTAAAGGACCTCTTTATTCCAAATGTCCTGTAATAAACAGAGTAATCAGTTTGTTTTGAGCGTTACGGTAAATAATTCATCTCGAGACGGGACTGTTTCGTAAATCACTCGGGCTAAGCCCTCGTGATTTACTCACGTCCCGTCTCTCGATGAATTATTTACCGTAACGCTCAAAACAAATTGATTACTCTCTATTTACTATAAGTTGAAGGTCACGTTCAGTATTTAATAATAGTAATAATAATAATAAATTATAAGCCTGCAATCCCCAAAAGTGCTTTTGGATTTACAGTTTCAAAAACGTGATCTGTTTAATCGTTAATTCAGGAGTGTTGCTTGTAGAATGCCCGTTGAAAGAGATCTAATGTTTTTTCATGCATCGTTTACATGAACTCAGGGCCTGGATAGTTTTTATTTTGTTGGCAAGAGATTTCCACAGACTGGGAACAGCCACAGAGAATGTTCTTTCGCCTGCAGTTTTTATAGCACCACAACTACAAAATTGGCCAATCTTTTATAATTATGCTGTGTTACCACTTTTGAGGACTCGAACCTCAGGTATTTGTTTTGCGGTCCTGTTACAACAGGAAAGAAAAAAATTGTCTTTCACAGAAAACAAAAACTGCTTCATTTCCCAGAGTTCACATGTGGAAATTTACCAGCATGTCATCAACTTTATCATTTAAACCCAAAAGCCTGTTTTGTTATGGGGCGGCCTCACGATTCGTCATAATATTACTATGTAAATGGCAACTCAATGAATATATGGGACAGTACAATCAATATTGTCAACTTGCAGGCCTAATGCTGCACGTTGAAAATATTAATTGACCAGCCCTCAAATAATGAATATGGAATCTTCGAATTGATGCGCTGAATAACATTTAAGATATCATCTGTGTTTGGAGGGTTAGTGAATAAGGAATTAGCTGTAATATGCTACGCCACGCAGTCGATCATGGTATTCTAAAGAGTTGACAGTCAAACGGATACCAATAATTAGTTCGCAATGTTTTTGCGAAGAATGGACTTTTAATCGCCCTCCAATCGTTAGTAAATCTAAGAGGGATCTCCATTTTCATTTCGCCCCCTTCCCATCCATAATTCCTATTATCTATTGACTAAAGTGAATTTTTTGATTTGATTGGTTGACAGATACGTGATATGAGACCATATTCATTGAAACCCACGATACGTCCGCCCAGCCACTGACAAATTTCCCGTACCCAGTGGAAGCCTCGTTCCGAAATCTACAAATTGTCCATACCCCATAGAAGTCAATAGATACATGTAAATTTGTTTTCCCATGTCTGATCACGGCCTGCACTATTCGCAAAAAATCGTCATTCCAGTTTTACAGTGTACATGTATTATATTTTAATTTTTATCTCCAAAATATAGCTCATGACCCCTTATTGGAATGAGCTTGTCGAGTACCCTCCAATGTGGGGTTCATAAGCTATGTTTTTGAGACAAAAAAAGAAAAAAAGAAATTCAATATTTTTTTTATACTAGTCATATCGGCATATTTTCACAAAAACTCTTTTGCACAAAAATTCCACAGAAACCTGTATGGCTTAACAATGGAAGATAAAAGATCTCATGCTGTGTGTGTTCACACATGAAATAGATTGTACTTCTAAAACGGAAAGTCAATAGATAAATTCGTTACCCCCGTGTCTGATCACGTGGTACGGGTTTTTACCTACCCGAAGCCAGCCGTATCCCATTCGGCCGAACGTGTCTGATCACGTGGTACGAGTTTTTACCTACCCGAAGCCAGCCGTATCCCATTCGGCCTTCGGCCTCATGGGATACGGCTGGCTTCGGGTAGGTAAAAACCCGTACCACGTGATCAGACACGGGGTAACTAATAGTCTCGCCTTTGACGGAGCATGTTCTTTGCGATTTGGGTACATATTCCAAGTCTTCATGAATTAGCAATAATCAGTAGTAACCAGACGTAAATGATGAACAAGAGAAAAATGTTCCTCTTCGAGACATGTCAACACAAAAAAAAGAAATCAGAGAAAGGCATCTACAATTTGTTGTTAGAAAATAAACAACAGAATCTCCAAGACAGATGTGAAATGTCTGCTCTTGCACATACAACATTAACAAGTGCTCAACTATTTTCTCTTTTTTTCGAAATATCATTAATTTCGGAGAATTCAGGTTACACATACAATATTGGCAAGTGGCAAAGTAATTACGAATATTTATTGGTGCGTGCGTATGCAGGGTTGCTGAATGTTTTGGTGAGTAAAATGCAACATAAAAACTCGAGGAGAAAAGTCCAAGCATCAAGAGATCAGTCTATTGTTAACTGTGTTCGTGTTAACTCCTTGCACTCTGGTAGCATTTCAAATTTTTTTGTCAGTGTCTCCATATTGCACAAGCAGCATGAACAATTTAACAAATTATATCTTGTTTGACAGAGCTCAATGAGCTCTGTCAAACAAGATATAATTGTTTTAATTCTCAGTTGCATTGTGGGAAACATTTGCTGCTTAAAACTTAGTTTTTTTTGACATCAGAGTGCAGAGGGTTAAGACTGCCTTGACTGACTAAAATACTTCTGCATGGTGTATTTTACCATTATTCTGATCATATACAACCCACAGATGTACCTTCGATTTTCGAAGACGGGAGGGGAGGGATTTTGTAGGGGCAGGTGAAGCTTTGGCCAAACCGTAACTGCAAGGGAATTTCCAGGTATGCACATCAAGCATTACTATTTATTTAGTGCGTCACATACTGACATGTGAAACGCGTGTTCCGACCGAATATGCTCGCTAGGTTGATTGTTTCCACAAGCCGATTACGTCCGCAAAACGCGATCCGATTGTGTCAACAGGCAGACGTCCGGACACAATTGGATCGCGTTTTGCTGACATAATCGGTTATGGACACCACAAGCTTGCAGTTTTATACACGACTTTTTCGAGGGCTTTCGTGAGACTGCCGGTTTCATAATATTACTATTTCATATTTATTATGATTCTCGACAAGGCCGGAGCATGATAAATCACTGACCCACACTAATGCCCAAAAGCTTTAACGCCTGAAGTGGGCCAATAGGTACCCGATGATCAAATGAACATCCTAGTGTAACTTCTGGAAACAGTTTTTATTGAAGAAAACCTAATACCAGGGCAATATTAGAGTATTACTTCCAGACGTAGATTTGATTATAAAACTGAAGCGAATTTAACCCTTTACCCAACGTAACGGCCAAAACCGGCCAGCGCTATTTGTCAGGGCAAAGCCAGCCTAAATATAGGGGCAAGGGGCCTCATATTTAAAGATATTGTAAGTTCAAAATATATTCCGCATCAAGGCGAAAAACCCACGTGAATTTCACTTCTCTGTAAAGCTGGACATAGAAAAAACACACGTGGTGTATATCCAGCTTTAGCGCAGGGACCCAGGGGAGAAACGGTATGTTAGATAAGGTCTAATCATCTCGTTTAATTTATACAGTAGTCGGAGTCTTACGAGACGTAATCGGTTGATGTCAAGATGTCGTCACGGTAAATTGAGAAACGAGATTCTAAAAGATAGAAATGTCGTGTCATCATAAGTTATAACAATCATGGCAAGAACGAATCGGTTTTCTCGACAAGTGAAGTCACGCGTGAGATGACTTGTATTGATTCTGCCTCGATATACGTCATCTCCCACCGTTTTGACAGGTGGACAGATGAGCGTCGGTCCACCTGACAGTTTAGGGTAAAAAGTATATATACCTGGAAGAGCAGAGCATTAGACACACACTTGGGGTCACACACGCGTTGGTGAAGTCCAGGACAGGCGGACTCTGTTTCCTGGCATAAGGGTACCTTCGATCACAGGACCCTGAAACGGCTGGAATCGCCAGAGAGGGCATTCCATGATTGATTTAGCTTAACGTTGATAGGCGGCTACGGGGCCGAATTCGTGGGAAGGAACACCCCAGGTGGAACGTTAAAGTTTAGATTGTCGAGTAGCAGGTATCGTCCTGCAATAGTCAGAAGTGTAGGTTAATTGTATTGTGCGTATTAACCCTTTGAAGCGTCAGCCTGATTGCGTTCTGAGTAGTTTGTTTTGCTGTCGGAACATCGTAATACCGACTGAAGATCGGTGTGAGTGACAATTTCGCCCTAGCACAAAAGGGGCATTTGTGAATCGTGAATTCAACCAGGAACGGTGGATATTTCAATAGGACTTTCACGGAGGACTTTCAAAAGGCGCATAAGGTATGAGTAGACAATATCTGACCCAAATCAGAAGTACGGTGGTTTATAGATGACGAACATTGCTGGTCGGAACCCTCCGACAGCCAGAGGTACAGTTACGCGCAGACGTTGACATTTGAGCCTAAGCGGGTGAAGCTCTTATGGCGAGCTCACAGTAATAACATTTCAGATTTGTGAAGCTCTTATGGCGAGCTCACGGTAGTAACATTTCCAGTGTATAGACTATAGTGCCAGTACAGGGCTATAGAATGACTATATGATTGTTTAGAATTATTTAACCGTAGTGACCCATTTTCTGTGAAAAGAATTGAATTGTTGATTGTTGAAATATTGAAACGGATTTATTTTTATGTGTAAATAAAAGAATCGTTGTTACTTTAAATCATTCTTTCCATTATACAGCCTGAAGTGATTAGGAATCACACCTAACGGAAATCGAACCTATTTCAGGACAATTTGGCAGAGAAGGAATCACGGCGTCGGTCTAACTCAGCTCTCTGCGCCGAGTTCGCGACACTTGGATTCCGACCCTCCACGTTGGTCTAATTTTTCCCGCAACTTCATCAGCGGGACTAAATAACCCCACGTCAGCCCAGGCCTTACGGGGCCTCAGGTGTTCCCTGACGTTGATTGGCGAGCGCTACCAGGATATTTCTAAAAGGTAAAAAATGGCTATATGGAAATTTTGTTTTATTTTAATGGCGGTTCTGTTTAGGTTTTGACGCGTTCGGTCAGTTGATGCCGTTCAAGGGTTTAATATCGCAATACAGTAGTCCCCAAAAGGATACTTAATAGCCACTATAACTGCGGTAGGTTTCAGAATATTTGGTGCGTTTAATTACGTTAAATTACAGAGGTAAATTAAGATTAATTGCCATATTTTTTTTTCTTTTCCTTCTTCGTTCTTTCTGACGAGTGTTGAAGATAGAAAGAAAAAATCAAAATGGATGTTGTTACACCCCTCGCCCAACTGGTATCATTAGGCAAGGAAATGGGCCTTGAGGGGGCAGAACTTCATAAGTTCGTTAAAGATGAGCAGAAACGTGAGGCCAAGGAGATTGCCTTACGTAATGACGCAAGAGAGAGAGAAGCCCAATTAGAACGAGAGCGTGAGAAAGACGCAAGAGAGGCGAGGGAGAGAGAAGCCCAATTAGAACGAGAGCGCGAGAAAGACGCAAGAGAGGCGAGGGAGAGAGAAGCCCAATTAGAACGAGAGCGTGAGAAAGACGCAAGAGAGGCGAAAGAGAGAGAGATTCAATTAGCAAATGAGGCGAGAGAGAGGGAAGCCCAATTAGCAAGGGAGGCAAGGGAGGCAGAGCGAGAGCTCGAACAACAGAGGCACGAGAGAGAATTAGAGCTCCTCAGAGCAAGGGCCGATGTGGAGAATGAAAGCCGGCGCTCAGGGGATGGGAGTGCAGGGGTAGCAATTCATGCCCCACGCCCCCATCTCGCTCATTTCAATGAAAACACAGATGACTTGGACTCGTACTTGGAGAGGTTCGAGCGTTTTGCCTCCAGTCAAATGTGGCCAGAAGACACATGGGCTATGTGCTTGAGCCCTTTGTTGTCAGGTAAAGCCCTCGAGGCTTATACCAGTATGCCTCCTGCACTTCTTAATGACTACGGTGAGCTGAAGAATGCCATCCTTCGGAGATACCAGCTCACTGAAGAAGGATTCCGGACCAAGTTCCGAGAAATTAAGCAGGAGAAGGGAGAAACAGTACCTCAGTATTTTGCCCGAGCTAGGCGGTACTTTGACCGCTGGGCTGATCTCGCAGAAGTGAATGAGTCATATGGAGCCCTGCGAGATCTATTTCTCCGAGAGCAGTTTTTAACTACATGCTCCAAGGAATTGGGCCTGTTCATCAAGGAAAGGGGTCCGCCCACCTATGATGAGATGGCAACTGTGGCAGAACGCTACATCGAGGCCCACGGTGGGAGTGTAAACGCACCCAAATCGGCTAGGGGTGGGGCAAACGGGTTGGCAATGGCACCTGTAAGGCAACACCACCCCGATCCTCCTGCGTCGCAGACCAGCCGGAAGGGGAGCGCTCCCAAGGACACCACTTGTTTTATCTGCAACAAGCGGGGTCATATTGCCAGGGACTGCTGGCAGAAGCAGGTAAGGACCACTGGGAACATTAGGCCACCCCAGCAGGGGGCCTGGAACGCAGCACCAAGGGGTTGGAAGCAAGGTGACCGCGTAGATCCAGGGCCCAGTAGACAGACGGCAGCGTTCTGTCAAACCATCGGTCCAGAACACAACCCCCTCCGGGAATGTATACAAGAGGGAGAATTAAGGCTGGAAGGCGGGAAGGTTGTCCCGATAATAAGTGGCATGTGTGAGAGGCTCACAACTTCGCAGGAGAAGGTTGATATGCCAGTGTACCCAGGGTATGTGGGACAAAGGGAGATCCGTCTGCTCCGGGATTCTGGGTGCTCCTCTGCAGCGGTTAGAAGGCAACTGGTTGACGACAAGCAATTGTTGGGGCGTGACCATTTGTGTATTTTGATAGATGGGACCGTTAGAAGGTTCCCCATCGCGAGGATAACTGTGGATACCCCATTTTATTGTGGCGAAGTGGAAGCCATGTGCATTGAATCACCTGTGTATGACCTGGTCATAGGTAATATCCCAGGGGTGAGGGCAAGCCCTGATGAGTTATGGTCCAGGGATAGGGGGCCAAGTGAGGGCCCAACGAGTAATGAAGGGAAGGTTCCCAGGGGGAACCAATCCGATGGTCCAGGGGATGGCCCCTACACGACGAAATGTCGGGAAGTTTCAGGAGGGACGACTCCTGTCCTATTAGGGAGAAGGGGCCGCAGGCGGTCCAGGCTAAACGCCAAACAGCGAGGGAAACCGATGGGATCATTGGGGAAAGACCCTCAAGAAAATTTATGTGGGGGAGTTGAGCGCCCCAAGAAGTCGGTGTCACCCGTGTGGAGAGGGGAGGCCAGACCCACGCAAATGGCTGGGCAAACTTCCCCAGAATTGAGAGGGCACGGGTCAACACAAGTTGAGTATGTTAAAGTGGATGGGACCGCTAAGGTGGGCGCCCAGGGGACCGAGAAAAGGGTCCACAAATCAAAGGAGAAGCATCCTAGGTGGCGGAGACCACGTAGAGAGTGCCGGGGGCGCACAGTGCCCAATATGCGCAAGAAGTCGTCGCAATGGACCGGGGGGTCGACGGCACAAGGGCCAAGGACGGCCAGTGTCGTTCGAACGACGGTAATCGCCGGGACGAGTGAGCCTGGGGGATATAGCGCCAAGGGAAGCTCTTGGGAATGCGACAACGACAGGGTATGGGGACCCTGGTGGAATACCCGTAGAAATGGCGGGGCGAGAAGTAGGGGTGTGTCAAGGGTTACCCAAGGGGATACTGGGAACCGGGCCCCTACCAATGGTCGGTGGTTATAAAGAAGCAATAGTTGGGTGGCTGTGGGCCTGGTGTCTGGGACGGGGGCTCCAGTCGCAAATATTTTTGTGGGTGAGGTGATGGGCTTCGTAAACTCGGTGTTAAGGCCCGGAAGAAATTTTCTTATTTTTAGTATTATTATTGCTCTGACTGCTGTCTAGAGTTGGTTGTGAGTGCGAATGTGAGATACACTGCCCTGTCTGTCGCGTGTGCGTGGACGGGGAGCCTGTGTGTCGAGTTTTGTAAGTATGGGATGCACAAACCCGGTGTTAAGGCCCGGGGAAACCGCGCTTGTTTTTATTGACGAGAGTTTGTTGTGAGTGTGAGGCACACTCACCCCGTCTGTCGCAAAGGCGCGGTCGGGAAATTTGTGTGTTGAATGTGTGAGTGTGTGAGGCACAATTTTAATCCCCTGGTTGAGCTTTGCGAGGGTGAGGCTCAACATAATGCAGGGGTCGTTTGCCCCTTCACAAGACATAGGGGAACGGGAGGCGAAGTTACACTCCGTTGGAATTAACCCATCTGACGCAAAGGCGCGGACGGTGTTACTCGTCGGAGTGAGTGCCAAGTGAACTGTTTGCAAAATGGGCGAACGTGTATAAAAATGTGTATGTTTAGGTGTAAATATATAGTATTACAGAGAGAGAGAGTGCTGCAAATCTGAGGATAAGGCTACTCCCCATATCATATGTAAACCCGCAAGACGGGAGCATGTGGTAGCGTGTGTGTGTCGTGGGAATCGACATGGCCGACGCATGAGCCCGGTCATGAACCCCCACGACCACGAGGGTACAGTTTTGTAGTCTTGAACATGATGGTAGATTGTAAAAGGGTGTGAGAGGCGAGCGTGCGTGGCTTTGCCCCTTGCGTTTTAAGAGATACACAGGGCGTTTCTCTCGGGAAGGGAGTTGTCAGGGCAAAGCCAGCCTAAATATAGGGGCAAGGGGCCTCATATTTAAAGATATTGTAAGTTCAAAATATATTCCGCATCAAGGCGAAAAACCCACGTGAATTTCACTTCTCTGTAAAGCTGGACATAGAAAAAACACACGTGGTGTATATCCAGCTTTAGCGCAGGGACCCAGGGGAGAAACGGTATGTTAGATAAGGTCTAATCATCTCGTTTAATTTATACAGTAGTCGGAGTCTTACGAGACGTAATCGGTTGATGTCAAGATGTCGTCACGGTAAATTGAGAAACGAGATTCTAAAAGATAGAAATGTCGTGTCATCATAAGTTATAACAATCATGGCAAGAACGAATCGGTTTTCTCGACAAGTGAAGTCACGCGTGAGATGACTTGTATTGATTCTGCCTCGATATACGTCATCTCCCACCGTTTTGACAGGTGGACAGATGAGCGTCGGTCCACCTGACAGTTTAGGGTAAAAAGTATATATACCTGGAAGAGCAGAGCATTAGACACACACTTGGGGTCACACACGCGTTGGTGAAGTCCAGGACAGGCGGACTCTGTTTCCTGGCATAAGGGTACCTTCGATCACAGGACCCTGAAACGGCTGGAATCGCCAGAGAGGGCATTCCATGATTGATTTAGCTTAACGTTGATAGGCGGCTACGGGGCCGAATTCGTGGGAAGGAACACCCCAGGTGGAACGTTAAAGTTTAGATTGTCGAGTAGCAGGTATCGTCCTGCAATAGTCAGAAGTGTAGGTTAATTGTATTGTGCGTATTAACCCTTTGAAGCGTCAGCCTGATTGCGTTCTGAGTAGTTTGTTTTGCTGTCGGAACATCGTAATACCGACTGAAGATCGGTGTGAGTGACAATTTCGCCCTAGCACAAAAGGGGCATTTGTGAATCGTGAATTCAACCAGGAACGGTGGATATTTCAATAGGACTTTCACGGAGGACTTTCAAAAGGCGCATAAGGTATGAGTAGACAATATCTGACCCAAATCAGAAGTACGGTGGTTTATAGATGACGAACATTGCTGGTCGGAACCCTCCGACAGCCAGAGGTACAGTTACGCGCAGACGTTGACATTTGAGCCTAAGCGGGTGAAGCTCTTATGGCGAGCTCACAGTAATAACATTTCAGATTTGTGAAGCTCTTATGGCGAGCTCACGGTAGTAACATTTCCAGTGTATAGACTATAGTGCCAGTACAGGGCTATAGAATGACTATATGATTGTTTAGAATTATTTAACCGTAGTGACCCATTTTCTGTGAAAAGAATTGAATTGTTGATTGTTGAAATATTGAAACGGATTTATTTTTATGTGTAAATAAAAGAATCGTTGTTACTTTAAATCATTCTTTCCATTATACAGCCTGAAGTGATTAGGAATCACACCTAACGGAAATCGAACCTATTTCAGGACAATTTGGCAGAGAAGGAATCACGGCGTCGGTCTAACTCAGCTCTCTGCGCCGAGTTCGCGACACTTGGATTCCGACCCTCCACGTTGGTCTAATTTTTCCCGCAACTTCATCAGCGGGACTAAATAACCCCACGTCAGCCCAGGCCTTACGGGGCCTCAGGTGTTCCCTGACACTATTCTCAAAAATCGCCAATTAATTTTCAAAATATTTTCATTTTTTGTCTCAAAAACATAGGTTATGACCCCTCGTTGGAACGAGCTCGTCGAGCTCGTTCCAACGAGGGGTCATAACCTATGTTTTTGAGACAAAAAATGAAAAAAATTAGTTATTCAAGAATTTTTTTTGCAAGTGTCGTCTGCTTTTCATGTTAGGTAAAGGGTTAAGACAATGTTTTTGCATGATGGAAAAGTCTATGTTTTTAAAAGATTTGTTTCTCGTATCCAAGAAATTCATTTCAGAAGCTGTATTCCTTACCAATAGTTTATACACAAGAAAGTGGGACCTTGTCTGTCACCGACAACCAAAATGTATTGACAAAACACAGCCATGTGGGAATGGTACCCACAGAAGTCCAAAGAACAACGAACTGAATGGCCATGTCTGTGTACTCGAACCACAGCGAGGAACTGGGCACATACACCAAAACCTAAAATTATTCACCGACCAAATGGTACAAACAAACGCCACGACATTTAAGAGCCATTTTGGTGTAATCACATTCTAAAATCAGTTGAGTTATAATCAACCCAAATCAACTGGGTTGAGTGAATATGAACCCAATTGGGTTCATATTCACTCAACCCAGTTGATTGGGGTTAATTTTAACCCAATCGATTTTAGAGAGCAGTTTTCGTGTCTTTTATAAATTAGGTGCTACTTTTCATAACCTGTTGCTGAATCATTGTTGATACCCAATTATTCGAATGGCGGTGATCGGTGGTTGCAATATTTGTGAGGACCTGGGGTTATTAATCAATAAGAGATTAGCGATATTTATATATCAGAACGTTTTATCACTAGCAGAAGTAAATGGAGCAACTCACCTCTGACGACTTTAATTGCAACCTTCTGTTCTTGATAATATCCTGTCACAACCTTACCAAACGCACCTTGTCCCAAAGGTGTACTGAATTTCAACTGTTTTGAGTCAAGCTCCCATTCATCATTGATAACCATCAACTGATTTGAATAGTCCACTTTACCTGAAATTATAGTTAACATCCCAAAGAGTTATTAAGCTAAAATAGAAATAACATGCACAAGTTGAACATCGCATGACTTACTTATGGTGAAAAGTAAATTTCTTAAAAGTTCCACCTGTGTGAAATTGCATTTTATTGATTCACGTCAATTCGGTTAATTTTATGAGGAGAATAAAATTCGCTCCTGACAATAAAAACGTGCCAACTGCAATGCTTGAACACTGACGTGCCAACTGCAATGCTTAAACATGTACGTTGAATGAAAGTAAAAGAGTCAACACTTAACGAAGCTACAAGGTGAAGAGACATTTTAGATTATGAAGAGACCGTCCATCGGTCTCAAAAAGTTCCTAGATTAGCCTCTGGCCGACCACCGCAGATGGAGGATAGCGACAAAGATATATAATGAAAATCTGATAGGGGCCATTGAAGGTGAGGAGATCGGTACATTTGGCCTACCAACCGTTCAATG